>JBAIAA010000425.1:0-600000 GCA_037893245.1 Crossaster papposus
CGGCCTGTTAACGTTTTCCCCGCTCTATCTGCTTTACGGATGGGTGGGCTGGAGTTGTTGCTTAGGATGCAGGATAGTGCATTCACACGTGGTTGATGTATTTAACCAAGTAGTCGTCAAACCGTCTAAGGGGGGACAAATAAAAAATATAAAAAAACTTGCTCCTCAAGATACGCAGCTGATCCAACATGTATATTGACAGAGTAATATGCTCCAAAAGTCTAGTTGTCAGTTTAAAGACGAAGGTTTGAAAAAAATTTCATAAAGCAAGTTTTGTTCAATATACATGTACATGTAGCAGTGGGTAGTTTTGAATTGACAAGATATCACTGATACAGTGTAGTTGTTACTTGAATTTGTAAGAATCTTTCAAGTCGATCTGCGCGCGACTTCCAAAGATTAGTGGTGGTTTTTTTTAAGGTGAAAGTAGACATGTGTATGTGGTTACGGTGAGCTGTTTTGCACGTACATGTATTAAAACTGGTACGTGAATTATGAGTGATTATTGAATAATTCATCTTACTGGCGCCACCCTGGTCGCAAACATCAACTGAAACTTGATGAACGTTATGAATTGTGCATCAATGGTTCAACAAAACAAAAAAACTAAAACATTTAACGGTGTCCTTGAAGGACCAATATTGTCTGCTGCATGGCAAGCTTGAGGAATGTATGGTAGTTAGCCAACAAGATACCAGGTGCCATTGCGAGGCAGATGAGCTGATCGACATGTATGGGTCTGAAGAAAACTGTGATTGACAAGTTTAGGAACATCTTAAGACAGCATTTGAAAACATTCAAGGCTGCCAATTACTGGCCAAGAGATCTGCAGTTGTTGGCTTTCAAGTACTGTACAATGTTTTTCCCCAATAGTCTAGGAGCCAAGTTCGAAAAGAAGCTTCTTTGTTTCACCCCTAAATGGGAAAAGGTTTGGCACTTGTACATGGAAGGGGGGAGGGGTGTCTTTATCTGGAGTATTATAAGAGCAGGTGTAAGCATCCAAAGAGACAGCAAGTTGCTACTCACATCCCCCAAATTTCTATTTTAAAGGCAAATTCTGGTTACCAAATGCCATAAAGTGTACACTGCTTGTGACTGGTTCTCGGCAATGTGTGTCTATAGCATGGGTTTGGGAGTAACTTCTACCAGTGCCATGAAAACAAGCCCAACCCTATTTGAAAGCACTGCCTGAATAATAACCACAGTATTCTGTGGTTATTATTGCCATTCTGTGATATCAGCGCTAGCAGCATCTTTGGTTACAGGAAGTCTAGTGTGGTCATACTGTACACGTATCGTACCGGTACCTGTACACACAAGTCCAAATTCCTCACTATAACCCATGCTTACCGTAAGCATGGAATTTCCTGCTATAGTAATAATAAGCAGGGAGTTTTCACTAACCCTAATCCGAGGCATGGAACTTGGCCCTGGTGGTTGCACTCTTGTGCCTCCAATCCTCACCATATGATCCTGATTGGGATGGACCCTTGGTTTAATATTCAAGCAGGCGTTAAAACAAGCAGCAGGCCACGTTGGTTGAGTTTCATTAAAGCAGGGTTCTTGATCTCGGTCCAATCAGGCACACTCTATCGCGCTACAGTAAGTGCAGTCAACCCTGAGCTACATGTAGCTCGTGATGTATTCAAATCACGACCCGATGTGAAAAGCGGCATTTAACCACGGATGTTTCTTCCATCAAGCCTTTAATTAATGGAAATCTCGGTCAACATTCAGAAAATGGCGCATGTTCAAAACATTTTCGAGCTAATTAATTTGTATTTATATCAGCATGTGACAAAACAGCCAAACTATATCGTTTTAAAGGACTTAAAATTATAAATTTAACAAAAATATTGTAGTAAAAAAAATTTTTTTGTTTTGTTTAGTCACCTTTTGGGGTTTTGTTTAGTCAATCCCTATCTATATCACAATTCCATTTACATGGTAATATTAATTGTTGCTGTCGGCAGCTCCATATCTCAAGGTGTACCCAAATAAAACCCCTTGACATTTCAATGTACATGTACTGTACATCTAGGGCCACTGACGTGGGCGTTGACAACCCCTCAGATGTCAGATCATTTGCATATATCTGGAGCATTAACCGCACGGCCGGCCACCAGCGGCAGTGTCCTTGTGAAGACAACAATTGTCAAATCCAAGGAGAGAATGAAAGACTTGGGGAAAAAGGCAGCAGCATAATGAGTCGATAGGGAGCATAGGGAAGTTCACGGTCACTCTAAGGGGGGTTCCTCTGTCCACTTGGGGCCCACTGAGTGCCGAGAGTGTGTCGCCTCTCACCCACTTCCCTTGCATTAAAGACAGTCTCACTTTTCCTCCTCGCACCTAGCGTTAGGTTATTCATTTTTTATAGGTGTGCTTGTGAGCATGTGTAGACACCCTGGCGGGAGAATTTGCACATAGATGCCTCGGGAAGATTGCACGATTTTCATTTTGTTCATTTTTCATTGCGTGTATCACAGTATCACATTTCTAAGGTGCACACCTTTGAGCTTGTTGCCTGTCATAACAAGTGAGCTCCAATATCTTTGCTCATTAATAATGCCAATATTTATAGTATGTTGCACAAGCGCATGATTACAATTTCTTTTCTAGGTACCTTGATGTTTTTGTAATTGCACCCTTGGAATTATCGGGTATTTCTTTTTTTGAATCATAACGTGAATTCACAAGAGGAATACCCATACATATACATACATACATACATATATCTCTGTTGAACTAATGTAATGGACACACCTCGATAAAGGCTGCAATACTAAATGTACATCTGTACATGTAAAATGTACTAGGAAGGAGCTATATAATATTTAGGGTTCAATACGGACCCAGCATTGTCACAGTAAAACAAACATTTAAATGACAATATAAATTTAAAAGGGTCCAATTTCACTCAGAATTTTCTCAGCAGCGAAAATATTTGCTAAGCAGAAACTGCTTACCAGCCATAATTCCATGCAATGTTAATACATGTAGCTTTTGAAAAGAACTATAAGGCATAATTTGTGCTTAGCAGCTCATGTAAATTGGCGACTGGCCAAGCTGCTTCTGTTTGTTACTGGGAGTGTCATTATAATTACGCTTAATTTTAATGTTTGCTCATCTCGTTATAAACATCGTCCATTGTTCATTCAAGCCGTGACAATTACGTCTCGATTCTAACCCCTACGCACTAATCACACCCTGCTA
Organism: Crossaster papposus; assembly: GCA_037893245.1. Classification (NCBI taxonomy): domain Eukaryota; kingdom Metazoa; phylum Echinodermata; class Asteroidea; order Velatida; family Solasteridae; genus Crossaster; species Crossaster papposus. The sequence continues at coordinate 3,214 of JBAIAA010000425.1, forward strand.
GTATACTGTATAAACCCTGTACCGATGACCTGTCTGCCCACAATAATCAATAACATCCTCGACATCGAAGCACTTTCAATAGTACAATTAATGAAGAGTGTCAGATTTAACAGTGAAAAGTGGCGTAACTGTCGTGCCTGGCATGATTATGTGCCACGCGGTAATTACTTGACACAATTTTAGCGCATGTGCCCACACATCAACAGTAATTGTACAGGATTCCCTTATAATACATCTTGTATGAAAGTCTCCGTCTACAAACGTGCATGTACAATGTATGTTGTACATACTGTGAATAAATGTAAGCTTTCAAAATTATCAGCAAAAATGAATAACAGCTTACCACATGAGACACTATTGTGGGAAAAAAGTGCTTATTTCAGAGATTAGTTTTTTAAATGCGCTTAAAATTCAGGTGTTTCCGTTTAATACTCTCATTTCTTTTTGGCAATGGAACCACAATTTTTATTTATTTTTTCTCCGCAGAGTGCACTTCGAAGAATAGGCAACCAAACGCTAATGGTAAGTTTTTTGTGTTTCTGTGCAAAGTCCTAGTTAAGAGGATTTGTTTGTTGAATCATGGAGAATAGTGGAATGAAGGATGAGTACACATTGTGTCATTGCATTGCAACTTTAAAGCTTCTTTTGTCACGGCCATTGACCTCTGTGCAATATGCTTCGTGTGTGCAGTGTGACAGGCTCGGAGAAGCAATTGAACCTCACAGAGGTGTATGCTCTTAGGAAGAAGATGGTGATGTTTTTGTTTTTTTGCTGATCGCTGTGGTGTTGCAATCCAAGTCATCCAACCTTGCATTATCTTGCATCTATTATGCAGTATCATTATATTATAGTGCTACAACTCGCTATCATTAAAGCTTTTTCCTTGGCATTTTAAATAATGTCCTCTGTTTGGATGGCTGCGTTTTAAGCACACCTAATTTTGTATTAAAGGTGCATGAGTCTGTGGCATCTTTGCTGGTCTCCTCCCCCCTCCCCCCCCCCCCCCCCCAACACACACACCTCACTTACTCACTCAATTCGCTTTACCTTACATACATACTGTGGACATTTCTTTGTCTTTGTGTAGTTAAGAAAACATTGACTAAATACTCATTTTCTCGCTTCCCCAAAACAAATTTGACTTCCAATTTTGATTCAGGGCCTCTCAGCTGTTCCTCTTACCTTTTCTATCTTACCTTTTCCTCTAAAGGTTTTTTTTCAGAGAGGGCAAAACAAACTGTGGACCTGTCCAAGTCCACAAACCGTAAACTCTTTCTGCATCCTGTGGACGTCAATTATTTGGTGGTCCACAGTGCATATGAAATACTAACTCACACACACTGAGTAGCTAAAGATAGCGTGACGGCACGGCATGTGGCCATAGCCTCAGTTGGCAGGGAGCCCACTTTTTCCTGGAACTGTTTTCCCAGCGCAAGCAATGCATGTCTAATAAGCCCGTCTGGTCTGTTGGAAAAATGTAATATTTTAATTTTTCTCTTGTGGACTTCTGAGTGAAAATCACTCAATTTTTCTTAAATTGAGAACATTTGAAAATAATCACTGCAGTCCAAATTCGTTTGAGAACTCTGATGTATTTGATTGAATACATTTCACAGTGATTAGTTTTGTTCCCAGTGTGATGGGGTGAAGTGAAGTTTCCCTCGAATAGCCTGGAGTGGATAATTAATCTTGAAAACAAAACGGTAACCATACAAAGAACTACGGTATAAACATCTTTTTTTAAAGGCATGACTCCTTAAAACTTGAAAGAAGTGATGATTTTATTACATGTTCTATAGAAAAATGACAACAAAGATCACAAGTTACTCGTTGGTTTGAGAAAGATTTTTATTTTTTACCATTATCATTTTGTCAAGGACCTCTTGTCAATGTGCTAACGATAATTGTTTACGTCAATTCCAAGTGACGTTTCAGCACGCAAAGGTTTAATGTGCGTCATAAATTTAAACTAGCACGGACGGAAGAATACAATTTGAAGCTTTTACGTGGCAGCGTAAAATTACATGTAGATTTTTTTGCCCGGCAGTTTTGCAATAAGTGGTAAATGGATTTAAGTTGTGAACTAGAGTTGATGCACATTTGGTTGGCATGAGTTGAGTGGTTTTTGCGTAAAGCGCTCGCCTCTCACCAATGTGGCTTAAGTTTGATTTCGGGCACGGACCATACATGTATGTGAGTAGAGTTGTGCATTGCTTCTCTTCTGTGCCACAAGGGTTTTTCTCTGGGTCTTCCAGTTTTCCTCCCTCTGGACAAATCAAACACTTTCGATCTCAGGCTGTGCTCCATAGTCGAAAGTTTCAAATTTAAACTGTTAGTCCTATTAATCCAATATTTAGTATTGCATAAAATGTGTACTACTAGGAAATGAACAATTAGTGCATTAGAAACTGAACAGATAGTTTGCATTTTCAACTGAAATCTTAGATTTGCCACTGATAAATCGCACAGTTGTGGTTTAAAATAGTATGTGGGGGGAAAAACACCACCACCCGTGGGTTTTCTTGCCAGCCGCAAAGTTATTTCTGGAATACATCAATTATTAAAAAAGCGTGTGTCTAATGTAATGTACATGAAAGTATGTGTGTGTAGATAGTCCAGTCTGTCTATCTTCCTGTGGCTGTCTACAAGTCAAGGAGAGATGGTTTACACTTAAAGGTAGTATACACCATTGGTCATTGCTTGAATTATCATGAATGAGTAGATTTGGGGGGTTGTATTTATAGTAAATATCGTTTAACTAAGCTGTCCGAAGTTTTAGAATCATGGATGCCGAGAAAAGCACGAAAAACAGTGTTTCTTTTCAACCGACATCGAGCAGTTATTCTTATGTTATCTTTGTTTTTTCGCGCTCGCCGTCTGGCGATCGCGAATTTTTCATTATAAAATTCAATTTTTCGGAAGAATTACAGGATATATAGCGCAATCATTTTGCTGGATGCCCAGAATCAACATTTACTTTCAGATGAGTAAGATATTTCTTAAGAATTCGGTAGTAAATATTTTCGATATCTGCAATGGTGTATCCTACCTTTAAAGTCAACTTGCTGGCAATCTGTTGAACTTGGCTCGTTCGCTCATAAAGTGTTAGCCATTTTGTGGGGGGGGGGGGGGGGGGGGGGGGGGGGGGGTGGTGGTGGGGGGTTAACATTACTTCTCGGCTGACATCATGAGCAGTACAAAGCAGATGGTTTCTTAAAATTCTTCTCCAGGCACTTCAATTTTTCACTTCGGTTCGGTTGAACAAAATTGTTTCATCTGCGAGGAGGGTATCGGGGTGGAAGTTCATGACAAAATGATTTGCTATAAAGGAGCAGCACATTCCGTTCTTGATGATATTGGTACTCGTAATTACAGCTCGAGTAAGGCCAAACAAAACAAATGGTATTTATGTATGCTTGGGAAAAAAACGGGTCGGTATTTCTTCTTTTTAAAATTAATTTTTTTTACCATTTCAGTCGAGTTTTAAGTTTCGAATACAATTATGTTCGCGGCAAATAATTGAAACTATTGTTCATGTACAATTGTCAACTAGAAAATAAAAGCAATAAAAAGTTTGAGGTAAACAATTTGGTGGCCAAAACTCCAAGTACATGTAGGTCGGGTTACTGTTAACACACGCCAGTTTGTTGGGGCAATGCAGACTAAATCTTTGTGAGACTAAATGCATGGTGAGTGTATTATTTGAGGTCTTTGTAATTTTTGGGTTGTGGGGGGGGGGGGACAGAATAAAGATGGTTTCAATGTATGGAGAAGGAAATTACATGTGAAGTGGTTAGTTTAACAGACTTGAAATTTGACAAACATGTTGAAGTCAGCAAACAGGAATCACATTGAAACCTTGGAAAACAAAACATTCAGAAGCCATCTAACTACATTTAGAGTTCTGACGCAAACCTAATTATTCAATTTCTTTCCTGCTTGTATGATCTCAGCTCTTTAAATTACTTGGTTAATTTTCACGTTTCTTTTTTTTGTTTACAATCAATCATCCAGTAGCCTTAATAATAGAGACAGTTAGTTTACTCTAGTTGTCTTTGGTTTCCAAGAAATATACGCTTTGTTGCCCTGATCTGTAACCAAGTTTTGTTTTGCCCTTGTTTTCTACGGCAGATTATCTCCCATTACAGTCAGTGGATACCCCCTACACATTCGGCTCGTTACGGGTCCCCCACTTCACTGCCTTTAACAAATTTTGCTTTGATGTATAGATTTACCAGATCCATCATTTCCCCGTTGTGGACCTGTGACTCAGCCAATCCAATGCACTCTCTCATTTCCTTCGATAATGGAAGAAGAATGAGAATCGCATTGCTTAAACTGCGGTTGCAAGAGTTGTTGAAATGTTTGCCGTATAAAATGCGGTGTCCAACTTGCCAACCCCCCACAGTGCAGATCCTCTCTGAGCAAAAGAAATCCTCAAACAAACCAACAAATACCAGATGTTTTTAGAAAGCTCAAACTGACATTAAACTTGCTTTATATACATACAAATGTAATAGAACGATGACTATGCTACCTGCAACAATGTTGGTACGTGTCATTCATTTAGTTAATTAGAAAGCTCTGGGTGTGTTCAAATGTCACAGAGTAAAGCATGAGTATCGCTGTCAGGCAACGGCATTGATTACAGGAGACCCCGTTGGCAACGCTGGCCATGATGGATTAGAATGCAACTTACCACTGGGGATTAATAATGTACAATTTGTTGTTTGTTCAATGTTTGACAGTGCCAACTTTTTATAGATCTCTTGAGTACCAATTCCAAGGACGTTTGTATTGGATAATTGTAAGGCTGAACAAAAAAACTGACTTGGGTTGGACGTGAACCTTGGACCTTTGGAATATTTTCCGAGCATACACTAAACACAATCTGAGTTGCTATTTCTTTCTGTGTGTGATTACTGGTCTGGCTTTCTTTCATTTACTGGAATGTTTGAGACATCAGTCACCAAAACTTAAAGGATAATGAGAAATACTTTGCTCCTTGCAACTTGAGTGTATTTTTGACTGTCACTGGATCAGTTCCAAATGAAGCATGAGGTAGCGCTAGCCTGCACAGTTTGTCTAAGGCCACACAGTACCGTGGTACATCACATTTAATGCACTGCTCCAATAATTCAATCGTAAACGATGTCAATTTACTCTCTCTTCCCTTCAAGTTGCCCAGAGGGGTTCCTAAATTCTCAACACTTTGCTGTCAAAACTGCTCCCGTAGCGGTACCTACCCCACATTTTTCTGCCACCAGTTTGCCTAGGCAACACGGAACAGCAATTAATTTTATTCAGTGCCTTGTTATTTTCCCCCTTTCAGCTTTCACACCTCCTCCCCCCCCCCCCCCCCCCCCCTTCACCTTCCTCCCTCCCACCAATCCACGTTCTTAATAAATTACGTCGTGCCTCCGTCTGATGCAAGCCGCTTTTATAATCCCTGCTAGGTGATAAGTTCATAGCCAAACTGGTAATTTATATTTGCCCGGTTCAAGGAGGCGAAAGCAGATGTAATGCTGAAGCTAACAGGCTGGTTCTTTTATTGTATTAATCACTTCACTTCGCTTCGGTTGTTGAATTGCTTCATCTGGAGAACATTAAGGATGCACTGTTTCATCCAAACACAGACATGCAAAAGATTTGATTTCTTCTCAACAGCTGGTAATCTCTCTCTCTCAAACCTCCCCCCCCCCCCCCCCCTTCCTAACAGTAAAATAACTTTACCAAAAAAAGTCATAATCCCGAGAATGACAGATATGCCTATCAAAGCTGTCCGCCGCATATTTCTGCCCCTCTGGTCTGCTCCGGATTGTTTCTCTTGTCTATTTCTTGCGATCATCCCACTTGACAGCGTGTGAATGTTGTGGCCTTGTTTCTGAGCAAACGCCTGAGCTCTGATAAAACTCCCCACGGTAATTCGTGCTCCTTGTTTCATCATGCTCTTCGTGATTCATGGACTCTGCTACCTCTTTTGGCAGGTGACGTTCTTTACTCCCAGAAATGCCAAAATCTGTGATTGCGTTTCAAGAGCGTTTAATCCCTTTAAGTGCAACTATAACCCCTGTGCATGCATCAGCAGTCCGGCTTCGACTTAGTCTCAATTTCAAGATCGCTTTCGTGCCTGTCGGATGCATTTTAGAGACGGGTCTTTCATTTTTAGTTTCATCTTTTCAACAGAAGCCACTCTGTTTTGTCGCATGGTGATTTAGAGATGCAGATATGTTCCCAGGCTTTTTTTTCTATATGCAGAAAGCAGATCAAGAATTTCCTAGGGAGTTGGATAATTCCGGTCCAGCCACGCTGTGGGATTATTTGTGATTCTTGGTGATTTGCCCTCCATAGGGTTTATTCATTATGGTGTTAGCCAGTATCACATCATGCCATTTCAATCAAGCAAACAATAACAAAAGTACTATCATGAGAGTAAGAAGAGAATAACCTGCATGTGCTCAAATACTTGATGACATCTCAATTCACACATTGCATTGGTGGACTTTCTTTAATCCCACGGGGAGGGGAAGGGGGGGATGGGGGATTGGGGTGCTGCACCCCCAACTATTTGGATGGGGGTGCTTGAATGCCTAGAGCAGTAGAGCACCACCTACTTTTATCAGAATAAAATGCACATCCTGTCCTAGAATCCTGCCCTATAGCGGGGGCTAATAAATATAAATAAATTTCCTGTCATAAATTTCCTGTTGGCTCTATATTGAGGAAATCAACACAAGCCGTGTGCTCTTGTGCCCGACCACATTGTGCAGGTGTGGTATACGATAGGCACCATGCTACTGTGCAGCAAGCAGGAGGCCAGCCGGCCTTGCATAAAAATAAACTGCCCACAGTATCAATTTTTAAACAACAACAGGGCATAGTACTCTGATAGAACGAGGTTGCCAATGCGCTGCTTTACATAATCTTGTGAAGGAAGTACAGATAGCATTATTAAAGTGATACTACATGTACCAAGTATTTTTTTAAAAAAAATTAGCAGAAAAAAGATCAAAATTTGATTTTACTGAGCGTAAAAGAAGTAAAATGTTGCGAAATTAATTCTTAACTATTCTTAATTTGATGTGTGTAATGACCGTTGGTTTTGCTTAACCCTAACTCCCTCACCATTGTTATTGAACAATACAATTCCTTCAAAATCCTCCAACTTCCTTTGTTGTGTAAGGAGTTAGGGTTAATATTAGATATTTTTTAAATACCCTACTCAATAAATTATATATCATTTTAAAGCTAAGAATTCAAGTAATCTGGAAATACCAATATCTCAAAATATCAAAATGTCAACTTTACTCTGATTTCGTGGGAGCAGCTCATATATGGGGGTGTGAATTGACACGGAATGACCCTTTCCTTTTGTCCTAGCCTTTTAAAACCTGGCTGTCTACTTGTAAAAACCTGTCAGTCCCTTGACCGTTAGTTCTGTGGCCAACATCCTTTCAAATTCCTAGCTTGTGATGCTTTAAATCCTTTGTATTTTTGTATTTTTGTTTGTAAATTGGGGTTGTTATTCTTTCCATTGTTGTGACTGAAATCTTGCATTTCTTTTGCTAAATATAATCTACATGTACAATGGGCCGGCTTGCCTTCACATAATTATTGTTGGTGATTCATAAGTTGAGAAAAAACATTTCCCCTGAATGATAAAGCAAGTCTTACTGGAAATTCTTTAGAGAGCTCCGGCTTTGGAAATATGGAAACTAAAAAAAAAAAATACTTAACACCTCTTATTTTCAACAAAGCTCCTGGTGAGAAGCTTTTATGTCTCTCCCTTTTATGTCTCTCCCTTTTACAAGATGGTCTAATGGCAAGAGCTTAGCCCCCAAACCATTAATATCAACAATTGTCTTTCAATAAAAAGAGACACTGGGGAATTGACGGAGCATTATGCATGATGGGCATCTAATCTACAAACCATACAGGGAAAGGGACCCTTTCAGTGTAAAAAAAAACCACCAAACCAAACTTCTGGATTATTAATGCATGGATAGTGAAAGAGATGGGATTTGCAGTCACCTTGCTCAATCTTCAGGGTAACTATGATTATTTAAAGTGTTGACAAAGGAGGAAAAATAAGAGGACTTTAGTCTGAGCTTAGTACCATATGGCTGTAGTTTCCCTTTTGCTTTTTCCCTTTTGCTTAAAGTTGTGCTGTTTAGAAGCAGCAGTTGAAATTATACCTGAAATTTGGGTGTATTTCCTCCTTGATTAGAAATGGTCTGTGGTTACTAGTGTTGACTGAGACACATGAGCCTTTTAGACAAAAGTAATGCAGGTTGCAAGTTGCAATGTGTGTCCATGTAGCTTTCCTACTTCCCACATGACATTTCACATTTTAAGGAATATCTATCGTATTTTCTCATTCTTTTCTTATTATTTATGAAAGCTTCTTTATCTTTGTATCATGTACATGTACGGTACATTTACGTATGTGCATAATGTATACGCATATCCCAACATCTGATTTCATCAATCTTGATAAATGTACACATGTGTACTACTGTACTGTAGTTGTGTTTTGCCATAATGACTGAGGATTCCCTATTGTGTTTACCTTTTATTGTTCATGTAGTGTAACTTAACCCCATTGACTTATCATACACTTTAACATAATTCAACATAGACATGTACTACATAAGGCAATTGAGGTGTATGTACTTGTACCGGTAATATAAATGCTGGTTGTGGCATAAATAAATGGATTGTTTTGTACATGTATGTATTTGTAGGTTCTCATTAAACAGTCGCAGGTTTGAACAAAAACCACTTTAATCAATGAAGTGATGGATGTTAAGATGTACCGCAGGCGCAAAAGTAGAAAAAAAAATTCCCTTGGAGAAAGCTCGATCATCTTCACACGAAAAAGAAAAAAAACAGAAAAAAACCCCTGAAAAATACAACATAATAGTCCATCTCACTTCATCTAGGGCTGGAATTTCATTTCAGGACCAAGTCTCGGAAATCAATACCCGTTAAGAAACTCACAGGAGACACATAATATACACACAAATTCCCCTGCTATTCTCCATCCCTGCCCAGACTAGCAAAAGCACTGCATTTTTTTTTCTTTTCCAATATTTTTTCTTCCCAGTCTCTGCATACCCTTTAATTTTCTGCACATATTGCGTTTCACGTTATTAGAGCGAATGGCCCCCGAAACTATAAACCGGAGGAAGGATATATTGATGAGCATAATGCAATAAGTCACAGCCTTTGTCAGCAAAGGCTCTCTCTATTTGATTAAAGCACCTTGGCAAACTGGGACAAGTTATGTATGTAGACGTCTCAAGATGAGTTCCTGTGTGTCTTCTCTTTCCCTCTGACCTATACCTGCAGGACATCTATACTTTACCAAAGGAAACAAAAAACATTGTCTCTATCATACTCGCTATCTTGCCTTTCTAAGAATAGCAATTAAAGGTGGTTTTTCCTTACATTTTATTGATCAGAGAGGAAAATGAAATACACACGACTGAAATGTGTTGGAAATATCAATGTGATGGATTTTTGTTTGTTTTGGAACAATGGCAGTGTTTATTTTCACTCTTGTATTTTACTTAAAATACAAACATTTGATAATCACACATGTACATGACAAACCTTTCTGACTTTCTTTACCCATAGGTGCTAAAAACTATGAATTGTTTACACACACACACAGTCATGTATAGACCGGCAATCGTGGACGGGGCATTGTCCGACCGTCTTCCCTCTTTTGTTTATTTTTTACTCTAACGTTTTCGGATGATCGCCATAGGATTTGTACACGGGAAAAGATCGTGGACGTTGTGTCAATCGTGGACCCATTGTTTGCCTCCCAATTCTTTTGTCCGACGACCACGATTGCCGGTCAATACAAACGCACGGGGACATGCACGGAATGAAACGATAATTAGTTACCCAATATTGTCCTCATGATGGAAACTGAAGTGCTACTTTCATTACCCTACTGCCTTTGAAACCACCGCGAGTCGAAGAAACACTGATTTCCTCCTCCTTCCCTCCCCCCCCCCCCCCCCCCTTTTTTTTGAGCTGAGCCAGCCAGCGTTTTCTTTTGGGGCCCATCAATCTCGGTGCCACCTGATACGCTCTAGAAGGAATCCTTGCAATTAAGATTCTCCTGTTGTGATGTTTCACCTGAACGTGCCGGCTCAATAGTTGCTGGTTTCTCACGTGTCTGTGAGTTGGGCAGCTCGGGTGACCGAAAGCGTAAATCATTGGGGAATGACATTTTTTATATATATATTGGAAAGAAAATGTTGAGCATTTGAGGTGTATGGTATTTCTTGGTGATAGGTGTCAAAGGTTCTGGTATGATTTGTGCATTTCTTTTTCTTTTCTTTTTGGCAAGATGCAAGTATTGCTGAATGATTATGCCTGATGACTGCGAGTTCAAGTTATTTTAGTGCGTTTCAGAAACAGGAATTTCACCTGTTGTTCGATCATGAAAAGATAAACTGTAAGAATTTAGAAGAGCTAAACCTGCTTAGGTTAGAGATTAAGTACACGTTGTCATGGCGCTGTGAGATATGCGAGTGTTTTGGTGTGAAGTTTCGGAAATTCCATCATGCACCACAAAAATGATTAATGACATGAAATAAATGCTTCAGTTTCTGCACATTTGTCTGAAGCCATGTATGCAAATTGCACTCTGAACTTTGGTGCTTAAATGTGTGTGTGTGTGTTTCACTTTCATGTCCTTTAGTAAGCAAACCACATAATTTGTAAGGCTATTCCTGTCTTCTCATTGGCTGTTCAAAAACAATTTTCCACTTGATTGGTCAATAATTGTAGAAAAGAGAGTATAACAAATGAATTAAACGGAGACAGCGATATCTCTTATGTGCATTGCGAGTAGTTGGCAAGAAGGCACACTGTTTGTTTTCTCAAATGTAGTTTACAAAAGTACAGTTTTTTTCTTTTTCTGTGTCGCACCAGTATTTATAATGAATTGGTGTCCGTGACATTTTGCAACTGTTTTCTCCCGCGATGTAATTGCTTGAGTAGCATTGGGTGGGGGGGGGGGGGGGGGGGGAGGGGTTGGAGAATGGAGGGAATGAAAACATGAATAATACAACAGCTACTGTAGTGGTACAGTTCTCTTGTAGTTTGCACTCAGCATTGCAGCATTGTGTACGTTATGACAGCAGTGTTTTGTCAGAATCGTTTGATTTGCAGGCGAGATGTTTCTCTTCAGTCGTGTCAAGACCTCAACTTGAACACATCAACTCGGGAGGGTTAAGGTCTTTGGAAGGGATAAACCATGTTTCAAATGGTGCAGTAAATCAACGCCATGTGTTCAGCTGTGATGGAATTTGATCACTTGCAGCTCTAAAAATGTATACAAGTGTAAATGTGTCAGCAAGGAGCCTGTTGGTCTTTATGCTCAATACAATGCAAACAAACTCATCCCAAACCAATTAGTTTTACCTTACATACGCACTGTGGACATTCCTTTGTCTTCGTGTAGTTAACAAACTTTGACTAAATACTCATTTTTCTCGCTTCCCCAAAACAAATTTACCCTCAAATTTGGATTATGGGCCTCTCAGCTGTCCCTTCTATCTTTTCTATAACCCTAACCCGTTTTTCCTCTAGCACTCTTTTTCGGAAACTGAAAAAACGGATTGTGGACGTGTGCAAGTCCACAAACCGTAACCTCTTCCTGCATCGTGTGGACCTATATTGTTCGGAGGTCCACAGTGCGTATGCAAGACTAACTCATATATTCTCTCTAGAATACTTGTATATTGTCTCTAGCATATTATCTCTATCATACATATCTCTAGGTGTTTGGCAGTTTATAGTGTACATGTTGATTAATAATCCACCACACTAATCACTGATATATGATATGTTTTTACCGTTCCTTGACAATGGAATTCTAGTATGAGAGGTAATGCTCTCATCTGCGTGTATAATCTGCCTGTATAATCTGCCTGATACCCTTCCGATTGTCATAGAATCCAGTGGCACTGGCTGGCAAGATGTCTTAGACTGGAGTCTTGCCTACGGTTGATCTGAGCCGTGAACAAAAGACGCATATGCCGGCTTGATGACACCCACTACATGCAGTTTTCTTATTATCAAAGACTGGTGTCCACTCATGTGAAGTGATACATGAAGCTTAAGCAATCATGTTCTATTTTATTGGTGGTACATGTATGTACCTTGGATTAATTGAAAACTACAACATTTTAAAGCTTCGTCTCACTTTTCAATGTACTATCGTGAAGTCCAGTGTGTAGTCAAGTCACAAGCTACCGCTATGCCAAAGAAACCAATTTGAAGTTACGAAACAGTCATAGCCGACAAAATTCACTTGAAATGGATTCCAACTGTTAGGAGTTTGCAGCACGTAAAAATGCAATGACAGCACAAATTAGTGTTCGTGTTTGTTCGTTTTTTTGAGTTATTGGTGATTGACTCAATGACTGCTGCATAGAGCTTTGACCAATCGTGGCAATAATTAACTTTAAAAAATAATATATACAAAATTCAACTGATTATGCTTTTATAGGGGTCTACCATAATCAGAGTCCAACAGTTTGTGCGTAGAGTTTACCATATGGTGTTGAAATTGCAAATCACTGTAGGTGGTTAGGGTTAATGTTGGCCATTCATGCACAAAAGTCAGACATGTGCATCGGGTATGCTGCAAACGGATGTGTCATGTGGTATCAGAGAGGTGCATGCCATTGATTTGTTCGTTACAACTTCCTTAATATTTTCCCCTTTTTTTGGGTACTGATTTCCTCTCAGAACAAGTACCACACCAGGAGCCACTGCAAGCCTCTCCTGGACTCTCACCAGTTCTGCGGCCTGCAGACTATCGCCTCCTCGCCGAGAGACACCAGCCACACTTCCAGCATATTGATCACACCTACCTCAAGCCCGACGAAGGAGCTAGACCAACTGGCGCCCCCGGGCCCACAGTACAGCCTGCGCTACGGCACTCGCTACCATGACGGAGAGAAAGACCACGAGAATGGCGCCCTCAGCAGCGACGATGAAAACGCAGACAATTTAGACGACGGGGGAGACTCGGGCATTTTCCCCCTAGACCCCAGCAATGAATTAGACGTTGACCAAATTGAACAAAACTGACAAATGGGATATAGCGAAGTCTATAGGGGTTTTTTTCTTTAAAATTCACAGTCACAAATTTGACAAAACTTTTAAAACAAAGGTAAAGGTACACTTATTAATCCAAATCCAAAATCAACAAGGGTGTAAAACTTCCCAAACGGATTAGAAGGAAGATTATCAAATAAAAAAACACCTGGACTTTTTGTTGTTTGTTAAATCTTGCTTGCTGTGTTTTCACACTTTTAGAAAGTAGTGGAAAAAAAATCGGGCATCTTTTCTTTCTATAGAATGAAATTTGAATCCTGAATTAGTTTTACATAAACTTTTTAATGTCGTAACTTAATACAAAGCCAAATAGAGTGTGATTTGTTTTATATGTGCTATTTATTTATTTTGTATTGTTTGCCTTTTTTCTTAATATAATACGGTATATGGACTTTGAACTTTCACATGCATACATGTACATGCTTGGCCCTGACGATGCGAGATTCTAGCAGTACAGGGCGCTATTTCAAGTCACTTCTGAGGTGCTTACATGTGCTTGTACACTAGAGTAAAATGCTGGAAATCTGAACAGTGTTTTGTTATTTGGCAGATGCGTTGTTCAATTTGGTGGCAACTTCTTTTACCTGAATACATGTAGAACATATTTTGGAGTTGTTGGCAACCCCTCTTTTCACTTGTAAACCAGTCTTATTGTACAACCTCAAATGTCTGTCATCATGCAATAGCTTGTGTGCATTTGAAAACTCTACAAAATTAGAAAAGAATTGGGTCACCGGACCAGAATTCTTTGCCCCTGAAATACTTTTTCAAATAAAAAAAAACACCCATAAACTCGGCCCATAACAGGTCGATTGTCCAATCTCAAACTTCTAGAAAAGATAAGTCAGTTCGTTCAGAACTATACAATGATAACAAAAAGTTAGATTTTATGACACAAATTCCTTGCTTCTATTGTTCCAATCAGAAAAAGAAATATTAGTGCCAACAATTTGACAATTGTAGGTTTCACTTTGGATCCATTCATATATTTTTTTTTGCAGGTTTATATCCGTTTTCATCTGCATAGCTACGATGTACGTGACAGTTTTATAAAATGCCTTTTGATTTCTGCTTTTTATCATTCTGGATACACAAAACAAACTGACAAATTTTTGTCAATGATTTCTGGGAACTTTTTTGTTTTTCTGTTGGGCCCGGCTATGGTTTCTGAACCGACCGAATTCACGTGTACCGCACCCCAAATGACAAATGTTTCATTGTAAACACTTCCTGTTTCGCATCATTCTTACACATTTTACATTTTTTTTCTCGGGAGTGGAATTTGTGTTATTGGTCCCGGCTTGAAAATTAAAGGCTGACATGTTTTGCAAATGATATGAATGTTCAAAGTCCATTGAATGTGTGTGTACACTATGGGGGTCATGTAGATACATGTATGTGTAGGACAAATTGGGAAGGTGGGACCCTATAGAACAGAATACTGGTTAAACAAGAAATATTTGCACTACCCTCATTCAGCAAGAAAGGTATGTAGTTCGTGTTGGCACACCACAAAAAAACATACCTATTAAACATTTTCTGTGTAATCTGTTAATAGGCAAATCATAAGTGGCAATCGATTACGAACCCCATTTACAGGACGCATGTTGCTAGGCACGCCACCGTTTTGGCAGCTCAAATCTAAGGAACATGTAAAAACCAGGTTGTTGCTAAGTCTGGTTCTTTCAAGTGAATTTACTAGCCCTTGGTCTCATCTGGTTTGCACATTACCAACCGAGGGCGCTATTTATTTATTTAATTCAACACCCGACAGCGCTATAGAGTGCCAATTACAGGATAGATAAATGAGAGAAGATAATGTGAAGAAGTTACAGTGTTAGAGGTGGGAGGAAAACCCCAGAAGAATATTCTGGGGAAAACCCACAGAATCGGGCAGAGACTGAAAACCCAATCCACATGGGATTTGAACCAGTGTCCCAGTGGTGGATTGATTTGGTGCATTGTAGTAGTCTTATATAGAACGAGCGAGGTCATAATCAGTTCTTAGGTAGCATATATAGCAGGGCAGTTTGCAATAAATTTTACGTTGGCTTTATGTGTGTGTGTGTTTTTTTGGGGGGTGTTTTCTGTTTTTGTTGCTGAATCAGAAAGAGAAACAAAATTAGTTTGAGTAACATGTTTTGGGCAATAGAGGTTGTCATTTCATAGAGCTGATGAGCCAAAAAAAGATTTGAAATTTGCCTGCCAAGCTTAAACATTTGCAGGTAACCAGTCACACACAGCATACATCACATGACATATTGGCTGGTAACCTGTTTTTGCTTAGCTTAATATTTTACCATTGCGCTTAGTAAATGTTGGAGCTTAGCAGCGTCCGTGGTCCACGTCTGTGGTCAGAAGGCCTTAGGTAAAGTCACCTCGGCCATACAATGTTACTCAACTAAATTTGTTTCTTGTTAGAATTTGTAATATTTTAGAAGTGTTGTGTTCCATGTGTTTTAATTTGGCAAAGTTTTAGTGGATTGTGTTCAGCTTCTCTGTGTTTGTTCAATCTTCTCTCAATTTTCCCATTAATGGAAACTGGTTTCCAATGGATGAACAGTTTGATTTTGTGGATTATGAAATTATAAAAGGAACGTTGGTTGGGGGGGGGGGGGGGGGGGGGTGGATGACGGTAAAGATAATGTTAAAAAGGTAAACAAAAAATCGAAAAATAGCAATGCTTTCATATTTAATTTTCTTCGTAAGGTTTTAAGATATACCTCTATAAACTAAACGTATTTTCAGTTAGAATAGAATTTAAAAGTTTTCCTCTAACCGACTTTTACTTTTGTTCTTTTTTTTTAATTAATTTTTATTTCTCTGTTGATTACGAATTTTGCCAAATTGTTATATTTCCCCAATTGCTTAACAGTAAAACAAAACATGGTATTTATGAAAATTAGTTTTTTTGGGTTTTTTTGCAGTGAAACGGCTAACGAATGTAAAAAACTAACGTGTAGGTTAAACAACTTGCATTCCTTTAAAATTAACAGTTTGCTGTTCAAGAAAGATATAAAAAAATTGAAGATTGAAGTTTTAACTTTGTATAAAATAGGCACAGGTAAAAAGCCAATGAAAATGAATGGATTTGATCACGAGTTGATCACATGATTTAATTTTGATCACATGACCAAGTCTGCGAGCATGTGACCACTATGTAAATATGCCTACGAGAACCAGTGTTTGGTTTGTGGGACTGGCTAAGATTGGCTGGAATGAGATGATCACGTGACCAACCTTTTTGTCAATTGAGGTCATGTGACCCAACTTTGTCAAATTGCAGTCATGTAGTTTTTTGTTTTAACTGATGAGATTTTGTCGGGAGAGGATTGGCAGGAAAAAGGAGCTTGGATAAACTTTTGTCTTAATTTTTTTAATTTAGAATAAAATAGAAGTTGCCAATTTGGAAATGTAAGCAAGTTGAAACTTTCGCCGGACGTTTCTGCGCTTTGCTGTATTCAAGTGAAGTGAATTTATATATATTTTTCCTTCATAAACTCCAAAATAGTTGAATCTTTTATCTGGAGTTTCTGCTAATTTTAAAGTTTTCAAAAGTGCAGCAGCAAGATTTTTTCCTTTTTTTACACTTAACAATTTGTACAATTTCTAGGAAGGGGTTTCTCCTAGTAATTTTTTGTTCTTTTTTGAGAAACGTAAAGTTGGTGTGGATATATTTGTTCAGTTGTGTATATATATTTTAGGAAGACGTTTTAAACTGGTGCGGTACATTCTGTTTTGGGCTGGACTAGCCGTGATCAGACACTGTTGGCTGTGTGATGATGATGAATAATTGACAAGTGCTTGATATTTGAAAATATTGACATATTTCATACTAATACCTACAATTCAGGGTTTGTCTTGCCTGCTTAATAATAGCTTTTTATCGATACATTTATTGATATTTGGAAGATGGTAGATCGTGTTTTCATTCCAGCAGGTTTGTTTTATTGAGTCGGTCTTTCAAGCAGGATAAAACAAAAAACATAAACAATACAAGACAAAAAAAAGTAGAAAAAAATGGTAGATTATTTTTTACTCTTAAGAACAGTTACTGATGTTTTAGCTTTATATAAAGCAGTATTATTGTAATGGGAATTTGTAGGGGATGAATTATAAGCGAGTGAGGACGAATGCAAAGTAGCCTTTTTTTTTGAAGACCTGTTAATTAATGATGAAAAGTTAAATGTTGAAAACTCTTAGTCTCGCACACAATTTGTTAACAGGTGCATATTATTCTGTGGTGTTAGGAGCACTGGTGTGTTTTATAAAAAAGTGCACTTTTCTTTAAGTTTTAGGCTTAACCACTAGAAAATTTAAGCCTCCCCTGTCATTTCTAATTAGATTTTGTTCGTTTAAAGTCTTAAAAAAAAAAAAAAAAAAAAAAATGAAATCAGGGAAAAAAAAGCCAGAAGTGGCGGTGACTTGATTGATTGAATGCCAACTGCTGTTGGATTTTGTTTAATATATGCCAGAATTTTTCCAAGGTTAAATTGGAGTTTAAAAGGCACAGTATCTCCCCCTGTATTTTGCGATTGCGCAGAAATGTCTTTGCAGAGATGAGTTGTGAGAGGTGGACATTGAAATGATAATTTCCAATTTTGCCATAAGCATCAGTGGTTGACTCTTCATTTCACTGCGAGCGGGGTTTTCTCAAATCTTAAAATGGCAGACCCTTCCAAATTGTTTGAGGAAGATTTAGGGGTTCCTTCTTATTGTTGCTACTAACACTATGAACACCTAACAAAGGAAACACAGTGCACTAACAATGAAAATATATTGTTGCTTGGCACTCAATCTATTGTTACTTGTTCACTGTGTGCTCCGTTGCTTTTTTGTCAGCCAAGATAATTATAGATTGTCATTATTAGGCTGCCCCTGGCTGTAGTCTCAAATCAAGGCTCTCTACACTAATGACTTTTGCTTTGCTTGGCAACAAATCTAGCATTGTCATCTTGAGTCAAGACTACCTTCACGACACAGTTAGGAAGAGAGAGAGACACCCTAAACACCAAAAGACACAAACGGCAGTTTGAATAAAATTTAAAAAACATTTTGATTTCCAAACTTTGTACCAATATGCCGTCTATGGCATCGTCCCTTATACTTTTAACTTCACCTAATGCTTGCATACCAATGACTTGTAACGTGCAACATTGTCAAAATGGCTGCCGAATGGTGCTCACTGCAGACTTATTAAACAGTAAAAAAACACGAGAAGAAAATTGTATTCAAATCTGGAGTTGATTGGTCCTTCTTGCCTTGTAACACGGTAAGGCAGCACTGTGCCTTTGAAACCCCAGATGGGCAGACTGCCTGATAGAATTGTATATACATTTTTGTGGCTTTGATAAAAAAAATCTGAGATAGTATTCCCAGACACTTTTAGTCTGGCTCCTCTAGTTGCCTTACTTGATACCTTTTCTGCACATCTAGTCCCCCGACTCACTCCTTGTTATAGAGACAGATACAGAGCACTTTGATAACAAATTAAAACTGACACTGTGTTAAATTGTAATCTTATGATAAACTGATGAACTTTTTTGAACAATGCATGACAATTATTAGTGTTTTAACATACGGGTGTTGATATTAAGCTGAAATCTTACAAATTTTTTGTAAAAAAAAGAAGTTACTGTCTTTGAATACATTTGTATAGCTGTCCTGTGAACACTAGGAAAGGACTTCTAGAATTACGACTATGGTCTAAAAACTATTGTGTACAATCCTAGATTCGAATAGGAACTTATTGCATGAATTTGTATAGAAAAAAAAATCACATTTAGTTTATAAAAAAGCTGATTAATTACTGTATGCATGGTTAAATGTTTCATAATTACTGTTCACCCCTTTTAAGATATTTCTGCAGCTTATTCAAGTAAAATCCCTTCTAGTTAAAAATAAAATAGTTTTTCCCAAAAATGTATTTTTAAAAGGTATATGGAGTTAAAAGTTTGGCATTAGCTAATGAAATGAACCCATGAATTCTAAAAAAATAAATAAAAAAATACTTGATTAATGTGTGAGATCTAGTCTACTGTGTTCTTATGGGAAGACATTTGTCTCGGACAAATAAGTTGTCAGTTCCCTTAATAAGCATATATTACTATTGTTAAGAAAAATCAGTAAATAGTTTGTTGTCCAAATGTAGTTTGGAAAAATACCCAAGCCAAAATCTAATAGTAGGATGTAATATCTGTACAAGGATTTGACAGTGATAGTTTTTCTTTTTTTCTTTAGAAAGTCCAAAAAGTGTCAACACGAATGTGGTGTTTTTGAATAAAATTTGTCTTAAAGAGCTATACAAACCCTTGTTAACAGCAAAAAACATGTACTACATACATGTATGTTATGTTATAGGATCACTAATTGTTTGGTGTTACTGAAAAAAGCTAATTCAAATTTTGTCCGTAATTGTGCAAAAAAAAATCACAAATTTTCAGTGGGATGGATACCCGCTGCTATTTTAATTTGTCCCATATAAACCACAATTGTTTTCTGCACATTTCTGCAATTACCATTTTTTAACCTGGTTTTTAGCCTTTAATTTTTGGGCTTGATTGCTTTATTCTTTTGCAAAGAATAAAGTATGAATTGTTTGGGATTTTAATATGTGATGGCGAAGCAGTACTAATGAATTGTGATAAAAAAGGCAATGCTTTTCTTTTTTCTTTTTTTTAGGAAATATTTATGAAAATGTGGTTTTTCCCCCAGTAATTCATGCAGATTGTATGTTTGATTTATGATGTTGTTATTTCACCTGCCAGTTTACTTCAATTCTAGGCACATCACCTTTATCACAAATTCCCCCTCTTATGATGACAAGTCCTTCTTTTCAGATAATTTGTCGCAGAGCAGTTGCTTTGTACAATAGCATGCACATTGGTTTCTCCATTGAAGGGGGCCATCCAGTGCCAGATTTGTCTATAGCAATTTACATTGATTGCATTTGCATTGTATTTTGTTTTTTCTTCTAAAAGTTGTGGACCAATGTTTGTCAGGTTGTTGAAAGTTTTGTATATGCATATGAAATAATTTCTTTTGAATTACAAAGAAAGCTTTTTTTTATTTTGTAAATCTGCAGAGAATTAGCCAATTGTTTTGTTTTTGTTTGCACAACAGAGCGGTTTTTAAAGGAATAATTTGCTTTTGCCGTGCTCTCATATTTTTTATTTTTTATAACCACCTTTTTGAAGTGAAAAACCTGCAAGCTCTAAACCATTGTATTTTTTAGAAAGGCACACACAAAAAAATTCAAGTGTAGTCATTTTGTTTGAAAAGCTTATGTGCACCTTTTATGAAAATATATAGGTAGTGTGATTTGTCTTCAATTATTATTATAACGTTTTTTGTGTAAACTAATTTCCTTTAATAAAAAGGCAAAGTTAGGAATGATCACCGGTTATGTCAGGAATAGATGGTTGGGCTGTATAGGCTTTCTGGGAAAAAAGGATTCATTCCAAACTGGGTTGAAAGAGTTATAGATTAAAAAAAACGATAGGCAAATTATGCACTAGTTTTTAAAAGGGGATGTGAGAACAATTGGGTGAATGGTGTAAACAAATTAAAATATCATAAGATGGTTTTTATTTTCATTTGCAGTCTATACTGATATTAATAAGATTACTAGTGGCACAGTAATTATGAATTTAGGTTTTGTTTTGCCGTGTAAAGACTTTTGAGTTTGTGTAGCCTGTTACAAGTCATTAATTCCCTGAAATATTTCAAATTTATGTTTATTTGCGAAACTTGGGAAATTATCAAAATGATTGTAAACGCAGAACGGACATGTTTCAAGCTCTCATATATCGTTTTATTTTAAACTTAAGTCAACACAACATAATGCATATTCATAAGCAAGTGTCGCTAGCAGAAGGGAAGTATTTTGGAGGTATATCGTTTAAACTCCCGTTATCGAAGAAAGACCCTTGCACTGCATGAAGTGTATGCTTCTGTATGTAATTGAATGGCAGTAATGTTTTTATTAATTGTGAAAAAAAGGAAAAGATAAAGTTCATGTTTTATCGCTAACTCTATGGTTTAAATCTTCCCCTTTATTAAAGAAAAACTAGAGAGTTGTGTGTCCGTCAGAATCGGAAACAAAAGACGACGGCTGTTCTTTGAATGGATAATAAAAATGCTTAGACATGTTTTTGATAAAAGAAAAGATCTTGTAATTTGTGTTTTATTTTGGTTGTGATTTTTGTTTTGTTTTGTTCGAGCAAGTAAATTCTATTTTCTTTTCTGCTTCTCGAAAATGTCAGCTGATCGGCCAATCACATTTCTAGACCGTTTTCCAAATTCCAGCTGAGGCTTTTTATTCAGTGGCCATCACCATTTTAAAATTGCATGAACGAAGCCAAACACAAAACGGAGCCGGGGTTTAGAAAACGGGCTAGTCACGTGTTCTTTTCTAAAGATGGCGGCAGTTTGGACAATTCGTTTCTACTTCTAGGAAGCTTTTCTGTAGGAAAAATTGACGCAATGCCGCCGAAAAGGCCTTCGTCAGCTCGAAAAAATGTACCACCGATTACATTTTCAGCTTTTGCAAGGTATGTACACCACATGAAGCGTTGAAATTTAGAAATTTATGCATGGTTTGTCGAGCTAAATTGTTGGATTTTGCATTGTGTATTTGTATTTTATTTGGTTGCTAACGTGTATTTTTGACAGTGAGTGACACAGTCACAGTCAGTGACACTGAGTGACACCGTCCTTAGACTAGACTAGAGCCAGTTCGGGTAATGCTGAACTAGTTCCTTTTGTCGATTTCGATTTAACTTCATAGATGCGTGGTCTGTTTTTCACTCGAACACATTGATGACTTCAAATCTATTTTGTGAGCAGACGACAGGCCTCACGTTGTTCACGAAGCAAAATGTTTCTGAATTAAAATTTAAGTTTTGACATTCCACTTCATATGATATAGGGAAAACAATTGAAAGGCGCATTCTCGCGGTCGGCATGACGTCACGAAGGGGCGAGCCGTCCATAACAACATGCGTTTAACCTCAAATTTTCCCCTTTGCGCTAAGTGCATAAACAATAGGAAGATAAACGAAGTTCCCGAATGTCCGACCGCGAGAATTAGACTAGAGTCAAGAGTGTTTAGTGCCATCAATTCAAAACTAGTATAATCCTCTCAATTCTCGCAGTCGGACATCCGGGAACCTCGTTTATTTTCTCATTGTTTATGCAATTTAGCGCCTCTAAATTTTGCTGGAAATTTATGCAGATTTTATCTTTATCTCTTTAAGGAAAACATTGAACATTCCAATACCGATAACTAATTTCTGCACTTGGGGCCTTTGTCGATATAAAAATAGTAATTTAAAGTATGTTGCATTGATTCCACAGCTGTGCAAGACTACGCCATGTACAGTCACTGCTGAGCAAATCCTCGGACAGGACATCTTCTAGTGTGGATGCAATCCTTTGCATTCTAGGCATAGATAGCAGGTGAGAAAAAAGACGCCAAATACATGTATAGTTCAGATTTGCATAATTGTACTTATTTGCATAATTGTACCTGGGGTTACTGCCTAAGTTTCTAAGATTCAGTTTTTATTGATCTTGTTAAACAGCACCCTCAACTGCTAAAGTGGGTTGACTGCAGGAAACAAATCCAGTCTTGGAACAAGACTAAGCCTTACGCAGACTGGTTATAAACAAACATTTGAGAATTGATGAATCTTTCATTTTTTCTTTTTTAATTAGTGCGCCCCTGAGCCGTAATAACCTAACACAACCCATCGAGCAAACCAACCCTCTTCCTCTCTGAAGACAGGTTTTTATAGAAATGTTAACTGGCACTGAGAGAAAAGGAGGGTTAGGAAAATTCTAGATTTTTCACAAGCAGCTTTAATTTCTTAGGATTTTTTAATAAATTGATATTGATTATACTTTCTGAAGGTACAATGAAGGTTGTCGAGAGCTGGCCAACTACCTTCTCTTTGGATTTCTAGATCTAAGAAAGGAAGAACTAGACAGGTACAATGTGTTTGTAATCTTGGGAGCTCAGATTTGTGTGTAATACTTGTTAGTATTCAGTACACAATTTATACAGTTGTGTTTGACCTAAAATTAGGACGTGTTTCCTAAATCTTTTAATTTGTTTTTTTGTATTTAGTTATTAAATTTTTAGTATTTAACAATAATCAACAAAATGAAATAAGGTTACCAACAAAGTGTTTACCTGAAAAAAAATATTTCAGTGTTATACGTACATATATTTTTGCCTTATACCTTTAGTAAAAACAATTTAACAATTGTAAATACCTTCACCAAAATGTTTATTTGAAGAAGTTTGGTGCCATTATCTTTGCCTTTAGGGGTTGTATCTCTTTGATTTTTATAACTGATTTGGATGAAATGCAGATTGTACAAGCCAATACAAATTATGCAAGACTGATAAGCTTTGGCAGATAACCTTCTTTCAAGCAACCCTATGTTCATTTTTCTAAACATGCCAAACCTTGTGATGCAAGCTGCATGTACTCTGTGGTGCATCATTATTTTAGCAGATCTGTGTGGATTAAATGTTTGGCTTAGTTGAAAAGCAGGCTTAACTAGTTTACCCGTTTAGCAAATATTGGCTGAGAACTGGTCAGAAGCTATTTACATTGCATGGTATTTTGGCTGGTAACCTACTTTTTCCTAAGCATAATTTGTCTGTGCTTAGCAGATTTATGTGCTTTACCAATCCCATAAATCAAGACTGGCAAGTCATACATTTTATATCAACATTTGCATGTCTTGTTTTCACATGTAATCTATGCATTTATGCAATCTGTGCCCAAAGATTTGTTAGGAGTCTGGTGAATTTGTTTCTTTATTTGTTACCCAAATCACAGATCTGGCATTGATGAAGATATAGGAGATGGTGAGTTCTAAGTACATGTACTTTATCATAGAGAAGTGTTTATTTATGGACTTTATTGAATTTGAAGCGACAAAACCACAAATTATTTTTTGTAATATTGTTTTTTTGCAACCAAACCCCACCCAAAGCCCAGCCCAAACCAACTCAACCCAGCTATTAAAACCCAATTTCTTTTAACCCAGCTCAACTCATACACCCGCTCCTAAAACCACCCCACCCCACCCCCACCCCCACCCCACCCCCACCCCCACCCCCACCCCCACCCCCACCCCCACCCCCACCCCCACCCCCACCCCCACCCCCACCCCCACCCCCACCCCACCCTCACCCCCACAACACAACACAACACCCCCACCCCACTCCCATCCCATCCCATCCCACCCCACCCCACCCCACCCCACCCCACCCCATCCCATCCCATCCCATCCCATTCCATCCCCACCCCATCCCATCCCATCCCATCCCATCCCATCCCACCCCATCCCCACCCCATCCCCACCCCATCCCCACCCCATCCCCACCCCATCCCCACCCCATCCCCACCCCATCCCCATCCCCATCCCCATCCCCATCCCCATCCCCACCCCATCCCCATCTCCACCCCATCCCCACCCCCACCCCATCCCCACCCCCACCCCCACCCCATCCCCACCCCCACCCCCACCCCATCCCATCCCCACCCCCACCCCATCCCATCCTCATCCCCACCACATCCCCACCACATCCCCACCACATCCCCACCACATCCCCACCCCATCCCACCCCATCCTACAACACCCTAATCCAACCCATATAATACAAAATGGCAGCCACACTACGTGTAGTTTACCAAATATCCATCAAATCCAACTCTAAATCCTAGCCATTCACAAAAGATTCCTCCTTTATTCCTCCACAGATGTCATTCTTCTGGTCAAGAAGGACAGTGTCCATGTACATTACATGCCGTCTGACCACACCTACGTCATTCCTTACATTGCCCACTGGCGCAATCTCCATCTTCACAGCCTGACCGACGAAGAGGTCAGATTCAACACTCAACAAATAAAAACATTGTTTTTCTTGTATTAAACATTATACTATTTTCCCTTAAAAAGGTCTTTTCTTTTTAAATTGCTATTATTATTTTTTAGACCCAAAATAGAATCAACATTTTGTGTTTTTTTTTTCTTCATTAGAATCAAAAGTACAAGGCGAGTTTTCATTAGGAGTAGAATTTCAAAGATTGGTTTTCCTTTTAATCTACCAATCAGTGTTAATTAAATCCAGTGCCCTTTTCTCATCTTTTCCTCTGTGATTTTTGCTGTTGTAGCCTTTTCTTTTTATCAGACTTGCTCCCTGTGATTAGCTGTAAAATCTCCCAAGGCACATGCAATCAAAAGAGCTCACATCAACTGAAGGCAATAAGTGTGGTTTTTCAAAGACTTAATACAAAAAGCTAATCAAAATAAATTTAAAAAAGACCTTTCATGATTTCCATGTAGTTCTAACAAAACAACAAAAACGGAATTGTGTTGGCTTTAATTTAGAATGTAGCCCCTGGGTACAACTCGACAAATTTTTGCCGGCATGCCATTGAAAAGGGGTGAACATTCTGAGTGTTCAGTCAAGTGTGTGTCGGGCCCAGTCGGTGATCCCTGCAGGCGATAATTCACTAATTTGCAGTCTGCCAGGCTGCTTTGAGAGCGGTTCCTCCATACGGGTCCATGCACTTTTCCGGCTCGATGCCCCCTGGCTTTATGATAATCGGTCTGACGCGGCAAGGGGCATTGACGGAGGCATTTCTGCCTCTAGTGAAACCAAGAGATAATGAAAAAGATGACGTGAGAACATTTGTATTTCGTTCTTTATTCAGCAGAAGAAAATATAATGGACTGAAGATGCGGAACACAAGTTTTTAAACCCTAAACATATCTAATGACAGCTATAGTTATTTAAACAAATCTACTTTATTCTTTCCACATTTGTGGGAATTTGTTTGTTTTTAATAAATACATTTGTTAAAAATATCGAAATAAAAAAATTACTTCTAATAACTTTTGTGTACCTAAAGAATACCTGAAAATAGGGAATGTATTCATAACGGGCTCATTTTTTTTCACTTTAAGACATTTACATGTACATCATGCAGAGATGATGGATCACGGTTAAGCAGATTTGCTAAAGGAAAACTAAGATATTTCAAGCTAAACTGTATGTATAATAAACATCAAATGCTGGCAACCTGTCTCTGCTAAGCAAGGTTTATTCTTGCTTACAGCATAAGGAGAATGAAGACGCAGCTGAGGATTTTAAGGTTCTCAGCTTTATTGAGATGGTTCGTGGTTGCTCAACAGTTGGAGTTCCCTATTTTGCTAGAGGTAAGCCACTTTTAACATCATTCATTTATGAAAGGCAAACAAATGTAGCATCTTAGAGTGAAGACTTTTAATTTTTGGGAAAAATAGAAACTATGTGACAAGATTTCCTTTGAATGTACAATCCGTAGATCACGTGCAAACATTTGATCATTTTGCGGTGGAGAAGTGGCCTCTTGTCCAGGCATACGGATTGGAAGATTTTGGCACGTGAGTATCTTGTAATATTCTCTTGGCTCTGAATGAACTCCAAAATGTCGCGATGTGTCTCTAATTGTATTTGTATGGTCACATATTTAACAAATGTACTGTTGAGCTAAGATGAAAGGAAAGGGGTTTTAGTTTTCTCAATCCGTCTCAAGATTTCAAGTTTTTCTTTGTCTTCCGCAGAGGTGGTTTCTTCACTATGAAGCATGAGGTAAGTTAAGATAACATTCTACGTAATTTATCAATATTTATTTATTAATTGTTTAATTGTTTTTAAAAAAAGGTAACTTTTAAAAGAGCATTAAATCTTTGGTTGGTACAATTTTGTCTCTGTGAATTTTTAAACCCATTTTACTAATCTCCACAAGATGAAAGCTGTATATTTTCCAATTCCAATTTCAGGTGGTTGACGTTTCTGAGTCGCTATCACAAATCTACGACATGATAGACCCAGTCTCGCTAGAGAGACTAGTCACACAACAGCTGCCATTGTTTGAGAGACAATGGAATGCCCTACTGACAAACATAGACATTGCATTGTAAGTACTTTTTTAAAATTAATATTAAAAGTTCCTTTTCCAATGTGCATCAACGAATTGGTCTCCAAAATAAATGTCCTCAATTTCTCTGCTGTTTCTAATTCAGTTTGTAAATTCTAAATTTGTAATTATTCAGTTACTAAACATAGGGCAATTTTGGGGGGTCAATATCTATTAAAAACTAAGTGAATAACTTCTATAATAATAGTAAACTAGAAAAATAATTTTTTCGAGGGGAGGAATCTCGAAACGAGCATGCGAATCCAAGGCAAAATGGCAGATAATGTGACCAAGCTGAACTCTTTTCTGCTAAGTGGATCCACAGATACCAGACGTTGTCTTCAATTGAATAAAAGCACTCGCCTGAATATTTTGGAATCAAGTTACCAAATGCGATTCGCTTAAATTTGATTTTGTTTTACCGGAACTAAGATGTGGATCATTCTTTTTCTCATAGTCCTTTGTCATATGAAGCAGAATGACCCAAATAATTTGAGCACCAATGTTCTCTTAGCGATATGTTCGAGGATAAACCAATATGTGAACCATTTTAAGACATGATGATTGATGATTTAATTTAGAGAGATTGTATGTAGACATGAACCGGCCAGATAATTTACAATCTTGTATTTTTTTTCTGTTCATTTCAGTAAGGAACGTAGCACTTTAGGGGAGCTCACGGAAAGCACAGTTGTAGAGGTACATTACGTAAATCTTTCCTAGTTGCATTTGTTCACTGTAAAGGAAATATATTGCCGCAGAAGAAAGAGCATTAGCTTACCTGTTTAAGAATTTGGGAGAGAAAATGCCTGTCGTTTTGTAAATGTCTGTCGTTTTGTAAATGTTGGTGTCTTTTCTTCTTTTTTTCTTTTATATCGAGGGGAAAAGGAATCATATTCTTTACTTTTTCTGTCATTAAACTGTAAACTTTACCAATAAAGTGCATCTTTTAAGACATTTTATTTATTTTGTGTATAGCCCCTAAAAAGTTTCTACACCCACGGACATGTTGCCACTCCAGGATTGATGAAAAGGTGAAAAAACAACTATTTAAAAATCTACTATTTTTAAACATTATTATTTTATAATTCATATGATTCCCAAAACATTAAATTATTGTTTTACTTTTGTACAGTTTGATGGTTTAAGTCAAGTTTAGTTATTGTATATGCCCTTTGTGTTAAAGGTACATAATGGATTTGCAGATATCGAACATTTTTACTACCGAATTTTAAGAAATATCTTACTTATTTGAAAGTAAATAACGATTGTAGGCATCCAGCAAAATGATTGCGCTAGATATCCTGTAATTGTAATTGCTTTTTACAAAAAAATACTCTTATGCCCTTTTGCTTTTATTCTGTCCTCTCTAAAAATTGTTTCTTGTGCAAAATGAAGAAACTCTAGATTTGATGATGTATATTATTTTGTTATTGTCTTCAGTTGTAGGAAACCGTTGGTGTTATTCGGCCAGCGTTCCAGTAACATCACACCACCAGAGACAGACGGCAGCATTGGTACAGCAGGGGTAGGCAACAATACAGCTAAACACATGGTAAGTGAGAGGACAGTAGTAAAACTCACTATAGATAGATTCATTGCACAAGTACCCCCCTCAACGGTCACAGAGAGACAAGGTGATGGCGCTATGGCTTCGTTTACAAGCACCCCTTCGACAGTAAGAAAGGGAAAGTTTGGGTGACCACTGGGGAGGGAAGACATTCAAACGCATTGTGGACGACACCTGGGGCCAATTTTATGGAGCTGCTAAGCACAAAAATTTGCTTAGCATGAAATTTCTTCCTTGGCAAAAACAGGGTTACGAACCAAATTTTCAGGTGATGTATATTGTTTGTGACTGGTATCTAGCTGGTTTTTGCTTAGCATGAAAAGCACATGGAGTTTTGGCTGGTAACCTGCTTTTACTGAGCAAGACTTTTTTGTGCTAAGCAAATTTTGTGCTTAGCATGCAGTTCCATGAAATTGGCCCCTGGTGCTCACGCGACATTGCTATGCTATATGCAAATTTTAAATATTAGCCGTATACATGCAAATCAGTACACACGTGATGGCGCCCTCAATTGGCTTCGAAAGTCGTATGCGTCGGTTGTTATCAGGAGCCTTATGTGTTTATGTACATTTCAAAAGTTGTATGTGCTTTGAAATCGTCTCTAATATCCATGTCTCTCTTATACCAGATATGCCAGGCTGTGGGACCTAAGAGCCCCCTGTGTTGTGGGCGTACCTATTTCTTTGGCAGTGGACATGCCCCGTACCCAGTGACTGGGGGTACACCCAGAGCCCCTAGACCACCCAAGACAGACATAGAGTGAGTTGGGTTGAATGTTTTGGATGGTTCATTTTGATACATGGAATATTGAAGTAGAACAAAACATTATTTTAGAACGAGATCATGATATTTATATTTTTTTCATTTTGCCTTTTTTTGTATTGGAAAATTATATTTCTATACACTTTTCAATAATTTGAATAAATGCAGTAATTTACAATATCTGCAAACACAATAAAACATGTCTCAAATTCCGAAATTATATTGAACGTATTATTCTTTTCCTATTAATTTTTAATTGATCAGCAAGTGATCAGCAATTGATCAGCTAGATCAGCAATTGATCATCAAATGAACCCTAAAATCATTGATGTCGACTGTGGACAATTTGTGATACATATTTACTGATTCAAATCTGGTCTCGTTTCGTTTTCACTTTTCGTTGCTGTCGTAGACTTCTGTCCAAACTCTACAAGGTTGCAATAGATGCTGTGATGGCTTCAATCAAAGCCTACGGACAGAGTTCAAGTACAAAGGAGGTGATGAGATCTAAAACAGGAAACATCCCATAGTTTGTATAAACAAATATGGCTATCCAGCAAAACAAACAATGTGTTTATGCTCTACCCTACTCTCGATCTTTCAAAATCTTCTAGATTTTGTAAGATATAGGAAGAAATTGGCTCTGCCTGTCTTTAGATTTGGTAGAATTTGTTCTAAGTGCTTTTGGTGTTAGGGCTAATGCGTAGTTTGTGTGGTATTTCTTCCGCCACAAGATGAATGCTCTTTTGACAACTATTTGCCTTTTTCTTTTTTTAATTTCCATCAGTTATTCTCAAGACGAATTCTGTTTGTTTTATTCTCCTAGGCTGAGGCACTGTGCAAACAAACGCTAAGAGAGGGTTGTGCAGAAGATATGCTGAACGCCGACACATACATCGCGAGGTACGTTGTCAGGGAATCTTGAATTAATAAGAACACCCTCGAGTAGGTACAGAAGGGGTTACGAAATACACACTCGTGCAAAAATTGTCAAAACGGTACATTCAAACAATGACCACGCAAGTTTTTAAAATAAAAACCCAGATATTTTCAGCTGTTACAATTGTGTATGTAACAAGGCAATTCAAGTAGAAATGTTGAATTTCTCTAAACAATAACAAAGTTCAATATTTTTTTTGTTACCTGGTATTTGACAGAATGCAGTTTTCCCTGGAGTCCTTTGATCATAATGGCAACAAGGTTCCATTGCAAGAGAACAAGCCATCGCCGCTAGTGAAAATGGTAATACTCTGTGATTGTACCTGTATATCTGAAAGTTCGTTTTGAGAATTAAGACATTTTCAAGGAAACATTGACCTTTCTTGTCACACCACTAGGCATGTCTTCGTCTGGATGACATCGTTAGTCTGGAGCATGCCGGCAACTCACTGGGATCTCTGCTGTTCTCTGAGAGTTTCCTGGACTCCAGAATCGTTGTGTCTCATCCAGGTAAGACAAACCCTAAACACAAAGCAATCACAATGATAAAACAAGTGTTTTAAATTATCAACGTTATTCTCAAATTATCACATTTAATTACCATGTTATCAATTACAGGATTGAACATTTTGCCTTTGATTACAGGCCAGATCCCGAAGGTTGACAGCGAGTGTCTAATCCTTACCAGTCATGTGCCAAGATACGTCTCCTGGGCTGTAAGAACATCTTGTCAACAACCTTTTGTTCATATTTAATAAGAAATAAAATACTTTTGCAAATTTTCCACCGACTCGTCTGGTCTAGATAATAAATATTCATGGATCTAAACACGGATAGATTTTGCTGCTTTTTTAAATTACAAGTGACACTATTTGGCTTCGTACACTTGAATTTATTTCTCTTTGTCATTCACAATCTGTGAATAAAATGCAATTTCCAATTTAATTTTAAACAAATTAGTGAAATCCTTTTATTTTCAGGTTGATGTGCCTGAGAAGATTTCATCCAAACTTACTGAGATTTTCACCAAGGTAAAGACATTTTTTGTATCTTTGCTAATTTTTGAGTGAGAAATAAAGTTGGTGTTTTTTATTCTGTAGAGGAGTGTAGTCTAGTTAGTTGTTAGCGTTCTTGACTTGTAGTCAGGGGTTTGAATCCAGCTGCTGGCCATGTGTTTTGTCCCTGGGCAATCCACTTCATCCACACTTGCCTCTCTCCACCCAGGAGTATAAATAGGTACCGGCATTAGCTGGGGAGCAACCTGCGATGGACTATCATCCCATCCCTGGGGAATATAAACATTCTCAATTATTTCATGCCAAGGAAATCGTAGATAAACACCCGGCCTAATGAGCTATATTTTTGCTTGTCAGACTTGACTTTTTATGTGTAAAGTCTGTTTTATTAATAATGTTTAGTTCTTCTTAATGTCTGTTATTATTGTCTGATATCATTTCAGTCCTCCGATGTGTTCGGCAAGACTTTACTAAGCGGCGAATCCATCGTAGCTTTGGGGAGTAAGGAACTATCCACAGCCCACGAAGGTAAGACACCAACAGATTCCAATAATGTACCTCTATCTTGCTTCTGTGTTAGTGTCCTATGTGGAAGGTTCAATAGAACATTTAGAGCATCCTATTTAAAGAAGATAACGTGGCCGTCTTTACAATAACAGTTTTGTTTTCCTTCCAATGTTGCCACCTTTAGGCCAATTGTACATCTGTGAGAAGGGTATTGTCTTCCAAGACAGCAGGCATGGAGTGGTCATCTTCCCTAAGTCCTACTTTGAAGAAATGCTCTTCTTTGACGGGGTAAGAAGGTTTTCTCATTCTTGTAAACAAAAAATACAAATCAGGAACCGAAACCCAAAACCAAAATCTTGCGTTTGACCAATACTACTTTTGTTTATATTTAATTCTCGTCTTTTTTTGTTTTTTTTGCAAGGATTCTTCGAGTGTGATTGCAGCTTTGGTAATTACCTACAGGCATTCCTTACAGCAGTATCTCCCCGTTCATTACCACAATGAGGGAGATACCGTCATGTTTTCCTTCACGCCAAAAACCAGAGCGCATCGGGCTTTCTACAGTGAGGTGATGAAATGATGTATTTTTTATATTTTTTTTTTAATTGGGGAAATTGCTATGATGATACTTTAGAGAAACCACAGAATCATGTAGGATTGAAAATCAAGAATTTGGTCTATTAAGAGCCATTTTGCTGAAACAACCTCTCGACTTCTCACCAACCTTGTTAAATTAAAAACATTTCTCTTCTTTTTAAATTTTAAAACGTTGCTGTTGATGTTCACGGTTGCATACTTTTCCCTTTGGTTGAAAAACGAGTGTCATCAGTTTTTCCTGGCCAATCAGAATGCCTCTCATATTTTGTGCGTTTCACGATTGGTAATTCTCTGATGATACAAGTGTTATAATTGGTTGCTCAGGTCATATCCCTGTGGCTGAAGAAATCAGACGAACCAATCCTGAAGCTGGTTGACAAAGTTCCTGAATACTTTGTCGCTCCGTAAGTATTCCTCTGCTCTTATATTTAATCTTCGCATGAATGGAAACAACAATTAACAGATTATTGTTTTGCTAATTAGTGGTTTTTTAACACTCCTGTAGTTAAATGAATATGTATAACCACAATTAGTTGGGCCTCGTATCTTTGTCATTCCGTTAATGCCTTCAGTTTTCTCTCATCTCTGACAGGCACGCAGAGCTTCAGATGCAGTATGGCCTAGCCAACAGACTGAACGTAGACTCACGGCCCATCAGCGTAGCCATGGCTAATCTATATCAACTGAAAAGGTACAGAGGTATCATGCACATTCAAAGGACAAGACAGGATTTGAACCTGGGCCACATAATTGGAAGGCAAAATTACTGCGCCAAAAGGAATCCACAGTATTTCTAATTGTTAATAACCCAAAATTGGTGCACTCTACAAACTAAACTGATGCCCATTTTGTTTTTGGTTGTGTTTCTTTCTAGTTTTTTGGAGCACTTTTCTGCTAGTAGCGTCGGTGACGCACCCATACCAACCAGGGATCTGGCTAGCGTTCTCAATCGCAAACCAGCGGACCAAGTTAACAGTGGCACGGATACTGGAGAGGTATGGAAGTGCAGGCCAGAATACTTGAAGCAGTAGAATGATTTGCAAAATAAAATTCAAGTCGGATCAATAATATTTTTTACCAGAAGCAAGGCTAAAGAAAAGCCAGGAAAAAAATTAAAATAACATTCAATAAAACAAAACATATAAAAATATATAATAAAATTTCAAAGAAATTTAAATCACATCCATTCTTCTAATAAGACAAGCTTTTATCAACTTTCTTTTTTGGGGAGAGAGGGAAATGTTAAAAAAAATCATGAGAATGATTTTTCTTTTTTACAGATCGTTGTGACCATCGTTACTGGCATTCCAGGGAGTCACAAGGAAAACCTATGCAACATTCTGACCAACATGGCCAAGGAACAAAGCAGGTTGGTAGGAAAAAAAAATCATTCATGGAACCAATTTCCAGCACTAAGCACACTTGGCCTGCCTCGAGTACCAGAAAATATTGCAAGTATTGTCTCCGTTATTGAATTCCTTATTCCTCCAAGGTGGGTTACTCTTCGACAACCCTTTGATTCAACCGAGGCTTTCAGCCCAGAGTCCCTCCAGGCCTCGCTCAGTGCCATCTTAGTAGCTAGCAAGAAGAGAAACGTCCGAGCAGCCACAGGAGGCCGTAAGAAAATGAGGGTGCTCATCACCACACCGGGGTAAGACGAAGATATAGAAGTCTGTTTGTAAGGTTGGATTACTAGAGGCTGAGCAGCCACAGGAGGCCGTAAGAAAATGAGGGTGCTCATCACCACACCGGGGTAAGACGAAGATATAGAAGTCTGTTTGTAAGGTTGGATTACTAGAGGCTGAGCAGCCACAGGAGGCCGTAAGAAAATGAGGGTGCTCATCACCACACCGGGGTAAGACGAAGATATAGAAGTCTGTTTGTAAGGTTGGATTACTAGAGGCTGAGCAGCCACAGGAGGCCGTAAGAAAATGAGGGTGCTCATCACCACACCGGGGTAAGACGAAGATATAGAAGTCGGTTTGTAAGGTTGGATTATTAGAGGCTGAGCAGCCACAGGAGGCCGTAAGAGAATGAGGGTGCTCATCGCCACACCGGGGTAAGACGGAGATATAGAAGACTGTTTGTAAGGTTGGATTACTAGAGGCTGAGCAGCCACAGGAGGCCGTAAGAGAATGAGGGGGCTCATCACCACACCAGGGTAAGACGAAGATGTTTGTAAGGTTGGATTACTAGAGACCGGCGCATACTTGCTTCATGCAAACAGGAATATGAAGCGAGTTAAATATTGCGAGTTTAAATGTGTATTGTGAATTTACAGTAGAAAAACTGGCCGTTTTGCCCTATTTCTATCAGCCTGAGACATAATGAGCGAGTCTGTCTATACGTCGTCTGGCATCCTGACTTTGCTCATACAGGATAGCGCATGTAAACAATGCCATCATTATGTCTCAGGTCCATTGGACTTGACTACTGGGGGTTTTATCGGAGCCTTTTTGATTACACTAGGGCAAGGGTATATGGTTCTACTGATGACCAAGTTTAAATACTCACAGTATAACCTTTCTACATGTATAGTGCTTTTGCAGATATGTTTTCCCTGCGAAATAGACAAGAATTGTCTTTTAAATGGCATAATTACTTGGTAATACTTAGCAAGCTAAAATAACAAGCAGCAGTTTTGTCATCGTTAGCAAACCAAATAATTAATGTTCATGTCTCGGCTAGCTTCACAGACACTGTGGACATCGTCCGTGCCATCATCTGTCATCCAGACCCTAAAGTGTCTCAACAGGTGCGTATTGGTGCAGTCACAGCCTGTGTAGATGCCCATAACACCTTCATGGTTCACAGGTGGGTAGAAAATGAAAAACAAACACCTTACCCCCGAAAGAAAGTCAGAAGATTGATTTCGTACAAATGTGAAATTAAAAAAAAATAAAAAATCCTGACAATTAAATTGAGTTTTCATTACATATTGCAAATTAAAATTAACAATTAGTTTTTTGTTCGTCTCAATGACCAAGAAAGACACAATTGTTGACTGCTGTGATGTGGGATATGACGTTTTAAACACCTGAGGGCACATAGCACTCAAGGCGTCCCCGAAGGTGCTATGCGTCCCCGAGGGTGTTAAAAAACAGACCCTTAAAAGAAATAAAAGACCACAAAACGAGCATATTTAAGTATTTCAACATCGGATTGTTCTTTGCCGTCGCAGATACACGTTCCCCAAGTTGTTAGACCAATGTGCCCAGGGTTGGGTCAACAATGTTCTATTCACAAGCTCTACATCGGGACCGGTGAGTCGCTGACAAAGTTAATTTATATTTATGACAAGGTTTTGTTTTTGCACAGAATTTACTTGATGTTTTTTTACTTCTTTTTTCAGGATCCCTTATTGTCCATCGTACAAGAACTCCTGCGGAGAGTTAATCCGTTGCTAGCTTTCATCCTGGCCAACAAAGGAGAGATATCCAGGCAAGTGTTGTTATCTCATAACAAATCTCCCTGCATCAACCTGAACCACCCCCCTTCCCCAAGAAAAAAACCCAAACCTTTTAAACAACCATACAGTAGCATTTTTCTAAACCTGTGCAGTTTCATTTCACCTAGCTTTAGTTTATGTTTATGTTGTTAACTTTCTGAATTGCAGAAGCAAAGACGTGGACATGATTCTCTCTGAGTCTCTGTTCACTGTGCCCAGCATGATCAGAGCTAGACACCTACTGACTCCTGGCTGGTGAGTAATAATAATAATAATTAACCATTTTTATATAGCGCATATTACATAGTGATTAAACATGTCCCTATGCGCTGTAGAGAAAGAAAAAAAAGACAACAAAATACAAATACAAGATGTACTAGGTTTCAAACAAAAATGCATGAACTAAATGTTAAATAAGTGCGTCTTTAAAGCAATCTTGAACTTATCAATGGAATCAATATTTTTTGTCAAATTTTCCGGGAGATTGTTCCATAGGGATGAGGCAGTGTGAGCGAAGCTGCGTTCACCATATGACCTGGTCGAAACTGGTGGAATAACAAACAATGATTCAAAAACTTTCAATTATTGAAAACTGAGGTGGTCGAGTGTGGGCGATTGATAAGGGTGATCACGGCAGCAAAAGTGAAGCTTTGAGGTGGTCCCCCTCCCACAAGTAAACTTTCCTGCTATCTCAAACGACAAACTAAAAAAAGAAAGATATTTCCTAAGAATTTACACAATTTGTTGTTCCCGGAGCCCACTGTCTTTCAAGAATGTTTCCAAACTTGAATAGGTTTATGGATTTCAACCATAACAACTGGAAAATGCTTAAATTTTTTTGAAAGGACTGAAAGTGAGTTCCTCACTGGCACCATCTACCCGGCTATGAGCACCGTCTCTCTGAAATTCAGCCAGCCGTTGGACAGGGCTAAACTCTTAGCCAAGCTGCGTAACCTCCGAGACCAAGCCGCTAAAGGGTGTCCATTCACAGGAAATATCTACTGCGTCACAGGTCGCACCAAGTTCACAGGTACATTGTTTTATTGTGTTTACGTTTTATGAGAAAACAAATTGCTTAGTTGAGAAAGGCAATTGGAGTAAAGTATTTCCAAGAACACAAGCTTTCTAATCGGCAGAGTGATGTCAATTTCATAAAGAGATTGTCCAGCAAAAGTTGCTTTAAAATGTACGATTTCTGCTTTCAAATACTTATATTTACAGACTCGGACCAGCTAATGGAACTGCAGTGCGTCACCCTAAGCAGTTACATCTCCCTGACTCCTGCCTCCGAGACAGCCCCCATCAGACCCCCTACAGCTCCAC
The DNA here is from genome assembly GCA_037893245.1 of Crossaster papposus. Classification (NCBI taxonomy): domain Eukaryota; kingdom Metazoa; phylum Echinodermata; class Asteroidea; order Velatida; family Solasteridae; genus Crossaster; species Crossaster papposus. The sequence goes on from JBAIAA010000425.1 coordinate 40,510, forward strand.
AAACCCCCTCCCCACCCTGTCAGCCCACTCCTCCTGGCACCCACGCCTACGGGCCTATTGAGCAAGGACATAATGGCCAAGGAGACAATGGCCAAGCCCACTGCGTGGTGTTTGTGGGCTGCGGTCTGGAGGAAGGAAAGCTGAAGGAATGGCTGAGGAGTTGCGCCAGACAGCGACCAGAGGAGAAGCCACTCAAGACCAAGCAGACGCTGACTCGGGAGGAGAGAAAGAAAATACATGTGAGTTTATCTGTTAGATTAATGCCGTCGGACAAAGGCAGAAAATTGAGGTAGTTAGGAGTCTGTTATTACTAGTCTCATTACAAGAGTGGATGTTCAATGGTGTACCTGCGGATTTTGAAATCTCTTCACTTTATTTATTGTTTACAGTGTGTGAGCTTTTGAGATAATATAATTTTTTGGATTCAAGCTCCCAACATTTCTTACATTGGATTTAATTGTTATTTTTAGTGCCCTCTATATCTGGAAAAGGCTTGCTTTTATTTGTATTAATTTTGTTTTATTTAATAATTTGTGTATAATAATTTAAAATCCAGGATTAAAGCAAGACTAGTAATTAATTTGTGATTTGCTGTTGTTTGTGAAATTAGCCATAACACACATCTATGCCACCTATTGTTGATACTTTGTTGGTTTTTTTTGGCAGACAAAACGTCACCTTGATGTGTTACCCGAGGGTTGGTTCTACAATGGCTCACAATACGTCAGCATGACAGGGGAGAAGACCGACACTCACCCAGGTAGATAGAAGGTTTGAATTCATGATAAATAGTTGGTTATCTCAAACAAATAACTGCCACCTGCTTTGATCAACTCTGTAGTAATGTTCGTGTAGACAAATAAACAGGGTTGAGACAAATTGAGAGAAATAGTGAAGTGTGTATGAAAAGGTCGGGCCAGAAGGCTGTGAATTGGGTGATAAGATTGGAGGTAACCCAATAAGGTAGTTAGTAACCCAACCAGGCAGTTAGCATATTCTAACAAGTTGTATCATAGCCTCATAACAAACAGGTTGAATGGGTCTACTAAAAGTTGGTAAATTAAAGTGAATCGGGTAAGTTTAAGTTTCATTGTTGATGTTTGTTGTTACCTGACAAATTCACTTTGAACTGAAATAACTGGTGAAGTCTTTTTTATCTTTGTCATCATTTGAACGAAGAAAGTGCCACAGAATAATGCCATTGTTGTTTCTCTTTATCCTCTAGATATGGATGCTTTCATCAATGAATACTTGAAGCAGGCCAACACAATCGTTGAGAAGTACAACACACGCATTGAGTCTGAAGTCTACAAGGATCTCTTTGCTTAAAAGAAGGGGTCAGTGAGCTCAGGTCATAGGTCATCAAACAACACACACATCGAGTCTGAAGTCTAATAGGATCTCTTTGCTTGAAAGAAGGGGTCAGTGAGCTCAGGTCATTACCTCAGGTCATAGGTCATCAAACAGCATGCATTGAGTCTGAAGTCTACAAGGATCTCTTTGCTTGAAAGAAGGGGTCAGTGAGCTCAGGTCATAGGTCATCAAACAACACACGCATTGAGTCTGAAGTCTACAAGGATCTCTTTGCTTAAAAGAAGGGGTCAGTGAGCTCAGGTCATAACCTGGGTCATAGGTCATCAAACAACACACGCATTGAGTCTGAAGTCTACAAATATCTCTTTGCTTGAAAGAAGGGGTCAGTGAGCTCGGGTCATCGTTGACCAGGAGGGAAGGGGATTGATGAATTTCTTGACCCATGTATTAATGCCTGTGTCTCCTCTAGTGGCAATAAAAAGTTGGTTACATTAACATTCTTTCCTATGAAGAATTTTTGTTGAATTATTTTCAAAGAAATGTTAACTACTTTTTTCAGTCGAAATCCAATAAAAAACCAACATAATTTTCCCAATGAATTTGTCAGCGACATCTAAACAAATTGAGATTCTCAAAACATTGTGGCAAAAATTCTCACTAAATATTTAGCTTTACCATTTTATATTTGGAGTTGTATTGAAAATCTTAACTAAAAGTGTTTTGTATATATTTGCAGTTCAAATTTTATTTGTGTGACAAAATTTCCGTCCAGTTTGTTTTGGCTTCCCAAGTTAAACATTTGTACTAAACAAATTACATGTTGTTTAAATGGCAATTTTCAAAAATGTTATAGTTTGAATTGACTGTATATTTTGTATTAAATGTTTTTCTGTCTTGTTCATCTTTCAAATGTTATTGAAGATTCAATTAAATTGATACATTTGACATGTTAGGTTCATTTGGTGGAAAAAACCTATTTTATTCACAACACTTCAATAGAAATTCCATTAAAACTTTGAACACACAGGATTGTGCAACCTTTGTCTGGAGTGCGTTTTTGACAGCCGTAACCAAGAACTGGTTCACTAGGTTTTTGTTGGTGAAATTCTTTGAGAATTTAGGGCAATCCCCAAATCGATTCAACAGAACCAGTTGTTGGTTATTAAAACCAAAATGCACCCAGGTTCTAAGCTCAAGTTAAGATACAATGACAAAAACTTGTTGAATCGATCAAACAGCAATCTGTAATTTCACAGAAATTTCAATTATGAGAAAAATAATTTAACACAATAAACAAGTTACCATTCAACCTACTGGGAGTCTCCAACTTACGTTAACTTTTACCGAGAGTGACATGCATTCTTATTGACTATTACAAAAATCTATAACCTATGACGTTTCAATAATGTTTAGCTTAACCTAGTGCCCTACATTTACTACCCTGTGGAGACAAAGGCAAAAGGACTGAATATGTCTGCACTAGGCAATTCTATAGGTTAGAATTTTGTGCACAAAGACTATAAAGGTATGTGCTTAAGCACAGGAACAAGGGGAATGTCTCCACAGGGCTAACAAATTAGAATGTGTGCATACTTGTAGCGATATCACAATGAATGTTATTAGCTTGGCAATCTTGTGTTGCTGATTTAAGTAAATGCCTTCAATTATATTTCCAAAACGATCTCGGTAATATTTAGTAAAATTAAGTTTGAACTTTAGGTGAGAACTCTAGTTGACGTGTCGAAGGCCAAACTACCAGAAATCAAACAAGAAATCATAAAAACGGCAACAGCAATAACGGCCAGTTCTGATGGGGGAATGGGGATAATCCGCTGTTGTAGCAAGCATGGTAGACTCTATGTACTCTTTTACAGAGTCCGAGGTTGAATAGAGTCCTGTTACATCTCTAGTCAAAGATGGAGTCCCCAGCATCTGTAGTTTGGAGAAATATGAAAGACAAAAATACTATTATCAGTTATCAACATTTTATTTTAGTGAGAAATTCCCCAAACGAATTGTACAGCAAAAATGATATTTTCTTTACTTATTGATAAAAACCATCTGAACATTTATAGTTGAAACTGGTTTGATTTTAACAGGATTTCAATTAGCACTAAACAAAAGGTTTGGCTCAAAGTTAAACATCTTCATTTGCTGCTAAATATACATAAAGTTTAGGCAAAATGGCGCGCTACTGCATCAGATTTAATAAACATGTAATGGGGTTGTCGACATTTTCCCCATAAATGTAACACTGTTGGTTTTCTGTGACCAAAGCCTTTAAACATTCAGTTTTGCTGATCTTCAGATATAAGTCCACGTGTTATCTACATCTTGAGATCAAGAGTTGCTGCTGCTACCTTTGGCCGCTGCTACTTTCTTCTCTTCCGCCGCCTTTCTCTGCTCCTTTAGTTTCAGCAATTCCGCCTCGCTCTTCTCCAAGCTCTCTGTTGCAAACAAATAAGTTAGGTTAGGTTGAGTTATTCATTGCTTAGACTTGGAGAAAAACATCAAATTGGCTTATTACATTACACTACTCACGACACTAGGCCCATGTTACAACTAAACAAGAAAAACAACTTACTGTTTCTTCTCGAGCCATAGGCGATACCCAGAAACAATGCCGAATATCTTGATAACTATAAAATATAAAAAATATTAATACTAGTTAGAAGCATAGTTTAGTACTCACTACACTAGGATAGGAATAAGATGATAGGTGAAAGTCATTGATAGAGGGCGCCCTATTTGTCTCAAGCGATACATTTTTGCACTCACAGACTTGTTAAAATGTAACCATCGAAAGCAAATAAAAAGTTAAATAATAGATCATACGAAGACTTGTTATAACAATAACTATAAAGATTGTTTTGTATAGTTTGCTAGGTCTGCGAAATGAGTCTTTCAAATCATTTTACCTTGATTAACGGCGAAACTGCAACCGGTACGGGAGCCATCTTGAAAATAGCGCTGGTGTTCGATCCGGCCCTTGGATTTTTTCATAAACACCTCCAGAGTACCAGTCATCGTACTGTACGGTCGGGTTCCCAAGTTGTAGACTGTACATTTGTTATTGTACTCACGCATAAACACAAGAGGGTACCCGGTTCAGGACGTCGTACGATTCAATCATTTTCGTGCGCACTGTATGCGTCACTGTGGTTTTGTGCAAAAAGTTACATTGTGAAATAATGGATTTTATCTGGGACAAACCGTTCTTATTCCTCCATGAAAAAAATATCCACTTTATGCTGAGAACTTGAACACTTCAGAGGCCACAATGGAGCAGCTGCTTTTCGTCATATTTGGCGTCATTTTGACGCCGTTTTTTTGTCTGGTTTTGCTGATTGTTGTGCCGGGTTGTTTTGGCTTGACGCTCGGAATACGTCACTTGTACATCAACGTTTTACTTCGGATGTTTGAGCTTGGAAACAGGATTTCACAAACGCCGACTTCAACGAAAGCACAGTTTGATTTTGGGGATGAGGTTAATAATAAGTTTTCTTATTAAGCATACATTCTTATAAAGTTCTAGATGATACATTTAAAATTAGTTTATTTTAAATATTCTATTTTTATTCTATTAAACTTTTTTTTCAAAGCCTTTATTTTTCAGGTTTTCTTGATAATTCATGTTGATTGTTAACTTTTTGATAAAATAATGTCAATAAAATGTCAATAATATTTGCCTACTTTGAGGGCATTTGCTTACTTTTTGCACTGTCATAATTTTGTTGCCACCTAAATTATGGAATTCAGAATTTTATTAATTCTATTGTTACAAATTATAATTTGTTGTAGATTTGCATGGCCACAAACTTAGGATACCGCAAAAAAGAAGATAACATTGCTTCAGTTTAACTATTCTAATCATTTATTATATTTATTTCTTATATTGTTCTTTTGTTTTTTATCAGGGCCGATATGTGCAGTATAAAATTATTTATTGAAAACAAAATATTATGCTATTGCTAGTATTTCGTCAATAATTTTGGAGTGTAGCTGCTGCCGGAATTTTAAAGTCAATTTCTTAAATGTGTTTTTGCCATCAGGAGGAAAATGATAATGAAGTTGAAAAAAAAGATGATGAGAAGATTTTACTCCCAAATGCAACCTCTGCAAATGGTAAGTGCAGAAACAAATCTCAAAATATATTGATCTTCAATTATCATAATTTAAATGGATCATAATTTAAAAGGTTAACATCTGTTTACTTGTAAGTTTTGTGATACAAAAAACTTGTGAATAACTTGCTCTTAATTTTGCACAACTATTTATATTAGCATATCTTTGTTACTTGAATATGATATCTGCCAATAAATCCAGGCTTTTTAGGGTCATGTGTGGATTTGCAATCCTAATTCCAACTTGCATTTTGCATAAAAATATTCCACTTTTTATAAACCAATAACAAAACTTATTAAAGTTTGGGTTCTTGCAATATGCATAGACAAATTTGTCAATTAAGAAACGTGTACCAAGAAATGAGAATCAGACAGTGCAGTTTAAAAAGTAAAATAAAAATAATAATAATAATATAAATAAAATGCCAGTTCTAATTCTGACAGTAGAAACTAAACATTTGGTAAATTGGACAGTGTTTGCCATAAATAGTGTAATTCTATTCTAGATGTGTATTTCACATCGGCCCTTAGAATACCCCACAAAGTTTGTACCTTCTTAAAAACAAAAAGCTACTGACAAAAATCATAAAGATATGTTATTTTATATTTTAAAACTGAAATAAGAACCTTCGAGTACAAGGTCAATGTTTCAGAATATGTACAAAGTAGCAAACCTATTTGTTTTGTTGCCTATTCATTAGACCCTCTCCTTTCTCCATAGTTCTGATTCAGAAGGAATCTACTAAGTATCTGGCTGATGGTATTAAACAGAGAGTGACTAACGGCAAACTCAACTACAGCAGGTCTGTGGAAGAATTCCAGCTGTCAGATGTCTTCTATTTCGCCAAGAAGGCAGTCGAGGTAAGCCCCCCCTCCCTAATTGTTTTCCCCACATCCTTCAAAGTTACTGTCTTGTGACTGGACTTGTGATGTAATTGTGACCAAGTAGCAATTCATTACTGAGTTATCATTATTTTGTTTTAAACTCTTTGTCTTTGTTAAATCCTTTCAACAGGCTATCATCGATGATGAGGTGACGAAACGTTTCACTGCAGAGGGTGAGTCCAAACATTGACATTAGTTTCTTCAATTCATTTTATGATTTGTTAAAATCTTTCACAGATTTTGTGAAAATGACCATTCAATCTGGTGTTTCTTCACAAGAGCCATTTTATGCACTTACATTGGCCTGTCCGAATTAGGGGGGGGGGGGGGGTGGGGTATTGGGCAGCTAAGTGACAACAGTTAGGTTTTTCTTGTTCTCTCAAGGGTTTTTGTTATGATTCTAATAATAGTCACGGGTACCCGACCGTGACGGGAATAGGGTACCCGGGTCCCGTACTACCCGTAAACGCACACCCTTACACTCAATACATTAACTTTATGGCGCACTGTGGCAGCACACAAGAAAACAACAAAAGTCGCATATCCAAAAGGTGTGGCCTTCAATTCAGCTGTTTACCTTGTGATACAGATTGAGAACCTTTGTAAATCCTTGACCACTGGCTGATAAAATTGTTTGTGGTCTGCAACAGAGGCCATGAAAGCATGTACAGTACAACCCTAGACAGATAACATGCTGCTGTAATTTAAATGTCGAAATTCTGACAAAAACAAATGTTTTGGAAAAATATTTTAAATTACTTTGTTCAATTTTAGCATACATGTACATGAATGCATATCAATCATTGTAAAGACTTCTAAAAAAAATTCATTTTAGCACTTGCAGCAGCTAACTTTAGTAGTTATTTTGTTTATACATATTTTAACAATGTTATTAAACTGAGCCCAGTAATTTATTATGTTACAGAATGTTCGTAATTAATAAAGAAAGACGCTTATATCAATTTTATATATTTTCCTGCATGTGAATTTCAGCTCTAGACAATTTCATCTTTCATTTCAACCACTTGAAAACAAATGTTCTCAAAGTAATAACAAATCTTTTTTATTTCTCATTTTCTTTGAATATATCAGAGTTGCCATCTTGGAATTTGCTGACAAGAACTAGCATGCGGTACCAGTACCTTAAGTAAGTTTTCACACAAGAATATAGTTAGCATCTTACTGTTCTGTGGTGTTTTTTTTTTGTTTTTTTTAAGAATGTGTAGCCAACCTGGCATAAATCTCCCTTCTCGTAAATTGGAAGTTTGTTTCTTGCAAAATCAGCATTATCTCGAAATTATTTACAATATATAGACTACCTTATTGGGAAAATATCCCCATACTTGCATGCAGTCACAATGCATTGTATCTTATGGAGTTAATTATTGACCTATTAATATGACTGCTGGTTAACCCTAACTCCCTAGGGTGTGTGCAAAACTATATTGACTTTGGAGGATTTGGGAGAGTTAGGGTTGAGTCATTTCTTTCAGAGTTATGTTTAATAAATCAAATTTCTCAACAAAAGGAATTGTTTGCGTGTTTTTTTGCAATTTGCATGGTTTTTAAAATCGGGTAAGTGGTCTTGAAAACTGAAGTAAAAGGTTTGAAAATAGGCCAATGCAAACAACTATCACACGGGACAAACGAAAAGATTCATTTTTTTAAATTTAAAATTTAGTTTTTTTCTTTCTTTCATAATCCATTTTTCTTTGTTCTTTGTAATTTCTTCTTGCAGTATTCGTCTGACGTTGCTATGGTTGGCAGGTTGTGCGTTTCGATACTTTCTGCTTTTGCCCGTTAGGTGAGTAAGCAAGTTTGTTATTAATTTCACCACCACAGGATAGAATGAAAGACCAAAGGTACCTAGACACACTGACCTCGAGATATCAATGAATTTTGAACTTCTGCTTGTTTACATTTGCCCCATATAGTACAAATTTGTTTGGACAAACGTGGAAAATAACCGATGTCTGACTTTAAGTGCACCTTTATCTTATTAGCTTCTCTGAGCCACATTGAATTCTGTGACCTCTTTGATAACTCATGTTTGCTTAAGATCACCGACAGATAAATCTGGAAAACTCTTGTTACCATAGCACGTAGCAATAAAGATTGCTGTATACGATGAAAGATTTGTTGGAAATGTTTAAATGCATTTTGTGCGCATATCTGTGCTCTGATTTGTATAGAAATAAGGGAACATCAGTTTTAGGATTGTTTTTTTTTTTATTTTTAAAATAGCCATGTGTCACTTTACATACACTACAGGTCAAAGATTTTAAGTGAAATAAGTGTTCTCACTGAAACAGGCCCTCTAAAACTCCTCAGATATTAACCCTCCGATGCAGAAGTCACTTTTGGGGCCCAGTTGTTCAACAGCACACCAATGCAGACACTGTATGTTTTTGTGCATAGAGTTTGTGCACTGAACGTGTTGACAGAAATGTGTTCTTCTTAGGAACACATGCTTTTTGCTAGACTCGGGACTTTGTGCAAATTTGGTCTGTCAAACCATAAGAGGGTTTAATGTTTACTTTTCCTCTCTAGGTATTCACTCACTGTAAGCTATTTTGCCCAATCTGATTATGAAAGGTCATTTGCATGCCACCTGAAGAAAACTTGAACTTGCCCTTAAGCATCAAGAAAGGTTTTCATGTAATGGAAGACAAAATAATACATGTTGTTTTCTTGTATTGAATGTTGCGTCTTTGTTCATTTCTTTGTTCATTTCACACCCTTATCTCGGCAGATTGGCAGTCACCATCATCTGCATGCTGTATCTATTGGTGTCGTCTGCCTTCATTGGATATCTCCCAGATTCAAGGTATTTCGCAAGTAACAATTCCCTTTCTGTCTCACAACGTGGACTTGAACAATTGTCACAAATTGTACAGAGACAAGTTCCTTTTTAGATTTGTTTTCCTTGTGGTGTAATGATTTCTTCTTGTTTTGGCTGATTGCGCTTAGATTTAAACAGTTCCTGAACAAGTATAGCTCCCTGACTCTCCATCGGATGTTCTGCCGTTGTTTCTCCGCCATCATCACATTCCATAACAAGTAAGTCTTTTTTTATACAATTCAACCCCCCCCCCCTTATTCCATTGCTTCTTACAATGCCATGTCTCCTATACAAAAGTCTTCTTGACCTCTTCTTGACCTTTGAACCCATTTGACCCAAAATAAGCCAGTTTGATATTTTAAATACCCATGCGCACAATGACATGGGTCACAGGTCATTAGGGATAATCGAATGCGCACCTTTGAATGTGCGAGAGCACACAATGTTTACATAATAATTACAATAAGAATGGGCATTCGCGTAACATCACGTCAGCGATTTTATCCCGAATAACCTTTGACCTGAAGTACTTTAGCAAGATACTGAACTGGCTTATTCAGTCCTGTTAGAAATCCTTACAAGGATTTATAATGTAATTCTTTCTCCTTAGTCAGAAGATACTAAACATTATTTTGTATATGTGATGAATTGCAAAGTGTACAAAAACATATAAAAGCTAAAAGTGTATAGTGTAATAAAGTTACACGAGGCTAAACCCAAATCATTATTCTTCTGTTGCCATGGTTACAGGGAAAACAAAGCCAAGGATGGGATATGTGTAGCCAATCACACCTCACCAATCGATATCGCCATCTTAAGTTTTGACAACGTCTATGCATTTGTGAGTATTTTAAGTGTTTAGTTTTCCTTCGAACTTGGTCGTTTTTCTCAGTACTTTTTGTAAACAGATTTGTCAAGCCATTACTTATATAGTATCTTTGTACACAAACGATAGATTGGACAAAATTGTTTTAAAAATAGATTGTTTCATACTAACTTCATGTATTAATTCAATAAAATACTTTTAATGTTTTTTAGGCATATGTCTTTGTTTTTAAATTTGGATTAAATTTGTGTTTTTTATAAGATCGGCCAACTACACAGTGGTTTCATGGGGATGGTGCAGCGTGCCATGTCTCGCACGGGTACCGACCACATCTGGTTTGAGCGTTCCGAGATGCGCGACAGGAGAAAAGTCACAGAGAGGTGGGTGGGTTACCAGGCAAAACTGGTTGGTCTCTTAGAATATGTACCTTGTAGCCTTGTTGTTACTGTCTCAACAGTTGGCTAAATCCTTACGAGATGAAGGTTTAACCTTCTAAGATATTCGTGTATATCAGATTTTTTATTCTAATCCCCACAAGAAGTTTTATTGCAATTATTATGTTATTGCGTATGATGTTACGTATGTCAGGCTTTTAACCTGTCCTTGGATCAACTGATTTTCTTGTTTTTCACTTCACACTTACGCCATTGAAAATTGCAAGACGCTGTACAAAATCTTGTGAGGATAAGAATTTCCTAGTTTGTTTGTTACTTTCAAGTTGCATGCCTGAAAGGGACCGTTTCTTGGACTTGCCCTAACAAAAATTATTGTGACAAATTTTATTTTCTTTAAATTGTTTTTTTTTAGGTTGCGGGAGCATGTGAATGACCCTAACAAGCTACCCATTTTGATCTTTCCAGAAGGTCAGTTATAATATATCTGTAAATCTTGAACATTTTTTCAATTTCTACTTTAAAATGTTCTGCTATACACATGCACACTATACACTGTACCAGTGATATTTAAGAAAATGTCTATAAATAATAAACAGTCTTTTGAATGCCTAAGATTTAATTCTATATTTAATTCTGCAATTGTTGTGCGAACTGTGTTTCCTTTTTTTTAATTAAAATCTTCAGATTATAAATTGCATCAAAAAAGTACATTTATCCTGCATTTATCCTGGATTTTATACAGTTATTTTCACCAGTTATTTTCACCTCCAATAAATTTGCGATTACCTTTAATAAAAATCAACCTTATTTCTTACATGTCGACAGGAACGTGTATAAACAACACATCCGTCATGCAGTTTAAAAAAGGCAGTTTTGAGGTTGGCGGAACCATCTGGCCTGTAGCTATAAAGGTAGGACATATTTGGCCTCTCAAAAGTCTTGAATGATTCGATATAGGCTGTGCGCACCAGTTCGCGTCGAGGGACGACGGATTTTAAAACAGATGACAGATAAACACGTCACAAGCAAGGCCGGAAATATCTGTCGGCGACCGACTCGCATTCACAGTGAGGGAAGCCGAAAATATCAGGGTGTGCTTATCCACAGATGCTGGCCTGAACCCGTCTCTGATTGAGGTTCGTGAAAAACAATCCTGCACCTGGGTCCAGTCAATGTCAAAATAATCCCGGCGTGAACTTGTTAAAGCCCTTACAAGATCCCCGTGGACAGCACACCATTCGCGCTTTCTGGTTAGCATGCTTTTGAGACCCATTTTAACCCCTAACCAGTTTTGTGTTTTTTTCTCCAGTATAATTCCAGTTTTGGGGATCCGTTCTGGAACAGCAGCAAATATTCAATGGTCCGGTACCTGCTGATGATGCTGACTAGCTGGGCTATTGTGTGCGATGTCTGGTATCTACCTCCCATGGTCAGAGGGGTAAGTCACTATGATGTTTGGATGAAGTACCTTGTTTGGGATTAATGTCAGTCATTCTGGGGTCCACTTTGTTTTCTGTATCTGTTAATCTGACATCCTACCTACCCAACAAGTACCAAAGTAACAGAGACCGGACAAATGTCACACTTTGGAGCCCAAATGTATGACCCAGATATACGCTTGAATGTTGTTGTAATTTTCAAATTTTTGAAAATGTCAAAACATTTCAGTTATTCTAGTACCTTTCCTTCTTATATTTTTTAATTTCAACAATTTTGTAGCTTTACATTTTTGAAAATAGGGCAAGCACAATGAGTTTTGGGTTTTTTTGGGTTTTTTTTGGGGGGGGATTTAGTTATTTTTGATAATGAAATCAAGAAATCCTCAAAATTGCCTAGACACTGTAGCTCGCAAGCCTGAAGAAACCTGCAGAGAGAAAACAATGAGAAGAAGGTACAGTTTTAGAGGTGGGAGGAAAACCCCAGAAGAATATTGTGGAGAAAAACTCAATTCACATGTGAACCAGAGCAGAAATTGAACCCGGGCCACAACGGTGGAAGGCGAGGAAAGTAACCACTATGCCGACCTGACTCTTTCAACTACATGTATTTATATTTCTCTGTTATTTAGGTAGGTGAGGAGTCCATTGATTTTGCTAACCGAGTCAAAGCGGCCATCGCTAAGCAAGGTGGACTGCTTGATCTTACCTGGTCAGTATTTTAATTTCAGAAATCTGCTAAGCACAGAGTTTTTTCTAAGCGAAAAAAATAAAAAAATACTTGCATAACAAAAACAAATTGCCGGTAACCAGCCAAAAGCCATGTGGTTCTTTGTTCTACATGTACGAAGTGTTTGAAGTTTGGTGCTTTGAGTGTGCAACAATTCTTTATTTTTAATTTGTTTTCAGGGACGGCCAGTTAAAGAGAAATCGTGTGAAAAGCAGCTTCAAAGCTAAAGAGCAAGAAGAATACAGCAAGATGATAAAGACAGACTGAACCCGGGGGGGAAAAAAGAGGGAAAATGACAACAAATTAATTGGAGAAAATGGCTACATTTTAAATAGTTGCATGTACTTAAACGCCAAGTTGCTGCTGTATCAATAGTCCTAAGTAAAAGCTGGTAAACATTGATAAAGTCCATTTCAAACAGCTCAACAACGATGACCTGTGATGACCTGTGATGAGCTGATTTCAAGTGCACTTACAATGTGTATCAATGTTGCAGCATTCAACCTTAGAGAGTATAATAAATGCATTGATGGTGTACAAAATAATGATAATATTTTTCAATTATATTTAAAGTTATCTTTTGTGAATTATGTTGGGTTCGGGGACATGTGTATTGCCAGAAAACTACACAAAATTAAAGATTTAAGAGATGGGTTTAAAGTGAACGTATTAACCCGAAATAATTATTTGTAAGAACATATCAGAATATTAGCATATTGAATCGAACAGAAAGGAGCTGATCTTTTAGTTAACTCAGGAATTTCATCAGATGTTAATTATTCCATATTGTTCTATAGATACTTAGAAAGATCAGGTGTGTCATCTAAATTTATTGTTTAATTGTGAGATAATGTATAACACATGATGTATTGTGTAAAAAAATTAACAGATTTTGAAAACTATAGTAACAAATTATTGTCCAGGCCCACTCCCACTTTCATAGTGCTGCTTAAAAGCCATTATTGCTTATATCGGTGACGTAACAATAGAGATCTTCATGCACGCAGAAAACCGCTAAGCACATCCATGCTGTGAAATAGTGCTAAAGCAGCAGCAGCATGGTTTCCTGCTAAGCACAACTCTAGCTGTTTAGCATCGATTTAAAGAGCTTAGTATCCTACTGCTACTTCTTTGGTTGTGTACAAAGTCTAGAAAGAGTTGAGTGCATTTTGTAGTATTTTCTGAACAAAATTGGAAATGTTTTTTTCAGTCCCAGAATGAGACTTTTCTACATGACTTTATTGAGATAATTGTGGAGATCTTTCTTTTTATTGTATTTATCATTTTTTGACTGTAAAATGATTTTGTAGATTCATTGTAAACTATTTGGATGGGCATGGTTGCAAGAAAATGCAAATCAATTAATTAGGTTGCCTTTTGTTTTAGTGTTTCAAGGAAAAAAGTGCCATTTTATAACGCATTCCTGTCATTGTCAATAAATATTGTATACAGAACAAACAAAAACAACTTTTTTAAATTAAATTTCAACAGCTGCATAAATTTAAGAGAACAAAATTCCCTGTTTGAAAGCAAACACTCTTCAACAATTCTCTATTTTTGTGACCATCAAACTTATTCATATAGCGCCCTCTACTGACGATAGCAAAGATATTGGACAATCTGTCGACGTGAATTGTTGCGCCAGCCGGCTGCACATTTAAAGTCCTGCCCGTTTGGTTTTTATACATTTTTATAAATTTAGGGGTTCAGTTTGAAGCGGACAAAAAATGTTTCTTTCCACCTGGAATAATTGTTTTCGACCCTCCAGTTGTCAATAATTATTGTTGTACACAAAATCATTGTTTCATGTAAAAAAAAAAAAACTTAAAAATTGCTTTTAGTTTTATTGACTCGATGCTCTTCACAGTTTCAAGGATAAACTTAATAGGTGCAATTAACTGTGGGTGTCCATCAAATTGCCAAGGATTTTTCATTGTATTTTAATCAATTTTATAGATTACATGATTCATCGTGAGGTTCATTAAGGAGTCGTCTGCTTTTTTTGCTGAGCTGCCGCGATTTCGTGTTTACTTCGCTCAAGGTCACGTGTGCTCTCACGTCGGGTCATTTCAACTTTAACAGGGATAGTCTGTCGCAAATCTATTCCAGGTGATTGCAATAAATATCACAACTCGTATTTTTAAACCATTTAACAACATATTTTTGTTGGTAATGATTAATTGATACAACATTTATAAATTGAAGTAATATTCGTTGGTTTTGTTCAATTTGGTTTTAAGTTGGCAACATGAGGTGATAGATTCCCACCCCCTTTTAGAAATGAATTATTCCAATCCGGGAATATCCGGAAATTATCGAGAACAATCGATTGAGGCGTTTACTATCTTCGGCTCGGTACGTTACGTCCCTGCCCTATCCTTTTGCAGTACAGAATCTCCCAAAACGAAGGTGTTCGTTATATTCATTCATATGCAAGACTTCGTCCACGCCGTTATTGAGAAACGTAATTAAATTTCACCATCTGCAGCTTTTACTACTCAAGATGGCTTCGCCCAGCACTCCGAATGTGCAGCAAATGCGTGCACCCGAACCCGTGGTGAGTTGTTAAATTCAGTTTTGTTCGTTGACTGCAAACAAGTTGTGTTGTGTTGGAGAATGTCGTGCAAATTATATAAAAAAATTGCAAGATATTTAAATTGATGTATGATCTTGCTTTTACTACTAATTAACGATAATAAAGTCCCATGAGTCAAGACCCCTTATTATTTAGTATTACCTTGTCTAAATATTTTAATAAGGAGCATATAAATAAACCCCATTTTACAAATGGATTTTGCATTAATTAAAATTTAAAATTTAACTTAGATTCACCAAGGATTAATAATAATATAGTACACCTAGGCTATACATGTATCATGATGTATGTATAGTATATGTCAGAATTTCATTGGTACAAAAACACCTGTTTTTATGGCAGCTTGGACAAAACTAATTACACTTATCATTTCTTCTTTTTATGTGATTTTAAGTACTATTTGCGGTAGACAGTGTTTATATTAACCTATTTTCTCTTCAAATTTAGAAAGTAAATTTATTTGCGGTAGACAGTGTTTATATTAACCTATTTTCTCTTCAAATTTAGAAAGTAGTATTTTCTTGACATAAAACTACAGTACGACAGACCCAAGTAAAAATACAAATGCAAAATAAAATATAAGACTATACAAAAATCTGCAGAGAGTCAAGTGCATTTCAAAGTATTTTCTAACAAAATTGGAAATGTTTCTCAGTCTCAGATTCATGAGTTAAAAATGTGTTGTGAGGATGCAACATTCTTTCCAAATCTTTCAAGCTCTGCACAAAATGTGTGCCACAATTTATAGTGTCCAATTATTTATCTTGAAGAGTTATACCCCTAGTTTCACTGCGACACAGAAAGGCTGTGCTTTCTATATGAATTTTAGCTTTAAAGTTTACCCCCCCCCCAAAAATATTTTAAAAAAAAAGTAATAATAATAATAATACAAAAACACATTTTTTGAAGTATAATTATTTTTAAATTCAATTAGAAACTGAAAGTTTATAATAAAAATGATACAAATTTTGCTTTCAGTTGCACACTGTAATGGTTTGTCAGTGTCACGCATCACTTGGTGCCTAGCTAAGCATTCACAGTCCATTTATTTTCAGTGTCAACCTTAATCTGGTAAGGTCATGCCTGAGCAAATTGAATTCTACCTCACAGCTAGTTAATCCCCATTACACAAAGTGGCTACATGTGTATGTACATGAATTGTTGTGCAGACAGTTTACATTGTACATGTACTTTATTGATCAGTTTAGTGAATACCACCAGTAGGTGGATAGAGAGTTTGTCAATGTGTATTGTCATTAGACAAATAAACATTGTGTTGTACTTTTCTTGTGGTTGACAAACACAGAGCTGTTTTATATAATTTTTAAACAGGTTGCCAAAAGTATTTCAACTTTTTGTGAACAAGAAAAAAATAACTCTTGCACAATAATAAGGTATACACATGTACACCATACTGTGTGCATTTAAATCCTGCCTCGTACTGAACTTTGATTAAATTGCTGAGGCATGATGTACGAACCAGTAACTGTCTTGTTTTTGGTTTTTTTGCTTAAGCCATACAAAAAACCAGGGCTATTTGTGCATCATAGGCAGTGGTACGGTATACACATCGCCATGCACATCTCTGCAGAGAGCAAGGCGCATGGCATATCGTAATCCTACATGTATCTGTCTACACTGACTGATGGTCAAAGTTGTTTTGGTATAACAGAGATTAATTGAGTATTATATGTATTACCATATTTGCTAAACATAAAGGTAAAATATTTTCAGCAGTTCAACTACCTGTACAAAACAAAGTACCTAGTGATTTTTTATAAAAGGCATGCTTGCAGCGTTTAGTGACATGATTTTACCTCCATCTCGTTCCCCATTCCTACAGTATACATACATGATTTCCATTAATATATTAAACAATACATTTTTCAAAGTGTAGCCATTAACATAATGTACAGTTTTTTATGTACAGTTTTTTCAAAGAGCTTTTGCACATGCAGTACAATTAACACAATGTCAATTACTCGTTTACTACAAAGTGTTTTGCATGAACCTGTTTCATTTCTAGGTGTACACGTGTATGATGTAGAGCAAACGAGGTTTAAGGAGGCAAGGGTCAAGGGGCTGGGTTGTTTTCCTACTACAAAGCTTCATTGTGACCTTTGGACCCATGATACCACTTGTGCAATATTACCAGGTCCTGTAGTCGGATTTAATAGCTTATCATGGAGGCCTTATGAACAAAATACAGACTTGTTGGAATGAAGAGGCCGAATCATTTATTGTGAAATATCTCTTTAAAAACAGTTTATTCTTTTCATAACATGAGTCCGGTTGATCCATATTTCCCACTTGCCTTTAATTTTTGTGTAAACTTTGAAGATCCCATTTTTGGTTTTGTCACTCAAAGGTAGGATACACCATTGGTAATTGCTTAAATCATCATGAATGGGTAGATTTGGGGGTTGTATTTTATATTAAATATCGTTTAACTGACCTGTTCGAAGTTTTACAATCGTGGATGCCGAGAAAAAATGCGAGAAAAACGGCGTCGGTTCGTTTTTAACCGGCATCGGGACAATGTTCTAATTTTTCAAAACAATTACAGGATATCTAGACTAGCGCAATCATTTTGCTGAATGCCTGGAATCATTATTTACTCAAATAAGTAAGATATTTCTTAATAATTCGGTAGTAAACATTTTTGATATCTGCAAATGGTGTATCCTACCTTCAAAGGTTAATATTATTTGTGCAACTCTACATGCATGTAAGAAGTACAGCTCAAACAGCTTTATATGATGGATACACGGTATTATTCCATTGCTATAGATCTATAGACAAGACACAAAGGGTTATGAATACATGACAGAAAGGTTAAACTATGTGAGGATTACAAACATTCTGTAGGTTACATTGCAAGGATTATATTGTCCATCTGAATGATTTATTCAGTTGTACTCCATTGTATATTTGTGGTTACACATGTACATGTACCGGTAATACAATTCAAATATTAGTTCTCTGGAGAATGAGAGAATATAGTGGGTGTCAGCTTTAGAAATAAATGTTGTGAACAACATTCAGTGTTACATTTTTATAGCACAGGTGTTTTTTTAATCTGTTTAAAACCCAGTGTGCATTTTTTTCTAGGAGTCCTGTATCTTCTGATTCATCTGTATTTTCTTGTTGACAAGCAGTTCTCCATTTTCTTTAACAATTTTTTTCAATGGCATCCAGCTGTTAAATTCTTTCAAAACCTCTTGGGAGATTTAGAAGAATATGAAAATAATTTTTTTTCATTTGTTAAACCCTTTTGGGTTTGAGCATCCTTCCAAATTTGAAGTCACATACTGTACATGTAGTAGAGGCAGAGCTAGCTATATAAAGTTATGTTACTTTGCAACCTATCATGTAACAAATCTATCATGTGGGCTCAAACGACAACAAATAATTACGTACTAATAAAATGCCTGCGGTAGGCACTGACATTTTCTGTCATCAAAACTGTATTCCAGGCTTTCTTAAGTATCAAATGACAAATCAGCTTTCAGAGATCTTCAGAGATCAGCAGATGGTCAAAGAAACAAATAATATTTCTTGCAATCATTGTGATGAAGAGAAGATTTTACATTAACTGTGCATTAACGCCAGTATATGAATGGACCAAATGAATGTCGTATTAAGCAAATTGAATAAGGGTCATATTGGGGCTGTCGCCCCTCAATTTGTTCAGTGCTATTTGTCTAGTTGATAACGATCATTTTCTTGAAATACGAGGTGAAAGAGAATTCTCAAGTGCACCATCAGTTCACACGAAAACAAATTATGCAAATTAAGGTCACAAAATGTTTGTTGCAACATTTCTCAGAGTTTAAATATCCATTTCAGCCACGTTTTTTAACAATTTGAGCCACGTACGGTACCAGTATGAACCGTACATTACAATTTTGTAAACTTTAAATGACTTATTTTGAAAGTCTGAAATCGAATTCTACATACATCCTGTACTTGCATGATCTATTTAAAGGTTAAAAAACTTGAAAATCAAATTATACCTTCATCGTTGAATATCTAAATTTGTCCCCAGTCATGATCCCCCAAAAAAATCTTCTTTGTAAACAGTGTGCAGGTGCAATATTATACAAATATTGACTGCTTTGAGTGGTATAGTAAAACTATCCTCCCGAGGTGATCCATGGAGCATTCTATTTTCCCGAGGCGAAGCCGAGGGAAAATAGAATGCTCCATGGATCACCGAGGGAGGCTAGTTTTACTATACCGCGAAATAAAGCAGTCAATATTTGTTTTATAACACCTCACTCACATATTCTGCACAATTTAAGCTTCCTGAAAGTATAGTAATGACACAAAATCTCCGAATTATACGTCTCTCGATCATACGTGTACTTTGTTGCCTTGATGAACGGGTGCGAAGGTGATAGAGCAATGTTTACGCAATGCACCGAAACACACGTCTGGGTTTCAGTCACGCTTTCGTTGCTATGCGCATATTCGTGTGTTGCATGCTATGCGCATAGTCCTTTTTGCGTGGTATAGTCTTTTTGGATAGTCTTATTTCTCCATGGTACAAAATAGTAAAAATAGCAAGTGACACGTGCCGCGCTCTCGGCCAATCAAGACACAGAATCTGTGAGTGAGGTGTTATAAAATCATACAGTCAGTAAAAAGAAACCAACTTGTTTAAATAGTCCAGGTACATTGTACATATTATTGTCAGACGTTGCAGTACAGGTGTGGAGTTAGCACTTCTCTGTTGCCCAATATTGCACCCAGAGCTTCAGTCACATGTTGTCACCTCCTTGGACTTGGAGGAATGTATTTGCAGCATTTCATTTCAGAACATTTGATTGCATAGTGAACTACATGTACATGTAACTGCCTTGAAGTTTTCCAATATAATCTACCATCTACATGTACATGTACCGGTACATGTCATGACACATCTCATTTTAAATTAACCCTAACTCCGTATGGGTGTGTGTAAAATTATATTGATATTGGAGGATTTGGGAGGGTAGGGTTTTAATTATTGAAATGTATTGACATTTTAGATTTCCATCTTTACTTGTAAAACCTTTTTTGTTGAGAGGGTGGGTGGCCGGGCCTAACTTGATTGATAAAATGGCCAGTTAGTTTCCTGGATTCTACATTTGTGACAGTGAGTCACTTTGGGAGGAAGCATGTGGAAATTGACCTGAAGGAAATTAAATTAAGATGTTAAGAACTGCAACTTGCTGGTTTATGTTCCGAGTGAGACCCTCTGGCTACGAAGCCACGTAAACGGTATCAGGGGATTGTGTATAAAAACATTGTAAAGCAATACGTATGTATTAGCCGTTCGTTCACACGAGCATGTACGTGTACAACTGTACATTCAAGTAACATTGTAGATAGTGAGAGCTTTTACATCCCCAAATTATTTTAGAAGTTACCATATTATTGACAACATACATATGTACAGTAGCTATATTTGAAAGTACAGAGTATCATTAAAAAGCTGATTTTGTTTGTTTGTCGCTTAAACAAAGTTTTGGGGGCACTTGCACTTTATTTATTGATTAATTTCATTTTATTTATCCAGGGTCGTCCCATCAGTTAACAAGGAACTGTGATCATCTACTGGTAACCCCAATTAGTCATTAACGTATTTTGTATCTCTGTATCTATGTTAAGGTTTCATCGGATTACTAATGTCAAAGGTCATGTAGGCGTCATTAGAGGTCATTAATAATCAAATGTTTCTTTGTCTAGATACATAATTTGATGATTTCCATGTTACTTGGACGGAGTGAGCCTTTTGAAAATTAAAATAGGCCAAAGGTCATCTAGGGGTCATTTGAGGTCATCAATTAAAATGGAAAAAACAAAACAAAAAACTTAGAAAAAGAAATGTCATACATGTAAGTTTAGCACTGATCATGTACACATACATGTACCGTACTTCCACTGTTTTTGACTTTTCAGTGTGTGCATTTTTACACTGTACGGTATGTGTCGGTTTTATGGACCCACAGCTCACGCTGACGTTGCATAGTGAAATTATAAGATGTCCTTGGCACCTTGCTATTTACGCATCATAAACATTTTATCGACCATTATACCCAGCCACAGCTTGCCATATCGTCACATGTAAGTGCACGATGTACCGGTAGAACCCATGACACTACTAGCATCACTAGACGCCTGTGCTTTTGTAGCCTCACAGAACTGCAGCAGATATACCTAGTATTAATTATGCATACGAGAGAGTCTAGCGTTTTGCCCTGTATCACTGGATCTTTGTGCGTACCAGAACGAGGGGGGGGGGGTGGTTTCAGGTGCTGGGGGGGTTCAGGTGCTGTAGTAGCGCAAAATGTCATCTCCTGCAGGATCGGATATTCATGATATTGAGTTGTGAGTGGGTGGCATGCGGTCGGGGTACAAGGAGAGGTTTTATGTTCATTTCCCTACTAAGAATCCCCAAACGTATCGTCAATCTCTAACTGGAAAAGGTGGCTTGTATCCAAAAGGTTGATGTGGCTGCATCGTGTTACAACCTAGGATTGTAGGATTGGTTTGAAAACTCAGGATTCTCATGGGTTAAGGTTACGCATTACATTAAAGTGTGCATGTACGCAAAGGCAAAACTCGGAGTACCTGTACTATACTGGAGAGTCAATACATGTTTGTGCACATTTGTTTGCAAAGTACGTACCATATACCGGTACATGTACTTCACTATTATTATTGTGTCCACTCTTTAAGCATTTAATAAAGTTCAGTGCACTGCCAACAACATCTGCCAAATAAAATAAATGCATGTAGAGTTCTCAAAGCTCAGTGCAAACTTGTACCGTACTGTTATGTACATGGTTTTTTTGGGGGGAAGGGGCTTAAAGAAACAGGGCAACCCCCCTTCCTCTTCCAACCACAAATTGTCTAGGCTCCTCTCCTTAGAAGAATCTTGGTCTTCACCCAAGCCACTCCGTTTGGTTAAAAATCCTGTATCCACCATTGAAACCCCCATTAGTGTCATCAGCATCCCAATTGCTCAGTTGGTAAATTAATTATTTCTTAAGTATCCGTACCACTTGTGCTGTTTGTTTCATCATGGCGACCCGTTCATGTAGCCAACCGTTCGTCTGGCACCCTTCTTCCGAGTGCTGGACTCATAAATTGATTGCACACTTTAGCTGTCGTGCACACTTTAGCTGTCTTGTCCGCGTCCCGTTACGTATCAATCAGATTCAGCACCCAAATAAAGATCTTGTAATTATGCGGTCATGTTTGTATTGCCATCGTAAATTTACACATCAGTAGCATCTACCGGTTCGTGTATATTTGAAATGACACAGGTGACAAATAACCACCTGAAAAAAAAAAAATAATGTGTTTTTACCCTGATCCCCATCCAGCCAAACTCCAACCCAAGGGTTTGGTAGAGTCCAGCTGTTTAGTGCACAGTTTAATAGCACAAGGTGTTGGGATTTGCAAGGATGAGAAAGGTTCAG
The DNA here is from genome assembly GCA_037893245.1 of Crossaster papposus. NCBI lineage: Eukaryota > Metazoa > Echinodermata > Asteroidea > Velatida > Solasteridae > Crossaster > Crossaster papposus. The sequence continues at coordinate 63,130 of JBAIAA010000425.1, forward strand.
TTAGGGTTAATTAACCCTAACTCCCTACACAACAAAGGAAGTTGGAGGATTTTGGAGGAATTGTATTGTTCAATAACAATGGTGAGGGAGTTAGGGTTAATTAACATAAAATTAATGTACCGTACATAAATTTTGGCCCTTAATTAATCTTATTTTTTATTTTATTTTTATTTATTTTTGAAATAAATTTATGTGTGTTTTTTTGTTTTTTTTTTTTTTTTTGGGGGGGGAAAGAGGTTGTTTGGAGGGAACATACCGGTAGGTTTTCTAGCTCCCCTTGGAACTTCACCAATTGTAATTAAACCAAACATTACATGTACATGTATCTACCGGTACTTGGAGTGTAAAGTTATTTTTAATCCCAAACAAAAATTTACCTCGCATAATATCAGCCACCAACCTACAACTACTTCAAAAACATGTAAAATCACTATTAAACCAAATTTTGTTGAATCATCTATTTTAGAGTACATGTCTTTTTTGTATTAATTCAATAAAAGATGCCACACAAATTTTAGAAGGCCACCAATAAGCCACAATGATCAATACTCACCTATCATTGACTTCAACTATTAAACATTATGTACAGCTGTTCTTTGCTCTATGCATGGGCCCCAAAAGCCCACCCATAAAAATGATAAATTATTGTTTTCTTTCAATAAAGAATTCTTTGGTTTGGCCAGCTTTGGCAGAAATATCCAGGGTTGTCTTATTTGCATAAGAATGACATGAGTGAATTGAAGGCTTGTAATCAGCCAATCCCCCTTCTCTTTTTTCATGAGGTCACCTTGGGACCATTTTGATGTCATCAATTGGTGTATTGTGTTCTTGTACTGTACTGTTTTGTACTGGTATTGGTAGGTGTGTGGGTGTGTGGATTTCCATATGAGCAGGACCATTATTTGAGTGGCTACTGGTACTAGTACATTGTACCAAACGACACGTAGGCCTTACAAACACCCAGCAAACCTGGCTCGCAGAATTAACCTACTGCACACGTATCACATCGCTGAATGAGTTGGCACGTAGCCAGGGAATTAGTCAAAGACAACCGGAAAATTTGTCTGCGGATTAAAAACGTACCCCGTTCGCATTTTGTCAATTACCCTAATTAGTGATATAACCAGTCAGTGATATTTACAAATATGGACCAAGTGGAACATCTTAAGGAACATCATGCAGAACATCATGTGGAACTTCCACTGGTGGTACATGTAAGTCCATCGACATGCCTCTTAGTCTTCAGTCTGTTTTTTAAATGTTGAACAATTCATACCGTACATTTTAAGCCAGACTTATGGAGTACAAAAATAAAGATGTATGTCCTATTCATGAAATGGGTAGTGTAGCGTTGCTATTAAGAATGGTCCACTAGTGATGTATTCATGTTCTGGATGACAAATTGTGCCAAAGTGACAGAGAATAATCAGGTTTTACAGTTTTTCCAAAGCTTTTGTGATCTGTTTGTTTGTACAATAGGCCTGCAATTATACATGTACCGGTAAATTAAAGATAAAATTGGTCTTTATTGGATATACCGGTACTCCTTTTTCAATGCTCTTAATAACGCAAGTTGTTTTCATAATTCTCTCATTCCTCTTATTTTGTAAATGAAATTCCCAATTCAGTTTAGCATTCAATTCAATTTACCTGATGTTGCACGCACATGCACCGGGATATGTCATGAAGTTATCTGTGATGATGACATACATACTGTACCAAAGCTCCTTGGGGCACGATATATGAAGAGCTTTTTGACTCAAAGATGTTTTCTCTCTCTTCTTCTTGTTTCCCCCTCACAGGAGAAAGTCGTCAAGACTGAGAAGTGGGGAGATTTTAATTGCTTTCTGCAGGTAAGATACCCAACTTACAATCTTTCACTATGCGATTGCTGAAGGCTATAACACTATATATGTCTAATTGTATTCTGAATCTTCGAGAAGGGCATTGTTATGCATTTTTTCAGACTTGTCTCTATTGACAACGTCGTCCCTGTTACTGGTAAAGGTCGTTTTGTGCTGTACAGCAAGTTTCGTGCTGTTCAAATTAATGTGACATTCAACCAGGAACATCCCACTGCATCCATTAGGGGACCCTAGTGACACATTCACAACATGTAGCAATGTTAACTGGTACTGTAGCTAGGCAGATGAGTGGCCTGGGTGGTTATTATTCAAACAATGTGTGGGCAGGAGGATACAGGTGGATACACGTGTATGCAAAGTTTTCAGTGTGTTTCAGACCTACCGGTACACCTACGGTAATGTATCATCAGTGAGGATTTACATACCGGTACATGTACTGTTGGCAAAACAAATCTTTGATACCAGCATTTCCTTTTATTTTTACTTTAAAAATTGAAATTTCTGTAAAATATCGTTAAACTTGGAATTTCCTCACTTTCGTTACTGCTAGGTTGGTGTACAATTGGTATGATTTTCTGTTGAAATAGAGTATTTTCACATGTGGCAAAAAGTTACATGGCTTTAAAATGTAGATTTGAAGGACACATTTTGGATTTTTATTTGCAAGCTTCTGATAGATATCAGGTGGTGAAATAATTATCCTTGGAAGTTGGCAACAAGTGCTGTGGACATGTGTACAAAATGTATTAAATTCAACCAGTCATATTATTTTTTATTGGACCATGTTGCCCACATGTGCAAATTCAGGTAGGCTACTGCTCAACTCTGTGTTTATTCAACATGAAAGAATAACAAAAACATTGCCATGAACCTTTCATCCATACTGGGTGTACATTTGTGTGTAAGTCAAAGTGCTAAAACTCCAAATGTAGGATACAGTATGATTATCAGTACGATTATCAGTATATGATTGTGCATCTTGTACAGTTTACTTTGAACCTTGCTCTTTGCACATACTGGTATTACTGTACAGTGGGCATATAATTTATAGCCTTTCCTGCAGCCTACAAAATAATATCACTTCCTTTATTGGGCCCTCGACTACTGTAAACAAGAGGATATGCGCGATGATAAGGTCATCCGCTACAATGTAGTACATGTACATGTACGTGTACACGCTGGAAACTGGGCGGGTCCGTGGCTAGCAGCCATGCATGGTGGTTTTTGTTTGCAATCACTCAATGCACACCTGTACCTTAGTACAGTTTTGTACAGAAACTCACTTTCAAAAGGTCATTTTTAAAGATGTTTGGTAGCGTTTAATTATACAATTAAAAGGTCTGAAAGAGAAACAATTATCTGCCAACCACAATGTTTGGAATTGTTAGTAATACAATTGAGCTGATGTATATAAACAAGGAAAGCCAGCATTGACAACTACACATGGACAAGGAAATTCTAAGTGAAAGAGAAAGAGAAATATGTTCTTGAATTCCTTAAACAATTAACGCAAGGCCATTGAAAATCCATTTAAATCCTGGCAATCGATATACATTGCCAATTAAGGCCTGGTAATTGAAGTACATGTACATGAATTACTAGTAAAGAATTACCCACTCCACCCTCAACTCAAAAGGTCAACAACAAAAGAAGAAAAGAATGGATCCTACCCACAATAGCAAACATCCAAATTAGATTATTGTCATGGCAACTACAAAGGCTGTGTCTGACAAAGGCCGTGTCTTTCAGTTAAATTATGAATTGATGGATGTTTGATGATTACTCTCAATTGTCCAATCAAGCTGAAACTCTTGGGTATGTATTTATTAATGAATAATTTGTAAATATTTAGGTCATTATTATTAACATAATTTAACCCTCCTGCTGTCTTAACCAGTTCGCGCCGGGATTATTTTTACATCGCCGAGCCGACAGGCGGGATTATTTTTAACGAAACTCGATCCGAAGCGTGTTCAGGCCGATAGTGCTGGGTAGCACACCCACGCATTTCCGGCCTTGCGCGCTGCTGACATACATTTCCGAACTTGAACTTGGCGTATTTATTCGTCATCCGTTTTGAATTTGGGGAAATTTTTGCGTTTATATACGTCATCCGGCGCGAACTGGTTAACAGTCACAGACTGTCAAGAATTCAATTCTCTTCCTCTGCCATGTATACACTGTGAGGCCCGGAGACACACAAATCTTTTGTTGGACCGAAAAATGTGAAAAGTAAACGATAGGCTCCATCATCATGTTTGTTATTACACGAAAAAGGGACTTTTGTAGTTTTTACATATTTCGTTCCAACAAAAGGTTTTTACGTCTTAGGGTCTCAGAGTGATGCACCTGCATGTGCTGGTCACCAACTGTTAGATGTCTTGAGCACTTATTCAATCAACAGACAAAAGCAGGCACTACAGACATCTTGCTGTCTGGCTTATCAATCGCCTTCAAAGTACAGGTAGATGTTGTACCAATTACATAAACACTCACAGCCAGTCAATCCTGCTTCTTAAGTTAGCAGGAATCACTCAAGAACAGTTGATTGAGTTTGACTGCTGGGATGGCTTTTGTTGAGTTTGCCTGCCAGAGAGGGAGGGTTAATTGCCTATTAACGTTTGGTTTTCTGTTTATGTACATGTGTACAGGGAGACATCACAAACCACCATAAGATCCTAGTAGTCACAATGCACGACATTGGCTTGAACCGTAAGTACTAACACTTTCAAGAAGATGTAGTAGTGCCTTTAGCTTTACACCCCTCCTCCCCCCTTTACCCCCTATCTCCCCCAGTGAATGATTGGAATTAATGATGCACATAATTGCTGGCCTTGCATTCAGTCACACCTTTAAAGGGAAACGCCAATGGATTTCTGCCAGCAATTTGTCGAAAGTTGGGCGACACCACTAACTAATACAATAAGCTACCGTACATTGTAGCAGATCACATTTTCAGCCAGTTTTGATTCACCATTAGCACCCAACTTTATCATCTTTTATAGCAATCGGGTATTGATTGTACCGGGTACATGTAGTTTAAAAAAATCCCTTTTGGTACAAACAAGTGCATTTCTCATTAGAAGTGTAAGAGAACCAGGCTTGTTATCTGCTTTCAAAAACAAATTTTATTGATTTCCTGAAAAATTCTTATGGTGTACTTGCTTTTTTTTTATACAGTGGTAAAAACAACTGACCAATAATGTTTAGTTTTAGTGTATAGGTACCACTATGGTACACTGTACAGGTATGTACTGCATACTACATGTACATAATGTACTGGCCTCAGTTTGTACAGGTCTGTACAATGTACATGTATGTATGTACAATGTCCACAATGTTTAATCCCAAATCTGAACCCTCCAGCATCAATAGATAGACACGTTTGTTTTACATGTGTTTTTTTTAAGTTTAATCCGGAACCGTATCTACATGTATCTGCATTATTAAACCAGGGCAGATTTTGTTTAATGTAATTGACTCTGGGGATTAAGATACCCCCCCCCCCCCCCCCCCCCCCCCCCCCCCCCCCCCTCCCCAAGGTCCCTTCCTACAAGGGTGGCAGGTGTTACTGAATCAAGTATTCATGCCTTTCCTTGCCCTACATGTATGCTTATATCAAATATGCAAACCCTCTCGGCATTTCATGTTGAATATTGCACCAGTACCATGTGTACCGCGCCTAGTGTATTTCTCATATTCAAGGTTTTTACCCCCAAATCAGATTTACAAGATCAGATTTACAAGAGTTAGAATGTGCATCTTAGTATTAGTAGTCTGACATGCATATCAATTAAGACGTTGTCTATTTTCTTGCTCTAATGCACAATATAAGATTGGTTTTTCAGTTAGCCCTTGATAAAAATATTTTATAAAAATTGTTTAATTGTTTATGAAATTATGTACATGTAGGTGGCTATTCCCAGACAAGAATTGTCATGCATGCGTAATGTGTAGGTGACTTTCTCTTGGATCTTAATTGTAAAACACCTGCTATTAAACCAGGTGCGACCTTTTGCAGTTAACAGTCAAACGTACCATACGGTATGCAGCATCTAATGGTTACAAACGGCACTATGTATAACATTAATGCACACCATTGCTGACAATTTAAAGTTGCTTTAATCGTCTATACATTAGACAATTTAAAGGCAGTGCCAACAAATAAATGAAACGGAATAATCCTTTTACACCCCTGCTTGCTTTTAGAGCAGTCATTGGCAGACAATTTGATGGAGATTAACAGGGAAATTGTGGCTTTTGTTGGGTTTTAACCGCCCATTAGTCATTTTGGAGTCATCATGCAGGTCAAGCAAGCCAGTGTCACGTCATGCATATGAACATACATGCAGAATGTTATTAAAACCTAGCCATGGATATATCGAGCAAGCACCATCAGTCTTCCCCCCCCCCCCCCCCCCCCCCCCCCCACTCTTCTCCAATCCAATCATGCCCGGACTGTGAACAAATTGAATCCACTGTAATTAGAGTCACGCAGTTTCTCTCATCTACGGTACATTGCTTCCTCCGACAATGAGAAGGCATTAAAAACACAAATAAGCATGGTTAATAACGGTCTGAAAACACAGATGCTTTATCATGCAGGGTATAAGTGGCTGTGCATGTACCGTACTGTGCCAGGGAAACCCGTAATGTACACACCATTGTAACCCATCTTGTACCGTTCATGTTTGTCATATTTTTAATATGGCTGGTGTTTTACACCATACCCTCTACGTAATTACTAGGTCGTTACCGAAACCAGATATTTATATCTCAGAGAACTGATAATTGATGTTGTACATTAAGCCTAAGCAACATCTGGAGCATGTTTGTTACTAGATAGAGATTGTACAACGCCATCGAACCTACAGCTTGTTTGTTGCTAGTAGCGTACCGGTAGATAGAGATTGTACTGTACCAGTACATTGCCACTGGACCTACAGTTTTGTGCAGTACACATTGTCCTTACATGGATGTACATTTTTGCATAATGTATAATGTATAATACAGTCTAGTGCTGTGAAGGTTCATGTCCTATTAAACAAATTATAATATTGAAAACAATAGGCCGATCTCAAAAGCAACATATTAGGTTTTGAATTTTGACATGTTTCACAAAAACTTATCATGATTTTTTTAAAGTGCATTTCTCTCTCAATCCCCCCCCCCCCCTTTTGTAATTTGAAAATGTTTTCTGTGCATATCAATTGTTCATGTCACACAAGGAAGTTTCTTCTACCAGGTAGATGTATATTTCTAGTTTGCAGTTTCCAGTTTGTGTAACGCTCGGTTAAGACAGGCGTTCCACAGTCGCGCCGAACCAAATGAGTGAATTGAGTCCGACGTCTGAAACGAATAAGGGCGACAAGGCGCGCCAGACGGCGAACGATCGACTGCTGGAGTTGTTAGAGCGACTCAGGAGCGACTTAATTTCAATTTGGTTCGGCACGACTGTTGAACGCCTGTCTGAACCGAGCATAAGGGAGTTTTTAATTTTGACCACTCATCCACCAGATCAACTGGAGGGTAACAGATTATAACAAGCCTGCTGAAAACAGCAAGCGCGGTAGTCAAGTTGTCAAGAACCCTGCACTTGTAAACAAGAGGTTGGGGGTCTGAATCCCACAAAGCAAGCTTGTGAATATATTCCCACAAGCTCTGAGTATTATTGTGTTAGTGAAGGGAAAAGCCATTATAGAATATAACAAAAAGTGATGATAAATTTCTCTGTTTAATTTTGGTTGATGTTTCTGGTTTCATTTTTCAGATGCGGCATGGGTGAAGTTTCTGAATTCCAAGAGCATGGAAAACTTTGCCAGTAGAGCTAGTTTTATTCACATCAATGCCCCCGGGCAGCAAGACAAGGCAGAGACCCTAACGGAGGGGTGAGTTTGTCAAAAACCTTCCCTAAATCGCTTCCCCCGATTGCTGAATTCCCGAATTAAACTGCCTTTCCATACAGACTAAGGATGCCACGACAATCACCAGATTATAATGTGGTGATCGTCGTGACTTGGGTGATGTCGCGCTCACCAGCACTTAATTCCTTCTCACTCAGTAATGGCTTCTAATGGTGGCCATTGGATTACTTTCAGTCCATTAGCATTTTCTGTCAATAAGCCTATCCCAATAAGTATTAATAGGATGTAGATGTATGCAGCTTACACAAAATTGACTAAAGGGCACATGGAAGGGCAGCCTTAGTTATGGACTCATTTTTTTATTTATTTTTTGCCAGTACTATAATCAAGCTTCAATTTAAAGTTAAGAACAAATTGATGGTCATTTTCTTTTATTGGCAATGTCCTACCACCAGATACACCTTCCCAAGCATGAAGCAGATTGCAGAAGAGTTACCAGAAATTTTAAAGAGTCTCGGGTAAGTTCCAATATTGAGACAAATTTGGGGTTTGTTGTTTGCAGAACTCACACTTACCCCCTCAACGGTAAGAAAAGGTAGAGTTGGGAGATACGGTCAACACCGCTTACAGCACCCAACGCACATGTTTAAACGCTATGGTTTTTTGTGCACTTCCTAATAAAATTAGTCGTGTGTACATATACATGTACTTGATGCTACGCACGTGCCAACATGCATTCATGTGGTGTCTCGTATACTATTATTATTATTATTGTTATTTATTCGGCCAAAAAAACAGTACATTGACAAAGTTATACGGCAGTACATGAAATCACTGCAAGTATAAAGTAACAATGCTTTCAATATAACAGAAACAATAAGTTTAAATAGCAAAACTGAATTATTCAAGAGGTAAAGAGGATTAGAGAGCTGGGGTCAGTGGGGGATGGGGTTATCGGCTCTCAAAATCGTTAACAAGCTCCCTCTGATCCGTTGTTGGACATAAAGCCCATCGTCATATATTGCAACTGTACCTGGAGCTCTAAAGTCAATTCCATTGATTGTTTTTGGTTTTTTTGGGGTTCTAGGGTTGAAGACTCTCGAGAGTTGATCGGTGTAGGTGAGGGAGCAGGGGCTACCATCATGGTCCGGTTTGCAGTAAGTGTATCATCATTGTTAGTATTGACTAACAGTCAGTATTTGCAGTGAGGGGATGCTGTCAGGCCATCTAATGCTGCGTTCCAATCGCGTCGTTTTTATCGTATTCACCGTGAATTTCTTCATGTTTACGAGTGGGTTGCATTCAAAACGCTACTCACCAAGACACACGCGCACAGTCGAGTTAGTCGTGCGGTAAGGACATTCTTTATTGAGCAAGAACTCGTACGTGAACCAACACGCATGCGCGAGTATTTCATTCGTTTATGAAGTCGTGAACATGGAGAAAAAAATTCCAAAAAGTTACCAGACGATTAGAACGCCAATATACGACTCGTGAACTCGTGAACACGATAAACACAAAGCGATTGGAACGCAGCATAACTCTCCTTTCTCCCATTCCCTTGGGTTGCCAAAAATAGGAAAGTGGTCCATGCCAATGATATACCATTATAATTGTCAAGAGATTTAGTGATGCAAATGTGGTGTATTAAAACATTCCAGTATCGCTGAGCAGAAACTGAGTAGGCCCTCTCTCAAATGAGCGTGGGACTCTTACCTTCATCAAGAAAGGGTTAAAAACCTCGCTGGTTATTAAAAAAAAAAAAACATAAATGAAGATGTTTAAGTATTTGTTTTGGTTGTGTGTCCTGTTTCAGGCCTTGGCAGGGAAGAGACTGTTGGGCCTCATCCTCCTTGAGTGCACGGCTGGCACAGCGGGTTTCTTAGAGTGGGCCGAGGGAAAGGTACAGTAAAATACAACCCCCCCCCCCCTCCCCTACAAACATTTCCTTCTCTCATTTTCTGTTTACCCTTGGTAATGGATACACCAACCCATTAATCAATCATTGGGTGTCATTGGGGATTCCAAAGTGACAAACCGCTATGCTGTTAATTTACATCAGTGGTCGATCCTCTGCCCTAAAATTGCATCGCTGCACTTGGAATGTGTTCTAATGTAAGCAAGCTGTTCACCCTTGGTTTAAAAGGAAATGTAAGCAGAGAGATACAGTGAAAAGGAAGGAATGTGACCAAAACCTCTTCCAAGTCATTAACCCTAACTCCCTCACGGCTTTTACTAGAAAGTATCCTGAATCCGCCACAGTCCACCAATTTTGGTTTGCAAAAACTGCTGGTGTCCTGAGTCCATCAGACTCCACCAGTATGCATTATGGAGAGATCCTGAGTCCATCATACTCCACCAGCAAAAGTTTGATGGACTGTGACGGATTCAGGATACCTAGGTGGCATACAAAAAATTGCAGTGCGTTTCTCCATAGAGTCCATCACAGTCCATCACCTGAATTTCTGTATCCTGAATCCATCACACTCCTGTAGTACCGCTAGGCTTAAAATCCTCAATCCATCACACTCCTCCAGTTGGTTCAATATGGAGGTATCCTGAATCCGCTAAAATCCTCCAAAACAGGAAATGGATTTTGATGGACTCAGGGTGGTTAGGGTTAATGATATGAATGAGTGGAGTAATGTTATATAATGAATCTCTTGCAATCACAGTTGTGTAGTTAAAATTAAATGCTTATTTCTGTCCACATTGGAGTGATTTAAGTTAAGACATAAAAACAAATTAACCAGTTCGCATCTCATGCGGTGTATACACGCAAGTTTTTCCTGGAATTTAAAATGGATGACGAATAAACACGTAACGAGCAAGGTCGGGAAAAATTAGTTGGCTCGCAGCGAGCGAGGACTGAAATTTCAGGGTGTGCTACCTACAGATGCCAGCCAGAACTCGTCTCGGATAGAGGTTTGTGAAAAACAATTCTGTGCCTGGGCCCGGTCAATGTCAAAATAATCCTGGTGCAAACTGGTTAATGGTATTATATTTAAATACTAGTCGTATATCTAAGAGCAATCTTAGCAACTTCTTTTCCCCTTCATCCTTCCCCTTTTCCTCATTTAATCACCAAGAAATGCTTCAATTATTTACAGACATCGTAAGGGATGTGGAGGTATTAATTATTTAATTTATTACTATTCATTCTTCAATAAATAACTCATTCTGCAAAACTTCCCTCTATGTTAGCGTACAACTTAGTTTCCTGAGAGGGTGGGCATGAGAAGGTGGGAGGGGGGAGACAGGTGGAGGTTGTTATTGGCCGACCATTCTCTTTGTTTACAGCAGCTTGGCAACAGAAGATGAGCGGAAGGAGAGTTGTTGAGATTCAGCAGGGGATATATTTCACTGGCTATCCTGTCATGGTGTTATTACAACAGCTAAAAAAACACCAGATGTCTGAGTTTATCCATTGCAGTGTTATTTTATTTCATCACCGGGACTTTTTTTTAGATTTTTTTAAAAAGATTTAACAATGTTATGCATTTCATTTAAATAAGAAATTGGAAAGAAAATATTTTTTGTTAAGATGTGTTGAATTTTTGTAATCGGTGGCTACATTTTTCTATGAAGTTCTCTTTTTACTAAAGGAATTGTATGGGTTAAAGGAACTACTGTATGAATACTTGTTACTGCTCGTCCCAAGTGTACGAGTGATGTAGAAATATACATATATTTGCAGTACCTTTAATATCTTAATCTACATGTATTTCAGTATATTCTTTACTTCTTTTCTTCCTGTACAGTTTGCCTCATGGAAACTAGACAAGCTTCACAAAATGAATCCCTCCACGGAAAAATACCTGCTGTGGCACCACTATGGCGGGGTGAGTTCAAACAAAGGGAGGTTGATCCTAAACGAGCAGTAATTAATTAAAATTAATTATAACAGCATTACAAGGGAGAAATAATTATGAACAGATGAATACTATTGTTTTGTGCTTTATATTAAATATGTTGTGTACAGTTTTTTGGGGGTGTTACTGTCTATAAAGCAAGACAGTTTAAGACAGTTTGCAAACTATTATTTGTTGCCTTTTACTATTTCAAGACACTATTTTTCTGTTTATCATCCTTTCCTGCAAAACGAAATGTTACCAAATCTGTCTTAGAAACTCCGTGCCTCCTTTCTCCTGTCAAGAAAAGTAGAAGAAAAAAAAAGCGCTCTACATTAGGAAGCAAAGTGAATCTCATGAGACAGATAATGTGTAATGGAGATATGTCATTATGAGTATCATTCAACCTGATAGTGATACAGTATTGTATGTTGTACATGTACCGGTATGTAGGCCTACTCTGTGTGTGGACAGCCGTATCTAGTCAACCGATCACTGTTTAAGTCTGCCCTAGCATGCTTTACATTCCATTGCCCAGTTTGCTCATTGACGAATGGTGTTGATGCAGACGATATGGGTTTATTGCCAGATCAAAGATTATTGTCATTAAGGGAGAATTTTAGGTAAATTGTACTGGATTTGATTTTGTATATCACGTGTTACATTGAACAAAAAATGGTTGGGGTATTTTACAGATTTGATTTTTAGGCTTTTGTTTATTGATGGTCCACAATTTTTTTATTTTTTTTCGTAAAATATGAGCATGAGCTAGCAAGACATGGTTATGACACTGTTCCGAAGTTCAGAGCAACTGACAATTTTCTAAAATAAATTTGCTCTTCAACACAAACTGTTTCGCTTTGTTCGGAACACCCTGTATTGGGGCACATTTTACACATATACACGTGTAGATTATGCACCTTCATTCAAAGCCGCCAACCATATTTTCCAGTTTGCCAGTACATCATAAATAAGTATTTCCTGTAATACAAAAGCAGCCAGACAGATTTTGTCTTCCTGTGGTCAAGGAAATGCCGATACTGATACCGAAGCAGCAGACTTCCTACGTTTACTGGTCATGTTCTTTGTTCTCTGACAGCACCTTCTGAAATGTCTTCCGGGATACTTCCTACATGTACCCTTGTGGTACAGAAGCATAAATGGCTACCTGTGAGGGTAGAGGCTGCATGTGCACTGATATCGGCTGCTGCGTGGTCTTGTGACCTGATATCGGCTGCTGCGTGGTCTTGTGACCTGATATCGGCTGCTGCGTGGTCTTGTGACATGATAAACTGGCCTTTGAGATTGCTGATGAACTGAAAAAGCGTTGTACATTGTATGCTGTGTGAACATCTAACAAAAGAAATAGGTGCACTAACAATGGAAATATATTGATACCTGTACATGTACTTGACACTGAATCCATTGTTACTCGGCACTGAATCCATTGTTACTCGGCACTGAATCCATTGTTACTCGGCACTGAATCCATTGTTACTCGGCACTGAATCCATTGTTACTCGGCACTGAATCCATTGTTACTCGGCACTGAATCCATTGTTACTCGGCACTGAATCCATTGTTACTCGGCACTGAATCCATTGTTACTCGGCACTGAATCCATTGTTACTCGGCACTGAATCCATTGTTACTCGGCACTGAATCCATTGTTACTCGGCACTGAATCCATTGTTACTTGGCACTGAATCCATTGTTACTCGACACTGAATCCATTGTTACTTGGCACTGAATCCATTGTTACTCGGCACTGAATCCATTGTTACTCGGCACTGAATCCATTGTTACTCGGCACTGAATCCATTGTTACTTGTTCACTTTGATATTGCGCTATGAAAGCACCGCCCAGTTCAGAGGTGTGTCACAGTCAGTCAAAGAGGAATGTACGCTAGCTCTCTCTGTAAACAGCCAAGTCTTTCAAACTTTCTGTAAATCTTTATTATTTATTATTATTATTATTATTATTATAATAAGAAAGGGGACAACGGAATAAGTTATCCTTCAAGACATTTTATTTCTACATTTTGTTTTTTTGTTTTTGTGGTTTGATCTGATTACAGAGGAAGGGAAGCGAGGAAGCGGTGAAGGAATTTCATTCTAGTCTTTATGATCGAATGAATTCCCACAACCTTTCTCTCTTCATCAATGTCTTCCAAAGGTTAGTGCCAAGATATACTGGTTTAAACCCTGCAAGCTCTTTGCATACTAGCGCCTCTCAACTGGGCTGAATTCTCAACCCCTGGGTCAACTTGCTGCTGCCCCTGGTTGAATGTTTGTATTTGTTTTCACCCTTGCCAACCCTGTGTTGATTTTACACTTGCTTCGTTACTACAGTTATAAATCCAGGGCGAGAGTTTCAACCCGGGTTACAAATCTCAAATCTGGTCTGGAGTAAGGTCTAGAGTAGCCTTGATAGCTGTCCGTGTTTCTTATTTTACATAAAACTTTGATCTCATTTGTCTTGTAGTCGTACTGACATCAGCCACTTACTCAAGAATCTGCAAAGCCCAACATTGGTAGTGACGGGCCACGACTCGCCTCACATCGCCGAAGTGGTGAGTAAAAACGTCTCTCTTCCATGTATACTTAACCCAGCTATTTGTTGCCGTGCCGTAGTCACATGATTTATCCGTTTCATAAACAAAGTTCTCTAGATTGTTTTTTTTTTTTAAAGCCTGTTTTTTAGTTTTCTAAGGAACACTTTTTGTGCCAAGATATTCTCAAAGTTATCTACTGTTATCTCCTAATTTTCGTAGGAGAAAGTATTCAATTTGCTACCCAAGGGTAACAAGACACTCCTGACAGCAGAAGATGTAGGGGGCGACATTAAAGCTGAACACGTGAGTATCACTGAGGCAGCGGGCCAACAGAGGACGTTCTTTATTTATGTTTACTATACTAGATTGTTCTGGAAGTCAGAGTTGTATTCAAGTCCCTGCAAGTCCATCACAAGTCCTTCAGTCTCAAGTCAAGTCACTAGCTATTCAGATGAACCGTTAACAAAAGCATTCCTTTGTCATTGTTCAACCAGTTACTTGTGACTGGACTTGTGAGAGGACTTGTGACTGGCTTTATGAAAGGACTTGTGACTGGACTTGCATGTACTCGAATACAACTCTGCTGGGAGTTACTACCCCTCCCACCTTGACCTCAAATATTTTTACCAGTAGCTAATTTCAAAAAGAGTTAAATGCTGAACACGACTTAAATGTTTTTCATTTTGCTGTCTTTTTTTCTTGACACCAAATTGTAATAGTTGACATAAATGTAAAAAAATATCTCTATCTGTGCTATTCTGTTTAAAATTTAAAAGGTGAAACCTCGTTCAATATTTCTTAATTTTGTTCCATTTTATTCAGCCTGAAAAGTTAGCTGAGAGCATGCAGTACTTTATTCAGGGGATTGGTGGACGTAAGTATGAACAGTTTGCTGGCTTAGCAAAGAGAAAATACTCTAAACTTCACATTTTTAGCAAGACATTGGGATGTCTGAAGGCTGTGATACAGGCTTATTGTAATATCCAGCAAGGAACACTTCAAATTGTAACTTAATTAGTGTTGTTTTCAAAATACTTAAAAAATGTCAACAAATTTAAAACTAAAAAATGTCAATTGATTGTCCTTATTAAAAAAGTAATTTATTTAAACAAAAAGTCTGTATGAACCCAAACACAGAGCTGGCAATTTTCAATTATTAAAAAAGTTGGTGGACTCCATAATCTGTAGGTTTGCTTTTAGATAACAAGGTACAGATCCCATATTTGACCAAATATTCCCTTTTGTTTTTATCTGTTCTCTTCGTCCCCCACCCCCTCCCCCAAAAAAATAATATAAAAAAATGGCTCATCATTTTACAATTAAACATTTTCATTTTCATCCTATTCTTGGTCTTGTTCCATTTTCTAATAATTATGTTTTTAATCCTTGATAACACCTCAAACTCTGCCAATTTTAAATGCTATAACTCATTTTTATAACATAACTTATAACGCCTTTGCGGTTTCCAAATTACAAATTTGTAATAATTTTGTGAGTGTATAATCCTGTTGAATAAAAAAGAAAATAACACTGTCCTTATTTATAATTAAACATTGTACTAAATGTTGACGACATTTCTGTGCATGTCTCCTATCCCATCCAATTCCTATTTTTCCCCTGGACACCTACAACCCCCCTCCCCTTATTGTAACAATGTTGCTGAACTCTCAGTCTCTGCAATTCCCTTGGCTCGTCTGGGACGCAAAGCCTCTCTGGGAGAAACGCCTAAAATCCCTCGCCAATGCAGTATGGATTACGGACTGTGATTGGCCGATCTTGACCACCGGGATGCCTGCTTACCCAATTAGAATCTAGGTCTTAGGATGTTACATAATTCCTAAGCAATTGGGTGTATAAATCCAGGGTTTACGTAGGTGTATGATGTATATTGGATTATACAGCCAAACATCTAGACATCGTAAACTTGAAGACCCTTGACGTAAATTTTGACGGTTAATACTTTTTCATTTTTTAATCAAAAAATTACACGTAAGTTTTGTGGTCCCTCGTAAAAGTAATTTTAGTGTATTAACTAGCATTACATTGCATGTAAAGTACTAAATAAGTAAGAAATCTTTCTTTAAATTCCATTTTGTTCCCCTTGGTTTTTGTTTAATTGCAAGTACATGTAACGAGTAATTGCATAATTGTAGTTTTACAAAACCAGCTTTCATTTCTATAGTTGGCAGTTTTAGATATTTTTTTTATCTTCTTCTTCTTGTTGTTTTCCATTTTTTTAATTTCTTATTTATTCAACTCATTTTAAATGTGTCATAATTTTATTCCATTTTTGTTTCTAACATGCAGTAATACATGTACAACTGCACCTTTGCATTTCATTTTTTTAAGGTCATGAATTTAACTAACCTAATCAATTATTTTCATCATCGACTTTTTAGTCCAGTGGAAAAAAAATGTAAAAAAAGCTGCCTCTCTTTGTCGGACATGTTTGCATTGCATTTGCAATATACTCAAGAAAGAAAACAACTCACTCTTACAACTGTTAAAGTGATGGGCTGTGGCTACAACAACCAACAATGGTTCTTAACAAGATTGACAGCAAAGTGCCAACTTAATCCCAAGGAACAATGCTGTTGTTTAATTCATCACATCCACAGATTGTCTGTTTTTTTTAATAATTTTTGAAATCACATCCTCGCATTTTTGTCCATCTGCATCACTCCTGTTGATGACTACAAATCATTCCTTTAAAATTGTGCCCCTTCTTTTCCTCATCATTATGTGATCCATAATTCATTGAACGTGATTTTTTTGTATTTATTTTGTGCTTTTGTGTTGCATGCAGTACCGTCTCTTCCACTCACCCGCTTAGGCCGAGCAGCATCCCTCGGTGAAACCCCTAAAGAGAGGCGTACCCACAGCAAAAGCATGTCTGAAATGGATCAGCCACACTTGGACCAGCACTTGAAGACGACCGAGCACCACCATCAAGCCGAACCGGTGGTCGATCACACCACACAGTGATCTCATTGTCTTGTTTAGTTTGTCATGTTTTCTTTTTATACACCATGTATAACATACCTGCCTATCGCATATCATCCTCACAAAACAGTAATATTGGACGGGTACCATTATTTGGCCACATTCCCATCAAGGAGAAGCAACTAATTTTTAAAAAATAACGAGAAAAAAGACAAGTTTGTTTTCTTTCTATTTTACTTCAACTAGGTGTAAAGCAATAATCCCTTTCTGCCTCCGTGTGATTCAGTGGTGCTACACAACGGGAAATATTTCAAGCAAAATAACTAACAATCTGCCCTTTTTTTTTGTTAAAGCGTGGAAAAGAATGTTGCAACCTGACGCTGTTGTTTTGTGTGTTCATATCATCTTAATAATGAAGGTCAATCAGTGCAAAAATGCTGAAAAGACACGAATCTGGGACTGAGAAACATTTCCATATTTGTTGGGAAATGCTCCATGGACTTTGTACACAACTGCTGAAGTAGCGTCAGAATACTACATTCTTTCCCAAGCGTGATCCCTCGGGATTGATGAAATGTTCCATGTTTTATTTTTCTAACGAGAACTAGTTTAGTCCAGAATGAGAACAGAAGCCAGTTCTTTTCCCCATCCTGTTCTTTCTTTATCCAAGTTTGATTTCATATTCTGGTGTTTATTCCCCAATCTTTATTCTGTCCTCTCAAATTGAACTCAAATTACCATAATGTTTGATGGAAGACTAGGATTTGCTCGTAGGTTTCCTGTTGTGTAGCATTATTGAACTGCAAACCTATTATTTCCCCTGGCTGGTGGATGTTTAGTCAGTTAGATTGTTTAGTTCTAGAGATTTTTCTGCAACATTTGATGGAACCCTGTGTATCCTTTGCAAATCGTAGTTTTCTTAGTTTGCTTGGTTTTCATTTGTAACAATTTTAGTTTTACTTTCTGGTAGTTGTACCAGACTGCACCCTCGGCAGAAAACTGATTCAGGAATGTGGATGTTTGTGACCCCTTGTGATGTGTGATCACTATTTGTTCATTTATCCTCCTTCCCTTGTGAAGCACTGTCCAACAAGTGTTTTCTGTTGCCAAAATGAATCAAAGGCTTTAGTTTTATGAAATGATTAAAAGAGAAACAAATTGTATTTGTAGAAAAAAAATTACTCGTGATCTGAAATTGAACTAGTGAAATATGTTGGCACTCGAATGTAGGTTTTGAGTCAAATTCATTTAATTTTTGGTTGTAAGTGTTGATGTTGATGAGGTTGAAAAAATGATCAATTTGAAGGCACGTTTGTTAGCATTTTATCCTTTTTAAGTGTTTGATCCCACTTTTAGTGGTCTCAAAAAATTGTAACAAAAAGTGAGAATGTCCTTCTTTTTTGCAGTTGTGAAGGTTTTGAGTAGATTGTGTCACTTCGTGGAGCAGAAAGTAAAATCAAATATGGATTATGTGCTTACAGGGTTAGTACAGAAATACTAAGTACAGAATTACTGTGCTAGAACTGTAAGCATAGAATGGTGATCCTAAGTACATAATTCTAAGCTTGGAATTTACGCACAAATGCTTGACAAGCCAAGATGTTAGATACCGATATGTACACTCAAAGGATAAACTTTCAATTGAAACATTAGTTTCCGACTAACATTTCTTTGTACCGAAATCAGTTGATTCACTAAAATCGGGCATAGATTTGTTTTGGTCTTATGGATATTTTTATAAAATGTTGAAGCAGGTTGGTTTCAGCCTGAGAAATGGCGGGTAACGGGAGGAAAAACGAGTCGAAATGGACTCAAAATGTCGGAATTTGGCATTAAAATATTTGGGCTAAAAATGGCTTAAAGGTAGGATACATCATTGGTAATTGCTTGAATTATAAGGAATGGGTGGATTTGGGGTGGGGGGTTGTATTTTATAGTAAATATCGTTGAACTGACCTGTTTAAAGTTTTACAATCATAGATGCCGGGAAAAAAGCAAGAAAAACGGCATTGGGCAGTTATTCTTGTTGTTTTTTTCGCCGTCACCGTCCGGCAAACGTGAATTTTTCGAAACAATTACAGGATAATTAGCACAATCATTTTCCTAGATGCCTTGAAATCCTTTTTTACTTTCAAATAAGTAAGATATTTCTTAATAATTTAGTAGTAAAATATTTTGATATCTGCAAATGGTGTATCCTACCTACAACAGTGAATTAAGAACACAGACTGTTTGCATCATTACAGTTTAAAGATATTGGGCAAACGAAAAGAATCCAAACTTCATCTATATACTTAAAGATTTCTTTATTATCCAAAATGTGTGTTTTGAGGCGAGTATATTTGATAATTTAGGCTGAGCTCGTAATTGAATAAATGAAAAGGTGGTTGTATTGCACAGCACAGGCAGATAGATACATGTATTATGCGTTATTATGATAGATATGCATTTTTTCAAGAAAAAAAAATTAAAATAAGCATAAATAATTGTAAGATATGTTGATAATGTTTTAATGTCTCACAAGTTTGTTTTTTTCTTCAGGGCATTTTGGATGTCTGTAATATGTCCATATGCAAAGCAACTGTTTTTATCTACAAACACGGGGTAAATATACTTCAGGTTTTAATGATTAATGTCCAAAATAATGGGTTTGTGACCAATGGGGCAATTTATTTCTATTTTCTGTTGATGTATTCAAATTTCTCTTATTTTTTTGTCTTTTCTTTCTATGAAAGGGAGTATTCTCCTTTTGACACTTTGAAAATATAAAATACATTTCTAGCTATGTAATTACTTCAGTTTTTATTCTGAATACTTTGCTTTCCATTTTTTGTTCATTAATTTCTACATCTGTGCACGTTATAAATTGTTGATCTGTCAATTTGTTTTTTAGTTTTTGTAAAATTGCCCCCCCCCCCCCCTTCAAAAGGTTTTACGTTGTACAAATTAAAAGAATGCAAAATGAAAGGGGAAAACAGATTCGATTGCTTAGAAACTGAATGTTTATTAATTGAGATGTATAACCAAGTTGCCCGTTTGTTAACATTTTGTTTAAATTTAGATGATAATTGTTGATCGTTTGACTTGACCTTTGACACTGTAGAAAAGTAAGACGTTTTAACGAACTACATCATTCGACAGTGTGTTTCAAATTACTGTAGGTATTGCTATAAAGAAAGACTGTAGTATTGATTTAATTAATTAACAAATTTATTGAATGCATCTATTAAATACAAAAACTATTTTCATCATTCCAAAAGAGTGGTAGTGTGTGCATTTTGGTTTTTTTGGGGGTTTTTTGGGGGGGTAATAATTGTCATACAATCTTTGCCTCAAGATGAGAATCCAAGACCCAAAGTGAAACGATATTTAGGTTCTCTACAGTTTTTCGTCAAAATTGACTGCCTTTATAACAATGCGCTATTGACATTGGAGTTCAGTTTGTCATTTCTTGTTGGGCGTCATTGTGCAAGTCGAGTCCAGCTTCATGTGGGTGTGTCCCTGAGGGCGTGGCATCACTGGGTGTGGTCTTTTAGAAGGAAATTAATAGCCTGGGCCAGGTTGTCAACAAACCCATCTGGTTTGACCGTCGGATGACTCTCGTCTGATGGTCTGTGCACCGGAACAAACATACACAAATTGGACCAATTTTTAAAGCTTTCTTGAAGTTTATTTTTGTTTAAGAATGGTGTTACTGTTCCCAAGGTGCCTTTTAAGCATATTTAGTATCATAACTGCTAAATTGTAACAATCTAAAAAAATTCGAAACTAAATCCCCACTTATCACTATGCACTCTCTGTACTCCAAACCATACCTAAATTTCCCCGTTCTGACTTGAATACCTCTGATGCCACAGCTCTGTGCTCCGCCGATGTCGTTAACAAGATCATCGCCGATCATTAGTGCCTGAAACAAATGTCAAGTACACCAGTCCCTTACTGGTATATTACTATTAATAGTACAAGTTGTAAACATTTGTCGTGCTTCGCTATCCAATGTTCACCACATTTGACTCGTGAAATAGAATGTGGGTTTAAACCCCAACGGGGAATATTGTGCTTGTGTTCTTGGGCAAGACACTTTACTACTCTCCACCCAGGAATTTAAATGGGTATGTAAAGGTACAGATCACATTGTGCTGATTTCGAGATGCTGCAAAAACAATTTTAAAAAATAATGGTTTTGTGCCCTAGAGAGCAAGGGTAATAATTGTGTAATATATTTCTTAATTCGGTAGTAAAAAATGTTGATATCTGCCCTGTAGAGTTTGGCTAATGAACAAATACACTGTATTCATCAAATACCTCTAATTCTTCTGACTTACATGCTCCGGTGAGATTCCCATGTCCTTGACGGCACCGAGGAAAAATCCCTTGTCAGGCTTGCCAACAACTTCTGCCTTACAGCCGACCGCATACTGCAAAGATCAAGGGGAATAATGCATGTTAGGCAATACCTGCACAACAAGCAAAGACATTTGAACAGTGATTTTGTTTCTTCAAGTTCTATAAAAATGAAGTGTCTTAGCCTTGTGGTCTGAAACAATAAACTTCAGATCTGTGGGTTTGAGTAGGCAAGATACTTTGTCACAATTTTTTATTTTTTTTTCCCAAACGGGGGTAATTTTGAACCTGTTATGAATGGTCACAAACTCCTTGAAACATTGCCTCTTGATATGCTATGCTATTGATGAGATGTCTTTACTGCAGAGATGGTGCAGGTTTGAGCACAATCTGATAACAACTTGTGGCTTGCAGTCTGCCATACAAGTATATGATCAGTGTGCGACATTATGTCCTTTGATCTTGGGTCATCTGAGTATATATGCCTTCTCCTGTTGCTGTATCAAATCAGTAGCCCATTCCACCTTCCTTCATCTTTCTAAGTTCCCTTTCCCTTTCCCTTCCCCACCCCACCCTACCCCTCTCCAGCCCCACCCCACCCCACTCCCCTCCCCTCTAACCCCTTCTTCTTAATGAAGTTTATGGATGACTGTAGAGTTTAAGAAGCTAACGCTAACCTCTAGCGCTGTCATGAAGCAACCGACATCCATCACTAAGCTGTCAGTCTCCTTGTAGTATCGTCTTCAAACAAATCCAACACAACATGGTTTTAACAAAAAGCTGTAAGAAAAGGGATTGTTTGGAAAAATGGTGATGGTTAAGCACCTTGTAGATTGTGCCTTTGCATAGCGTGGTAGATAGAAACTATACTTAGAATAGGAATAGCTTAAGGATAAGGATTAAAAATAGGATAAGAAAAAAGACTAGGAATAGGAATACGAATAGGATAAGAGGATATGATTAGGAATAAGAAAACAAATCAGGTACATTTTGTCATTTTTCCCAGAGATCCACAAATGCTACCCACCCTTTTCCCATGGAGATTAACACCGGGTTCTCTTGACCAATCAGCACGCGGAACGCTGCATTTAATTTCTCGTAAAAGAAACCGCTGGCAGCGTCTCCAATCACGACACAGTCAGGGGTCAACTCCAGGTCAAACTCAGAAAAGTCTGGCACAGCATCTGGAAATGGACGGGACTGTGGTCAAACATGAAGTGAGTTAATTGTCAAATTTTTGAGGAAATAAATTATAGTGATGTAGGTTTTAAAGTGCTTCAAAGTTATTACCCTTGTTCATCAAGCCATCAGCTCAATCTGGTCTCTACCCATTTATACTCATGGGTTGTGAGAGACAATTGCAGTAAAGTGTCTTGCCCAAGAACACAAGCACCATATTCCCCTTCAGGGTTTGCAACCCAAGTACCATGGCACATGAGGTCAACACCCAAACCACTGAACCACAGTGCTCTGTACCTTAAAAATCAACTTTCCCAAATCCCATTTGAAGTTAAAGAGGCTCAATTCTACCTTCCCCGATCCTACAAAGTCTGGTGGATTTTGAAAGATCTGGAAGGGTACAGAGATGAATCAAACCAACCTGGATGGACTAGTAGATATGGGCGGAGCTTCCTCTCTCTGACTAGCTGACAGGCCGCTGGGGCTGGAGAGAATACCTCGTTGAGGTCGATGTCGAAGCCAAGGCGTCGAAGCTTGTCTACCAGATACTGGCGGGTACACTGGGACTCATTGGTGCAGAACCGAACCTTGTATTTGGACGACTTTAATCTAGGTACATACAAATTGGTGATTGAAAAGAGTATTTATGTCCCGTTGTCATGGTATAGAACTTAATTTAGAACTGCTACATGTAATCATTGTAATTGTAGCTTTGGTCTAGGAATGTTAGTTTATAATTTTCTTACAAATTTCCCGATGTATGATACATGAATTGTTGACCAGTTCAACAGTTGGCAGTTTGAATGAGTGAGGTTAAAAATACAACCTCAAATTATTTGAGTATTGTTCTTACTAGTTTAATACCTCTTTAATCCCTCCTTTAATTCCCCACCCTTTTTAATCCCACCCTTCCCCCCCCCCTTTTTTTAAAATCCCACACCCTTTTTATAAATTTTAATCCCACCACTTTTTACACTACCTATTTACCCACCCCCCCCCCCCTTAATTACCACCCTCTTTAATCCCACCCTTTTCATGACTTTAATCCCTCCCCTTTCCGTCAATATAGGCCTCATAGTAATAGTAGGTAATCGGATATCTGGATATAGACCTTCCTTCTTATTCCTCCATTGACCTACCCTGCCGCCCATTGATAATGATACTCCAATTTACCAAACTTAATCATTAAGTTAATGGCATAACACACCTTTTGACTGCATCGATTGAGCCGGTTATCGGAGTTCCATCGCCCTCCCCGCTGTCATAAAGGACACCTGAGATGTCAAGTAGCACACCCTGTAAATTACAGCTCCAATCGTCTGACTGCTTGTCATAATTCATTTAATTTAATAACTTGAGTTACACATAAAAACTTAATATAAACATCATAGTTCATACCTCTTGAGGGCGCTATATACCTTTAACTGCCCCATATCGCCGTTTTCCAAACGCCAGCTAAGCTTGGGGTCCGTCTCCAACACCATCCCGTCCAGCTACTGTGCTATATCCGGTTTAATTAAACTAGGCCTATTGATGGGTTTTACTTCCGGAAAAGACGGAATGTACATGTACATGCGTTTCCTGGTTTAGTTAAAGATTGGCCTTTTTGTCGGCACAGCTAGCTCCTCGTCTTTTCTATTCCCACAATGTATAGGGATTAATGGTATAGTCTATACAAAACAAAAGTCGGGGCCTTTCAATTCCGTTTCCTTATTTACTTTTATCAGTTCTGTAAACCCAAACCTTCAGTGTCATTGGTAATTTCCTTGATTTATACCCTATAAAAATAGAACGATTAACACCGGTGCATTCAAGGAATTGTTGTTTTGTTCATGTATTTGTGGCCACCGTCCATTACGCATCGTAAACCAGTCCGTCACTGATTCGCTGCAAGTTTGTTTAACCGCTGACATCAGTCAACGCATTAGCCAATAACAAATCATTAATTACAATAGCTCCGCCCAACATGAATATGCAACTTTAACGCAAGTCATTGGCGGTGTCACTAGTATATAGTATACATAGCGCAAAGTGTGTGAATTGTTACACAACTAGCAACGATTTATCGCCAGGCAAAATTGTATTTTTAGGAAATACTGTCCAACTAAGCATCACTTGAACAATAACATCCCGTTTAAGTTGTTTTGAATGTGCTGGCGCGCTTCCGCACAACACGCAGAACTACTGAGTAGGGCGCAGTAGACTTCAAAGCGGTGATAGCGACTAAACGTGCACGGTGCGTAGCGTCAGAAGTACGGCATCTAGCATCGGCCGTTGCTGGTATAGGTTGACCAACTATCGTGGACCGGACTCGGACGAAGAGTTGGTGATTTTTGGATCTCGAGTGAGGTGTTGATTGCCTTAGGAACCATGCGGACTGGAGTGGCATCGAGTTGCTTCCATCGTCCCGGCGAGATGTGCCGAGTCTCCAGTCGTTTGCTTCTTGTAGTTTGTAAGTAAACAATCGAAGAATTATTCAAGATGTATTAATATTGTTATTCCTCATCATGGAACCCTTGATTCATCCCTCGTGAAAATGTGCAATTTTTTAATATTGAATGTGAATAATAATGGTAAGAATGTTGCACCCTTTATTCATCCTAATTAATCTCAGTCATTGCAAACATGTTAAAAAGACTGGTTCCATACGAGTCCGGGTATGGACTCAAGTCAAAGTGGACCCATTTTGTACCTACACACTCCAGACTATATTATGTTATCTAACATATCCATATTTTTTTTATGAAGCAAGATATGAGAAGGCGGGATGTTGGGGTTTCTCAAGAATTCTTTTTAGGTTTTTAGGGGGGGGGGTGCGTTAGGTAACAATAGTCTAGAGAGAGTGTATAGGTATACGAGTCCCTCGGTCTCATATCTTGCTGGGTATAAACAAATCTCTCTAGATATCTGAAATAGAATACCTGATATTCCGGGAACACAATGACCAACACAAACGAGGGGGGTTCCCTCTGCCTAACCATAATATTCAGCTTCGTCATATGTTGTAATTCATGCTACACCGTCAATCGCGCACTGCATTCACGGATTGAATAATTGCGGATATTGTTATAGAGAGGTCATTTCCTCGCTGGCGCTGGGCCGGTAGTGGTAAACTTTTTCAAACGGATACAACATGGTATTTTCATTAAGTCGGAGTTAATTCATTTAACAACAATGTTAATAGCCCTATGCATGGATGACGTTACCCAGTGTTTACCGCGGTACATCATGGGGGAAAGTGGGGGGGGGGGGGGGGGGCAACCAGAGGCTCGTATATTGTATGTCATTTTACGTCAAGGTTATTTTTCGAATGTGGCTCCCGAGGGAAAAGATTCCGAGGGTAAATCCCCTGCACAGAAATCATCTTTCCCAGTCATCTGTATTATATTTTGTTGACAAGAACAGACATTAAGTTATCTGCAAATGTATTAGCTTTTCAAATTATTGTTTATTATACTGTATACAATGGCCGAAACGACGTACAAACAGGTGATCGTCTTTTACGCAGAACTGGGAACTGGGTCATCTTTTCGCGTTTCGCACGTTATACTGTGCGGTATCACTTGTTCCCTTCGAAAACTGTAACCAATGTTCTCTTTTGCAAGATAAATAACCAAATTGACTTTTATTCGCCCATAATTTTGTAAACCTTGTACTACACAGACTTACCACAGTACACAATGCACACATTTGCCTTAAAGCAGTAAACTGCGACAGTATCAAACTGTTTCCTTAAAATGTGACTTCCGATTTCTGGAATTGAAGCTAATGGCCCCATGGTGAGATGTAGTAGAGCTCGGCTGGGCTAGATAGATAGATATAACCCCTCGTAGAGTCTGTGTGTCCCAGACTACCACAGAGACACGAGTTCAACCATGGAGGAATAAGAACGATTCTTCATTGGTTCAACTACTGAGGAGCACGTCGTGACTAACTAAATATTTTCTTTCTTTCTTTTAAATAGATTTGTGTCCGCATTGTTTTTATATATGATTCTACGATTGACAAGTTCATACTTGGCCGTTGGGCAAAGAATCGGGTCGAGTCTAGCACGTAAATCTGACGGTTTTATTCTTGACACAAAAATTGGGCGGGAGTTGATCCATCCCCAGCCCAAAAGTGGAAAATTTTGTTTTTTTTATAATAATTTATTAGAGGATTTAATAACTTTGTCAAGGAATCTCACTCTGTTTTCTAAGCCGAGTATTGTTTAGCTTACATCGTATTTGTTTACGTGGAGTCACTATTGTTTTGTTTAGAATGCATTCGACTAAGGTTGTATTTTTACCTTTTTGAGAGAGAGCTGGATCATGAAGTCTATTTGAGATAACTCCCCCATGCTAAGAGTTGGAAGCGGAGCTACAAGTTCAAATCGTATCAAGGTCTTGTTTAGCCCACCGCCGTTTATTATATACAACCGCCTTTAATAAGCAAAGCGTAGACGCGATTCAACAGGTGTGACCTGAATCATAATGCAGTTGGGCCGATGTCTCGTTCGTGGAGTTCGTTTACGTTGGTTTTGCATTCTACAAAAGTGCTACCAACCCTCTCGTCTGTTTTATGTTTGATGTTAAAGCAGTAATTGACGATTCCATATCCGTATTATCTCATTCAAAATATGTGCGCCCAACAAATAAATGTAGTAAGATATTTGACTTAAAAAGAAGTTGAACATTTATTTTAACTTCTCATCAAATTCTTTTCTAATAATACAGGCATCAAATAGGAAACAAGTGTTTAATGCTTCGTTCCCACCATCGTCGCTTTTTTGTCAGTTTTCTCGTTGCCCCGTTCCAATCTGTTGTTTTGCTTTGTCTTAAGTTGTGCTTCGGTTGATCACGTGTTTGTCTGTCAGTCGGGCTGTCGGTCTAGTGTCTGTGCCTGTCGGACTTTCTTCGATTTTTTTTTTTATTATAGATTTTTTCCGTGACCTGGCGTAGCCTCGACTCGAACTGAAGGAAATAAGCCTTAATTATGCATTTTGATCCCTTGTACGTGACGGGGCAAATATGCCTTGTTTTGCCACCTGGCTTGTTTCTGTTTAGAGAAGTTATTTAGACTCTGGGACTGGGGTAACCTTAGAGTCGAAAACTTCCAAGAATGCTTTTCAACTTGGGGCGGGAGTAAACAAAAGTAACTTCGTGTTGCAATTTGTACCAAAATAGGCTCCGTATGGACTCTAATTGGTACTGGGTATTTCCATTAATTAAAAGTGCCTTTTTCTTTACTCACAAGTGCTCAATAGTACACTACACGTGATGCACATGTACAGTACATGCTGTTTGATTGAACACAATAAGTTAGATTGTAACATCGAGTCAGTGTGTACGGTAATTAGTTCTGGGTTTGGGTCGCCGATGTCCATACTGGTATCGAGTGTCGGTAATCGATACTGTGATCACCATGCGGCCGGCTGCTGTCAGCCGAATAACGAGCCGTAATGTTGTGTCAACAATGGCTCAGTATCGAAACGCTACCGGCTACTTCGGTGTCCGTCTATCAGCGCCAAAACTAAAGATGTAGACATTTACATGGGTCTTGGGAATTCAGTGTGTCGATATTTTTACAAGTTATGTTCCATATAATTATTTTAGCTGTCAATTCGTGTTTGACGGCTCCTTGGTCTCATGGGACAAGTAGTGATTATGACAAGAAGGCAATAATCCGACAATAATAATTACACAGTTCCGCCCTACAACAAATAGACCCTCACCAAGTCTTCTCAATTCTAAAGTTAAATGACTTTAATTTATAATTCTGAACTTCTATACTCCGTTTGTTCACTGTTTTTTATAATAGTTCGCGAATAATACACATTATTTAAAGTGAAATTATGTAAATGAAGATTTTGATGCCGATTTACAATTGCTGAGACTTTTTTCTGTTAAAATTGGCCACATGAAACTTATTTTGCAACGGCCTACATTAGGCCCTGTCGCACAATTTGCCCTTGTCGCACAATTTGCCCTTTGGACGCTGCCGGCGTCATAAGCAGAACCTCGACCTGTAACTTTACACAATTTATAGTCGGTTCAGTGATCATCATGTATTGCTCAGTATACGCGGGAATCTATGTATTGTCTAAAGTTGCCAGTTCGAGGCTCTCAATACTTACAGTGGAAGCTCGCAAAGGGCGAATTGTTCTTTTAAGTATTTTTTCCCCGACGCTAAAACCCCGAGGCTGTTTGACGTTGTTCAATTGTTTGCTCTTTTCTTTGCGAGCAGCCTCAGAAGTCTGAAGTGTTTTTGATTATGAACTCGTCAGGTTTTCTGAGAGTTTCGGACAAGACGATGTTTCCAGTGGTCGACAAATCCTGGCAAAACAATCGAGTACTCCTGGGATGGGATTAACGAGGTGAAGTGCCATGGGAACTGGGAAAGTAGTATCCATGGCAACGGCAAACACTTGCGGGTAACGTTGTCATCAGTTGAACAGAAGGCCAATTGTGATGTTGAAATGTGGACTCTGCTGCTTTAGAACTTTTCGTGGTTTTTTAATACATTATTTTGAAACAAGTAAATTGATGTAATCACGCAGGTGCGGGTCTAGCTTTTCATTTCATTTCGGGAGTGGGGGTGTACATTTACATATAAAACTTGACTCCAGCGAGCGCGCAGCGCGAAGCAATTTACGGCGTGGGTTGTGGGGCCCGCTAGACCCCGTATTATTTGGTATTGTAGATGCTCTACTACTGTCACGCTTGCTGTCTTGGTAAAGTTCATCTAATAAAAAACCCACTCCTCCTTGAAAGAAAAAGTAGGAAATATTTTAGAGCCGATAAAAAAAAAGTAAACACAAAGGCATATTTAGGAGGTAGTTGAACCGGCTATCACACTTTTGTCTATAAGCAGTTGTACCGGACACAAAAATTCCTCGAAACGACCTCGTATTCGTTTCATTAACAACTGTCGAATTTTCATTGTCAAATTTTCACAACTTTCAAAGTTTCATCAATCATTAACAACTGTCAGACAGTATATTGTTCGCTCAGTACTAGAAAAAAACCTTGCTAGTTGTTTTTATCTTGTGTTTTCTTTATCCCGCTTTGTTTAGGCGCTGTGAAAAGGTATTGTGACCTGTGGGTACCCTCCATTGGCGATAATAAATCAGAATTACCTTTCGTTTGGGGAGATTTTATGATAAATGATTATTTACCCTCTCTGACAATAGGAAAGGTGCGGTGTCGGGCACAATTTACGATCAAGTTGAAAAAGTCTTTGTAGAATCTGCTTTTGTAGTCCTCCGTCCAGAAAAACCCGTCAAGTGCAAAGGGGTCAGTCGTTCCAGCTAAAGTGAATGCGCGGCCCTTGACTCTAAGCACCATACGGCACAGTCTGGTTTGGTCGACGTTGCAATCGTTACTTCATAGCGGTTTGAATTTGGTTAATAAGTTCCATGTTCTGGGCAGAGGAGTTGTACCAAGTCGTATCTTAGGATGGAGCGTTTTGTAATTATTTGTCGTTTTCTACTAATATATCGTAAGTACAGATAAATATATAGTTCTAAATATGGTTATAACTATTCTGAACTAAACATTATGCGTTTCCAACAGAAATATTTTCACGCCCCATCAGAAACTGTTTTTATCCCGCATTGGCAGGTAAGCTTTTATGGTATTCAGTCGGCATCTTGTACGGAGCGTTTCGCGTTCACGATGAGAAAAAAAAACTTACTAGATTATCTTTTAACAAAAGGCCCGTTTTCTTTCACACAGATTTGTGCTTTCTTTCTGGAGCATTGGGGGAGACGAATCGGACCAATCTCCACGTGGCATCATTCAGCATGCGCGGTGCTTCAGGTCGGGTCAACTTCTTTGAGGATGGTCCTGGCCAAGACGTCACCATCCACGTTGCCTTGATAGGCCTGACGTCTGGAAACTATACCTGGGCCGTCCACGAAAAGCCGATGATCTACGGGCAGCAGCCAGTTTGCGATGATGCCCTTATCGGGGGAGTCTATACACACGGAGGTGACCTTACTGCTGTGCATAACATAACTAGGGTATCTGACAGCAAGAGTTGGAACGCCACTTACTCAAACGCAGAGATCAGCTTAAAAGGTCCGCAAAGCATCACGGGTAGGACTCTAGTTCTTCAGGAGTCATCGTCCCAAGATAAGTATTGCGCTATGATAGCCAACTCTCGCAAGATGATCACGGCAGTGGCGAGATTTGACGCGCCTTTCGCCGGCAAGGTGATCTTCCGCCAGGAGAGAGACAATCCGGAAGCAGACACCGCCATTTTCGTCGATTTGTATGACGTCACTGATCCTATGACGACGATGACATATGCGTGGAGGGTCAGCAGCAACAGCGATTATACCCACGACATGGATCTAGCGACTCGATGTAAAGAGACATGTCCTGATGTGTACAACCCCTTAGGAGTAGACGCAGTGGCTTGTGGGATCGAGGACCTATCCCGTTGCCCCATTGGACACCTTACTGGTAAATTCAATGACGTCACTGTAAAACCCCTCTCCTCGGCCGTGACGCGTCATTTTATCGACACCAACTTGCCCTTATCCGGTAAGAATTCGGTGCTGGGTAAATCACTCATGTTTAGCGACGCGATGGGTGACTCTGTAGCTTGTTCCCCTATCTTAGAATTAAAACCCAAATCGGTGAAAGCTCTATTCAGCGTCAAGAACGTATCGGGGACCATCAGGTTTAGTCAGAGGTCACCTTATGACGTCACTGAGATGGCTGTGCAGCTTGAGAATCTACGAGGATTGGCGACCGATTTACACCTTCAAGTACTTCCACCGCCTCCTCGCACCTACGCTGATTACGACTGGCCTGTTGGACCAGAAAAGTTCAACCCTTACAGCATCGGGGATGCTCCGCCTCCGGGCACTGGTACAAATGACCAGTACGAGTTGGGGAATTTGAGCGGGAAATTTGGCCTCTTTATCGGGTACAATAACTTCAATTCCACCTTTCGGGATTGGAATCTACCTCTGTTTGGAAGAAACAGCATAGTTGGTCGGTCGTTGGTGATGTATAACACTGAAGATGAGCGCTGGGTTTACGCAGCCATCGGCTACCCGACCAAGAAAAAGATCGTCAAGGCTGTCTTCAAGGCACCCTCTGTTGGTACGATCGTGATGAGTCAGGCCATTGATGACCCCTACGCTGACACGAGTATTTACGTCGAGATGGCCTTTGCAGACGGTTCAGACACCACTACGGGTCACAACTGGCACATCCATACACGCTCCGTGGCTGATGATTACATCTCTACTAGAGGTCGCTGCAGTAGTTGTGCCGGTCACTTCAACCCCTTCGACGTGGATCTCGGTCCAAGTTACATTGAGTGCTTGCCTGGACTACACCAGCGGTGCGAAC
The DNA here is from genome assembly GCA_037893245.1 of Crossaster papposus. Lineage (NCBI taxonomy): Eukaryota > Metazoa > Echinodermata > Asteroidea > Velatida > Solasteridae > Crossaster > Crossaster papposus. The sequence continues at coordinate 95,078 of JBAIAA010000425.1, forward strand.
TAGGAGATCTGTCAAGAAAACACGGCCAGCTCACTGTCACGAACCAGATCAACCTCGGCGCGGGCAAGTTCTTCTTCACGGAGACCGGGTTGCCTCTTAGCGGTGTCCACTCCATCATCGGCCGTTCTATTGTCATCCACGCTGCCGATGGAGGAAGTCCGAGGATTTCTTGCGCCAATCTCCTGGAGGTGCCTCCGACAGAATCTACCGCCGACCTGTGGACCGAAGGCCCTGTATCTGGCGACATATCCTTCCAACAAGAGTCTGTCTTCGATCCTGTGCAGTTACACGTAAACATGAAGGGACTAAGCAGTCTCGCTGGTGGATGGCACGTCCATGTGCTGCCAATAGACCAGAACGTAGACTCGGCACCGTGTGGTCCAGCGTCCGTCAAGGGACACTACAACCCATTTGGCGTGGTTGGCTCGCCCGCCTATGGCACGCAAGACATGTACGAAGTGGGCGACCTGAGTGGCAAATTCGGGAGTTTCTCTGGGTCGCCTGACGCCTGGAATCGCGTCTATTACGACACGAACCTGTCCCTGGAAGGTCCACGTAGTATCATTGGACGGTCGCTGGTTGTTCACAAGAGCGTCGATGGCTCTCGTTGGGTTTGCGCGACATTGCATCGTAAAATGCATCAAGGTGATTTCATCATGAGAGCTAAGGCGGTCATAACCACCTCCGAGTACACTGGCTCTGTAGTACTGGTGAGTCAAACACATCCTTAAAGTTCGCCTAATACTTCAGAGAGCTATACGGCAACGTCAATAATGTCCCCCTGTGTCCGTGTTGTATATATGACGATCGCAGGCATGGAATGTGACCCTTGGAAAAGATTCGGATGTAATCTCAATTAGGGGTATGTCCGTCTCTTGAGGGCGCTTTAGGTGACAGTAACCAGCTTCTTGTATTTTTAAACGCAGAGTCAAACACGATACCACACAGGGGCCTTGGGAGACACGACCGTGGACTTTGAATTACAATCGAACGTCGTTGAGGTAAGTGGAAGACTTCCCCTTCCTGGTTCATATTAATCAGAATGTTAAGAATGTTTGCAGCTTTTAGTTTGGCCCAACATTGTTACGACCAAAGTTAAACCTAGTCCTAGACTTGGGATCGGTTCACTAACGTTTTAACAATTCAGTGACGTCAACGTTTTCGCTAAAGTTAACGTTTAGCTGACGAAGTTTACTCTGTTGATTTGTTAATTTTCTGACCCAAAACCCTCACCAGTAACAACAACCCCATGTTGTCTTGACAGGTGGACACGTTTTACTGGAACCTCAAGCAAACAGGTGACGATACCTGCCTAGACTCGTCATCAATGTTCAACCCTCACAAAGTGGCAACGGATAAGGTGAGTTTAGATCAATAGCATTCCAGTTGCCCATTTCTAAGCGATCGTGGGCGCTACAACAGCGTCAAAATGGTACACAGTTTATTTCCTTAACAAAAAAACTGAAACTTCCAAAAATATGTAGTATTGATGTACATGTATTACGTAATTTTATAGGAAAGTATCCAGAACTCGCCACAGATTGCACCAAAGAGCATCTAGAATTTAAAATCCAAAATCCACACCGTAATTAGTTTCGCGCTGCGCGCTCGCCCGCTGAAGTAAATTTAGGTAGGTAAATGGTACAACACCCCCCCCCCCCCCCCTTTCAAATGGGAAGCTAAATCCACCTCGGCCTTTAAACAACAAATTGGTGAATGACCTCTTTGAATGAATGTTACATTTCGTAGAGACATGGCAGTCAGTGTGACACGAAATCTCAGCTCGGATGTGCAGTTGGTGATTTGACGGGCAAACACGGCAACATAACCAATACCGTCAAACGCGCCGTGTACACCGATGTCAATTTGCCGCTCACCGGACAAGACTCAGGTACAATATTTCCTTGCAAACATGCTCTTAATATTTACTTATTTATAATCATTTATCTATTTTATTCATTTAAATTATTTCGCATATACTGTATACGGTTATAAATAATGACATAGGCCCTAGGATTCAAATAAGGTCGCAGTAACAACCTCACGAAAATGTATTACTTAAAAGTCTTTTTAAAAGCCATGGTGCTATCAAGAAACATAATAAATGATGTTTTTACTAAATATAATAGACTAGGTAATCTTTTTTAGGTGAAATAGCTAAATGTAAAACAAATCTTCTTGAAAAAAAAGTATATTAACATAAGAAATTCCGTCTTTTTGTATTTTAGTTTTAGGCCTTTCGTTCCAGCTGATATCGACAAACACTGGTAAGGTTGCCTGTGGGACCTTGGAGCCGGATCCTAGCACAGGAAGAGTCGAATACTTGTCGTATCCGAGCAGCACAGTATTCGATCCGTAAGTAAATCGCTATTTTCTATATAACCACTGTACGTGCAGGCAACTGTCAGAATATCGATTCTTTTATTCCAAGATCGATTGTTTGGTCCACTGGCTTTTGCCATCCTCTTGTGCGGCCAATACAGTCCATACACTAAATACGGAAATGTCCATCGAAATATTATTAGGGACACAAATTTAAAACCTTCTTCCGAGCAAATTCGTTCCACTATGCATGGCGACTAAATCCTTCCATTTCGTCCAACTTCCTTCTGTTTTTACAGATATGCATTTCGGCAGACCATGCACTATTATCTGACCAGTGCCGAAATGTGGCAAATAGTTGCGACACAAGAGCCACGGGTTAACTCGTTGAACGGATGCGCTGTAATACAGTTCTACTTTATTGGTGAGTTAGAACTCTCTGATTTCGTAAAACAAGACGTACAAAAGACAGCAGGTTAGTCCAAAATCGTCAGCTCATAAAAGGCAACATTTTGAAGACAAAATTGTCCAACTTTGATCTCCGATATAGGGACAGGATTGGATGATATGGATCGGGAGTTCAAGCAAAAAGTGAACGCTGACGATCTTGGGAAATACTCGTCTACATCACAATGCAAAGGTAAGTTGAATTTGACCAACTGCTGGCCTAAAGCCAATTCCATGGAGCTGCTAAGCACACACAAAATTGTTTGGCCTGAACAATCTTCCTTTGCAAAAAAAAGGTTACAAACAAGATTTTCAGGTGATTATTGTTCGTGGTTCGTTTTTAGCTAGTGTTTGCTTAGCATTAAAAACACATTACATTTTGGCTGATAACCTGACAAGATTTGTTTTAGCATAAAACATCTTGCTCAGAGCGAGACTTTTTGTTTAGAGTTTTATTAAGAAACGTATTTTACTTGTACCTGATTTTTCCTTCAATCTTGTCAGATGTGAGCGGAGGCTGCTCCCGAACGACAGCCGTTGTATTGCTCGTGCTCTCGGTAGTACTCGCCCAATTCTCGGTACTTCGTCTGCTGCACTAGCGTCGGCATCGGTGTCTTTCAAACGACCTGCCAGGTGACAATTTCTTAAAACATGTAAGCACAACAATTTGCTTAACATGACAATTCTTCTTCTGCAAAAACAGGGTAACAAACAAAATTGTCAGGTGATGTTTATTGTTTATGGTATTTAGCTGGAGCGCATGGAGTTTCGGCAGGTAACCTTTTTTACCGAGCAAGACTTTTTGTGCTAAGCAAATTTGTGTGCTTAAATGTTTTATGAAATTGGCCCTGGTTTTAGGTATTAACAGGAAATAAACAGTATTTAACAACCTTTCACTAACTTGAGATTTAGTGACTTGCAATGACTTGATAATGACACTTTTGATTTGCTTTAACCTTCAGACATTTGTATATTTTCGCAGTTTGTTTTGAAGAGATTAACTGTTTACAAACCCTGACTATAACACTTTGTGTGTAAGTCCGTATATCACCCGATAACATACATCTAAAAGTTCGTAGATTCCTCGTTGGGCAACATTTGATTGGGTCAACACGTACCCATGACGAGTGACCTACCCAGAAAGCTTTGCGAGTTCTGCTTCCTTTTTATTTATCTCCATGTTTTTATATATTCGTGTGTTATGGATCAGCTCTTAGCTTTTACAACTTTATTGTATCGTTTCCGACTTATCGTAACTTACGTGATAAATATCATATCGTTTATTCATATAGTGTATATACTACGTGTATATTCATTTCACTAATATTCCAAAAGGATTAGGCCTATATAGGAGACAATCTTGTCTTAAAGTTTACCGATTTATATTTCTTATTTAAGATGGTGTATATGTTTTGTTAAAATTATATAGAATATATTTAATTTGTACTAAATGGTTGTACTATATTTAATGGCTTTCGTGTGAGTTTCTTCATGTGCTGTAGAATGTACATGTGTATCTTTGTATTTGTAATAAAAACATAGATAAGATGTGTCCCCGTGAATTAGTTACACACACTACAGCAAGGTCGTTCGTCAAACCCCACCCCAAACCCCACCCCCAACCCCACCCCAAACCCCACCCCAACCCCCACCGCAACTCTTGGATCTCCGCAGATATTGATATCGCAGGAACGAAAGAAAACTCTTTAAACAGCGGCGTAACAGGAGGAGGGGAGGGGGACGGGGAGGGGAGTGCAGAATATTAATTGCCCTTTGTATACCTATATCATGGATGATGTGACAGAGGGGTACCCCCTCTTGTGTCTATACCCTATACACACCTAACATTATTTTGTACCTACCACCACATTCCCCTAGATATCTGAAAAGAACTCCCTGAAATATAAAGACCAATACGGGGGTCGGAGGGGAAGGGGGGAGGGGGGGGGGGGGGGGGGGGGAGGTTTCCCTCTGCCGCATGCTTGCTTTCTATGTCATTTTCCACGAGCTTTAAATGCACCAATTTGATGTAAGGCAAGTGAGCAATTTTGCATCAGACATTTTGTCTGATGTCTAGCGCCCCCAACTCATAATTAACCTTTCCCCCCCCACCCCCCCCCCCCCCCCCCCACCCCCCCCCCCCCCCCCCCCACCCCGAATCAGAATTTAGCCCCGTAGGATGCCAAGTACCCGTTCTTTTTGTACAAATACGTCCAGAATAAAGGCAAAATGACTTTGCTACACGCCACCGCACCGCAACGCTAATGAGCCATGACAAACCCCAGATTTACGTAAACAGAAGGAATCGAGTCAGTACACCCTTTCATTTGCAGCAAGGACAACACTTTTCAAATCTTTTCACAGGGCCGGCTGTCCGGCCGCCCATGACGTATGACAAAGGCAGCCGTGACCAAGTGAGTCCACGCGGTCACGCCTTTTATTAATACTGACATTTATTAGCCAATTTTTGTCGGACCTGTGCATTGTGCTACAACAATAAATTGCCCAAAAGGAATACCTCTACACTACTAGATTTAACTCGTGGGGTTACCGATGCTTGCTTGTCCACTGACCTTTCAGTTCAGTTCGCTCGATGATGAATAACCAATTTATTTCATAACGTTTATATTAATATGACTAGGTGACAGCGCAGTATAATTTTAATAAACCCCTTATATCCCAGCACATCATTAGGCTGTGCATCAACCGTTCAGGTCGCAGCAACGACATCAATGAAGTGGAAATTCAGAGTTTTTGTCAGACTTGAATTGAGTCTATTACAACACGAGACTTTACAGCACACGTTTGGGGGCGTGTCGCGCACGAAGCGTGGCTAGCGCGGATGGTTCGTGACTGCACGGAAACACACTTGAACTATAGAGTTTCGCATCACGTTCTTTGGCGGATATTTGTGGACACTGACTGATAATGAAAATGACAAATCACCTAGATGTAGATACTACTAGCATGTGTAGGTGTACTTGTAGTCAGGGGCTCATTACCTTACTGGTACAGTGTCGGACGAGAACCCATATTCTCATGTCGTCAGTGTTTCTACAACACGGTAAATCATTAACACGGAAGTGATCAGTGAGCGGAATTAACGCGTTGAGCATATATACAAGTATCGTGTATAATAAACCTCACTGCATAACTACAGACGTCCAAAAGAGCACGACTCTGCTGTAATTCACGCGTATTTGATTTCCTACTGGATCGAATAACAAGAATTGAAGCTGGGCATTCACAGGATGGAATATCTGGTCAAGACGTGCATCGTATGTAAGTACACTGCTCCTTATTTCTGTTGAGACTAAATCAATTTGGTCGATTAAGTTTATTATATTTGTAGTATTGGGCCTAAACGAGATATTAAGTAAAATCTTGCTTTATTATTCAGTCGACAATATGTGTATCACTCAGTTTACAAGCCTTAACGATTCACAGATATTATTACATGGCTAAACTTCCGAGGTTTTCATGTTGTACCCCACCCCCCCCCCCCCCCCCCCCCCCCCGGTATATTCCCTATCTAGGTAACATATCGGGAAAGAGTGACTCGATAACTATTACTAAAGTCAGTTTGGATTAGTTTAAGAACCTTCAATATTTTGTTTTAATTTGAAGGTGTTACAGTTGTGTTTCTCTTGCATTTTGTTTGTTATAATGATGTGGTGTATTTAAAGTTTATTCTAAGAAGATATTATTGATACATGCATAAAGATGGGGACGTCTAGAAATTTAATACAGTTTTTAAGGAGGTGTACATTTGGGGTCGACGCCAAGAAACTGCAGTTCAAAGTGATGTGAAGCGTTACTTTATTGATGTGTACTATGCGTGTTGTAAATACTGGCTTGCAACGCATTATGGCATATAAAGCGCGATATGTGGCAGAGAAAACCCCCCTCTTTTGTGTTATCCATTGTGTTCCCAGAATCTCAGGAATTCCTTTTAGGTTTCAAGGGGGGATGGGTTAGGTTACAAAAGTGTTGAGTGCGTATAAAGTATAGGGATAAGAGGGGGGTACCCCTCTGCCACATATCGTGCTGGGTATACGTTATGGCTATGGTATAATTCACCGTGTACCCACACATAGCTAGGTGTATAATAACCCTAGTCTTTGTGGTTTGGGGTCTTAGTAATAGTGATACGAAAATGCAAAACCACGACACCCGACATAGATTCACAATGGCACTCACAAGCTTCAATTCGTATTGATTCTATTTTGTCATCCGTCCATACCATGGAGGAATAAACTAGTTTATTCCTCCATGGTCCATACCCTGGATTGAATCAGGTGCAGAGAATAAAGAAAACATAACAATGACCAGGATTATATTGACAGTTTTAACAAAAGGCACTGCGCGTGATGTTTTTACCTCGATGATATTCAGTGCTGCAATGTGCAGGCACTACAGGGTGCGCCCCAAATATACCGGACAAGCATATCTCAAAAGGAAAAATCTTTCTAGAAAAAAAAAATCAAACCAGGATATCTCCATTTGGGTTAGCTTTTTTGTGAAGTGAAGTCAGTGCTGTTTTGCACCGAAAAATAGGTAAACCCAAAATATCTAACCGCGGTTTCGTTATTCTTCGATGCGAAAGGACCACTGATTGTGCTTCACAAAACAGAGTATGGAGCTAAAACTACCACCACCATTTATCCTTTACAAATTGCGAGTTCCATTCATTCCACGCCAAATCTACCAATTTCAAATGCGAATGTGTACACCTTACAGGGTTCGGTTTTCAGACATTCCTAACCCAAGCTACCAAGAAAACAGTAATAATAGTAAACAGGTGAAATTGTAGTTGAAAGAAGTGACTAAAATTTGCAATTCAGAGCCCGCTTTTTTCCTCCGTTCTTTGCCCGTTTCTACTTCTGCAATTCACGCAGCCAACTCTTGTATGTTTTCAAACTCGTGTGTGCGTTCTAGTAATCGAAATCATCACCAATGTGATTTAGGTCAGTCGAAACCAGGTTGGTAGTCGAGTCCCTGCAAGTCCGTTCCAAGTCCTTTCGTGAAGCCAGTCACAAGTTCCTTCATAAAGGCAGTCACAAGTAACTGGATGAACAATGACAAAGGAATGCTTTTGTCAAAGCTGATTTGAATAGCTTGTGATATGAATTGGAACTGAAGGACTTGGGATGGACTCGACTACATACCTGGTCGAAACTAGTTGCTTTTCCCTTTGGAATAAAAAAAATTAACCGACAAGATTTATCCATTGTTGCACACTCAATGAAAGGTCGATTTTGTGGGGCAATATACCGGAGTTTGTCACGGTATCCATGGCTACAAGAATGAAAATATATTTAGAGTTAGAGGCGACAAACAAAACTCCGTGGCTGAACAAAGTTAATATTAACACACGAATCCCCCCACCCGTGTTTACAAAGAAGGAAGAACTGAACTAGCTCTCACGAACTTGCCCGGCTATATAATGACCTACATGTATTAATGGAAAGCACTTATAAAGACAACGGTCAAAATGACAACCCTAACCCTAGCCAAACTAGTGGGGCTACCCTATTAACCCTATAGTAACACTATAACCACTAACGATGTCGTAACCAAAGCCGCACGACGATGTCATGTTGGTTGTAGTCGAACAGTGCCTTCTGACCTATATACCCGTAGCCAGTAAAGTCATAATGGTACCGTCGTTAAAATGACACAGACCAATTAAATCACTCTGCCTGTATACTGACGAATCGATTCTTCTTAGCCTAGAATTCTCTGCAAAACGGTAGTTCAGATTTGGCAAGGAATGTTAGCTTACGCGTATTGATACTAACTAGGGGTTTGTGTTGCTGACAATGACCCAATTGCACGGTGCTGCTAAACCGACTTATATACGCCAGCTGCGTGTCATTGGTAAAATAATTAGTGGTAAAAAACAACAGTTTTAGGCCAAACAAACGGGTTGGTAGGTAGAGAAATAGTTTCATTTTATCGTGTTTTTTTTTTCTTCATTTTAGTCGAGTTTTTAAGGTGTAGAAATGATTATGTTCGTGGCGATTAATTAAAACTACTGTTCATGTACAATTACTAACTATAGAAAAAGAGCAATAAAAAGTTTGAGGTCGGCAATTTGGCTGCCAAAAATCCTGGTAGGTTGGGTTAGTAAGAAAAACTACCGACATTTATCGAGACGTGACACGAACTTGAGGTTTAACGACGTCATCATTTGGACGTCATTGTTGAACGACCACGAGGTCTACTCAAGGTTGTCTAGGTCTGAATTTGCATATTATTTATTGCCATATTGGTAATGGTACATCGCCCTTACAATTTGTTTCCTACTTCATTTCAGAATCGACAACGATAGAGGTGATGTGAATGGTTATTACTATACTTTGAAATTACAAGTACAGGTCCATAGGCCCTTAATGTTATAATATCTGCATGGCCGAACACCACAATAGGCCAGGAGCATGTTTCTAATGAGAAGTAGGGTCGTGTAATTTAGTTATCTACTTCGTGTAGTCTCGGTGAAAAGGGCACGGGAGCAACACGCACAGTGCTCCGATCGACCGTCAGTTTCCGTCGAGAAAATGTCTCCAAAGGTCCTTTTTTTGTATAGGGTCAAGTTGAACGCTCGCTGATGTGTTAAATTTAACGACAATCATAAAAAGAAGATGTGATCTTTACAAATTTACTGCTAATTTGATATCGTTGTATATGAACCATTTCGTCCAAATTGTTTCACATGATCACAGCAGAAAGTCGAAATTGTTTTGATTTACGTATATATATACCGTATATATACCGTATAGGCCCTGCACATGCTGTAATTTCGTGCATGCACCTCACGCATACACATGCAACCTGGGTTCGACACAGTGTACTCTAAAGCATTAATAATATTGTCTTAGCCCAAATAATCAGACAATATCGTTGGGATGATTCAGTCCTCAGGAGATGCACTCAAATAATTTGATGAGACAAGCACCAATTAGATTTAAGGCTGTGATGTTATTTGGCGCCCGTGTTATCGAATCAAGCGACACGTACCAGCCCACGCAATTATGTTCAGTTGAATGTCCATTGAAAGGTGCTGGCCTTATCGAGTTTGTACACGACAAAATCAAGAGAACTAAAACGCAAAATAGCGTGTGAATGCCATGGATATTTACAAAAGAAATTCTAATATATACGGGCACTGCCATTGTGCCCTTTTCACGGCAATTGAAATGTGGAATGTGAAGCTATTTTTAGAGCTATTTTTGAGTTTCTGAATGGAATAAATATTTGAAACGGTTGAGACTTATCGACGTTTTTGTACCAAAGGGAGAAACAAATCGTATATCAAAGCCTGCCGAAAGAATATAAACCTTTTTTTCAATACCATTATTGCATATTTCTTCAATCATGCGTAATAAAAGAGAGATATTGAAAGTACATTCCGATGATTTCTGAAGTTAAGGTTTTGTTTTAAAACAAAACTGGAAAAAACCATCCCGAGCCAGTCTACCGTGGGATGAAGCGAGATGTGACATAGTATTTGTTACTTAATTCTCTCTCTGCACGTACCCGTCCAGTGATTATAATAAGGTTTCGGTGTTTTGTCATTTGCGCAAGTTCCAGACCATTGCAGAATAGACACAACCTTCAATGTTGTTATTGTCAGCTTTAGTAAACCAACTGGCATCACATCCTGTTTTTTAAAACTCATAACAGTCTAGAGAAAACTCCAAGCTTAAAATCTGCAACTAGTGACCTATTATTATTTTACTAATCCCGAAGATTGAATTTGTTTAATGTATTCGTATACAGTACATGGTCTTCCTTCAAATTTAGTTCGGAAAAGAAAATCGAAATTTGAAAAAGCACAGACAACCCAACTTCAACGAGAGGGCGTTGTGATTTGAAAACGAAACTGCATTTATCTATAACATATGAGCGTTACCTAGGAGCGCAGCCTAGGAGCGCAGTTTGAAGAACAAAAATGCATTTCAAGATTGTTTAATCTAAAGGGCCCTTGTCTCTGATATAACAATTAACCCGCTTTTATTCCCAGGATCGTTGTTCTCCTAATAGTACTTCACATCTTCCATTTTGCACTTGTTCACATATTGTAACAGGTGCCAATTATAAACTTTCACACACCTTTTGACCTCAAACCTTTTTTACCTTTCCAAGCTAAAGAGCTAGGATATATCAGACCATTGTTTATTTAAAGGCCATAGAATGACATTGTTTACAATGCCATCATTGTGTCCCATTTAACCTTATTCTCATTTTTGTTGTTGTCATTTTCAAGGGTATTTCGTTGATTTTGTTTTTATGGTAATGTGAATGTCTTGATTTTTTCAGCAAAGATGTGATGTTATTCCGGGCATAAGCATCAATGTTCAGCTGTTTCAGCACAAAAAGATGCTATAGTTTTTGGATATTTTGCTGTTGTAAATTTCTTTGCTTTGGTGATGTTTTGTTGTTATGTCAGTACATGCATAGTAAGCCAATAAGCGGAGCTTTAATTCTCACAAAAGTTTTCAGTGATCAAATTTTGGGTTTACAATTTGAACCGAAAACAGCGACTTCCTGAAATGATGCCATCAGTTTTCCGGAAAAAACCATTGAATAAAAAAATGTTTAAAGACTAAAGAGGTGCACTTTTCAATAAATTTTACCAAAAAGGGAAGTGAAATAGTTTTTTATACATTTAAGAGAAAGTAGATATAGTTGCACAAAATTGGTGTGTTCCTATAAAAAAAACTCATTGTAAAACATTGTACATCATTTGCCTTTGCCGTTGTAATTTTTAGAAATTGATGGATTTTTGGGGTTAGCATAAGACTTATTTGACGTTTTGGGTTCGTAAATGCCAGAAAAATCAAGAAAACCAATTATGTTCTTGTAGTTAGGTACTCTGACTCCACTTAAATGTAAGAAACACCATTTGTGGATATCGACAATTTTTACTATACCGAATTATTAAGAAATATTTTACTTATTTGAAAGTAAACATGATTCTAGGCATCCAGCAAAATGATATTGTGATAATTTTTTCCATTTATTTGTTTGATGTTTGCAACTGTTGTATTTCCTTTAAAGCTAACTAAAATCTTCCATCCAAACAGGTTACGCACTCTGCCTCTGTGGGGGTGTAACATCGTACCTGTTTACTGCCAAATTTGGGGCATACGTGCATTCGTGCGTCACCATTCATCTAAACTGATTTTCACCTTTTATTCCTATTATTGAAAGAGAAAGGTTTTGTAACTTTCTGCGTGCCCGGGGCTGTTGCCCTAAAACGTTTGAAATGCCAGTCGCGCTAGATACATAATGATGTATGGCTTCGAGGCTGCATTGTATTGGTCGCCAATTCGATTATTATCCTCAATGGAGTAAATTCCCCCTGGAATTCTGTAACAATTACATGGAAATCGGTGACTGCACTGGTTTGAAATCGGGTACAATTCATTTGAAATTTGAAAAAAAGTTATTAGATGGATTATACTGTACATTTACAGTCGGGAAAAAGGGTCAAATTTATCTAGGATAGGACTAAACACATACCTTTTTTTAAAAAATTGACTGTTTTTTGTTCTTTTTTACTTCTGTGGATATGGTGGCGTGTTTAGGAGGGTTGCTAGATTCAAATCACGATTTAAATCACGATTTAAATCGCATGGTTTTTTTCTCTTAAAAATATCACTGATTTTATTATGTTTTGTTTGTTTTTGTTTTAAAGGTTTTTCTTAATTGTAACATGAATAATGTATTATGTCCCCCCCCCCCCCCCTGAATTGTTTACTTATTCAGTCATATCATGACAAGTATTGTTTTCTATATTTTCCTGTTTTACTCAAAATAAGTCAATTTGATCACTGTTTTTTCTATCTGTTGACATGGTTACTATTTGAAGAGCTTATTAATAAACCTGTTATGTTTACTGAATCATGTATGGCAATGCACTGCGTGATTTGATGATAATGCAATGTAGGCAATTAGGAAAAACCCACAAGCTATACAATTTCTATCGGGTAATTAGACAGGGGATTTCCACGGGAACAGAGATATTGTTTGTTTGTCAGTTCAATTTGAAGTTAAAGTTATACAAATAATGTTTTTATTAATGCAGTATTATATTATGTTACTTCAAAAAATCTAAATTTGATAAATAAAAAATACATATATAGATCCGATTTAAATTTAAAAGAATCTGATTTAAATAAACAAAAAATAAGATTTAAATTTTAAAAAAATCTAATTTTAATTTGTTCTTTAAACAAATTTTCAAAATCAGCAACCCTAGTTTGTAGCACCCGCGCTATGAACAAATGGGACAAATGCGCTCTGAGTTTTGATTGGATAGATTATGTGTGACCTGTGAACTGGAGGTCACCAATTCCGCGTCTCAGTTGCGCTCACTGTTATAGAGATCAGTGGTTGCGCTGCGTGCAATTCGAAAGGTCACAGAACGCTACCCAGATAGCCGTGCGTTTCCTTCACAGATACATGCGAAGCTGCATCAGCGCTTTCCAGCGCCCAGTAATGGCGGTGGGACAGGGACTGAGCGAACAGTCGTTGTCTTTGTTGCCGTTGCTGCCGTTCAGGCACAGAGTCCAATCCGTTTCTATCTTTCCCGCTCAATTTTACCTTTTTCTCCCCCCCCCCCCCTCTTACTGTTTGAAGTTTATTTGTATACAAATTAATTGTATTCCCCCTAAACATTCTTAATTGTAGGGATGGGTATTGTAGTGGTAGCAGTCGCCGCCCAAGATCCCGCGTATGTGGCAACTTTCAGCATGGCTGGTGTTTCAGGAAATGTGACCTTCGAGCAGGGCGCGGGAGCAATCACGACCATCCGCCTAAGCATGTCTTTACCCCCCGGCACGTACAACTGGGCCGTGCACGAAAGACCGACCGTATACGAGCAGCGACCGGTGTGCAGTGAGGTTTTTACCGGGGAAGTCTTGGCCAAGGGCGGGAATCTCACGGCCGCTCACGGCCAGCTAACTGGTGGAACGCCTCTAACAGAAGAGTTTAATGACAACCAGTTAAAGCTCAATGGTACAGATAGCATTTTTGGTCGATCCCTTGTGTTACAAGAGATCACGTCTAGAAACCTCATCTGTGCTAATGTCTTAAACAATGACGGTGACGTGGTGACGGCGGTGGCGAGGTTTTTGTCGCCATTTGCTGGAACTGTGATTTTTCGACAGCGCCAAGGCGAGCCATTGGCATCTATTCTAGTAGATCTGTATGGCGTGTTGGCTCCACAATCAGCAACGTACCGTTGGGGTGTCCACTCAATTCAAGACTACACTCCCCAAATGGATCTTCAGCAGCGCTGTGGCAACACCATGGCAGACATTTTTAATCCAACTGGTGTAGACGGGTCTTCCTGCCAATCCGATCTCAACATGTGCCCCATTGGAGACCTTTCGGGCAAGTTTGGTGATGTGACAATCAATCCAGCATCTACTAGTAGAACTAGGTATTTCATCGATACCAATCTTCCATTGGACCAGACCGCCAATTCGGTACTCGGAAAAAACTTAGTGTTCAGAAACAGCAACGGGACCTTTATTGCCTGCTCGCCAATTCAACAGTTGCATCCTAAAACCGTATTTGCCTCGATCAGCGTGTCGGGGGTGAACGGGACCCTTGAGTTTAGGCAGCGATCCCCGTACGACCCCACTTACATCTCGGTCAATCTAGCCAACCTACAAGGATTGGCCGGAGGCTACCACGTGCACAAACAACCAGTAACTGGACGGATCAACACGGATGATCAGCCTGCGAGCGATGCCAACGCTGGAGGGCACTTCAACCCCTTTGGCGTCATCTTTGACGAGTCCCCCGCTCCGGGAACGGGCACAAACGACCAATACGAAGTTGGCGACATCAGCGGGAAATTTGGAACTTTGGCGAGCCTGGATACCTTTTCAGGGCAGTTTGTCGACTGGAATTTGCAGCTATTTGGAAAGTACAGCATTGTCGGGCGCTCCATCGTGATCCACAAAGAAGAGGCGAACGCACGGTGGACCTACGGAAACATCGGTTACCCGACCGATGTTGTAACAGTCAGAGCTGATTTTAGCTCTGTCGTAGCGGGCAAGGTGGTATTCAGGCAGGATCCAAATGATCCGTATTCAGACACGACTATCTTCGTGGAGGTCACAAGCGCCGATGGCTCAGAAGCCACAGATAACCACAACTTCCACGTGCACGTAGAACCAATAACGAATGATTACCTCTCCTTGAGCAGTCGATGCGCCAGTGCTGCAGGACACTTCAACCCGTTCGTAGACGTTAACAACGGCTACGATCAGTGCAGCTTCGACAAACCTTACCGATGCGAAGTGGGTGATCTCTCTCAGAAACTAGAAACTATTGACATCCCGAGTGCGACCAGCAGCAGCAATAAATATTTCTTCACAGATCCTCTCCTTCCCCTGAGTGGATACTACTCCGTGTCTGGTCGATCTGTCGTCATCCACATGCCCGACAGAGCTGCCCCGAGGCTGGCATGCGCTAATCTTTACGAGACTCCGCCAATCTCCATCCAGACAGACGCCTGGTCCGGTGGTCCGGATATCAGCGGTCCAGTAACCATCTCACAGATGTCCGAGTTTGATCAAGCCAGAATCAGCATTGAGATGTTGCAACTTGACCAACGGGCCGCAGGTTGGCACGTCCACCTTCTACCGATCGATCCAAGCAACCGCGACGCCCCGTGCAGCGCTGCCTCGGTCGAGGGTCACTACAATCCATTTGGGGTGATTGGTTCCCCTTCCACCGGTACCCATGACATGTACGAGGTAGGCGATTTCAGCGGGAAGTTTGGTTCTCTCGCTAATATGGACAGCATCTCGGCTGTTTTCATGGATACCAACCTGGATCTTATGGGTCCGCGAAGTGTAAGTGGTCGATCAATCGTTGTACACAGGGATGACGCCGCAGGCTCCAGAATGGTTTGCTCCGATTTGGATCAGTCGCTGACGGACAACGATTTCTTGCTCGTGGCTCGTGCTACATTCCAGGGCGAAGACATGAATGGAGTCATCACTTTAGTAAGTCTTCCGTATTTGTATTTGAACGGTATACATAAAATGTAGAAAAAAACGATCGTTTAAAACACGCAAAAACATGCAATAACAACAAATTAAAGCCAATACAACCCCAAATACGCAGACATGCAACCACATCAAAATATAAGACAAGCCAGTATAAGACAAACAAGAGCAGACAAACATCAGCCACACAAGCTGACAAAATCAAGCAAACCTGACAAAACCGAATCAGATACCCAAACAAACAAGGACAACCACAACAACAAAAGAAAACTAAAAGACACAAAATCTGACCAAATAATTTTATTACTAAAAAAATAGGAAACAAAAACAGCAAACTCACAAAACAAACAAACACCCCAACAAACAAACAAATATCCTTATACCAAACCTAAGACTCTCTCAAACGGTTTATTGTGATCACCATTTAATTTATTTCCTTCAAGTTGAGTTTATGGTCCATATCAAAGTTGTTTTTCCCCTCTTTTTCTCCTAGAAACAAACGCGATTTGCGTCCGGTTACCAAGGGGATACGAGCATCGAAGTGAACGTATCTGCCAACGACGTGAGTAATTTTGTGGAATGTTGTGCAGTTGGTCCTATGGATAAACGTGAAATCATTGCCTTCAGTTCAGAAATTCAGTTGTACCTCAGAACAAATACAAAATACTGGAGTTTTGTGACTATTCAGGCCGTTGCAAATGCCCGCACCTCGGCGGCAAAATAGCTCACACAGATGGTTCGGTAATAAAGGCTTTGTAGTAATAACTATGCAATTATTACGTCGTGTCATTCAGAGAAAGGAATGTAATAAAGCAATCAATCAAGCGTGTTAATATATGTGTTTTTTCGACAATCGCACAGTTCGTGATTAGCAGTAATTTTACGGATTGTGATCGACTGATAGTGTTTGCTAGGCCGACCCATCTGGAAAACCATTCAGTGCAGTACCCGGTGTAATATAAATATCATACTCCTGTGAAAATCGAACTCCTTTCCTTATTATTGGTTAAACCCTCTCATGAGATTGGTCACTGTCCTATAGTTATCACGATCATCACTAGTTATCACGATCATCACAAGCTATCATGATCATCACTAGTTATCACGATCATCACTAGTTATCATGATCATCACTAGTTATCATGATCATCACTAGTTATCACGATCATCACTAGTTATCACGATCATCACTAGTTATCATGATCATCACTAGTTATCACGATCATCACTAGTTATCACGATCATCACTAGTTATCACGATCATCACTAGTTATCACGATCATCACTAGTTATCACGATCATCACTAGTTATCATTAAGCATGCGCACTACCAATGAGTCCGTGTTTCGTAGTCTGAAATTTATGCTACACCCGAACGAAACTTTTTAAATTAATTAACCATGAACGTGGTATATTTCAACCACAAATAAACCCGGATACGTAAGTTTATTGATTGTGTGGTTACACATTCAAAATCGCTCAGATATTGGTTTTCCAAAGGTCAATAGCATTTCATTTCAAACCGACTACCGATTGACCTTTTGTGTTTATTTGATATCCCAATTCTACCTTTAAAGGTCAAACCAACTTCTTCTTCATTTATTATTGGAAAAAGAGCTATATATTTCAATGTGTGTTTATTTCTGTACTCCTGATTGGTTGTTTTTATCAAGGAAACTCATTGAAATCCGTGTGCTGAATCGTATATTTATTTTCTATACGTTTATCAAAATTAACATCTTAACATCCACAGCTTATTTGCAAAAAGAAATTCATACGAAATGCATAAAATTTGGTGTGTTTTTTCCAGGATAACGTTGAATATAAACTGGAGATTACCCAGATGACATGTGATGACTCCAACCTCTATAACCCCTACCAGGTTGCCGTACCTTCAGTAAGAAGTTCATATCATGAGCGAGAACAATTTACTTATACATGGTGCCCCCCAAAAACGGACAATTATATCTCAACAGACAAGCGCACTTCCACTACGCCGATGCCAAAACTACCTATACCAATGGACGGAGAATCTTTCGCGAAGAAAAATACTACCAATATGTTTTGATTCGGGCCAGTAGTTTTAGCTCCAGACTGTTTTGTAAAGTGACGTCAGTGGTCCTTGGCCTTTCAGAACGAAAAATAACTAAACCGCGGTTTAATTATTTGTCGGTGGGAAAGAACCCCTGTCTGTGATTCACAAAACAGGGTACGGAGCTAAAACTACTACTTGCCCCAAATAAAGATATCTTTTTGGTATAGGTAGTTTTGGCCTCAGGGTAGTGGAAGTATATGCTTGTCCGGTTTTTTTTGGACACCCTGTATTTTGGACAGAATGAAAAACAGGAAAACAGCAATTATGAGGCAATTGAGAGAAATTGTTTGTACACGTATGTCGGCCTTAATGTTGTTTAATTTTTTCTTAACTTTGCTTTAGCACACAACAAGCGTTGCACTTAACTCTCTGAAAATATTCCTATTCCAGTCTGTATATTCCAACTAATTTAAGACAAAATAGACGTCATATTTTGGTGCTTAACATTTTTCATTTAAACCACAAGGTTGTCGAAACATGAAAATGATTTATAAAATGCCACGGAGACTTTTGTTTCTGTTTATATTTTAGATTAACTGAAGCTATTTGGTCCAACCTTTTCGACATTGATGTCTTATGTTTAAAATGTGACATTTGTGGGTTCCAAACTGTCGTTCCCGTTGCCATAGTGTATAGTTTCTTTGAAAACTCGTGAAAATAATTTTCTACAATTATAAATTGCGAAATTGTGCAGGCGGAGTGCAGCACTAGTCGCATGCGTCTATGTTCCGTCGGGGATCTCGGATCTAAACACGGTATGATGTACAGCAACCAACGAGTCGTCGTGACCGATATTAACCTTCCTCTCTACGGATTAAACTCGGGTAAGCTTCTCCCTCGGAATTCATTCTTAACCTGAAAACCTGTAAGTCCATCCCAGCAGCAAGTGAGTCATTGTTGGGAGATTTCTAAGGACTTAAACGTGTGCATAATACGAACATGACTAAATATTATGTATTCAGCACTGTTACAAAATACATGCACTAGTTATCTGAATGCATCGAGAGCACGAAATGGTACAACAATCTCTCATCTCAGCGTCTTGTTAAATTTGAAGATTGGCTTTTGCCTTTTTGCGGCGGAATTGTCCAAGCACTATAAACTAAGTACTGTCCATCCGTTTATGAATTTATTATGCCAAGTAGATTGTCACCATGATTACTGATTTAACTGACTGATTTAATTGATAGGTACTGCACAAATAAACTAATGAATTCCATCCCTTACCTCGTCCCTTATTATTTCAACAGTGATAGGTCGTAATCTCAGAATCTCGACAGCGAAAGGTGGCAAATCATGCGCCACAATAACACCCGTTATTGCCTCTGGGCGCAAGATCAACCACGTGTACCCAGCAACAACGGCATTCGATGCGTAGGTGTTTACATGTACCGCTTAATTATAAAGAAGACTTGTTTAAGAATAAATAAATATAATTTAACATAGAACTAAATAATTTAACATTGACGTACTTTTATTGGTTTTACTTTTCGAATATAATTGTTTAAATTGAAAGCTACCAAGGGCCAAGATTTTAATCATAGCCGAGCATTGTTTTTGTCGTTCTGTTTTTAGCCTATAAGAGTATTATCAATTGTAGCAAAATATCGGACAAATAACAAATGCTGATAATTTCTTAGGGTTTGCCAATAGTGTCCTTTTATTCGAACATTTTCATTAAATTATAATCAAGGAATCTTCTTTTGAACTCTTTAAGGTATGGTTTCCAGACGACTGTGGCTAACGCCATTGCCAACGGTAATCAGTGGCAAGTTGAGCCGTC
The DNA here is from genome assembly GCA_037893245.1 of Crossaster papposus. Taxonomy (NCBI): domain Eukaryota; kingdom Metazoa; phylum Echinodermata; class Asteroidea; order Velatida; family Solasteridae; genus Crossaster; species Crossaster papposus. The sequence goes on from JBAIAA010000425.1 coordinate 114,759, forward strand.
ACAGGAGCCCGGTCAATCGGTGATATATCCGGGCTGCAACTCACTCGATTTTTGGGTCATAGGTGAGTAGAAATGTTGTGAAACCGAAATGTTGAACGGAAACGGTGAACTCACGTACGGCGAAATGGAAGCTAATGCTTTAATAGGTCGATAAATAAGTTAGCTGAGCCATGTAAGTGAATATTTCATCTTTAATTTTATGTTTTATATCCTTCTTTTCCAGGTCCAAATGTTGATAACTTGGTGTCGGCGTTCTCCGAGGCCGTCAAAGCAGGAAGCCTAGGTTCTTACAATCCCACCGACCAGTGTTCCGAAGGTATGTAGTTAAAAAAACAATATTCGATTCATTATATAAAAGAGAATTTCCCATGATTTTATTTAGCCCAGAATCATTAGCCCAAATGTTAACAGAATTACATTTCCGTACTCCACTTCTGGAAATAGCAGAGCTGGGCTTTAGAATCCGTGCATTTGGCCGTACATAATGTCGTGATCTTTTATCATGTTGATATTCTATCTTCAAAGAGTGCTATGATCTGCACCAAAGGCGTTTTCTGAGTCTTTGTTAACATTCTAATAGCTCTACTTTTATAAAAAAGATCTTTGACCTCTCGACACAATAACCCAGATATATTCTGAAGCGGAGACAAAACAGATATTTGCGATAACTTGTCGCAGTTTATGCACTTCGGCGATACAAGGGCTTTTAATAACATGAAACAGATTTTAAGTATTTGAACCATTTAGAACCGCCGACCGCGTTTTATGTCGAAAAGGAAAAACGAGTGCCTCGGGCGGTAAATAGGTAAATGACGGGGGTAGAATAGAAAACGTGATATTGTTCCTTAGAATGACCACATTATTGACAAACTTCCTCTTTTCACTTGTTTATAAATCAATATAAATATTTAAAGAAACAAGTACAAATACATGAATAAATTGTGTTTCCCTGACCTTCGAACAGCAGACTTGACTGGTAAATGTTTCCATTGGATTAATTCTTGTATATTCGTATTGTTTGAAACTCTCTCTGAGTCTGAATGCATCTTTTATGACGGTGAGTCACTTTACTTGACATTATTACTTCATTTTGTTGGCATTTACCTTGTCAGGTTCCGGAGTTGGTCATGTGATTCCCTCGGGGTTGCTGATCATCTTGGCTACCGTCTTATGGATGTTAGTCATCCCACTACAGACTGAAGTCTGATCTACAACTCAGTTTCCGATGAATAAGGAGCCAGGCTTATCTTCCAACGTTTAACAAACTATTTTGACAAATTTATAACCTTTTATGTTTTATTTTGTGGGACTTTTTGGCATTATGGTTTTGTCGCCAAAACGACTGGGTATGGCTTTTGAACAATATAAAGAAAAAAATATTGTGTAAAATCGGGAAATTGTACCTTTTTTAGACTATTTTTAAGTCGTATTCAAATTATATTTTATATCAGTTGGGTGAATAAATAAATAAACGAATAACGTTGATGATATTTTAATATTGACTTTACCCATATCCAATTGTATATTGCTTAAGTACTGTATATATTTTGAATTCTGTCAAACAGATTGTGAGAATAAACTCACAAGCAAGCTCGGGTGAGATTCGAACCCAGGACATCTGCTTTATCTGATCATATCAAATAGCCAAATTATGATATATTTTCTATTTCTTTAAAATACCTCAACCTTTGTTTTTACCCAGCTCATCTTAAACTTCAACTTGAAAGAAAACAGCAATTGTCTTCATCAAGGTGTTCATAAAATGAGCGTTTCCAGGGTAAAATGGAGGTAACATAAAACAAAAAGAGGTAATTTACAGGTTTTATTTTGTGGATTTCTGAGATAAAAAGCTTCAGACACCCCAGGTTAGTATTGTACAAAGAGTTGTATTCATCTTTTTATTATACTATACAAGTATTTTTTTTATTAACTTCAATGTATAATATTCCACGAAATATTGGCTGTATTCTCAAGTTTCTAAGGGAGCCTATTTTCTAAGACGTATTTGTAAATTTTGATACATCTTTATTGTAATTTGTCAGATTTACACTAAGGCAATAATGAAATTTTTTTTATATAAATGTAATATGTTGCACACATTATCAAAACAATAGGATTGTTTTTCCATTTATACTTAGAAATGTAGTTTTATGTAGAACTTATTAATTAGTTGGCTTGTAAAGTTTACTTTGGTAATTTTAATAAAGGTTTTTCAGGAATTTTACAATTTCCGTGTATTTGTGTTTTCTGTACACACATGCATGAAAATTTAATTTAAACCAAACGCCACAATAAAATCTTAAACATTTTCCAAGCAGGGAAATAATAACAAAATGGCATTCAAACAAAATATGATTTACATAACTAATAGTAATACACAAACAATAGACACAAATTATAGCCAAAGTAAGTAAACAAAATTCACTGAAATACACATCATGCTTGTCAATTGTGCACTTAATCTAACATTTATAATATGGCCACATTTCTAAATACAACACATTTGGTGTTGATAAATTGATGTAAACACTCAGATTTTATTAGTTTGTAAATTACTGTTCTATTTGTATTGCCTCAATTTACTTTGTCACCTTAATAAAAACCTCAATCGTTTTATAAACATCAAATAAGTTAAGAGGGCCAAATATTTCTATCTTGACGATCTTTTTCAGAGACAAAATTATAAAGAAATAGTTTGATGATCTGTGTACAAACCAAGACCCAGCAAGACCTCATGGTCCTTGATTATTGAAAAACAGTTATTTCTTATCTCGAAATATAAGAATTATTCATTTAGCTGCACCAACAAGAGTCTATATATTTTGTCACGGTACGTTTTATCCTTTGTTTTAAAGTTATCTTAGAGTTCTAACCTATGCATTGTTTTTTAACATCCTAAACAATGTTTTATTCTAAAGCGATGTTTTATTGCACTATGTGAAAGCTCAACTTGTTCTTATCAGCGAGTTTTATTTAACTTCTTTGGGTTTTCATGCATTCCGTTAATTATTAAACACATATCCAGAAAAATAAGAACTAGTAAGTAACACAAACCTAGTCTGCATTTGTGGTTACCATGGGTACCACCTCCATGCCATCTCCATTGACCCTCTCATCACCTGCTTCTTCTTGGTCCTCAGATTCATCGTCTTCGTCATCCTCCCCGAATGGGTTGAGAATCTTGTCCAACTCTTCCAGCAACAACTTCTCGATCTTGAATGGGGAATCCTTCCACTTCTTAAAGGTGCGGGCAGGCCCCTTGGGCATCTTGAAGACAAAGTATCGTGGGGAGATGAGGTTGACTAAGCAGCCCTTGTACAGCATCTGGTTCCCCCAATCCTGAGTGCATCCCTTCTCTTTGTTGCCACACGTGATTCGTTTACGGAGCTCCATGTCTTCGTAGACGCTTCGGCTGGGTATGTCGATGAATTGGCAGTGTTCCTCAAAGGTGTCGTTCAAGACGATGTGATGGGCATCCTCAATGCATTTGATGTCATCCGCAGTGCAAGCCTCGGCACCACACCTCCGGCAGATCAGCTGTACCTTCATCAGTTTCTTGTTGTGCTTCAGCAGCCGAGGGTTGAACTTCTTCAGTTTCCTCTCAAGCTTGTTGTCCTTCTGAATTTTGGCAATCTGTCACCAAAACAAAATCTCCATTAAACTCTAAACATCAGATTTCACTACTGACTTGAAACTGACATCATTTCTTGTGTTAATATAATTGTGTACAGGATGCCTTTCGATAATTAACAATCAGTGACTATTACTAAAAAGTACAAAGTTAAAAATTCAGACTTTTTCAGGAAGTGGTTTTGCCAGAGTTACTTCTTTTTACCTGTGTCAGGAAATCATTTTCAACCATTTTCTGTAGGTTCTGAGTCGCCTCGAACATCATCTTCTCACGGATTTGGTTCATGAATTCTTTCTCGTGTAGCTTGAGCTCTTCTGACACGATCAGGTAGAACTTGCCATCCTTGGCTCGGTTTCTGCCTGTTTAAAAAAAACAAAACAAGCACGGTCAGCAAGACAAGAACAAGTAGCAACACTTGAAAGAAATACATTTAAACTTCTTGTTTTTCCTATGTTTTCTTCTATGCAAAGCTTGTTCTTTTAATGAGCACTTGTTTTGGATTGTTTTGCTAGGACTTATGTTTTGACATTTTTTAGTGAGTTCTGTCAGGCTTTTTATCGTGACAATTTTGACACATTTTGGTGTTTAGACTAGGACTTTCCGGGACTGTTGGCTGCTGTTTTCCAGCTGTTTTGAATAGTTTCTAACTGTTAAAACTGTTGAATGAATGGCAGAATATTCCTGTATTGCTTGTCCAACCTTGGGCCTGTACTCTGCCGATGTCATTGGAGATGTAGTTGTAACGGATGACGACGTTGCACTGCTGTATATCCAATCCCTCTTCTGCCACCGATGTGGCCACAATCAGCTGATGGTTTCCATCCCTGAACAAGCTCAAAAGCTCTGTTTGCTGCTTCTGGGTCATTCCTGTAAACAAAGTTGTAAGAATATAAGTCAGGACATTCAGACCTCATCTTATGAGCTCCCGCGACGACAGAATAGTATCAGTTTTCGTTTTAGAGAACTGAAAGAACAAATTAAAATATTAAATCACTCTTTAAACAGCATTAAGAGTATTTGATAATGTACAAGTGAATCTAAAACCATTACCACCCTTTGCACATTACCATCACTTTTTTTACTTCTTGAGACCACCCTACAAGGTCATTCCAAACTTTCATCTATGAAAAGGAGGTAAAATGGAGGTACCTGTCCCACCACATCCAATCAGCCGGCCAGGTTTAAGGAACTTAAGGTCCGGGGTTTCCTCAATCCAGGCCAGCAGGGCTTCGGTAGCCGCTCGAGTTCTGCAGAAGAGAATCCCCCTGGAGTTGACTTGCCCAGCGAGAGCCTCAATCAATGTCTTGGACAAGCAGTCTAGGAGTGGGTTCCTGTTAGCTTTGTTGTGCATCATTTCTTGGAGTAGCTTTTCCTTTTCTGTTTTACATCAACAACAAAAAAGTATAAGACTTCCATATGGTTCAGAAGTAAGCTGGATAGTAGTAGCAGTAACAGATAAGCTTGATTCAAAGTAGTAGTTTAAGAATCAAATGCAGGCCTAGGGCAATATCTTTGGTTGTATCTTTACCTGTGAACAAATCCACCAGCTGTTGCTCGAAGGAATTGGTGGTTCTGTCCTGGTTCTCATGGCGTGTGAGGTATCTCTGGAGATATTCTACAGCATCTTGGATGCGAGCGTCACGATGGATGTACAGACTGTTGTTGTACTCCTAGAAAATTCAGAAACAAATGCTTGAAAACCTCTCAAATTTATTTTAATATTTTTTTTCTTTTCTTGTAATCACTGACAAAGGGTTCCAAAAAATATGAAGAAACCTAGCTAGTGGCGAAAAGATGAGATACATTTTTAGAATCAGTTGAAGAAATATTATTTTCTTAAAGCGCTCTTGAAAAAGACGTTTGACTTCTTTTTATAAAGTAATGATGCAACATTTAGCTTTTTTCGATTTACTTCCTAAAAATGTATAGGTTTTCCAGTTGTTAAAAGGGTTGAACTTGTGCATGGAACCCGCAGTAATTGAAACTTTATCTGAATTCAATCTCACCTTCAAATGGTCCACACATGTCACTAGTTTGAGACGCACGCTATTATCCTCAACCTCCCTGGCAATGTAGTCAATCATGCGAACCAACCACTGCTCATAGACTTGAGTGCCGCGGCTCGGCGGACATTTCAAATCGTGGCTTTCCTTGCGGATGATCTCCCCACCTGATATAAAAATCAGGACGAAATGACCGATACTGAGAACTTGAGTATGAGAACCTGTGAAAATAGTCTTAACCCATTATGACAGAATTTATAATCCAGGTGTGTCGGAACAGAAAAGGGCCAAGGAATAACCTGTCCCTTTGTAAGACACTTTGCCACAATTGCCTCTCAGAGAGCAATGGAAAATGAATCTGATGTGCTCCAGTTTAGAACTAGACGGAAAGATTATCTAACATAGGATAGATTGAATGGATTCTGTAAAATCTTGCTGTTCTGAGATAACAGCAGATTTTTGCCAACATGTGCCAACATGCTTACAATTGCCAACGTGTTTTATTATTACTATTTCTATTAAACTGAAACACGCCATCTTTCTGCCTTATTTTTGTGTGATTTCAGTATCTCTTTTTATTTCAATTTGATTACTTTCAAAACGAAGGTTTTTAGTAGTTACCAGGCGTTTCTGAGATGAAGTCTTCGATGTGGGCCATGATAGGTTCAATGACTTTCTTGAAGTGGTCGTTCTTCCTTCCTTGTACAGGTTTGATAACTGTCATTAATTAATCATAATCAATTATTGATGTATTCAAGTTTCATTATTAAAGCAATTTACTTCTTTTCTCATCGACGGTAGCATATATACTTCGTAACAAAAACATTCCATTTGGGAAGGGGGCGTTGCCAAATTAGTTCTTTCACAATTTCACTATGCTTGATGACTGTGCTAATGGTTTCAACCACGCTCGCTCCAAAGTGTGCCACACAGCACATTCAGCATGTTGGTCAAACGCATATGCCCCTCTCATAAGCCCCTCATTTTGTGTCGGGAGGTAGGGAGGGGGAGGGGAGGAGGGGGGGGGGGGGGGGGTGATGTATCAACTTCCCTATTCTCATGTTGCTATGACATTTCTCTTTGATAAACATTTACATTGATAGATTGCATATAATATCTTCCTTGAAGTTTTAACAACAGCAATAGTGCAATATATGTTGACATCAAAAAAATATCAAGCCCATCAACTTGATCTATGCAGGCAGTACGTCTTAGAAAGCAGCTCACTTTCTGTTGGCTTGTCTCTCTTGTTCTTCAGCTCTTCTAAGTTTCCTGGATCCTGCACAGTACACAACTTCTCTGCATCCAGGTTGGCACAGAGGGTCAAGATGTGCGTCTGGGCCTTGTACCTTGTCTTGGCTTTCCCGACCCCCATCGAGGCAGTCAGGCCAAGAACCTAAAACAAGAAAATAAGAATGAAAAGTGAATAATAATAAAAAAAGGAAGAACACCAATCTCCTTAACACAATAGAGTAATAGCGTTATAGGCAGTAGATGTGGTTTAGGAAAAGAAATAAACGAAACTGCGAGATGTGTACCTGTGGTCTCTCCTTGTCTGGAGCTGACAGCTTGAGGCTGCAGTATTCTGCCATGATTTCATTGTAAGGATCTCCTTTCTGTCAAAGAAAAAGATTAAAAATACTGCAACGAAAACATTTTATGGTGTATGCTTTTGTGGTCAATCAAAATATGTAGCAGGACTTGAACAGCCACTGTCGGTCAATTATTTTGTTCTCTGAAAAACAAGTTTTATTTTTGCTTGGCATTTAAATACAGGTCAAATTAAAGCACATCACTGAACACTGAAGGAACTGGCAGTAAGTGAGCCGTACTGTTGACAATTTGGCTTCTTTCAGGAAATGTTTTAAACGTACAACTTGTTGTGAAACTCTTGTAATGATTCTACAGTGTTGTCTACCTGGCAGTGATGGCACTCATCCAAGATGAGTAGGCCAATCTTAGAGAGCTCCATACGTTCATTGTCCTCTTTGCCACCCTGCAGCGCATTGACTAAGATCTGAGCCGTCATGACTAGGACATCCTTCTTCTCAAAGAGGTCCGTCAGCGAGCCAATGTGCCCCACCTCTCCGCTCAGACCCAAGATGCGTTTGCCGTCAATGTACTTCTTAAAAAGATCACACTGCTGCTTGACAAGGGGCACCTAATGTAGACATACAATTAAAGGAGAAGAAATTGACTTTCATGACCTTCTTGACCTTCTTGACCTTCATGACCTTCATGTGACCTTCAGAAACATTGGTACAAAAGAATAGTAATTGGCATATTACTTAGCCTCTACCCTTTGCACACTCTCTTTCCACTCATCTGATTGGCTAGAAGTATCTTATGCAAATAGGTATTCACTAACTTTTGGCCAATGAGAGTTCCCCATTGTTCTTAGTTTCAGCCATTCATAAATTCATGTAAATATCACTATCTGTCTTCTTTTTGCATTTCATTTTCTCTAAAAGTGTTATATACAATTGCTAGAATAATATTCATATTGATAACATTCTGGTTTAATAATCAGCTACGTCTGTTACTAATCTTTTCTTCTCAGATTACCGGTAATTTATTTAGCCAAAACTTTCTTTAACAAATAAGATTTATTCATAATTACCTTGTTGACAATGAAAACGACTTTATTGGACCCATTGGCCACAAGGTTTGGCACTTTGCCATTCCCGGTCCGTGGTCCCGGCCCAGGTTCCCGGTCAAGGATGGCTTTGGCCAATCTGGCCGCAACGACGGTCTTGCCTGAGCCGGTCGGGGCTACGACCACTGAGTTTTTGCCTTGTAGTGCTGCAGCGACCAGCTCTTTCTGATAGCTGCGGAGTTCCAAGGGAATCGGTTCTGGCTGCTCCTCTTCATCGCTTTCTGAATTGTCATCATCATCATTGTCATCATCGTCATTGTCATTGTCGTCATTGTCATTGTCGACTTGGTCTGCTTCTGCTACTGGAAGTGTGACATTATTTCCCTACACGAGAGGACAGTAAGTAAATAAAACAAAGTCAATGGAGAGATAATTGGCAATTATCTTGAACCTTCAGTAAGTTTTAGCAGTTCTCTATTTAGCTTTGAAGTGATTATGCTATTGGGGACTTGGCATGGCATCTTAGATCATCATCATTGTGCTGTGGCAAACTGTAATTACCTGTGATGGTACCTCTTTTACTGAAGTGAGGTTCTTCTCGTCTTTGGAAGTATTGAGGTTCATATCATTTGATTGCAGGGGTGATTCAGTTGGAGAGGCTAGGGTGAGCTTCCCCGGGTTTGGCTCCTGTGCGGCTGTATTTGATGATAAGGACTCGCATTCGCTAGCATTATCTTCCAAGGGGGTGCTCTCCTCATAAGCTACGAGTGGATCCACTACAGTATCTATGTTGACATCGCTGCAGTCATGGGGTTTGGATGCTACTGTTTCACAGGTGTCTTTATCTAAATCAACGGATGAAAGACAAGAAATGCATAATTGGAAAATGCTGGAAACGGTGCCCCCTCCCCCAGCCCCCCCCCCCCCCCCCTCCTTCCCTCCTCCCCCAGGCTTCATCAAATGAGGGGAAGGAAAAATGAGCTTGTAAAAATGTTAAAACCCAATAAACTCCCCTAAGTTATACTACTATACTGTAAAGAATGTGGTTACCTGGGCAGAGTTTAATGTCTTAAAATAGTTGAAGATGGTTTGTTGTTTTGGGAAAAATTTGTTTTAAATAATAAATAATTAACCATTTTTATATAGCGCATAACACATAGTGATTAAACATGTCCCTATGCGCTGTAGAGAAAGAAAAAAGACAACAAAATACAAATACAAGATGTACTAGGTTTCAAACAAAAATGCATGACCTAAATGTTAAATAGGTGCGTCTTTAAAGCAATCTTGAACTTATCAATGGAATCAATATTTTTTCCCCCCAAAGTTATTACCTTCCCCACTTATCACGTTGGACATCTCTTCAGCAAGCTTGCCATTACTTTCACGTAGACCAGCTATGAGATTATTGATGCTATCCAGTCCCTTAAAAAACAGGATATTGATCAGCACCATGGCACCGCAGGTGCGCCCATCATTGGTAGACACCTGCTGGATTTTCTCTCTCTCTCCATCACTGAGGTCTTGTTCGATGTGGGGAATGATGCAGGCTGGGTCAATATCACAGAGCCTCGCATAGAACGATTTCAGCAAGTGTTTAATGTAGTCCCTGCACTCTGACTCCTTCACAGCTGAGTCAACCCCCTCAATGAAGTCAGCGAGGTACTTAAAACTTGCTGTTTGTGTTTGGAATTAAAAAGAAAAAATAATACAAACATAACTTCAAGTTTACAACAAATTGAAAACCATGCACCTATATTGATAATAATATAAATTATATTTAATATTGATATTTAAAGGTATGGTGCACCATATGCAAATATCGAAAAATATGACTACCGAATTAACAAGAAATATCTTTCTTATTTGAAAGTAAATAATGATTTTAGGCATCCAGCAAAATTATTGCGCTAGATATTCTGTAATTGTTCCGAAAATAATAATTTTATAAACAAAAAATCCCGCTCGCCGGACGGCGATTGCGAAAATAGACAAGAAAAACAATAACAACTGCCTGACGCTGGTTGAAAATGAACGTCTTTTTTTGGCATTTTTTTCAGCATCCATGATTGTAAAACTTCGGGCAGGTCAGTTAAACCTCCCAAATCCACCCATTCCTGATAATTCAAACAATTACAATTGGTGTATCCTACCAGTACCAGCTACCGGTACCAAATGTGAAATCTTACGTGTTAAGTTTCCCACGGATCTCAGAGAACTGAGAAAAGCGGTGTATGTGCCTCTCTCGTTTTTGGCACTGAGGTAGACAAGAAGGTCAGAAACACTTTTACATTTGGTTACATCTGAAGAAGAAAAAAAGGAAAATAAAAGGAAATATTGGTGAAAATTAACTCATGAAATGGGCCGGGAGATTCGCGTCAGAGCTGGAGTTACTCAAGCTAAGTAAAAAATACTGTATTCTGTATACGACTACCACTAGTAGTGATAGTCCGAGTTGATTTTGGGGTCCAAGTTACTCGGACTATAGTAGTACTTGTAGTACTAGTAGTATAAAACTCACCTTCATCAAGGCCATGGCTGACTAGATGGGCAAGAAATTCTGAATTGTCATCCAAATTCAGATTCTTCACCAAGAAAGATCGGAAAATCTCTGTGATCAGCAGCAATCTGGGATCACCTTCAAATTCATCTTGACCATCGGTTTGAATAACTTCAACTCCAGCCATGTTTTTTTTTTACTAGGTAAGAACTAAGATGTGTTCTGTTCACTCAATGTTGTGATTGTCTACACACACAGTCTACACACAGTATATAAGCTGCGATCGCCTCGGGAATTCCCCCGATGAGAAATACCATTACGTCACTGTACTGAAATGTTTTACCGACGGCTATTTACGCAAGTACTGTAACTATGTATTTTTGGGGTGTTTTTTTTTTAATGAAAACAACAATATTTTGACATTCAGAAGTGGATATGACAAATATATAAAAAGTATATATATATATATATATATATATAAACATTTTTTTAACAAAACTATCTTGAAACATACTTGGAAAAAGCAAATCAATATGAAACAATATGAATGATACGTGTACATGCAACAGTTAATGAGATATTATAATTCATGGGATTTACGTATTGCGCAATGCACGTTTGTAAAGCACAATGACGTATAATAAGGCAGCTGATTATGAAATAGCCTACGTCGCGACTTTGTCTACCCATGGAGAAATAAGACACAGGAGGTAAGTAATTGGGGATTTCCTTTGCTCAATTGGTTCATGTATTGCGAAGTTCAATGTAGAAGTTTATGTTCGTGTGTAGATGTTTCTACATAACATAGCGGCTTTCCCCGGATAGAATTGAGAACGCGCTGTCAGTGCAGTGTCACTGTTTCTCTCAACTTCCGCAGATCGCAGTTGAGTCCGAGGTGACTCGCGAGTCACAAAATTGCATACACACCAGCCAAATTATTCCTCCATGTTTGTAGGTGGTGCCGGTGCCGGCCAGTTATGGTTGGTTATTTATAGAAGCTACTACATTACTGCAAAATTCACTGCAAAACTTGCCCCGAAGCCACAAACTGAATTCCCGTTCCCGTTCGCTTTAAATTTCACGCCGAGTAATCCGAGTATATGAGCCGGCCCTTGGCCTGCCAGTGGGGCATGATCGGGGCTAGCCCTAGTCTATGGCCCCGCACTACTCTAGTGCGGGGCCAGCCCATAGACTAGGGCTAGATCGGGGCCTATTTGATTCGCGATAACCATTTGTCCTAGACTAGTGAATTTAATGACAATTGACATCAAAACTAAGAGAATATGTGTCATGTGGCCCACTTATTGATGTGCAAATTTCATCAATTGCTGCAGTGTAGACCGAGTTACTGGACTCTAGTTCTTGCTTTTTTAACATTTTGACATCATCTGGCGCTACTAGTAGCGCCAGATGATGTCCAATCTGTTGCACGTACAGTTTGTCCCCAAACTCTATTTGTTTGACCATGGAGGAATCCTCCATGGTTTGACGTACTCGGATAATGTGTGTGTGTGGGCCGAATCAGTTTGTATTTTACAGAACTGAAATCACAGCGGCAACCTGGATACTTCATGTGTTTATTCCACGTAAGTAAATATTAATGTTTGAAATAATCATGTAGAATAGTTCAAAATCTTCCAATTATATATTTGTTATCTAGTACACATCACTGGGAGCTTGTGTAGTGTGAAATGGTCGTGATGGATTCTCTAAAAAACGCCCGGCGGAAGCGAATGAATGATAATGCAGTCAAGTTTCAAGATGTCAATCCAGAGGATCTTTTACCACATCTTGCGTGTCTTCCAAGACAACAAAAGGTACTAGGGAGAATTACAAAACGGGCTTTGTCATATGAGGCTACTTCATAGAAGGTGACGTACAGGCCACTAAGCCACCTTCATTACCAAGAAGACTTGAATCCGGAAGAGATCAACAGCTTGGAAACAATTTTGTTTTCCAATGAGAAGGTTTTTATCACGTATTTCTCTTACAACTTGGCAGGAACAAATTCTCAGTAGACAAACAAGCAACGGGGCTATGGCCGCAGCTCAAATGCTAGGCATGATGTTGGTCAAAGTTGACAATTGGTTTGAGCAGCTGATCCCAGCACTACGGGAGTTGAGTCAGAATGACCTAGCTAACCTTTTGGATGATCCCCAAGAAGACACCCGTCTGGAGAAGAAAGGTTTGGAAAATCCCAAAAGTTCAACCAAATTAGGTTAGCAAGTTTAGCCCCCCAATTAAAAAAAATATATAATATTTTCTTTATATTTGCAACCTTAATTCCCCAGTGTTGTTGTTGGTTCATCACAACTGCAAAGGATGCCTTTGTTACAGTTTATATGCATGTGTTAATAATTGACCTGGAATTATATTTGTTCATAAGTGAGCACAATTACCCTTTGCGTCTTGGACTCAGTGTCGGAACATAAAGCTATAATAACGCATTCAAATGTCCGTTAAAGTGACCCTCAAATCTCTCTTTTTGCACATTGTTTCCGGCCCAAAATATAGATAGGTTCCATGAATGTGCACCTATGGAGAAGTAAAAATGGCAGAATTGAAGACAATCCTATGATTTTTGTTTTCAGGAAAGTTTTCCCCACACCAGAATAAGAATCTGCACCGTAGTGAAGTGCAGTTGACCCCTCCACAGCCATTGACAACCTCAGGTCAGAGTTCAAAGGTTACACCCCAGACACTATACATTGAGCTGTCTGCCACAATCTTGAATGTACTGAGACGCCTGGATGTCCCCAATCCTGCTAGCGGCAATGACTGGAAAGGCCTCGCTGGGCAGTTAGGTAGGAGCTATAGCCCCGTTAATGTAGATATCCCCATAAATGTCTCTGATATTCCCTTGAAGGTGTCTCTGATATTGTGAGCCGCACACCAATGCATGCTAAAGAGTTGTGTTTCCTTAATTTAAAATCTAGACTTTTTTTCACATGACGTTCACTGTTAATACCTAGACCCTTTTCCAAACCCCATCTTCGTCTCCATCTTTGGCTTCATTCATGTAATCATGCTGGGGTTTGGAAAACGGCCCTAGTTAATAAGCTGGGGAAAACAAGTCTAAAGTAAATGAATTACGAGTTCATGACAAATTTTGCATTAATTGGTGTATTAAAAAACTTTCTACAAATGTTGTCTTAACTTTTGCTTTTGTAACAAATATCAAGTGAAAAAACCTCTTGTTTGTTAGGATTTGTTAGCATACATCGTGCGGCTCACTACAGAGTTATATGAGACACATTTATGGGCCTAGGTAGGGCAAGTCTTCACTTCTTTCTTTACAATCGGGAAACATATCTGCCCTTTTAAAGTCTTTACTTTTATTTGTTACCACCGCATAAAATTGCTCCACACTCCTTTTTCTACAAGGTTATGACATAGACTTTGTCCAGCGTGTCACATCTCAACAGGGGAGTTTCACCGAAGCGCTGTTGAATGAATGGAGTACGGAGAGGGATGCCACAATAGAGAGACTGGTTGAGGCTCTTCATGCCATTCATAGAGTAGACATCTGCCAACAGTTGGAAGAATTGTTGGGTCTCCGTTTTCAATCAAGAAGTAATACCCAGGTAATTAGTCTAGAAGCTTTGCGTCAGAGAGAAAGGTAGAGTCGATGTTTGGATTTGTAACCAAGGTACCCCTGACTAACGTTGTCTGAGGGCTCGTGAGAACAAACCTTCACAGCTTATTTAACTGGTAACCCTGTGACTTCTTGCTTACTAGTGCACACAGTCGGGCATTATACATACCTTGTGTGGACATTCCTTTGTATTCATGTAACTAAGTGTCGGCATAAATACTTGTTCTCCCACCCAGATAATTATATCGCCCCCAAATTTGGATTCTTGCCCCTTTAAGTGTTTCCCATTATTCTGCGACAGATGACAATATAACCTGATTTTCTCTCTGAAACCCTTGTTCAGAGAGGGCTACTAAACCTTGTGTGGACATGTGCGAGTCTACAAATTGTTTTTGGTTTGTGTATTGTGTGGGGTTTGTGTATATTTTGTTCAGAGGTCCACACAGTGAAAGCTACACTCGTACAGATGTCTTGAGATGTACTGGGGTCAATGATACATTGTTTCCATCATACTTTGTAATGAATAATCTAAAATTCAAAATGAGGTTTTGCATTTCACCACAGAGTTACTTTGGATTGCCATTCATACACCAAAGCTATTAAAAGTTCACAGTTTCCAAAAGGTCATTCAAGCAGGTGATTAAATTGTGTAATTGTGTTGACCATATTTTATTTGTTCCCTCTATTTGTTTAACAGGCTAGTGACACAGTAGAACCAGAATCCAAACTTCATGTCGTCCGTCTGCCCCGAGCTCAACCTTCTCCTAAGCAAGATAATCAATCTCAGCTGGCAGCAAAGCCTCAGATTACCAACGCTTCATCCGAGAAGCCAGTGGTTGAAGAAGAGGTGGAACCTGATGAGGAACAGGCTTCGAGTCAACAACCAGTTGACGTGCCTTCACACGAAGAGAAGAGCAGTGAAGATGTCACTACAAAGAGTGAGAATGGAACTGAAAAGGAACCTGACCCTAGTCCAAAACCAGAGAACAATCCAAGCATTGAGACAAGCAATGCTGGGAAGTTTGAGCAGGATATCGGATCAGAGAAGCAAAATATGTCAGGCGAGAATCGGCCACAGGATGAAGTGCCGAGTGCACAAAGCATTTGCAAGGATAGCGAACTGCCAGTCAATAACTTGAACAGAAATGGCCTGGGAACTAATCCAAATAATGACCGCAGTGGGGAAAATGCTGATGCTAACTGCCAGGGGAAAACACTGTTATCGAATGACCCAGAAACATGCAGCGATAACAATCCAGGGGATTCTTGCGGCGCTTGTTATGTAGAAAGCGACCCTGATGGCTATCATTCGTTGCATACAGAGGAGTCATTGATTAAAAATGCAGGGTCTTTGCAGTTCTCGGATGCAAGCGTTCCCTCACTTCCTGAAGCCTCTGCTGATGACGAACCCGCATCTTCATCAACAGTAACATCATCGGCCACAACTTTCCCTTCTGCAAATACTACACCTCTTGCACCACCTACTGTGGACCAAGCAGTTAAACAGGACACTCCAGATGATTTTACCCCGACAGCTCAGATACTGACATCTTCCCAAGACAAGCCCATTCGTCAGCCGTCTGAGTCACGGTCACCTGAGTACCTTCCTGATCAGTTCCAACTGCCTTCTGTAGATGGAGCTTTCACCGAAGAGAACTTGATGATAGCTACAACTTGCAAAAGTATATCTCTCCAAAAAGCATCCAACATACCGCAAGTATCTGAGCCTGTTCAACAGCAGCTGTGTGATGCCGAGCCTGCAGCTGAACAAGTCGGCACCAAACCATCACAGCCTACTCCCCAACCTGACAAAGACATCCAAGATCTTGCCCCCAAGACCAACCATCTCAAGAGGATTGGGGAATTACAGCAGAAGCAGGCATCACCCGCAGAACACCAAGCCCAAACCACATCATCCCCAACTCCTCTACCATCCCAGGACGACGATGACGACTCTGGAGGCAGTCCTGAGCTCTCCGTCATTAAAAAGCAGGAATCATCAAGAGAAACCCAGCATGACCCTCCACCTGTTCCTCAACTAGTAGAGAGTACCGTGCTCCTGCCCACCACTGAGCCCCCCGCTATTCTTCAGGCATCCCCTCATACATCAAGAAATGAGGTTGAATCCGCAGACAGTCCTCAGGAGTCTGGCACCAAGAGCCCTGAAGCATCCCAACAGGAGGTATCTCTCACCGACCAAGACAACATCCAGCCTTCCTGTGAGGACACCGAAGATCAAGGAGATGATTCCCAGGAACCAGATGCAGAGATTGAGAATACTGACGTGGCCACAGAGTCTCAAGGAAGAAGAGCTCTGTTAGGTGTGGCCCTTGTTGTACCTGTAGGCTTGGCACTGGCAGCCCTGTTTAGAGGTGGGGACATCTTATCCAATGCATTGTAATGTTGGCAAGATCCTGTGACTTAGGTTCAATTTCACATCTCTGCTTACAGTACGATTCTTTACTTCGAAACCAGTCAATTCTGGGTTTGAATATATAGATCCTGGGTTAGCTAATAGTATTGGCTGGTGTCATGTACAATTTGTAACTAATTAGTGGCGTTCTGACTTCACGGGGTTGGCACACAATACATATATTTGTGCGGATGCTGTAAGGAAAAAAATGGTTGTCATAATAATTTTTATTATAGTACAGCATTTGATAGCAGCGGATCTTTCCAAAAAATGAATAGGAATGGGCTGTAGGGTTGCTTAGGCAACCTCACTGCAAGTTTAAACAAATTTAATTTGATTACCAACATGGTCAAAAATTGCTAATTGGTAATTAGGCTTACAATTCAAAAAGAAATTATAAACAAATTATAAAAGGGAATTGACCAAACACATTTTTTTTCTTAAGAATTACAACAAAGACTATGTTCTGAATTGTATTCTTAATTGATTGTATGGATCTGGATTTTTGGTTTGCTAAGAGGTGCATCAAATTAATTAATAATGAATTAAATTTTACTGTTAAAACTGTTTGTAAAATGGGCCATTTTGGTTTTTACTCTATGGGAGTAATGTTAGGTTTCTGTGCTCTATATAACATGTTCACCTTTAATGTTATGAACGAATGGAATGTATTTTCTTGTAGTAATAAAAATAGGATTATGGTTGCTAATCAGATTAGATAGATTACTGGTGCATAAGAGACAGCCATATACATGTATACAAGATGTTTACCCAGGAGGAATAAATGTAATGATTTTCTAGAGTTTTTCTGTACTGTATTGAATTGAATGGCCATTTCTGCATTTGTGTATTTCTGTTTTTGTGTAATTTGTGTGTATAATATGATTTGTAGTTCTTCTTATTGTGCATTTTATGTAAATAAAGAATCTTAACTTACTTATTGGCCGAACATCAAATTATCTGTAATATTAGTTGCTATATTGACAGCATGGATGGAGCCTTTTTAAATATTCAAACAAATTACAAAGCAAGTCAAAAAACAACCTCTCCCCTTAGAACATTGCTGAATTCCAGCTAATACATTTGCTGGGTTATACACCAAATATAAGGCATTATAGAAAGTTATGTTGAAACAAAACATCTTAAATCTTGGAGATTTTTTTGCAAAATGTATACTACTGTAAACTAGCACTTCTTCCTTTTGTGTAAAATTATTGTAATTTATATTATCTTTCTATCTTTCTCAATACATGAATTGAAGTGAAATAAAAGCAGTCCTCAAAGTCCAAAAGGGTTAGCCTTACATTTTATTTAAATTTGCTAAAATGGAACCAAAATTGTAAGTGGTTAGCCTTGCTTTTTTATCAAAATTACCTAAAATGTGACTTTCTTTAACAAATCCAAATTGTAAGGGGTTAGCCTTGCCTTTTTATCAAAATTTGCTAAATTGTGACTTTCTGCAAAAATTCAAAATTATAAGGGGTTAGCCTTGCTTTTTTATCATAATTAGCTAAAATGTGACTTTATGGGAAAATTAACAATTGTAAGGGGTTAGCCTTGCTTTTTTATCAAAATTAGCTAAATTGTAACTTTCTTTAACAAATCCAAATTGTAAGGGGTTAGCCTTGATTTTTTATCAAAATTAGCTAAAATGTGTCTCTCTGGAAAAATCAATTATAAGGGGTTAGTCTTGCCTTTTTATCAAAATTTGCTAAATTGTGACTTTCTTTAACAAATCCAAATTGTAAGGGGTTAGCCTTGCCTTTTTATCAACATTTGCTAAATTGTGACTTTCTGCAAAACTTCAAAATTATAAGGGGTTAGCCTTGCTTTTTTATCAAAATTAGCTAAAATGTGACTTTATGCGAAATTAACTATTGTAAGGGGTTAGCCTTGCTTTTTTTTATCAAAATTGGCTAAAATGTGACTTTCTGCAAAAATTCAAAATTAGCCTTGCTTTTTTATCAAAATTAGCTAAAATTTGACTTTATGCAAAATTAACAATTGTAAGGGGTTAGCCTTGTTGTTTATCAAAATTGGCTAAATTGTAACTTTTTGCAAAAATTCAAAATTATAAGGGGTTAGCCTTGCTTTTTTATCAAAATTAGCTAAAATGTGACTTTATGGGAAATTAACAATTGTAAGGGGTTAGCCTTGTTTTTTATCAAAATTGGCTAAATTGTGACTTTCTGCAAAAATTCAAAATTATAAGGGGTTAGCCTTGCTTTTTTATCATAATTAGCTAAATTGTAACTTTCTTTAACAAATCCTAATTGTAAGGGGTTAGCCTTGCCTTTTTATCAAAATTTGATAAATTTTGACTTTCTGCAAAAATTCAAAATTATAAGGGGTTAGCCTTGCTTTTTTATCAAAATTTGCTAAAATGTGACTTTATGCGAAATTAACTATTGTAAGGGGTTAGCCTTGCTTTTTTTATCAAAATTGGCTAAAATGTGACTTTCTGCAAACATTCAAAATTATAAGGGGTTAGCCTTGCTTTTTAATCCAAATTAGCTAAAATGTGACTTTATGGGAAATTAACAATTGTAAGGGGTTAGCCTTGCTTTTTTATCAAAATTAGCTAAATTGTAACTTTCTTTAACAAATCCAAATTGTAAGGGGTTAGCCTTGAGTTTTTATCAAAATTGGCTAAAATGTGACTTTCTTTAACAAATCCAAATTGTAAGGGGTTAGCCTTGCTTTTTAATCAAAATTAGCTAAAATGTGACTTTATGAGAAATTAACAATTGTAAGGGGTTAGCCTTGCTTTTTTATTAAAATTGGCTAAATTGTGACTTTCTGCAATAATTCAAAATTATAAGGGGTAAGCCTTGCTTTTTTATCAAAATTAGCTAAAATGTGACTTTAGGAGAAATTAACAATTGTGAGGGGTTAGCCTTGCTTTTTTATCAAAATTGGCTAAATTGTGACTTTCTGCAAAAATTCAAAATTATAAGGGGTTAGCCTTGCTTTTTTATCAAAATTGGCGAAATTGTGACTTCCTGCCAAAATTTACAATTCTAAGGGGTTAGCCTTGCTTTTTTATCAAAACTGGCTAAAATGTGAATTTAAGGGAAATTAACAATTGTAAGGGGTTAGCCTTGCTTTTTTATCAAAATTGGCTAAATTGTGACTTCCTGCAAAAATTCAAAATTATAAGGGGTTAGCCTTGCTTTTTTATCAAAATTGGCTAAATTGTAACTTTCTGCCAAAATTTACAATTCTAAGGGGTTAGCCTTGCTTTTTTATCAAAATTAGCTAAAATTGTGGCTTTCTGCAAAACTCTAAATTATAAGGGGTTAGCCTTGCTTTTTTATCAAATTTAGCTAAAATGTGACTTTAGGAGAAATTAACAATTGTAAGGGGTTAGCCTTAATTTGTTATCAAAATCGGCTAAATTGTGACTTTCTGCAAAAATTCAAAATTATAAGGGGTTAGCCTTGCTTTTTTATCAAAACTGTCTAAAAGGTGAATTTATTGGAAATTAACAATTGTAAGTGTTTAGCCTTGCTTTTTTATCAAAATTGGCTAAATTTGACTTTCAAATTGTAAGGGGTTAGCCTTGCTTTTTTATCAAAACTGGGTAAAATGTGAATTTATGGGAAATTAACATATATAAGGGGTTAGCCTTGCTTTTTTATCAAAATTGCCTAAATTTTAACTTTCTGCAAAAATTTACAATTATAAGGGGTTAGCCTTGCTTTTTTATCAAAATTAGTTAAAATGTGACTTACTGGAAAAACTAACAATTGTAAGGGGTTAGCCTTGCTTTTTTATCAAAATTGGCTAAATTCTAACTTTCTGCAAAGATTTACAATTTTAAGGTCGGGGGTTAGCCTTACTTTTTTCAAAAAATTGGCTAAAATGTGACTTTATGGAACAATTAGAATTATAAGGGGTTAGCTTTGTATTTTCCCAACATGCTTTTATATTGCCACATATTGCAATTATATTGTGAGTGACTTACAAAAATAATATGAAATCAATGTCAGACCAAAAGAATATCGTAACACAGCAAAAATGATTTTTTTTCTGTTCAATTATTTATTTTCTATTTACTATTTACTGATTAACATTACAGCATATCATTTTGCACACAAATGTATAAGCGTGAGTTATAAGTCTCTTTATTTCTAATACTATTGCTTTTGTCTAAAATAATGTGATATATATTGAGACATATGGCCAAATTAATTAGCATAAATAGAGTAACATTTGCGTTCTTGACTTGTATGACACTTGGTAGAAATTATCTATACATCGTTACAATTACAATTATCTAATATGCTGCGGACAGGAATAACGTGTGATTTGCTTGAAAATAACTGAATAGAAAACAGTGGTAACAATATTTTTAGACGCAGTTACACCAATGCTTAAAAATAGATTAGAATGTATAAATGTATTACTGGTGACACAGCATGCGGAAATTTATACTACAAAATAATCTGTAAAGAATTCATATCTTAACTGCATCAACACATAAAAACCAATAATTTTTAATAATAATTCCATAAATTTGAACATAATGCGACGTCTAATAAGTAGAAACAATTACAGACTCGAACTACAGTACACCACCCTCTTGTAATTGTACACACGTCGTCAGGTGGTTGGAAGTTGTATTTTACAGAATTGTACCAAATAAAAATTAACACTCGGACTAATGATCAATATATAATTCATAGTTTTGATTTTTCAGAAAACTCGGCAATAATCAGTTTCAGAGGAGTTTTGACAACAATGAGACAATGTCATCTATTGTTTGTGCACGTACTATTAGTGTTCTTAGGCAATATACTTTGCCACAACTACATTTGGCCAATATTGCTGCTAGAAAAATTCAAATTTTAGCTCCACACAGACATTTTCTATTAAGAGCCAGGGCAATTTTCAAATCCCCAGTTTAGGCTCCGTCTCCGGCTCCATTACCATTGCCAAACTGCATGAACAAAGCCAAAGATGGAGCTGGGGTTTGGGAAACGGCCATAGTGGAGAGCAGCTAGTTTTAAGATAGTGCCCAGATATTCCCATCGTCATCATTAATGTTATCCTCCTCCTCCATAGTCATACTCACTTCAAGAAGTTCCTCCATGTCCATCTCGGCAATCTTGTAAGGGATTTGCTTCCAGTGCTTGTAGCTTCGTCTCTTACGGTTCAAAGGCTGGAATGTAAAGTTGACTGGAGTCAGGGCATAGACGACGCATTCTTTATACTTCATCTGGATGCCCCAGTCCTGGGAGCAACTGGCGTCGCCGCACCGAATCTTCTTAAGCTTCTCAAAGTCCACCTTCTTGATGGGCTTGTTGTGGGTCACCAGCTTGCATTGCTTAAGGAAGGCAGCATTAAGAACCACATGATGAGCATTCTCGATGCGTCTGATGTCGTCTAGTGTACAGACAAAACGGCTACACTTGCCACACTGCAGGCTGACCTCCATCAGCTCCCTGCTGTGTTGCAGTCGAGCCAAGGCACGCTTCCTAACCTTCCGCTCAAGAACACTGTTCTCCTGAATCTCAACAATCTTAAAGGATGAATGATAATATAAATCATCTTAAAATTGAGAATATATAAGAAAACAAGTTTTGGCCACAGAGAAAGCCAGGGTGTATATTCACGGTACATTACATAACAATTCTTACAAATAGACATTGGACACAAACAGAAAATGTCTTTGGACAAATTTTATCCCACTCACTTTCATGGGGCACACCAAATAAAATTACTCTTAAGATTTGAATTACGAGGTACGCCGCTAATTAGTTTCAAGTTTGCAAAAGAAATTGAAACCAGAATTTATTTGGGATCAACTAGAAATGTTCCTAAAAGTTTGAAATTTACATTTATAAAAATACTGTTATGACAGAAAGAGTTGCAAAATAATGTACCTTTTCCAAAAACGCCCTCTGGTTCAAGTCATACATTGTCTGGAGGCTATCAGTGGCTTTGTACATCATCTTTTCACGGATGCGATTGCGGAACTCACGACTAGTCAGGGTCAGCTCTTCAGAAAGAACCAAGAAGTACTTGCCATCTCGTGCCCTACTTCTCCCTAAAGGTCACAAATAAATGACAATAGGCATTTTCTGAAAATGATGGGGGGGGGAGTGGGGGGGGGGGGAGTGGGGGGGGGGGGGGGGAGTGGGGGGGGGGGGGGGGGGGAGTGGGGGGGGGGGGGGGAGTGGGGGTGGGGGGGGGAGCACGGTACATGCGTCTCTGTAGTGGGAATTCGTAAATAAGGCAGGCAGTATAGACCACCTCGGAACGCTGCTATTCGTATACACTCTAGTCTATACCACCATTTGCAGGTCTACCGCGAGGTTCAGCAAACAGGTATATTTTGAACGGGTACTAAACTAGTGTTTGTAAATTTGTTACTCTGCTGAGACTGATAGAGGGTAAAAAAATTAAAAATCTCCACAAGGAATTTCTCAAAGAGGACAATGTCTCCACAGTTTTCAGCACAAAGTCTATGGAGGAATGCTTATAATAAGAACAGAAACAAAGGGAAGAACAATGCCTTGTCAAGACTTGACAGCAGATTATATTAATTCTTACAAAGAACCAAAGTATTTGAATGGATTTATACCTTGGGCCTGGACTCGTCCAATCTCATCAGAGATGTAGTTGCAGCATATGACAACGTTACACTGCTGTATATCCAATCCCTCTTCTGCCACCGATGTAGCCACAATCAGCCGGTGCTTGCCCTCACGAAACATCTCTAGGAGCTCCTCTTGTTTAGTATGCGTCATACCTGGGGATAAAACAGCAAAACAAAAATTACAGTGTTTGAGTCAAGGTACTTGTGATGAAGCACTAGTTATTACAAGTCCATCACTAGTTGGTCACTAACTGTGACTTGTCGTTGCTTGTCAAAACCGTGCCGACATAAGGCCCGAAGACGTGAAAACCTTTCATTGGAACGAATAACGTGAAAAGTAAACAATAGGTTCCATTTTTCACGCATTAAAAAACTATTAAAGTCTACTATTCACCTCTGTCAAAGTATCACTTATCACTTATCACGTTTTTAAGACGTGAAAAAGGGGTCCATTGTTTACTTTTCGTTCAAACAAAAAGTGTTGACGTCTTCAGCCTCAAAGTGCTAGCACTGGGTGTCGGTTCCGCGTTCGTCTCAGTTTTTGCCATCACAATCTTTGAAGGCTTGCCCTACCTACTGGGCACAGCACTTTACTACTACAATGGCGCCGCAGATTTTTTGGAGACCAACTAGGTTATGTGGGTAAATACATGACAGAATCTATTTATATTCTTATGGAGTTCTAACTTAATTGGTTGATGGACTGACCTTCGGAACCTCCACCCCCGGTCAATATGCCAGCTTGCAGACATTGTAGGCTGGCTGTCCCCTCTAACCACGCATGCAAAGCCTTTGTAGTGGCACGTGTCTTGCAGAAGAGGATGCCGCGGGAATCAGGTCCCCCGACCAAGGTGTCTTTCAGGATCTTAGCCAGACAAACCAAGAGGGGATTCTGAAGATCTTGCTGCGAACTCCCTGCAAATGCCTTCAAGAGTTTCAGCTTTTCTGTGTATGAAAACAGGTATGGAAACGCGGCTTAGCCCAACACCATGACTGACGGGTAATATTCAGGTAATGCCTTGTAAAACCGCCAATTAAGCACACTTTACCTTGGAACAAATCCACCAATTGCTGTTCATCTGGACAGAAGCCTGACGTGGTTCCCAGCTGAAGACTCTCCTGGAAGGTTCTGATGTGATCCAGGGCGTCCTGTGTCCTTGCATCACGGTTGATGTACAGGCAGGCATTGTACTCCTGATATCAACATTTGGCAAACACTTCACTACAATTTCACTGCCATATTTGTTTACCAAAGATGAATAAAACAGTATATTTTATCTCATTATCTTCCACTACAAACTGTATTTACTTTTTTTGAACCCATCAAGCCATTGGGTGTAAGGGCAGTCAGGCGCGGTATTAAAAGTAGCAGACTTCAGCAAACCTCAATTATGGAAGGTACCCATACAATTATCAGGTATAAGTTACATAGCAGGTTTTTGCATTGATGAACTTTGAATGTTCAACACTGAGAAAGCTGTGATCAGTACATCAAATTGTCCCTGCATTACTATTTGACATTTCTGTAACCAAATGGTTGAGTCAGTCAACAAAATGAGAAAAAAACAGTGTTTTACCTTGAGGTGGTCCTTGCATGTCACCAGTGTCCTGCGGGTTTTATCCTCGATGACTTCTTCAATGAAATACTTTCCCATCTGAACAAGCCAGTTCTCATAGGCCTGGGTGCCACGCCTTGGCACTGCCTGTTTAAGCCAAGCTTTACCCTCTATAAAAATATATATATATATAAAATTGGGACATTTGAAAGTTAGGGAAACTATAGTCTGAGAGGGGGTCTAAGGGAACAATTGAAGTAAAATTATAATGAAATAACATAAAGGCCCTAAAATAAGTTACCTTGAGTCTTGGATATTTTGGCCTCAATCTTTTCCATTATCCCAACGATCTCTTTCACAAAACTGTTGTTCTCGCGACCTGGCACCTCAATAATTTCTGAAAACGAAGGGAAGAAAAAAGGCAATTTAGTTTACAAACACAGATTTTCTGCAGAGTTTGAGATTTTGTTCCTCTAATGCAGCTGATCCCCAGCAAACATGATCCCACCGCTGCCACCACATTTGGGAGCCCCAAACAATTTGAGCATAATCCTCAAGCTTGTTCACAAGCTTGAGCAGTATGTCGAGAATTTGTTGGGTTGATGAGCCAACAATTCCAAGACTATATTTTATTTTTCTCATTGCAAGTGACCTGCATTTGCCAGGGACTGGCTGCAAATACCTCAACAAAAATCTAAGATGTCCAAATTTAATCTTGAACTGAGATTAAAGCGAACTGCCAGGATGGCTCTCTCACCCTCTTCGGGTTTGCTTCTGATCTGTTGCAGCTCTCGTTTGTTACGCAGATCCTGAACCGTGCAGATCTTTTCAACATCCAGGTTGGCGCACATCTTCAGGATGTGGGTCTCTGCTTCAGAGAGAGTGCTTGCCTTGCCTACACCCATGGACGCTGTCAGCCCAAGAACCTGGGATTAAATTGAAATTGTTAAAAATGTATAAGTTTTGCTCTGCAATTATGGGTATAGTTCAGTAACCTGAAGATCAAGACTCGGTATCTCGATATCCACTAGAGAGAAAGGCGAGAGAGGCCTGATAAGTTTTTCATCTTAGAAATGGCAATGAACACTCTTAAGTTTTAACATTCATTGAAGATTTTTATAAACAACATGCTCATATCAGAACCACGAAAACCACTCTGTGATCAAATTTTGGAGTTGCTCAAAGATAGTTGACTGTGGATTATGTTTGCAGAGGCCTCCACAGTTGTCACTACTTCCCTTAGCAAAAGCTAATTTTTATTGAAAAAAAATGTATATGTTTCCTGAAACGATGCAATTGAAACCTGAGGTCTTGGAGTCTGAGGCGAAGACAGCTTTATGTCGCAATACTGGGCCATGATTTTGTTGTACGGATCATCTTTCTGGGAATAATAAGAAAAACAACAACTTGATCATTATTTTTTACTTTGTTGACCCAACATCCTCTCTCTGGTAACTTTGGGTATTCAAACAAACATTTGCATATTTTAATATTAGACTATGCAAGTTACCTGACAGTGGTGACACTCGTCAAATACTAGCAGGCCAATCTTAGAGAGCTCCAAGCGATCGTTAGTGTCCTTCACTCCCTGCAGAGCGTTGACTAAGATCTGAGCCGTCATGACTAGGACGTCATGCTCATCCAGCAGCTCAACTAAAGAGCCAGGGTCACTCTCTCCGCTCAAACCAAAAATGCTGCTCTCTCTCATGTAGCTCTGGAAAGCTCTGCACTGCTGCTCGACAAGTGGCACCTAAAATATGCAAGATAATTAGGTTATACAGCAAAACTCTAGTGAAGCTAAAACTTAATCTTATTCTGTCAAATCTTAGTAACAACCCATCTTTTCGGCTCCCTTTCAAGAATCCGGAAGCTGCCACTGCCCTTCATCTGATTATACTGATGCACCGTGCTCGATTAGGTTACAAGATTTACTTACCTTATTGACGAGGAAAACCACCTTGTTGGACCCATCCCGTATCACCTGCGCTGGATAACCAGTGCGCTGACCGACACGACGCTCCCTGTCCACAAAGGCTTTTACCAGCCGAGCAGCTACCAGGGTCTTGCCAGAGCCAGTCGGGGCCACGACTAGGGTATTCATGCCCTGCAGAGATGCTGCCACCAGCTCTTGTTGGTAACCTCTCAGCAGTTTAGGCTCGCCGTCTAAAGAGCCAACCTTCGATGTCTCACGCTTAGTGTGGGGGCTGAACTCCCCCGTTTCTATCCCAAGTGTCAGGGCACAGGCCCCGGATGCCGATGGCAGCTCATATCCGCTGGTATTCTCTGCAGGGGTGCCACTCCTAAAACTGTTCTGCTCACCCTCGATGGTGCCGGTGTATGTGCTCGAGGCACAGCAGCAGTCATCCATTTCAACATCTTGAGGGAAATTATTGGTACCACAAGTGTCTAGATAAAAAAGATACAGGTAGAAATTCGGATTATTTGCAAACATTTATCTCATACTTACCCTTTATTTTTTAAATGACCTTTGAAAAACTATGCATCTGCAGGTAAATATCACTCAAATATCAACACCCCCCCCCACCCCCCCATTTGCTCAAAGCTAGATCTGCCCCCTCCTTACCTGCACACGTAGAGGAGCAAAACAGCTCAGATAGTTCATTAGCAAGACCTTTATGTCCCGTCTCTCTCAGCCCCTCAAGCATTTGGCCAATAGCTTCTTGGCCTTTCTTACGAAGTATTCCAAGAAGAAAAATGGCACCCCTGGTTTCTCCGTGGTTAACGGATGTCTGACGGACACTTTCTTTTTCCTCCGTGATCAGACAGTGGAGGTAAGGTAGCATGTCTTCCGGATTCATTTGGTTGAGTGATTGGTGGTAGGCCTGTATCAGGTGTCTTTTTGAATCGAGGATCTCCCCCTTAAATTCAGCATTGCCCTCTATCACATCAGCGATATAGCCGCTCCCTGTAAATATATAAGAAAGCAAAATAACAAAATACCGTGTGACAAGGAAACTGTCGTTTCTTCCAACAAAATGTATCTAGGTCCATGAGCAGATAAGTCAAAACAAACTAGTACCACTGGCCGCATGAGATCCAGGATTTTCAAATAGAGGCGGCTTGGATTTTTTCTTTCATTAAATTTTTTTGGGAGATGGGGTGAACATCAAATAATGAAAAATGCAACTTAAAGAAATTGTCAGTTGGAAGGGTTGGTGAGCAACCATAACCACCCCTTTCTTGTCTCCGCCCATGCCAAGTGCCCCTCAAAAGTAACAATTTAACTTAGAGAGGGACATGACACATACCAAACACTATACCAATCTGCTCACCTTTCATTTCAAGGCATTCAATAAAGGCTTGGTATGTTCCTTTCCTGTTCAGTCTGGCCAGGTGGTCAAGAAGCACCCTAACCGGAGACGCCTCACTAAGAAGTTGCTCTGTATTCCCCATAGATTCTACATTGAAGAAGAAGCATGAATTCAATAGTTTTTAAGATACATTACTAGTAGGAGTACATTTATTCCTTGCACTAGCAGTTTTCGCTGTTCAATTTGTATTTGCCGATTGGCCTGCGTTGCAAAAGAAAAGCTGCTTGAACACAAAATACTGGGAAAAGTGTAGTTTAGGACACCCGGCCTATTTTCAATAAGTTCAATTCGAAATGCACTGTGATGACTTTCTAATTAATTTTATTTCAGTATTTTGCAAGGAAATGTGATTTTTCACCTGTTTTAGAAGTTAACAGTCACAGCAGAGTCCTATTTTGTTTACTACACATTTTCGGATTACTATACTAAGTGTACGTAAAGTGGACGGGAGTTCGTGTACATGCTAAATGTTGCAGCGACTTTGCTGATTCCGATCACAATTGCAATTTATGGTTTCTAATTGTTGTTCTAAAAAGCTGAATTCGTGGCGTGGAAACGATATTAATTGATTCAGATAAAATGATTTTATATTTACCATGATCCAGCGAATTCTTGGTGTAAAGTAGGGAGAGAAACTCAGATGTCAGATGGAGGTTTTTCTCCAAGAACGGTCGGAAAACGTCCGTGATTATCTTCAACTTTGGGTCGCCGTCCTCGTCCGCAAAACACTCACCCATGGTCTACAGTTTGCGCTTGTAGATCTCCGCAGATTGATTTAAATGAAAGACTTAAAAACCAGAGCAAGAGAAAAACGGAACCAGTCACTTTCCTCTCTTGTGACCTAAGTACAGTAAGGGAGTAAGGCAAAGTGTTTTTTAGTGATGACTCATTCTTGTTCTGTTTTCATCAACGTCCGGGGATTCCCCTAGTGAGAAATCGCGCAGCTGTCAGCCAATCACGGAATGCCTCGCCCATTATTACCGACGACTGTTTACGCCACGCAAATAACATGCTTGCTTTTTGTTTCACGATTATGTTTGCATTAACATTTATTTTATAGCGATACAAATTTAAATTTAATTACATGAAAATGGTCACCACAACTAACAGGAATGACCAAATAATGAGCAAGTGGGCAAAGGCTTAATCCCCCCCCCTGTAGTTAATTACGCCAATTAATGTATGCAACTGAGTCAAATTGAGTTGTTTTTGACATGAAACAGTACTTATTCTAAAGATTTTTTAAAGGGAAGTTCTTGTATTTAGAAAACAATTAGTACGGTAACAGGCGACAGGGGGGAAGTACGGTAACACGCAATAGAGGGGAAGTACGGAAACACACAATGGAGGGGGGGGGGGGGGGGCAGTACGGTAACACGCAATAGGGGGGCAGTACGGTAACACGCAATAGGGGGCAGTACGGTAACACGCAATAGGGGGGCATCCCCTTCGCTTACGAAATGTTTGCGTAAATTCCCCAACATTAAAAAAAAACTTCGTCCGTGGATAAAACAACGAGAACGCCAAATAATTAAATTGGCATTCACAATGATGGGTGATCATATCTTAGCTAAGAGTTGAGGATGTTATGGTAATTAATATCAAGAGTTATTTATTTTAATTCAATTTTAATACAATGCATATTGTAATTTGTATAAGGCCACCCCTACCCCCTCCCACCCCCTCCCCCCTCCCCCCTCCCCCTCCCCCTCCCCCTCCCCCTCCCACCAAACAAACAAGTTTTCTCGCGCGCATCTTAAAAAGGTTACCCTATCCTCCTTTTTTGTTTTAATTAGTTGGTATAAGATCTTTTCTGGTCCTTATTGGGTGGAAGGTGATTGGGGCGGGGATGCATGTGTGGGCTTACACATGTACATTACAACAACAAAAAGTATCACAAAACCGTTGTCGTGTACATCGTGTATGTATCTTGAGTGATTAATAAACTGACGGCTAAGAACGAATGATCTCCCATTGAAGTCAAAGTTCTCACTTAACTTTCACAATTACCCCATAAACGATGAAGTGGTCGTGAAGGGCAGTTGGGCGCCATTTTGCCACCATGCACCCTCTACAGTTTATACCCAAGAGTTTGTTATTATAAATCTATTTTGGCTCTTTCCAATGTCCGATCAATTCCATCTCGTTGTCGTCCTCGCGTCTAGCCGCCCTGATCAGACCGTCTAGGAACGCGCATGCGTCAACTTCCCGCTCCATGGAGCCCACCTGAGTCTCCAAGCTGCGCATCTCGTTTGCCATGGTAACTAAGGATTGAGTTTCCGTCTTCACCTGATTGGTTAGGAGTTGCAAGGATTTCGCCAGATCGTCAGGCTCTCGAGGTTTTTGATTCACTTCGCTGTCGGCAGGTGCCGTAGAATTTAAAGCCATTCGTTTTAAAGGAGATATTTTGGGGCGTCCAGAATGTTGTTATCGCAAGCTAGCTAGTCTTCGGTTGCATTTCAGGAGAATATTAATTGTTCGTACCTATTCAGGAAAAGATAAATAAATTGGTCAATATTCTTTTGTAGGCACAATGATTCTGGTATTTTATGATGCTGGTGACGATATGCGCAAAAATGTTCATTATAGTTACATTTTACAGAAAATTCGAATAATTCAATTTATTGATGGCAAGCAGAATGTGTATTTTATAATTGTTTTATACTTGGCGGATAAAAAACACCTTTCAATCAGTTGATGAGCTTCCATCATGCAATATCTTTCAAACAATATCCACAGCGCAAGCAAAAACAAAAATCAGGCAACAAGTTAATTATGTCGTATTTTTATTGCATACACCCCCCCCCCCCCCCCCCCCCCCCCCACCCCCACCACACACTACCACATAAAATGACCTGTTTTTGAAAAGTCGTTTCGAAAATAGTTTTAAAAAAAACCAATGAACTTAACAGAGCTTTTTTTTCCCCAGCCTTACCTCAAAACATCTTTTAGTAAATAGAATGCCGATTGCTAGTGCGCGGTATCAACCTTGGAACTTTAAAAGAAATGCGTGGTGCGTCATCAAATTCGCTTTGTATCGCGCAAATAAACGCACAGGTGATGAAACACTGCTTACTTATGTGAAGGGGGAATTCTCCAAAAAGTGACACCCTAGAGCTATATTAAATTTAATATAGCTCTATGGTGACACGTCTCAAGAAGTGAAACTGTAAAGCTTGAATTAAATACATCCCTATTATTCAAATTGGATTTGTTAAAAACACAAATTTATCTGACCCTTTGAAACAGCAAGGGCGCCCTCTATACCATCTTGAAAGAGCGCACCGCGTGGATGTTCGCGAACAAAAACCGCGCCGTTCGTTGACAGTGGTTACCAGGGCCGTAACCAAGGGACGCTAACCCAATGTGCCACGCATTATTTAACGCACGAGGCGTATACCGTGCATGTCAACGTGTGTTGTCGATGCATTTCCACGTATTCAGAGGCCTACAAATGGGTAGTAATCTGCTCGTTTGGTCCACCAAGTTGTATTAATAGTTTACTTGAAGAGCTTTAGAAGTACTTTTGGGGGCGGGGAAATCATGTAACCTTTTCAAGCTTGACTTCGGCCATTTCAATTTGATGCCTGAGTTTGTTTATAAAAATCAGCTGTTAATTTGATTAGCCTAGCCCTCGTTCAACACGTCCAGAAATGGCGACAATGACAGAGATTCAGCCGACAGAGGGTGAGTATAAAAAACATCACAGTATTTTTGTTTTTACAGTAAAGGCATTTACTGGTCTTAAAACATGAACGTCGGTCTGTACTGTGTATGTCTAGGCCTACGTCCTTATAAAACTGTTTATAAAATCATTAATTTGTTTGTGCTAATCACCGACCCTTTGTTACACTTGGTTCTGATTAGATTTAAGAATAATAAATTGATGAGTTTCCACCTGATGAATTTAATTAAAGATAACTTAAATCTAAAATTACCCCATTCCTGAAATGTAGACCAAACATAAAGATAGGCCTATTTAATAATAAATGGAACATATATTTATTTCCCACAATGTATGTAAAAAATATTCGTAAGAATCGTTTACCTGTTTATATATTATTAATCCAAAAAGGGATTTAATTACTTTTACTATTTTAGGACCTACTTAAGTGTTGATTATTACTAGTAATAGACAACATCGGGAGTATGACAATTAAATGCAGTTGACAGTTAGGAAAACTTTAAAGAATACAATCATAAAGGGAAACTAATAAACATTTAAAGAATAAAAAAAGGTCAGAGATGAGAGATTTGTTTTGGCTATTGAAATGAAATTGGAGCCAACTTGAGCCAAGCAAGCAATTTGCAGGGGATGTAGCCACTGACCTCTACACCTGGACAGACCATTGTCCATATTCTGCTGTGCTAACACTTGAAGTCGGCGCGAACTGGAAGTGCAACATGGCGGACCCGAGACGTCACTGCTGTGAGCCAATGAAATGTCCAGGTGTGGATGTCAGCGGATTTATTCTGTACATTTTGTATTTATAAACATTACGTAATACGTATCGTACCAACACCTGGACATTTCATTGGCTCACAGAGTCACGTCGTGGGTCCGCCATGTTGCACTTCTCCGCATGCCGACTTCAAAATGAAACAATGATGATCTGTCCATGTATAGAGGTCAGTGGATGTAGCCCACAGCTCCATAACATGCAGTACGTTTTGGGGGTTAATTCTGCATGACCTTTAATACTTTGACCTTTAAAGCTTGCGCAACTTTCAGAACTGAAAATGTTCCAATCTCTATAAAAACAAATATCAGGTTTCCCAGCAGACACCAACTGCCTTGCCTTAGGCATTGTGTTTAGCAAATACAGCAAGGATATTAAATAAACAGAAACATTCCTGCATACAATACAGCTAGACTAGGCAATTTATTTTAGCCTCAGAGAGAACACTTCAAGAATCTCCACATAAATTTCGGGAAAACAAATTAGTTTCTTAATTGTTATGTCATTAATAGTTTGGTTAATTATGTATACCATAGTTATTAGTTCATTAATGCTAGATTTTTTTCAGTTGAGGATTAATAACATCTCTCTTCTTGATCCGTGTGTGGTATTGAGGAATCCTTGATTTGTAAACCGCAATAAATGTTTGTTTTCAAAGTAAACCTATAACTATGAGATTTTTGAAAAACATCACAGACAATTTACTTGTTTACTGTTTTGATATAGTAGATAAATTATTGAGTTGACTTACATTTTTATTTTATTTGTTATTTCACTAATTTATGTTTTCACATAAATTCTCATTTTGAATCCAATGTTTAAAAAAATTCAGAGAGAGATGGCTTAGTCTCCAATCCATTTGTTTTAGAAATCGAAGTTATGCATTACTGTACATGTATATAGTACCCAAAGTTTAAGGACTCTCAAAAGTCAGTGGTAATTACGGAGGAATCACGACACCGACAGATATATGGAGTGTCGAATGTTGCAGATTTGATTAATTGAGGAAGCTGTGGGAGCCAGCCTGGCTTTTGTTCAACATCGGTCATTTGTAGCTCCTATCAATCCTGTGCAAAGAGGTTTTGTTTGTCGTCTGATCGGATATTCAGTGTATGACAGCGTCACCTTCATTGTTGAATTTATCGTGTCTATCCTAGCAACCTTTATCTTCTAGGTAAAGATGATAAACGCTGGCAGAGTTCGTGTTATGTAGAATAATATTATTAAGGTATTTCAGCTAGGAAAACTAGTGATGGTTTGGTATAGGGTCGTTCAATCTTTGTATAGAATGGTGAAAAGAAATAAAATCATGACTAGCCAATTTAATTGACTTATGTAGGGCCTTTTCGAAACCGTTGCTTCGTCTTTGGCTTTGGCTTCGCCTCCAAATTCCGAATTACTGGGAAGCAAATAGAAATGGAAGAAAATTAAAATAGTCTAACTTTCGGGTTCACATCAATCGAGTGAATGTTTCTAAAGCACAACAGGCGTCAGAATGTGGCTAGAGACCTTGCAGTTGGGAGTCAAAAATCGCCTTAAGCCAAAGACGAAGACGAAGCCAGGGATTCGAAAAGGCCCATAGACTCTACAGCGATGCCACATTCTATGGTAAAACAGTGTAAAACGTACGTTTTGTGATGCAGTAGATTAAATAGCAATCCAGTCTAAATTGATGCATGATATTTGTGCTTCACTGTCATTAAAATATATTTAGTGTCACCACCCTATATTCTTCATACTTGAGCTATGCACATTAAATTAGCTTCTAAAATTTCCTTTAGGGGGATTTTTAATTTTTATTTGGACAAGATGAACAGGGGTTTCTCTTGAACAGAAAACACAAAATGTAATATCAGGTCAAAAACAGGTGTAAAATATAATTAAATATACCAGGGAAAATTTAAAGAGTGTCAGAACAATACGTGGCAAGAAGGAAATGTGAATAGTATTTGTTTAGTGTTAGTATACAAAGATGTTCAAAACAATTTATGACAAGCATAAATACAGGATCGGAGTTAGTTTGGACCTTTCTTAAATACGGTCTTGGCAAGGTTTTGTTGTTGTTAAGATCAAATACACACATAAATGCCCTGTACAATTACACATTAAAAAAAAACCTCTAAAGTAACCTGAACTTTAGTAAATAACGCTCTTTTTTTTCTTCAGGGAATCCATATCAAGACTTAAGGGGAAGGTATGTGTATGCTTAAAAGTACTCATTTAAAAAATGGTTTTTTTTTTTTTTTTATATATTTTGTTGGGGGAAGGTTATACCAATGATAGACAGCTGAATTTTGTGTTTTAATCCTTCATCTGTGAAATTACTTAAATATAATTCAGTTCAACTTAAACAAACCCTAAAAACCTGTTTTCTTTTCAGAGAGCGGTGTGTGTATTTAGCAACTCCCAAATCCTCCAAGGCGGTGTGGCTAACAAGTTTAGGGTAAGTATTATAAAGACAAATGTAAAAACAAACAGAAGCTGCACAAATGAAATATTTAGCCAACGTCACAGCAGATATTAACCCTAACAGTGCTGAATCCATCAATTCCAATGTGAATTTGTACCCATTCAGACCCAAGTTGGTATGGGGGAATCAGGAGACAATCCTGCCCATTAGCAAAGCCGCTAGGCAGACGGAGGCCTCGCCTCGCATCGGTCAGCTGGCTGAACCTAAGAAAAACTGCCGTAGTCTCAGCGACGGAATCAAGTAAGTAATGGTTGTCACGGCGACCTACGGCGGGATATCATGTACTGGGGCGACACCATGGTTTGGTCTGTATGGTTCAGGTCAATTTGTCTGTGCACTGTCGTGCCCTTTCATCCTGGTTGCACCAAGAAGTTAAAAAACCCTGATATCTATTAGGCCCAGTCTGTCGGAAGACACACATCATGTTCACCCTTGGCAGTGAAGGGGTCAATACGACCATACAACTAAATATAAGATAAATGTTTCTCATGTCAGCGTCTTAATGCTAATTTGATGAATTTGAATTCTAAAGTTGCCTGCCTAGGTGCCTGTCTGGTTTGTTTATTTATTTGATACCTTAAGCTGTGGCTACGACTGGCAATAACACATGAGTCTATGGAAAGTGGCTGCATCAGCTAGCCAGTGGCTCCCATAGGTTCACACATTACTTCTAGCTCTAGCCTACATGTAGGAAATCAGGACTCAGTTATTTCCTCACCTCCCTGTGTGACCCGGGTTCAAATCCCACCTGGGCCAATATGTGAATTAGATTTTCAGTACCTACTCAAATTTTCAGTTCCTTGTCATGTTCGCCTGGTTTTTGTTTTCCACCTCTAAAACTAATTTCTTCTATTGTCTTCTCACGCTAGGCAGAACAGTGGGCTACCCAGTATAAACAATAAATACATTTGAACACAGCTAATCTGCTTTACTCTGATTCCTGAGAGTTTTCTTTTCTCACAGACGTATCCACCTCTATAGCTGCGGTCGTAACTCAGTGATATGGGATGTCAGCCCGTTAGCAATGAAGACTGAAGCGTCCCAGCGAGTCACGCAGCTTGCAAGCTTCAAAGTGCCTCCTCCGGCTTACAGAGAGGACAGGTAATCATCTTAGAAAAATCAGGGCACTTTTTCCATTTTCTTCCGGGATTAAGACACTTTGTAAACAAACTATATATGATGATGATGATTCATTTGTAAAGCGCCATCTATCTAGTTGCCTATTCCGAGGCGCTGCCAGGAACACCGGGGCAAACCCCTTCTCTTAGCGAAGAGTGTTACTGGGTTCTTTTACGTGCATTACACAACGCACGGGACCTACAGCTTTACGTCCCATCCGAAGGACGAAGCAAAAGTGGTTTAATTGCCTTGCTTAAGGACACACGTGTCGACACCGGGACTCGAACCCACGCTCTGCGGAACAGAAAAACCATGGTATTGTATTGTTATTTCCCTCTTGACAGAATAAACTACGCGCTAAGCTGCGGCCGAGAATCGCCAATCTGGCGTGTGAGCGAATCAGCCAAGCGGGCCAGAGACAAGCATAGTCTGGAGGCACTGGCCAGGGCAAAGACACCTCACAGAGACTACCAACCACCTAGAGAGGTCAGGAAACAAGACTTAGGCCATTTCCTAAAACATGGCTGCGGTTTGGGGCATTGGAACCTTCCTAATTTACGCTTCAATACAAATTCCTTTTCTACATTTGGCAGACCATATTCTACGATACAAAGCCATCGTTTTGGAGTATGCCCATTTGGTTTGATCAATGATTCAATCACCATAAACCGAAGCTGGAATGAATCTAATAATGCCTGAATCTAAATGTACAACTAACATTGTTTGCCATATTTAGACCAAACCCAACTCCCTTCCCACTAACACAGCGACATGTATTTTACATTTGTAAACGCAACTTTCGTCACTGGTCTTCCATTATTGCTCAACAGGTAGAGGCGGTCGTTAGTGAAAATGCAAAAAAGGCCACCGCCTCCCCAAGACTAGAGAGCCTATCCAGGCCTAAGAGCAGACCAGACGGCCCATTCAGGGAAGCTAGGTGGCCGGTAAGTTAGCTTCGTAACTAAATTAAAACCCTCCCTCCCTCCGTGCCAAAACGGAGCCGGCTATCCTATCAGCTAACCCATCATAACTCATACTCTGAGTGGGGATTTGTTTGTTTTGGATAGGTTGGGTTAGTAAATAACAGAAAGAGAGTTTTGATTTAGATTAGGTTCAGCACCGCAGTAAATATTGCTTAGTAGCTGACCAATTTCTAGGGGTTAGTTCAGAAGATGTACCTTTATTGTTCAGAAACAGAGCAATTAATTGCCAAGTCGAAGGCTAAGAATTATCAAGTCAACCCATTGAATACCTGTAAATGAGTTTCTTTTTCAACCTGTTCAACCCTTGACAGGTATCAGACTTGGCTCGTAATGCCACCGCTACGCCCCGCCAGCTAGAACTAGCCAAACCCAAGGGTTTAGTGGACGGTTACCACCCAGAGCGCGGCGTACAGTGGGAAGTAAGCCGTGCCTCGCGACGCACTATGGCCACAACCCGTACCAATGACCTGTCCCTGCCTATCATGCGCGCCACCATGGACCACGTGCAGTTCAACCCTGATGCGTTTGTGGTCAGTGAGGCTGCCAAGAGGGGGCGCTGTCCGCCCCGCATTGAAGAGCTGGCCCAACACACCACGCGTACTTAAAAGAATCGGTTTATGCAATATTTCCGTCAAGCAGACGACATTATGGTCAGTAATGCAATCAAAATAGAATGGAGTCCCTTTTTTTTTTATTCCTGCTCCAACAAAAAAATTAAAGTCAATTTCTCAAGATTTCTCAAATTTTGTAAAGGGGTACTATGTCTTGGAATCACCCAATTGCGCTACAAAACGAGTTTTAAACGAAGTTGTGTTCATCAAAAAGAGCATTCACAAGTAGGATATAAACAAAACCATCCTTTAAAAACTGGGCGTTTTTGTGTTATTCTTGTGTTGAACGAGTTTTAGGGGTCACACAAGTGACCCCCGGAACTAGAGCTGTTTGGGTGTAGCCATGATTCCAGCCGGAAAGTGTTCGCCTTTTGCGAACGTGTAAGAAACCACATTTGTGCATTGGTGCAGTGTGCAATTTATGGGAAACACACAACGTGTATCAAACATTGAATGAAAACGACAGGAAAAACGTATGCGCACACCGTCTTGTAAGATGTAAACAACCAGAGTTTTTCGTATTTTCTTGGGTAAGATATTAGGTTGGTTTCTTTTTAACCATATGTTTGAAATAGAATAAATAAACGATCCCACACGTGATATTTTGGGGGATTTTAGGACATAGTGCCCCTTTAAACATTTCTTAAATTCTTATATCAAGACAGGGTTGCAAGTCAATGGCTGGAAAAAAATATTTTAACCAGTTCGCGCCGGGATTATTTTAACATCACCGAGCCGACGCGCGAAATTATTTTTAACGAAACTCGATCCGAGGCGGGTTAAGGACAATAGTACCTTGAAGCACACCCACGCATTTCCAACCTTGCTCGCTGCTGACAGACATTTTCGGCCTTGCTCGTGACGTGTTTATGCGTCATTCGTTTTGAATCTTGGGAAAACTTTGAGTTTATAAACGTCTCCGTCACGAACTGGTTAAATACATCAATATTCAAGGTAATGCCGATAAGCAACTGTGCATTTAGATTTAATTTGCTTGTCAAGCAGTGACATCTTAAAACCTGACGTGTGTGCTAAATATTTGTGCAACAAAAAAAAACAAGTTAACATAATTTACGGTTAGGTTATTATTTATGCAAGTGTTACAAAGTGTAACTGATAGAAATCACTGCCTTTAAAACTTGTCTAGTTTTTTTGTTATTTATAATAAATTAGCACAACACATTTTGGCACCAATTTGTAATTTCCACAATTTATTATGATTGCATTATATAATGTGTGCTTGTAAAATTTTCACTAATAAATGACTGATTATGTTTTTAAATCAACTGTTTACCTCACTGTTTGAATGAACACTTGAACCAACTTAATGCTCCTCCCACAGGCTTTGATTGGTAAAAAGTCTGAATGGCTTATGAATGCTGACCAATCACTGGTTGTAAAACAAAGCTCCACCCACTCCATAATGAATAATGCAAATCACTTTATAGAGCAATGTATTCTGTGCACAGTTACTTTTGTAAATAATTTGCATGAGTGCTCCATGTTTATGTATTAACCTTTGTATGTTTTGTATTCTATGCAATAAATACCTCTGTATTTTTTGTTAAATAATGAATGTGTGGCAGCTATATTCATTGAAAAGTGTCTCTGCAGTTGTTTTTTCCCGACATTTCAGTCAAACTCTTACCCTAAAATTGCTCAGTTACTTTGTATTTTTATTGATCTATGTTTCAATTCTGTTTTGGTTAATGTAGTCCACTCCTGTTAATATGAACTCGGCCAGACCTAGCCCAGTTGACCTATCAAGCGCTAGCGAATAGCCACGGCCCTTAGACAGTAACTTTTGTTCGTCTCAGATTTTGCGTGTTTTGCATTGATTAGTAATTCACGTCAATTCACGATGAGATTCGGAGGCGATTCGACCGAGAAAGTTTAGATATATCCAAATTGTTATTCAGAGTCTATCACATTCATTGTGCAAACATATATACATGCATGACTGTGACCGAGGGTTTGTGTTCACTATTGCCAGAATTTGTATTAACAGAGTTTGAATAATAATTAACAAGAGTTAATTGCATACATTATACTTTGAGTAAAACAAAAATAGTCGGTGACTAAATACACATACACAAATAAGTACCTAAATACAAAGCAAATAAGTCAAGATGCCATCAAAATTCTGAAATACAGAGGCAAGTACTCGAATGACCAATGACAGTATTGCAGGGGCCATTATAGAACAGAGAAACAAAGTTTACCATTTACAATGTCAGGTCTTACTTTATGAGGTACAAGACTTAAGGGCATAAAAAAAAACATTTTAAAATCTCTCTTGACTTTAAAACCTTTCAAACAACCGCCCTCCCCACCCCCACCCCCAAACCCCAAACCCCTCTCCCCCCCCCCCCCCCAACCACCCCACCCAAACAAACAAACAAACCCAGCCACACACCCAAACAAACAAGACGGGCTGTTTTCCAAACTTCTGGCTTTAGCTCTGTCTCCGGCTCCAGCCCATCGCTAAACTGCATTAATGAAGCCCGACACAAAGACGAAGCTGAGGTTTGGAAAATGGCCTAGATAATGTTATGAATCACGATCACCTGGTATCCATGCATTCATTTGTGTTGTCTTCACTGGTCCTCTTGCTTTCAATGTAGGGGTTGTACTGCTCCTTTATGCTCTTGAATAAGTTGATCTTTCTACGAATCTGTTTAGGTGTATCCTGGTAGTAGTTCTTGGGATCTCGCGCCATTGCCTATAAATCAAGTTATAAGTACTTTACAAATATGTTTACTTTCATGCATTCTTTTTTACCTTAACTCCCTAGGCTCTCGCACTAGAAAGCATACCAAATCTTCAACAACTGCACACAGGTTCAGTAATTATTGGTACTGAACCTAACTGTACTAAACCTGACAAACTCAAACTTGTTAAAGTTGGGTTGACTTGGTACAGATTAAGGATGTGACGTTTACACGTTTAAACGTGTAAACGTAAACAAAATCAAATCCGTTTAGAAATTTTTCCAAACGTTTAAACTAAACTCGAATATAAAAAAAATTGACCACCTATTTACGCCATACCCTCCAGTTTTATTCACAAAGAATGTACAAAGAATAAACATCTATTTATTTTACAAAGCATTTGTAATGCCTTTAGTACTTGGTCACGTACGTACGTACGTACGTACGTACGTTCCAAGAAGATTAATTTGATACATTTCTCAA
The DNA here is from genome assembly GCA_037893245.1 of Crossaster papposus. NCBI lineage: Eukaryota > Metazoa > Echinodermata > Asteroidea > Velatida > Solasteridae > Crossaster > Crossaster papposus. The sequence continues at coordinate 155,826 of JBAIAA010000425.1, forward strand.
TGACCAGCAGCGGCCGGTATCTATTGTGCCCATGATGATGATGATTATACAGTGTACTGTATTATACATGTCTTTGATCTTTTTAATACGCTGCCGCTGGGCAACAAAATAAACAGGGCATGGACGGCGTCTCTCTCCCAGGGCTATTCAGAATAAATTACTAAGTTTTCAAACCATTGCGAGTCTCTCGTATTTCTTTATTTTATGTGAAGTTTGAACTTAAATTTGCTGAAATCACCAGTCGGCATGTTTTGCAGTAATCAAACCAATGCGTTATTTAAAACAATGTATCTGTGTCGCTCTTCAAGATCTGCTTGGGCTGCAAGTGCAAACTCCACCGTTCCCTTAAAAAATTAATTCAACGTCACTGTGCCTCGACAGTTGTCATTAACAAACGTTCCACTTCCATAACAAAACTAGACTACCCCCCCCCCCCCCCCCCCCCCCACCAACACCAAATATTTTTTAATCAATTAGTGAAACTGCTCGTTCGACAACAGCTGAATGTATCATAAGTTAACTCCTGGAAACTTGTATTCTTTTAGCATTTGTTGTTTTGTTTTGTTGTTGCAAGTAATAAATACAAAGTTACAGTTTCCGAGTCCAAACCCTGTATTTATTTCTATTCGAATTGATGTCGAATATTTAATCATCATTGGCGATTCTGCGACACCTCCCGATCCCCCGTAAAGAATATTGTGGTCCGAAAAGAATTTTATACTTTTTTAAGAAAATCTGTTTTTCTTATTTTTTGGATACAGTTTTAAGTTTCCCCAGACTTAAAAAAATCTCGGCTCCAAAAAGAATATTCTCCTGGCTCCAGAGAATGATTGACAGCCCCATTGTCCAAATTGATACATTATATCTCTTGTTTGATACAAACTTATCTAGCACAAGGTGACCGAACTTTGAGGATGTTGCGTTCAGCTGTAGGTACGTACTAGGTCACCGAACTTCAGGCACATGGCTCAACGTGCACGATGTACATGTAGGTCACCGAACTTTGAGGACGTCCTGGTTGCGTTCATTCCCAGCAAATAAATACGCCCAACCCGGTTGCTTGGAAATACTGTTGCTATTAAAGTAGCGAGGCTCCCCTGCTTGTGGTTTATGGCGCGTAGCCAGAAGTCTTGTACTAATACTAGGGAAAGGTTAAGAATGATTGGGTTTTTGTTCTCATGGCCTGGCTGATAGAAACTACCGGTAGTACTCGCTGAAATGCTGCAGCTATCGCGAAATTTGTACTCAAAATTCGGAGGCAGTTTTTATTTTTGTAAAATCGTAGCTAAAAAATAAATAAATACATAAACGATCTTCCTATAAGGCTAATCTGGACATTCCTTGAAGTGACACTTGATTTGACAAAACTTGCAGGTGATGCTTCTTGAAATGTTTAGCCTTCAAAGAACATAGAAAACAATGGTGGTAAGTGTATATAATGTATACAAACAAACGCGACCGCAGTTGCGCAAATAGACCTGGACAGGCGGCAGCCTTTTTTGAAGTTTTCAATAAACGTTTAAACGTTTAAACGTCAAGGGAAAAGTTTGCTAAACGTTTACCAAATTAAACGTAGAATCACAACCTTAGTACAGATGGGTCTATGCATTGTACAGTGTTCAGGATCAGGGCTGTGCACACTGCGCACATACCTTATAATCCTCGTCGTATTTCTCCATCAAGCGTATGCAGTAGTTCATCATCGGTTGTGATAGGCGGATGGATCTTCCTGTTGGCACGTTGGCTAAATCCTCAAGAGCTACATGAATGGCCAAACACAGAAACAAGGTCAATATTGTTTCAGATGTTAACCCTTGCTCTATGACAGTTGTTTATTGCATGGCAGTGGTACATGTCAATGCACTCCAGCTGTGTGCATTGAAGGATTAAACACAGGCATTTTTTTGGGAGGCAAATATTGAAGTGCGTTCAAGTGTAAGCAAGAGTTAATAAGCCATTTGCGCATGACCCTGAGTTAAATTTGAATAACATCTGGTACACTGACTTGCTCACACAGCTTGGCACAGTTTAACTTTAAATTATCTAGACCAAAGACGCTGTTGCTATATCACGTGATTTGGGGCAAGCCTTACGCGTGATACGCTGGCAACCCCCAGCTCTGGAATAGTCTGGTGTCTTTTTGCCATTCTCACCCATTGTAAACAATGTATTGGTGCTGAGCGTCTCTTACGTAACTATGCAAAAGCTTGCCCCGAATCACGTGATATAGCAACAGTGTCTTTGGTTAAACTGTGCCAAGCTGTGTGAACAAGTCAGTGTACCAGATATTATTTAAATTTAACTCGGGGTCACGCGCAAATGGCTTATTGAATACTGGGAGTTTGGGAGCAGACATCTCAACCACTTAAGATTTGAATCTGATACTCTAAGTAAAATCATCTCAGATGGAATTGGCTTTTGGAAAATCCAATTTCCCTAAACTACAAGGAATCCAATGTTTGGGCGTCCCTATTCAACAGAAGATAAAAAAATGAAATTGTAGGTCAATGGAATTAGATACTAACCATGCAAGACATAAATCTTGGCTGGTTTGCTCGCTTCAACAGTTCCAATCGTCTTCATCTCAGAAATGTCTAACGCCTTTGGTATCAGCTTATCCTAGACAGAATAGAAATCATTGAAGATGGATTAAAAGGCATCTCACCTAAACAGTCCTCAATCCTCACAAATCAATAGGATTTTACACACACCCTAGAAGTTATATAAAGCGAAAAAGCGTTAACCTAAACCCCAACGAGCAATGTACTAGGAAAGAATGTTGCATCCCGACACCACTTGTTTATCACGATATTATCTTAGCCCTAACCCTACCTAATGCTACTTTTTACTACTAGTAGTAAAAAGTAGTATGCAGTACTCTCACTGACTTGTGTGCAATGCCTGTAGTAATTTTTAGTATTGGGTACTTCACCCCTAATTGCACTCGTAGTACTTTTTAGCATTGGGTCCCTCTGCTTGCTGAGTGTGCATGTCACTTGGGACACATGGGTCAAGGCTGGACTACTGCATTTTTTGCCAGGTAAGTATTACTGACCTGTATTGCCACTATTAGTATTTTGTAGTTGGCAGTATCTGTACTCTGTCAGTACACACCCAATCATCAGTCACGGAGAGACCCAATGCTACAAAATACTAAGTAGTATTCTGTAGTACGCAGTTCTTTAGCCCAAAGTAAGGCCTAGGGGGTTAGGGTTAGTGGAGGCCAAAAAGCATAACAATATTAATCTTGGACTGACAAAATATTTTAAATTTTAAAAGGAGATACTTTGAAATTACACGAGACTCTCCAAGACTTTGTACACAACCAAACATGTTGTGTCTAGATACTGCATTCTTAAGGGGAAAATGCTGAGTGGATTTCTCACCTTCATTTTGGGTATTGGTATCGTTTTATTGGGGTTAATAGACAGTCCCATCTCAGCTAAGTTCTTCTCCATACTCTTCCTGTCATCCCATGCTTCCTTCAATGGTTTACTGTTCAATGGTAGCAAAAATAAATAAATAATAAAATAAATTAATAATAATACAAATAAAAATAAAAAAACATTTTTATTGTTTTAATATTCACTTATTAATTTACAAAATTAGCAAACTCTGCACAGAATGTACAGTTGTATTGTTTTACTACTACATGTAGTACGATGTTTTGGGTACAATTATTTTTATGAATAAGATTAAAACTGCTGCAAACTGCTTACTGGCTGGAATGACCTGAAATATACAAATCAAATAAGTTAAGAGGGCCTAAAATTTCAATCTTAACAAGATCTTCTTCAGAGACATAATGGCTGTTTAATTTATTTTTACGTATAAACAGCTCAGCTGTTGAACAATGCTAAACTAAATTCCTAGTAAGACAATAACATATTTGTGGCAAACATTGAAAAAGGTTTTTCATTGAAGCTTTTAGTTTATAATTAGCCAATTCGATGTTTCGTGTGAGCAATGAATTATGGGACAGATTTTTGGATAACAAACTAGACGTCTGTTTCCTACCTCCGTGATTGGACTACGACAGCATGCCGTGGTTCGTTTACTCTTAAAAATGCATTGTTCAGTCTTTGGAACTGCCCAGCATTGATCAAATAAAAATTTTAAATGTAGTGAATCTAATTTATTGTAATCTCAACTTAATTGGCTTTTGTTTTTACACAAGCAAAAATTATACTTCACAACAACACAACAGTACACCGGTCTTCATCGTTGAGGGCGCTGTATAACCAGACTGGAGCGCCCTTTGATTTGTCGTGCGTGTCAGTGTTACTGTTATTTTGTTAGCTGTTTCAGAACTCATAACCTCCCTAAATTAAGGTTCAAACGAATTACAAAATTACCAAGTGATAGCAGGCATCTTTTTCGACTTCTTCCATAGCCGACGCCTGTTAACTGAGTAATTATACTTCTTTCCTTTCGGCATTTTTAACGATTTATTTGATACCGTTCGTGCCGCTACCACTACCAGAGAAATTTTCACGTGCTTTACACATGTATGGTACCTGACGTCTAAAGTTTTGTATCAAATTAGAACTAGAAGTTCATTTGCACCCGACTAAACAGTTCGACCCCTGACCTCGAATTATATAATTTATTCAAGATGGCGGCCTCCAGTACAGAAGTTACGAAAACCATGGCGAAAACGGATCAAAACACAGCTGTGGACCCAAAGACTAAGTTCCATCGCTATCCGAGCTCTTCATCAGTTTCAAACATCGGGCAAATGCCAGTCGAGTTTGCCGACTGGGAGCCAGTCACATCTCTTGGATTTAAGGAGAAATTCAAGAAGAAAGCTGCAGAGAATCCATTTGTACCAATCGGTAAAAACAAACAAATGTGCATTACTCCATTAGTACTTGGTACTTGTACATACATACTACATACATGTAGTAGAAATCTGTGAATAATCATCAAAACATGATGTATAAATGTGAGAATTTCAGAATAGCATTTAAAGTGTGATATTTTAGCATTTAAAGTGCATTTAGAGCGTCACAGCAATTTGATTTGCATGAAATATTGAACACATACTAACATAGGCCCTAATAATTTTTTTTTTTTTAATGGTGTGTATTTTGTAAATGTACTAACATCCCAAAATATTTCTCCAATCAGGTATATTTGCGACAACGTGTGCCTTGACAGTTGGGCTGCTTAGCTTCCGTAAAGGCCAGGTACACCGGTCCCAAATGATGATGCGTGCCCGAGTAGCGGCCCAAGCATTCACCATCGGAGCTGTCCTTGTTGGAGTCTTCCTACAAACAAAGAAAAGTGACAAGAAAGAGCTCAAGAAACCATGAGTGATGGGGACCAGTGGCATTGATCATTGTGTCGTGGCTCAGAGTGGGAGCCAATGAGACTTTAAAGAGGTGCTTGAGTCTATTTTCATAGATTAGACCAAACCACTCCCAATATGGATTTATAATGTAGTAAACCTATCCAAACAGAAAAGCTTTCAAGATATTTCTGGGAATGGTTATTAAATTCAAGCATCTGCATTATTTTTGGAAAATGAATAAGACATTTGCTGTTGCTTTCTAACAGGCCATTGATTGTACAAGCAAATTGTGAAAATGTTGAAGTGTCTTGGCGAGTAGAAAGAAAGAGTTCTAGCCACTGTAAATGTGCCCTAAGCAAACGCCTAGTTTTACATCTACTTCAATAGAAAACAATCGCTGTTTTTCTTGCCGTTTTCTTGGCATCAATGAATGTAAAACTTCGGACTGGTCAGTTAAATGATACTTACTATAAAATACAACCCCCTAATCCACCCATTCAAGATACGACTCAAGCAATTACCAATGGTGTATCCTACCTTTTAAAGGCAAATTGGAAGCCTTTTCTGCAAAACACTTCTGCAAGTCGTATTCCTGTCTGTGTGCTTCTAAATTTACTACTCTGTGGAGACTAATAAGCAATGAAGGACAAAAGAATGAAAAGGTCTCCACAAAGAAATCTTCAAGAGGACGATGTCTCCACAAGGAATTTTGTGCACAAAGTCTTGAAAAAACGCATGTCTCTAAATGGATACATGGTTTATTTTTAAACGGGACATTGTATGTACATAAATGAGGGGGAAAATAAGCTTTGATAGCATAACTATGTATGTAACAAATGTATATGTTCATGTAATTAAATTGGTTGCACCTAACATATTGTATTAAAAATATATTGTATGAAGTGAAGTAGATAGTCTGAATTCAAAACTTCATTTAAAACTTTTTTTACATGTACTTTGCATTATCAGCTGTATGAAGCCTTCAGGTCCGACAGGGATATGGCATATAGGCAGGACGCTAAAAGTCCCCTTTCTGCTCAAATTTACCTACAAAACGATATTTTACATCTACAAAACAAACATTGTCAAACAATAAGATATGACACGTTGAGAGACAGTCTTGGGGTGTTTCTTAGAGTGTGAAACAATGTGTTATTACTCTCTAATCATATAAGAACATTAAGGTGACATTGCCTACTGCCTCATTGGTAAATTATACACAAAATACCAAGGTGTCAATCATGTAATCTATCAAAATATGAAACACTTCATAACACTATGCTTAAGCTAAAATTGACATAAAATGCATAATAATAAAGGTGGTTCGGTATTTGGTCAAATGTCCACATGACGGAGTTAAAAATAAATGGATACAGGTGAACTGTCGCACGAGTATTATTCCTTTGTGAGGTTTATCATGTATCCATTGAAGGGCAAATAACGCTGCATTACAATCCTAGTCTTATTTGACACCTAAGAATAATCTCCATTGCAATTTTTTCTGATCCACAATATTTTATAGCACGAACATGTTATTTTTCTGTAATTAAACAAAAGGTTCTGAAAAATTGCAAAAAAGTGACTGTAGCTATTTGTATTGATACTTCACAGAATGTGATACTTGAAATAGGCTTCAGATTTATATGGTTCTAAGTACTACAAAATGTTACAAGTTAAAAAGTATTGCAGTAAATTCTATTGTATGACAGACAATAACATTTTGATGTCCTGTTCTGATGGTACCATGCATTCACAATCTGTATTGTTTTTTTAAACCACCTATTTTCCATTCTTGGCCATAACTGGAGTGTATACATATACAAATAAAGAGTTCAGGCGTAAAACCCGCTGAACTGAAAAATGATTTTAATATTAAATGAAAGCTCTTAGTGCCTAGTATGATGATCAAATATTCGTCACCGGAAAACTAAGACTTGCCTCAATACTGACGTCTATTTCTATAAACCTTGGAAATACATGTAATGTAGTGAGAAATATTAAAGCCTTGAATCAAACCTAGAAATAAAATTGAAGAATGACTTATTTGGAGGATACAAAAATGCATTGAAATTTGACTGCATATATGTACATGATGCATTGCTACTCTTAAATTGAAAACAAAAAATTAGGAAAGACAGCCTTAAGTACATGTACTTCAACATTCTAAAACATCTATTTACACATAAATAAATCTCAAGGTAATTTTTTAAAGAAATGTTTACAAGCAAAAATCCTGTAGGAGTTCATGGAGAACCTAAATTGGGGTAAAACAAAGCTTTTAACAGCTTAATAAAATAAATACTCTTTTCAAAAAGATGATAAAAGAAGTATTGTGGATTAAAATACTCAATTAGATGAAGGCCCAAGCTTGGAGTCACAACCAACCTCTCTTTGTCACCAAAACTGGTTTGACAAAACTTGAGCTATTCATAAATCTGATACAGATGAATCGTGGATAAAATGATCAAAATCTGAATACAACTCACTGTCATTTGTTCTAATCCTAACAACTTGGCCCATTTCCAGGCGATGAGCCTTTCTTTATTGATGTCCAATGATACATTATTTAACCCTAATGACAAAACATATATAAAATGTATGTGTTGAACTGCACAAAGCAAAATGTGTGCACAAAATAATCTAAATATATCATTTCTAAGAAAACTGTTATACAATATACAAAACACTTGGATATGTACTCCATATCATAATACACCTTCTAGTTTACACCAGACAAACCCTGCACATAAATGTTTTCCTTATTTGTTTATATTCCTAAACGATTGCAAGTATTAACAATTCATTATACTGTGGGTCACAAATTACGTGGTTATCACAAAAAAAGGTAAAAACCACAAGCTACTTGATTCCTGAAAATTTGAAAAAAGTTTTAATCTTTTTGTGATAATTTATTCGCTCACAATTTCCTTCTTTGAAAAGAGTAGTACGAACTTCACATTTTCTAAATGTGTTATTTTGCAACAACAGTCTGCAATTTCTCATCCCTGAATTTCTCAAGTTGGAATGTGTGTGTGTGAAAACCATGAGTTTTTTTTGTACAATGTTTCAAAATTACAAATTTATATGCAGAATGTTGACTGCAAAGTTAAAAATTATCGCCCGCGAGAAATTCTTGGTGGCGCATCATATTAGCATTCCCTCTTAGTGTGTTTTATTACAATGACTGCTTATCAGTACAGATAGTATACTTACAATCTGAATGCCCAGCTTACTCACTATTACATTCCATATTGCAATCAGTCCTTACTTAGCGACACCATTAAATCCATGACCTGTTGTGCATTGTCGCTGCCTGCGTTTAGTACTGTTTGCGTCTCAACCACGTGGACCTCGCGCTCCTGAGACGGGACGGATGGACTGAGAGCGGAGATGAATTCGGCCCCTCGCTTGGCTGTTGCCTGGTCCTAGGGTAAGAATTAGAGTTTGTGGAATGTCAAGTATATATTTGTTACAGATTAAAGATATGGTGTGCAATCAAGTCAACAATGGACTAATCAAACATTGGCCATAAGCTCCCCCAACCCTTGGTCACCTGACCAAAATTCTTAATTGAATTGGTCAATGCACACTCTTTGACTGACAGGCAGAACAACTAATAAAGCAAGTTTTTGTTGACAGAAAGACTTCCAGATTTGCCAGAAAGGAGAAATCAGGTTTTTTATAGCCAGAACCTGTGGAAAAACTGTGCTGAAAGATCCATGTACACAAAAATCAATTTTGCTAGAAGATACAGTTTTTGCATGTTTGACAAGGGCACTAGAGCAATAGAAATTCAGTTATGCTCTTTGTCTTAAAAAAAACCCACTAAGAATTAAAGGTAGGATACACCATTTGCAGATATCAAACATATTTACTATCGAATTATTAAGAAATATCTTACTCATATGAAAGTAAATAATGATTCTAGGCACCCAGCAAAATTATTGCGCTCGATATCTTTCAATTATTCGGGAAAATGGAATTGTATAAGAAAACATATACATACAAAACATATACGGACGGCGATCGCGAAATAACACAAATAACATAAGAATAACTGCTCGACGCCGGTTAAAAACGAACGCCGTTTTTGGTGCTTTTCTCGGCATCCATGATTGTAAAACTTTGGACAGGTCAGTTAAATGATATTCACTGTAAAATACAACCCTACAAATCTGCATATTCATGATAATTCAAGCAATTACCAATGGTGTATCCTACCTTTAAACAGTTTGTGTATACAGATTGCTTAAATTGTTTAATTAAATTGTTTCACCCATCATTGCCTGTGTTCAGCGAGTCCCTGTACGATTCTCACCTGTTTATTTGCAATGAGCACCAGGGGTACACTCTTCAGCCTTGTGTCTGCTAGCAGCTTGTGGAGTTCCTCTTTAGCCTCTGGCAAACGTGCCTCGTCAACAGCATCCACAACAAACACCAACACGTCTGTGCCCTTGACAAAGTTCTCCCAGTACGAACGTACGCTCTCCTGCCCACCAACTGCAAACAAAATCAAAATAATGTAAGACTGTGTCTATTGATAAGCCCTTTTTTTTGTTCTTTCTTTTTTAGGAGGGGACGTGGGGGGGGGGGATATTTTTATTATATTTGTTCACTAGGCTAACTTGCTAAGGGAAGGTTTTTATGCAGTATTTCACCATCTACACATTTCTACCTTCATGTACATCTCGGTGCTCCTGGATGAGGCAAAATGTAGTAAATTGTCTTGCTCAAGAACACAAAGCAACATGATCACCAGTGGTGTTTTCAAACAACGCAGTACTGCCACACACGAGTTAATCACGGTAACCACCATCCTATTAGCGTGTTTGAAACATCCTAGACACAATGAGGTTACTATTTGGGAGACACTTCTTAACAATCTGGAGGTCGCAGGTTCAAACAAGCCTCAAATTTAAACATTTTCTTCACTTACCTACCACTTACCCACCTGTGATTTTCCACTTACCCACTTTCAAGAATGACTTACCCAAAACCGGCTTATCAAATAAAGCATGATTAATCTTCTGCAAAAGTAATATTTGAGATCTTGCCACAGAATTGCCATGGGAATCACAGATAAGTTTACCCTACTGGTAAAAACCCAAACTTTTAAAGTTTTTTTATTTTTTATTAAAACACACACAGGAAAATCAGATTTGGCAAGATAATTTTCCAGTTGTAATTAGAAAATGGTTTGATGTACAACCACAATAACATTTGTTAACTTTTGTCCGCACTCCGCAGGATGGCAGATGAACCAAGGAAATTGCATGATCAACACTATATCGTCTGAAATTTGTTGTTGCTTTGCAGGTTTTGAACAGTTAGGGTTTTTTTTTAATTAAAAAAAAAATGTACAATCTAAACCGCAATTAAAAAATTGAAAAACTGAAAACACAATTATGTTTAAAACCAATCCTTTGGTACAAATCTGTCGCTTAGAACTTCATAATTTCAAAAATGCCGATAATAAAAAACAAATGGCTCAAGCATTTTGTTGAAACTGCAAGTACTTTTTGCCTCATTTTGCTTTCACAGGTTTCACATTTTAAATGAGCGGGGATTTCTTTAGAGTAACCAACAAAACACACATAAACATTTTTAAAAAAAATAAAAAAATAAAAAAATAAGAGAAAAATCAACCCCCCCCCATCCCCTCCAAAAAGTGTAAAACAAGTTTTAAGACTTTGCAAATTGAACTCCAAAAACTCCCCCCCCCCCCCCCCCCCCCCGCAGAAAAAAACCAAATTTTTCCACTGATTTGCATGTGGAAACTCCAGAATAAACGTTATATTCTACTGATACTGCAGTGTAATTCACCCATTCATCATTCATGGGGGACACCACCGCCACGGGCGCCACGGGCGCCACGGGCGCGACCGATCAAAAGACATGAACGTTCATTGATAAAAAAAAATCACTTTACCCTGCAAGAAATGGTCTTTTAAAACAAGATCTCGTCCGATATCATTTACCTACCCTACAAGGACCAATGCCTGCTAAAACAATGGGCTCCTTTTAGTGACAAAGACAAACGCTGTGAAACATCACTTAACACCCACTAAAGTTAAATTTCAAGTACGTCGATGGTTGACATCGTTGATCGGCACAGCTACAATATTATTGGACATATAGTTCGTGACAAAATGCCACTGTAATGATTCTAAAGCAAGGTCGAGTGCAACTAGCAGTACGATCTACACGTACCTGTTCACTCCACGGACTGTTTTATAAATAAACTGGCACCCCAGCTGTGCAGACATTATGACTAGCACTATTTCAGTCTGGGTATCGGACCATACTTGTACTTATGCGATGCATGTGCTTGCTGTGCGCGCGCTGTACTTCGACACAAGCAGTGCATTTAAATGGGGACAGGGCGTACACCAAATTATAGCTAAGTTGCCTTAGTAAAAGTAGAAAACATTCACACAATTCGATTCTTCGATTATAAATCATTTCTTTATCATATTTCATCATGATAATCATACTTTAAAGTCACTTACCCAGCAACTTACCCATTTTAAAAAATCACTTACCGCCGAAAAAAATCACTTACCGCCGGTAAGTGGGTAAGCGTTAATTTTGAGGCTTGGGTTCAAACCCTCCTCCAGAAAATTTTGTTGTTCAATATTTAGAGAATATTTCACACAGGTTTCTGGCATCTGTATGATACATTGAGGATTATACCTTCCCATATGTTGAGTGTTACAGCCTGTGTCTGTACACACATTACATTGAAGCCCTCGGTAGGATCAGGGGGACCGGCGTTCTCCGACTGTGTCAGGCAGCGTAGCAGACTACTCTTCCCTGAGTTATCAAGACCCAGAACCAGAATGCGCTTCTCAGGTAAATCCTGGAGAAAAAAACCCCAATTAAATTAATATTCAAAGTCAAACTATTTAATCACAAATAAAGAGCTTTGGGGCAATTCCAGCATAACACTTTGAGCAATTTTAGTACTACTAGTACTACTACTTCTACTGTAATTACCTTTAAATACAACAAAACACTCACATTTCGAATGTTAAAATGAGGTTTAAAACTTACTACCAAAATAAATAGACAAACACACTTGTATCATCATGCCACACGTACTTGTATTATTTGTATATCACGTAAAAAAAGTAGGATTACGGTCACGTAAAAATAGCCACTTTGATAAAAATAAACCTAAAAAAACCAGTTTCATTATAATTGTTATATGACACGTAATTGTAAAGTTTCATGCTAACTAAAACTGGATGCTGCAAAAATGCAACTTGCAAGCTGGACAAATAATAAACTATAAAACCACCTACAATCTCGCCGCGTGGTGGCGCCCTGCAGGTAAACCGTGATGTGAAAACATAAAAACAGGAACCTACCGTTTGCGAGACATCCTGAATTGCCATATCACCGCTTTGACCAAGTAGAGTCTTTCTACTGTGTCTAAGGACAGCGTACACCGCACCTGCGACCACGGCCCCAGATCCAATGAAAACTGCAGCCTTTTTCCACAAACTCAACTCATTCAACCACTTTGCACCCTCCGCCATGTTATTTCTATTGTGCCTTGTACCCCGTCTCTAACCGGCTCCTTAAAAGACGCTTGTCGCGGCAGCAACCCACCAGACTATTTTGTTGTTGTCGTAAACTTTTTCTACGGAGGCCAATTGAAGACCACATTCATTTTGTTTTGCAGAAGACTTGACACGAAGCGTTATGATGATAAAGGGGAAGGGAGGTGGGGGGTACTTTAAGAAGAAATGCCCTATTTAGTTAGTGATTGGCGGGTTGTGGTATTGAGAAGCGATTATGTGAATATTGATAGCAAGTCCCAGCATTAAAACGTCTAAGACTCTCACGACTTGATTGAAGTCTAGTAAAAAGCAACAGAAACATCGCTGGTGTCCCTAAAAAAGTATTCACGAACGCACCATATATATCACCGCTGGTGTGCGTCATTGATACGTAGACAATTAATACAGTCGTGTCGGCCCGGTGAAAGTTGCCAGAATCAGCGCAGACAAGTTATGAAAAATGATTGAATTTATTGTCAATATACATCAATATTTGGTTCTCTGTATACGTTATAATACTAGGCTCACCTATGATGTTGTTAGATGACGTACTTTATTTCGTTTAGGAAGGTTGTAAAGGTAAGTAAACATTTGTTTAATTCGTCAAGTAAACTCTGTGTGGCTTGTCAAAATTTACGCAAAACAAGTACCTTTGCGGCTTTGGCAAACAAGTCGGACGACAACACAAATCAGCTGATGATGCGGCCGTGAGCGATTTGATTGCACCCCCCCCCCCCCCCCCCCCGAAAAAAACACATGTAAAACGTGCATACTCAAGCACGTTTAGTACGTTAACTTGAATTTTTGCAAGTTCAACCACTATTTATAGTACTGCAGATTATTTCTTGTTGACATCTTCAACGATGCCCAATGACATTTTGCACATTTTAGATTTATCATTAACAGTTTACATTAATTTTATTTTTATTTAATAAGACAAAGTAGTACTGGCTTTTCTTGTTATAGTTTCATCACTAATGGGATTGGTGAAGATAGGATACCATTCATTTTACTGTAGTGTTTAACCAATAGCAATATGCCTTGTACAGTTGTAGAACAGTTTCCCTTTTTTTCCTCTCTTTGCTCTTTGTGTTATGTAGCTGTAGAGCCTTGATAGAGGAGACGGGGAAGTGAAGAGTCATTCGGGATGGATGCTTGCTCAGAACCAAAACTGCTGGGCAGTGGCAGACCCGAACGCTATGAAATTGACGATCACGTTGTCGGCTCCCCACAGAAGTACACCTTGCTGAAGGCATTCGACGCTAGCCACATCTTCAGCAAGAACCCTCGCAAATACGACAAGCTGATTGCCCAGGAAGATGGCTACTCCAAGGATGATTCTGCATTCTCCGACACTGAGCTCGGCAGGTTCAAAGCTGGTGATGAACCCACGCTGCCTAGGCGACGCACTCGCTCCAACTCCCTGACCTCATTGGATACCATCACACTGGATACCAACTTGTCTGCAGCACAGCCGATAGCGTCCGAGTTAGACAACAGTAAGGCTATGGTGGCATCCAACCGGGCCGACAACATGTACCGTCGTTGCTCCTTAGACCACATGGCTGATTATTACTCACGGAGATCATCCGACGCAGCCGTCACTGCCATCTGGGAGCCACCAGACCAGCCTAGTTGGCAATTGTCGACCAAAACCACAGTGGAATCTGCTGCAGCTTCTTACAAGCCTAATAATGTCAAAGGTACCGACTTCTCCAGTCACCCGAAATACACAGAAACCACAAATCTGCTTGGAAAGCATGAATTTGCACAATTGATTTTCAGCTGTGACACATTAAATGTAAAATTCCTACACTAATGTAGAATGTACATGCAGTTCAAAATGCAACAGGGCATCAATGCACAAACATTTAAACAGTCGGAAAATGTTCCATTGTCTGACCATGATTTCACCTGCTAACATTCACAGAGATACCTTTTAACTAATAAGTACATCAATATATTTACATTTGATTTTTCTAAAGGACAGCCACATATTGCTGACTTACTGTTTTCTCACTCTTTTACCGCAGCTACAAAATTTGGTGAACGCCATCTCAAGGACATCATGATGGAGGCGGCCTTTAAGGAACCACTGGTCCTTCCTAAGAAAGATAAGGAGAAGAAACCTGGGGAGCGAAAGACCTCTACTGTTGATGAGTCTGAGGGGTCAGTGCCCCCTTCAAACAGGGAGGCATATAGACGCATGTCCCTGCCTGAGACGGCCAGAGAGTAAGTACACACCGTTGGTACAATCAAGCCCATCGCAAGTCTTTTCTCAAGTCGAGTCACAAATGATGATCCCCAGTTTATGCGAATTGCAAGATTGGATGACTTTGCAGATATTGAAAATGTTTACTACCAAATTAATAAGAAATATTTTACTTATTTGAAAGTAAATAATGATTCTAGGCATCCAGCAAAATGATTGCGCCAGATATCTTGTAATTGTTTAAAAAAATTGAAGAAAAACAACTGCCCGACGCTGGTTTTAAAACGAACACCATTTTTTCTTGCTTTTCTTTATTGTTAAGATTTCAACAATTTTTGTGTAAAATGTGTTTCAAGCAATGATAAGTTTTTGTAAAAATTCAACCATTTAATTAGGCCACTTACAAGAAAAAAATGTATATTTTCTAGAAGCACTTTAGTAAATTCTCTCCCTTTTCACTTTTGTTGTTGTCTTCAAAGTGTCAAGAAGACGTCAGTCGGCGAAGAAGTAACGGTCAAGTTGAAGACAATCCACCCAGAGCCGAGGCGTCTATTTGGCATAGGGCCTCTGTACCATCCCCTCCCAGAAACAGTGATTGAAGGCGTTCCCTCAGGTGTAACCACCACAGACGGACTACTGGTGAATAAGATCAAGAAAGAAGGGTTGGGAACGGGGAAGAAAAAGGCTCCCACGAAAGAAGAAATGAACACTTGGGCCCCCTTCTCCATGTGAAGATGTATAGAGATTTAGAATTAATAGTTAATATGACAATGATTTGCCCAGTTTGTGAGCTGGGCCCAAGTTCATGTCATTGTAATTGTAACCACAAAATTTGGTGCCCAAAGCGCTAAACACAGACATTGTACACTACACTAACCAATATGAAACCAGATTGGTAAAATGGTAAGATCTAAATATGCTTACCGTAGTACAGAATCTCCTTGTAGAGTTACAATAAATTTCTTTGATTACAGTAAGAAGACTAATGAGATTGGACATGTACTCTCGCTAAGTCTTTAAATCCTAAGTATGTGGACATTATAATTGTTGCATAAAATGCATTTCAATAGTAAAAGTGCACTCTCAGATGTAAATACCTACGGGGTGTTCGTTGACTAATTAGGTATTACATGTATTTCGTATTTGTCTTATTCTACATTAACCTGTTCTGAAAGAACGGACTGCTCTCCCATCCATATCCCTCGTATGTATATCATTTAGGAATGCTTTGCCTATGAATGTTACTGAAATACATTTTTTGAAATAACAAATTATATTCATATGAAAACGACAAGATTTATGCATTTGGCACATTTGTAAAGTTAAACAGAACGGTGGTTACTGTTCTGTAAAAATGGTTTGAATTTGCTGTATGCAGAGAAGGGATTTAATGTTTTTGTTTTATTTGAGTTCGACAATATTGCAGGTCATGAAGGTGAAATAATAGAAAAGTTTATCAAGAATTGTTTACAGTCTTAAGTTTAATTATACATTTTTATGTAATGTTCCATTATTTTTATTCTTAAAAAAAGTATGCTATAAAAGTGACATCACTGTCTAAATCGAACCTTTAACTTTGAGATCTTTATATTCCTTTAAACATTTGTTATAATTTGTCATCTTTATCCAGTCATTGTGAAAGGGTTTATCTAATATATAAAACATAATTTAAATTTGCTTAGTTTAAATTGGCATTATTAGTTGGCCTGTGTTACTTTAACCATAATAAAGGTGCAATGGCCAGTATGCTCTTTCCTTTAATGTCGGCTATTTTGTCCTTAATTGTTGCTACATATATGTATTAATGTGGAATTCATCATAAAATCCATACACTACAAATCGGTAAAAATACAACGTATTGAATGATAGATCCAAGATTATATTATAGTCTTAACGGCACAAACTGCTTCTCGATAATATGCATATTTGTCATCAACAGAAATATAACTTGGAATTTTTTTTTTTAAACGTGAAATAAAATGAATGTTTTAATAAACTTTTTGATGCAATTTATCAGAGCTCCAACTTCAGCAACATGATTCACAAAAGAAAAAAGTTCTTTCTTGGCTCAGTATTGGTTTATGTTATGCTTCTAAAACATCAAACCCTACAATATAAAATAAATTGGGAGTATGCTCTTTTGGTCTAACTAACCCCCCCCCCCCCCCCCCCCCCCACCCCCCCCCCCCCCCCCCCACCCCCCCCCCCCCCCCCCCCCCCAACCCCCCCACCCCCCCACCCCCCCATATTCGATTTAAAAAACAAAAAATCTGTATGGGCGGTACCAATAAACTAACAAAATTTTATTCCCACGAACCTGGTAATCGCGCTGCTTCTTGTACAAAAAGTTCCGTTGTGATCGTAGTAATAAAATATTCTAAATTTCAATACGCAAGATGGCCGCCTGCTGATGATGAATGACTCGACGAAGTCGGAAGTAAATTGTTTTGGGTTATGAAAATGTAAAACAATTTAGTGGATCTCAGTTTAAAAGTTCGTTTCTGGGTTTCTGACACTAAAGTAAAGCACTATTTACCGTCCTAAGTTGAAATATAGTCATTTTGATCACTTTTATTTCCGTGTTCGTTCCGAAAAGATGACGACGTGCTGTTTGCTGAACCAGTGCAGTGCGCAGTGAACAATGATTATGACTCAGTACAGTAAGGAATTTATGCACCGAAACTACTATTGGAAGTAAAAAGAAAGAAGAAGAGAACGATTGTGGTAAACGAAATTATATTATTATAATTAATTAAATATTAATTAATAGTTGATTTATCGTTGAATATTTGGTGTGTTTTCAAATCAAACTTTCTCATGTTTACTTTAAATTCTAATTCAGTAATTGTAGTGTAAATTTGTAATTTGAATTGTTTTGTATTTGTTGAGATGGGATTGTATTTGTTTTGTAGGGTAACTCACTAACTGGTGTTTTAATTATTAACCAGTTCGCGCCGGGATTATTTTAACATCGCCGAGCCGACGGACGGGATTATTTTTAACGAAACTCGATCCGAAGCGTGTTCAGGCTGATAGTGCCGGGAAGCACACCCACGCATTTCCGGCCTTGTGCGCTGCTGACATACATTTCCGAACTTGAACTTGGCGTGTTTATGCGTCATCCGTTTTGAATTTGGGGGAATTTTTGCGTTTATATACGTCATCCGGCGCGAACTGGTTAATATGGGCCTAGTGACGCCCCCCCTTTTCCTTTAAAGAGTCGTTTTGTGTGTGTTAAATGATACATTTCTTTCATTGGCAGGGGTTTAAATAATATAAACAACTTTGTGTTTTGTAAATTGTATGATTGGATGGCAAGTAATTGAACCCAATTGTTTAACCCTACGGTGTGTGAAAAATCGTATTGAAATTGGAGGTCTTGGGATTGTTATAGGGTTAAACTTAAAGGGCAATTTTGATGTAAAAGTTGTTATTAATGCTGTTTTAGTTTTCTCAAATTAAAAAAAGAAGCGTGGTGTTGACCAGTTTTGTTT
Organism: Crossaster papposus; assembly: GCA_037893245.1. Lineage (NCBI taxonomy): Eukaryota > Metazoa > Echinodermata > Asteroidea > Velatida > Solasteridae > Crossaster > Crossaster papposus. Next base: position 174,390 of record JBAIAA010000425.1, read on the forward strand.
TGTTTTTCAGATGCATTCAACAAGTATCACTGTCCCTGAGCATGCTGGGACTGATGATGGCGATGCCTCGTCAACTGCTGCCCAAAATGCATCCGAAAATCCTAGCACCAATGTGAACACCATCAGCACAAATAGCAGCAACGGCGAAAGATCGAGCAGTAGCAACTCGCGCAGCTCCCGCCGTCACCACCGGTCCCGCTCCCATGGGCACCATCGACACCGCAGCAGACGGAGGCGCCACAACCCCAAGCAGTCCGAGCGGAACCTGGTGGCAGCCATCTTGGGCATGGTGGTCATCGCTGTGTTAATCTCCTCACTGGCTGAGCAGAAGTGGTTCCACTTACACGGCGGACGGTGCCCTAAGGAAAACCTAGGCGCCTATCAGTTCTTGACCCCTGGCATAGAAACCAGTGGAGGTACATGTTCCTGTCAATGTTTTTCCCTAATCCTGAATTCTCAAATTTGGATAAGATTTTTCAGTTACCCTAGGGAAGCTAGAGTTTGTCATAAATTAGTTTGTATATATTTTGTTGTAGAATAATAGTGTTTGTGTTATTTAGTCTTGTACTGATGAACATTTTTCTTGTATTTAGCTTAGGGTTACTCATAAGAAGGTACAAACACTGAAGAAACATGAAGAGATTTGACAAAGAAATGTACAGTTTGAGACTGAAAAAAAGAAAGCAAGGATGGGAATTTCATTTCATTGAAGGATAAATGAAATTATTCAAGGGAGTGCACTTGTACTGAAAAAAAATAAGGGATAACTTCAATGCTAAAATGTACATTTTAATTTGAAGCTTTTAGATTCAACCTGAAAATTGTTAAAGATTGGTCACATAAAAAAAAAGCAGACATTTATATAAATTAACATAGAAGTTTTTAATCTTATTTTACCAAGACTCCAGATTCATCCAAGTTTGCTCTTAATAATAGTTACACAAGCTATCAAGCCACTTACTAGTAATTATTTGATTCCCTGTGACTGCTTTTCCTAACAGCTTACAGATACTGTTTCAACCCCCAAGTGGTCTCCATCATGCGTGCGGTCATTGCCTGTATCTTCCTCTCCATTACCTCCTCCCTGTTCGCCTTCTTCCTGGACACCCTGGGGCCCATGAAGCCCTCCTTTAAACTCCTCAGGCGACACGGAGTTGGCAACATCATTACTGGTAAGTCATCCCGAGAATCTCCCTGGAAATGGGTAGAGAGCAGAACGTTAAAAACGGCAAATGAACTGGTTGGTCTCACAAAGGTATCACAAAAGAGGTGCACATCAGTGGTACTAACGTAAAATCTGTCCATACCTTCAGGTTTTCTTCAACTTGGGTATCATCTGTAGAATCCTATTTTAAATTTGGAAATAAATAGAGATCATTGTCCTAGTTCTGTTGTTACAAGGTTATGTTCCAAGATATATTTGTTATACTGATTGAAGAAGCAATTCTCTTTGCTAAACTCCTTGGCTCTGCTATTTCCCTGACATTTAAAAGACATGCAATCAACAAACATTTGTATAACGAATCTTGTACCTTGTCAATTTTTAGTACAAGTTATCAAGCTTTATAATGTTTCGCTATGTTTGCTACCTCATGGAGAGCAATAAATAATAGATACATCATGGATAGAAATTGTGTAACTTAAGAACTTCAAAAACCTCTGTTAAAATATGTAAAAATAAAATAAATTCATTTTGTTTTTGGTGACAGTTGTGTTGTGCCTCACCATGAGCGGATTCTGCTACTGGTCGGCCTCTCAGATTGAGAATGTGATGGACGCCCACAAGCTGGGTCCCGGCAGCAAAGTCGTGGTGTCGTTCGGTGTTGGTTACTACCTCATCGTTGCCTCGGGGGCACTCTCTGTCATCATTGCGGCCACCAACCTACTGAGGCCGTACTCGTCCTACGACGAGGTACCCCAGGAGAGACTAATTGAGGATTGGGATCGGTTATTGGAGGCTGAGCTTGCAAATCCTGCTAATCTACCGGAACCACCGGCCTATACCCCCTAACACACATGCATTTTATTAGATTTTTTGTTATTCTGACCATTTTCTGAGGCTAAAATATTTTTGAATTCCTTACCCAAAGAGAAATTGAAGTCAAATACATGCACAACATGCACTAACAGTATGTCCTTTTAGTACAAACTTTGTACTAAAAGTGCATTTTTAGTATTTAGTCCAAATTTTTTATCTGCAATGTCATAGTGGTGTTTCCGGGAGACATGCCAACATTTGAATGTCATTTTGACAATTAGATTCACACTGCCACAGCACTTGTACAGACTGATAACAATTTGCCTCTTTTCATTTATGTGTTCTGATATAAACCACAAGATTTTGTTAAACACAATTGTTCAAGTATACACAGAAATGCATGCTGTTTACGCTTTCATTATTCAATATCTAAATGAACTGTTGCATAATACAGTTGAAACAAATGCAAATGTAGATATTCTTTGATTTGTTTTGTTTAAAAGAAGAAAAGAAATGTACTGTATGTTAATTTTTTAATTTAGAAAAGTACTTGAAAGCATTGTTCCAAAAGAGGAGATCAAGTATTTGTTGAAAGCAAATTTTATTTTCAAAATTCTAGATTTGTTGTTTAGCACCCAGTCCAAAAACATAATACTGATATTATTTGGTGGTTACAGTATTTGTGATGACGTTTTCAGATATTGAAGGGTAATTAATTAGCATATTCTTGGGCAATGTGTTCTATTTGGATGTTTGTATATTTTTGATTTAATATAAATCCTATATCTGCCTCTTTTGTACCAAAGTAAAAAAAAAAAAAAAATATTGTAAATTATGTAATTTTTTTTCTGCCTGTCTTCACATCTGTTTGATTTATGTTGACTTGGACGTGTGTAGATATTCATTTTTGTCCAAAAGTAACATGTACTACAATTTTTATTTCAATGCTTTAGCATTACATTGTATATGAAGATTTTTTTTCGCAAGGAATGAATTCTGGACTGCCTTGAGTCATTTCACAAACCTCGTGTTCAGCGGCGGTTTAAAAAGCTGCGGCTTTGACTCGTCAAATTGTTATTGTACACTGCAATGTTTGGGAGTACATGGTGTCAAAAATAAGTCGGATCTATTTACAACCTACTACAGCAAGGGCTAACAGTATCAGAGCTAAACCCACAGCTGAAGCCAAGATTTTTTAATTGACCTAAATGAGAATGCATATCAGTACTAAAATGCACAATGCTTTACTCAGATAGAACAAAAGTTTTTGTATCCCTAAGGAATTTAGATAAATATATCCCAAATAAAACCACTGTTTTGATATGAATGCCATATTTGGCTTTATATGTTGTAGTTATACCAGAGTTGAATATAATAATTATATCCAACTCCACGAGTTGGATACATCTATTACATGGGTGAAGGGTTCTTTGCAAATAGGATGAATTTTAGGAGAGAAAAAAACCATTAATTCTAGAAATAAAAATAGCTGGTCGGGCCATTTCAAAGATAAAATGCCCCGAACATATTTAATGGCAGAAGAGAAATGTAGTAATTTTGAATATAAATGTATGGTTATAATAGATAAAAATCCAAAACATGTCAGTCTGACCAGTTATTGAGATGACTGCTTTGTCAAAATGTTACACTTTAACCTAACCAGGATGTTACGAACAATACTTTATGTGTTCTTTTGTATTTACATGGCGATTCAAGTACATGTGTATTGTTGCCATCTTTCGATGGACGTGTAAATAACTGCAAATAAACAATTACCAGCAAAATATGAAATGGTCATAATTCAATGTACATTACAGGTATCAATACGTCTCCAGTATATTCTTTTTACAAATGAGTCTTTCTCAAGTAGAGCCAGGAGATTGGAATAGTAGGATCAATATTGTAAAATGAGAACAAAGTAGAACTTTGAGGACAACAAATGTTTCTGTACTATAACCATTAAGCTAACGCCTGCAGGATCGAGGACAAATTCAACAAAGAAACAGTCGTTTGAGGATCCTAAGGGGACCTTTGTTTTCTTTTGTGTTTTGATTCTCGTCATACGCCTCATTTGGCACATTCTGTACTCAAAACATCCTCAACTAAGCTCTTGGAAGTATAGCAAGGGGACAAAGGAATACTCGAAAGGCTGATTAATGTTGAACGCTCAAAGCGAAAGGCATATTTGGAAATCAATTTCAAGTACACTACATGAGAAAAATATTGAGAGTGTAGAAGAACGTTAAATAATGTACATGTCAATTAGGTTTCTGACAGCGTGGATAGTATATACATTTGAGAAGAGGGGAGGACTCGGGGGATTATTTACAAAAAGGACAAAACAAAAACCACAACATCTCAAATCTTGAGAATGCAATCTACAACCAGCTGTAGACAGCTGAAAATTAATTCAAAACAATAGTGGATGGAAACTACAGATAGATTCACTGTATGCAACAAAATGTCCCAGTACCGCCTAAAACCGCCCTGCCTAATACATGTACACCCTGTAATGCCCAAAACTGCCCGAGCACTCTGTGGTTGTATGGACTCATTGGAGAATCAGTACAATGCGACACAATGTAATGTAATACACTGTAATACAATCTGGTACAGGTGCCGTTAATTGTATGTACAGAGAGAGGGTGATTCAGAAGTGTGCCATGGGGTCTTCAAATCGTTTCCTCTTCATGCGGAACGCCTCCATCTCGTCTTCAGTGGGCTCCTTGGTTTCGATGGCGCGCAGAGAGTTGTACGGACGCTTGCGCTCGTCCATTGCTAAGATGCGCTCAGCCTCCCGCTGGTTCTCTGCTTCCTTCCGCAGTGCCTATGTGGTGGAAACCAGCCAAAAATATTAACGTCAAGTTTTAAAAAAAATGTAATATCGAATCACTAAACAATTTGCTGACACTGCCCTGTAATTTTTAAGTGCATCGGTGAGAATAATTCGTGTAAAAATTGATAAAGGTAGGACTTGAACCCACAACCCTTTGCTCACTAGTTCAGATGTCTTATGACCACACTAAGCTTGCCAGGGTTGACTGACTGGTTTGAATTCCAACCACCTGATTTCCTACCTCTTGTAAGTTCTTTCGTTTGATTTCCTCCTCATCTTCGTCGCTGTCGCTGTCATCACTGCTGCTTGCCCGACGTCTCCTCTTTTTCTTCTTGTTCTTCTTGTTCTTCTTTTTCTCTTTTCGTCTTCTCTCTTTCTCCAATCGTTCTTTGTGTTGCTGTTGAATTGAAAAGCCGTGTTTGGATTGGAGACAGTTTTTGAAACTGTATGACTGTGAGAAGTGACTGACCTGTGATTGACTTGTAACTGACTTAGGATTTACAAGACACAAACTCGGGTTTCAAGAAACAGAATAGACCATCGTAGCGAGAACGCTACTTTCGCACGTGTTCCTGAACACTGTAAGCTGTTGAATGCGATGGGGCCAGACTATTGTGCATTCTAAGCCTTGCTTTCCTAAACTATTACGATATGTTTAGGTACAATTTTTTAATTATTCATTTGTAAGAAACTTTTATTTTATTGCAAGCATTTCTACTTGCAAGTTCAAAAACTGAAGTCAGTGGCTTCTGTTGAGTGTGCAGAGACGATACAAATGAACTCACCTCCATCAGTGATTTGGGTTCTTCCTCCTCGCTTTCTTCACCTTCCTGCTCAGGTATAATAGCCAGGTCCATGGTAGAGGCTTGTCGTCCAGCTTGACCAGTGCAGTAAGACCCCCTGACCATTGAGTGACAGCACCCGAAGCCCCAGCAGAAGTCCTTCCAGTATGAACCCCACACGCTCTACAGACAGAACAGTATTTACAAAACTAAGACATATCAAGTTACAGAACTAACGAAGCGCTTTGTTGCACTTTCATATACTGTAGACTTGTTGGATCTGTGGCATGTCATTAGCTAATGTAACTAATTCGGATTTGGGTCATTTGATAAATTTGGAGTCCAATTTTGTCCAAACATCTATGGTTTTATAATTCTGATGCACTCCTTGTTGTCCCCTAAGAGTGATTATGAATAGAGAACAACCTATCTAACAAATATCAAATTATTTAAAGTCATTCTCAACGCATGCTTTGTTACAAGGCCACTAACTTCACATGCGAAATGTCACAATACTGAAGTGTTTTGGATCTTGTAGCAAAGCAGGAGTTAATTAATGATAATTGAATGGCCAATTACAAATACCAAGGTAATATCGACAGGAAAAATGTTACAGTTTGGAGTCTAAATTGATACAATACCCCATTTATTAAGTGTTATCCACCAAATAATTGCTAGCCACAGTTTGCATTATCATTACCCCAACTCATTCAAAATATTATTAAGATTAATTATCTCCCTAGGAATTATAAAGTTGCAACTGACTTTCCAACGATGAGTATCTAATCTGCTGCACTCACCGTGTGATTGTTGGCCAAGACGTCCTCCTGGTATTTGGATTTGACCTTTGCCCTCTCCTGACCTTTGATGACATTGCCGTGCCTGGAGTATTCGACATAGTCCTCCTTTTACCACGGAAATAAAAACATTGTTTAAAATGGACGGGAAGTCAAGTAGAAATTGGTTGTGAATAATTCACTTATTTCCGAGGATTGAAGGGAATAACAATTAGGAGAAAACATCTTCATAAACCTTTGAGGTCATTTATTTTCCTGTGGGGTGAGATAGAGAATCACCACTTCAGGGATTGATCCGTTATTTAATCCCTTGACACCGGTATTAATTCCTCACTTAACAGATTATACACATGACTACACAGCAGCCTTTGTCCAGTACCTTCACTGCACAATGGACCTGAGCGTGCAGCTGTCATACAGGCCGCGTTCTACAGTGTAGCAAAGCTGACAACAGCATTCTGGAAGAATTAGAGGGCTGCGACCATAGCCGCTACCCGGTTAAACATGAGATAGAGGGTTAAGACATTAACGTCATTGAACTCAACAAACTACTGATCTTACCGTCTGGGCCAACAAGAGTTCCCGGGGTGGTGCCTCTAGATGCTCCGCTCCTCCATACTACGAAGGGGGGGAAATGAAATAAAATATCAATATTTATACAATATCATTATTTATTTATTCTAATTTACACAAAATTGTTAGTAAAATAGTCCATATTTTCACGTCATATGGGGTGAGGGTTAATAATATCTGCCAACTTTAAACGACTGCAAGAACACGCAAATCCAGATCGGTGGTCAATTTAGGCTGATGCATATTTAACTTGATCAACGCATTGCGAATATTCGATAGCCCAGATTATAATAAATGAATACCAAATTATTCATAAATACACAGCCCTAATGGGACTTTGTTTTGCTTTTCATCTCTGTAATTTGTAATTCAATCGCACTTAGACTTGTGACAAATGATGTTACAACATCTGCTGGAGCTTCAGACTTACTCTCTCTACGATACTGCCTTTCTGATTGGCCTTGAAGTCTTCCTTCTTGACGGAGAACTCCTTGTGAAGCAACTCTAGCTTGGTGGGCTCAGCCTGAAGATGTACGTCTGTTCCTTTCTCTGACGCCTCCCATGCAAACACTTCATAAACAAACACCCCCACAAAATAATCATTCAAATAACTCCGTCATATATTGTTGAGGTTTTAAAAGGTCTTAGAAATACTCAGGCAAGTCAAGCGAAGCCTTATTGCAGTAGAGCGCTGTGGTCCAAAGATTATGGTGTTAGACTCACGTGCCTTGGTACATAGGTTTATAACCTAACGGCGGGGAACATGGTGCTCGAGTTCTTGGGCAAGACACTTCACTACAATTGCCTCTCTCCACAAAGGAGTACAAGCAGAAACCAGTGAAGATAGTGAAATCACTCTGGGTCATGCTATGAGACCACGGTGTATTGACACTGTGTAAGCAAAGCCATATAGTGTGTATGCCCATTTAATAACTACAGAAGTGCTCTTCATATCACACGTCAAGACTACCCAAATCACTGCGGCTGGAGTGATTTGGCATGTACCACTGCCATACAATTAATTGCCCTCATAGAGGAAGGGTTCAAATAAGAATAAAACAAAATTCGAACTGCATTTAATTGTTTGTTCACTCACGCTGTGCTATGGCCATCTCTTTCGTGTCTCCCGTCGCTCTGACAAAATTGTCACCGGCCATTTTGGAACTGCAAAAAGTGTCAACGCAAATTTATTACAGTACATTTTGAAAACTGCATAGCTTTTCATCTATCTAATAATAAAGTCTGATTGTTATTTTGCAAATATTCCAGGATATTAAATTTAAAAGCAATTCAGTAATCAATTGACCCTGACCCTCTTAAACCTACAAAACCAACTCGGCCTTCTGACACTTACTCTTCGGCACTCTCATGTTTGGATGGATTCTGTCTCATGGAGCGCGTCTTAGGATCGTAGTACGCTGAGTTTGGATCAAGATTATACAGATACTTGGCCGTGTCCTCTCGGATTCGAAGGTTCCGCACTGTGATACGTCTGCAAATAAAAAATAAAAATACCCAAATATCAGTACAATTGTTTTTAAAGCTTTTTTGCTGATTTTGGTGGATTTAGTCAATACAAAAATATTTGACGACACAGCAGTTTAATGGTCAACAATACTGTACACTACAGGAAGCTAAACAATTATGAATCTTTAGCAATAATCTCACCGTTTGCTGTCAAAGTTGGTACCTGGCATGTCAAAGTCATCTGCGTACTTATCTTCATCAGCGTCACTGTTGTCACTGTCCCTTTCCTGTCATCGCAATTAACAAAAAACTCATCACTAATAATTTACCCGCAAAAATGACATCTTTCCATAATATTTACATTCAAGAAAGCTGCTCGATACCTAAACTTTCAAACAGAAAAAGAATCATTATTTACTTTTAAATAAAAGACAGCACGGTTTGGAATTAAAACAGAAACTGTTTGATCTTTACAAAATTGACATCTTTTGTGTACATCCCAATTTCTTATTTTTTTAGGATGAAGTGTTCCACAAGTTACCACTAGTTTCTCAGTTGACAGCTCTCCTGATGCGAAGTCTTGAAGTTGCTTGCCTTTCAGCTGTTTCTTGGCCTTTTTGTAACAAAAATAAAAATACAAAAAAACCCAAAACATTCATGAGAAAAATGGAAATAGTCCATTTAGAACATGTAATATGTACGTAGATTAAATGTATAATTTAATTAGTAATCCTAACGTTCTAGGGGTTCATTTGGGGTACAGTAGACAGTACTACAAAATACTACTCAATTCTCATAGGCCAGTGTGGTAAGAGTACTGCATGCTGCAGTTTACTCAAGTAGTATTTTGTAGGTGACGTCAGGGTTAATAACACAATTTTACAAACATTATCAAATATCCTTTTTACTTTTTAAGGTAGAAATGTTATATTTAAAGGTATCAGAATAGAGAAATAAACAGTTTTATCAACTTAGATTAGATTACATCTGTTATAATTTATTTATTTATTTATTTACCAGATGGGTTTGTACTTTGCAAGATATCCAAACTCACCTCTTCTATTTTTGCGTATTCATCCAACACGGCCTCGTATTCCTCAGGATTGTAGCCATTCCATCGATCTCTCTTCCCATCGTAATCAAAGCTCAGCTTGGGCTGCAGGTGTTCGTCTGGCGCAAACTGGTCCCCGGTAAACTTGGCCCCAACTTTGCGAGGTCTCTGGAGTAAAGACACAGTTTGTTTGAAGAATGGCTATTTGTGATTGGCCATGACAACAGTGACAAATCTGTAAACGTAATTCTAAAAACAAGTTAAAACTGGGAAATAAGAAAATTAAAATGTTCGAGACAGACCTGTGCAGAAACTGAATATATGCACCGCTTACAAAGTTTCACTACTTTGAGCGACGGTGTAGTCTCCCGAGGTGATCCATGGAGCATTCTAATTTCGTGAGGCTAACCGAGGGAAAATACGGGGCCCGATGGATCACACAGAAAAGTTTATTTAGCAATACCTCAACACAGTCTTTCTTCTTGTGCGTCATGGCTCCACAATTTTCGCAGGCGCCCTTTCGAAATTTTGTTGAAATGGCTCCCTAAAAAAAAAAAAAAAAAAAAAAAGTTTGATGTTAGGTACTTAATGTCAGGTCAATTTGGCTTCTGTGGAAAATGTAAAACATATTTGAGATACTGCTTCAAGTAAAAACAATTTTATGTCAAGACAAACAATTTTATTTACTTCAGTACATGTGCTGAAACTTTCAAGGGATCTTATATTTGTGGTTCATTTATAAAATTATAAAATTGAGTCTGATGAATAATTGTATTCCCTGTATTGTGCTAAACTTTCGGTCATTTTCAAAGTATATGCTTTATGGAGGAAACTAATGACATTATGTAATGACATTAACCTAACCCCAAGGGGTATTCTGTGGGTTGCCTTCCACAAGCATCAGATTGCATCATTGGTCAAAGTGTCAACCTTGCTCAATGCGAGAGATCCATCAGGTCCACCTGCTGCACTTTGTTGCATGTGGAAGGGTTAGGGTTAACCCTAACAGTCCTAAATCTTTCAACTGTTGGAGGATTAAAGACCGTTAGCGTTAATGCCTTTTTGTTGATCATACCTCGCGCACTCCCTTGCTGTACCAAGACGCAATGTCTGAGAATTCCCTCTGTTTTTCGTCCTGTGGCCTCTGATGCTTCAAAGTTGGTTGTCCATACCCAACGTACCACGGCACAGTAGAAATATACTGGGGAATGTGGGGGTTGATGTCTCTGAGAAATGTCAAGAAAAAAATGACATGTTTAAAACTTGAATTCTTTTTGTGTCTAAAAGGTAGGATACACCATTGGTAGTTGCTTGAATTATCACGAATGGGTGGATTTTGGGGGTTATAACCTGTCCAAAGTTTTACAATCATGGATGCTGAGAAAAGCAAGAAAAACAGTGTTCGTTTTTAACTGGCGATGGGCAGTGGCTCTTAGTTTTTGTCTACTTCAGTCTACTTCATAAATTCACAGTGATTACATTCCAGAAAATGTAGTCTAGTTCATGAATATTTATGACTTCCATAAGATACGTGTATATAAATCCTACCAACCCCTGGTAGCTATACTTACTTTCCCTCTTCGTCCGTGAGCGCAGGGGCGGTTCCAGCCTTTCTCGCCTCCTCGAGCTCCTTAGCTTTTCTCCAATCTTCTCTCTTGGACTGCTGAGAGGGTTCCATGGAGGTACTAATAGAGCTGGCAGCTGCCGAGGGCAGCACGCTGGGGGCTTGCATGGCCATGATTGGGCCAGGACGTTAGGAAGACCAAGATGCTGTAGTGTTACCTCGGTTTGACAATTGAAAGGGTGACTGTAAAAAAATATAATAATCAAAATGAAATTTCTTGAACTTTTTGTTGTTGAGATGTCGAGTTCAGAGCACTGACTGAAAACCATCAACTGACATAGCACACCAATTGCCGTAATTATAAATGGAACAAAATAAGCAAATATGATATCTGTAATTGTCGTCTCCAGTAAGCACCATTTCAAACTGATGTTCATGAGTATTGTATGTGATTGTAACGACTAACGCCAGGAAGAAAACACATTTTATTCCCAAATTTAGAATATGTTTTAATCCCCAGTTATGTTTCTTCAGAAATAATATAGTATCCCGATGCCACTATAGTGGTTGTGTACAAAGTCTAAGGAGAGTCGATAGCAATTCTAACAAAACAAAAGTATTTCCGAACAAAACTAAATGTTTCTCATTATCTCAATCTCCGTCACAGATTCACGTCTTTTCAACATTTTTGAGTGATTGACCTTCATTGAGATAATAATATATATAGAAAAAAGTGAGGTCAGGTTGCAACATTCTTTCCGAGAAACGTTCAAAATTTTACTGAAAAATTTCCGGAAATTTGAAAAGTAAATTTTTGTTTATACATTGTACATGGGCATGCCATGCGCATACATGTACATATCGGATCGCTGCATTCATAAACCATTCGGTGTCAGGTCAACTCGCCCCCTGACCGACTCGCCCCTTACCTACTCGCCCCTTTCCAACTCGCCCCCTGACCGACTCGCCCCCTGACCGACTCGCCCCTTACTAACTCGCCCCCTGACCGACTCGCCCCCTGGCCGACTCGCCTCCTGACCGACTCGCCCCCTGACCGACTCGCCCCCTGGTTTGATTTACATGTATTTTTAATTCTATAATTTGTATCATTTGCCCTCGTAGAACAACTGAAAAGACGATGTGGGTAAACTTTTTTCCTTGATTATTCTCTTGCATAGGCCCTAATCTCGATTATTTTTATCTAAGTTTTAGAAAATACCTTTTGATGTTCGTTTCGGTGGGATGGAAATTAAAGACAAAGCAGTAGGCCTAAATCCTCGAAGCCAAAAAAGTTAAACTCATAACAATTTATTTATACATATATTTAAAGCAAAATGGGGGGGGGGGGGGGAATAATCATGTTTGGTTCTTGTTTTTATGAGGTTTTTTTCGGAGCGCGGGGGGACAAGTTGATCGCATAATTTGATGCGATTTAGTACTGCAAATTCCAACCCAATAGGGCTTTTCAAGGAATAGGGAATCTGTCAATCACTCCATCATTCTTTGTTAAGAAAACCAACGCTAATGAGGAATTGAACTGGGTGTTACGACGCTCAGCTCTAAAACTGTCGGCTCCCTCTGATCAGTCCGCCAAACGGGGTGAAAGATGGTGACCAACCAAGATCAAACTGCCAGCTGACAGTGAATACAATAAAGTCGCTAATTTGACCATAGAGCAAGATTTGACCAATGAGGTTGCTACTTTTGGAGAAGGGGGGACTGTTTGTGGTATTTTGTATGTGTTAAATGTGATTTTCACATTTTATAAGACGTTTGGCATGTCGTATTAGACCTGAGAATATTCAGAACATAAAAAGCACGAACTTTTTAATGACCATCCATGGACCGTTTTTATGCATGCTTTAGGGTGGGTTTTTGCGGGGCACGCGAACGATTTGCGAAGGATATGCGAATGCCAAAAAAATGGCAAAGTCAACATTCGTATTTTTAAGTTTCCAAAAGTTCGCAAAACATGCGCGGGGGTTCGGAATCGTCGTCATCTATTGTTCGCGGGACTCCAGTCCAGTCCATCACATTGTAGATTTCTCCTTAATTATAATATTTGAATCATTTCTTTGTATGCCTAATGTAAATAAATTGTACACAACTTTACTTGAGGAAGAATATTAGAAAGTTGTCCGTTTCCATCATCTTGGAAGTCGCATTCTTGCAGCCTATTTTTTGCTTCCTCTGATCAGTCCGCAAATGTCTAAGTTGAGAGTTCGCTTTTATTCCTCAAAATGACGAATTTTATGGTAACGAATATACATGATGTACATCGATCGTACAAGGACAGGTCCATAAATCAAACGAGGGGGCGAGTCGGTCAGGGGGCGAGTCGGTCAGGAGGCGAGTCGGCTAGGGGGCGAGTCGGTCAGGGGGCGAGTTGGTAAGGGGCGAGTCGGTCAGGGGGCGAGTCGGTCAGGGGGCGAGTCGGTCAGGGGGCGAGTTGGTAAGGGGCGAGTAGGTAAGGGGCGAGTCGGTCAGGGGGCGAGTTGACCTACAATCAACCATTCAATATTCATATTATTATTATTAATCACGATCACTTTCGACGGTCAAGTGAGACTGAATATTTAGCTTTATTTTGTCTGAATAAAGTGTTCTTAAGATAGTAATCATTAAAAAATACCTTTATCTTACTAAATATCTCTAAATATTATGAAAACCGTGGCAGTTTCGTTATATATATCGTACTTTTTTGTAAAACTTACCCGACATATATGCGCAATGTCACGTACGTACAACGCGATGTTTTCAGTCGTATTCCCTGTCTACTCTTCACGCTTTCTTAAGAACTGACTATTCATTTCTGAATTTTCGACGCAAACGGCTGTTTAAATTATACTTAATTTAACTTCTTAATACAAACACAAAACAGCCGTTACCTCACAATAAAACACAGTCTGGTATTCGTCTATCACTCTGCAGTGTGCATTATGGTCATTTGTACCGTGTACCAATCTATTAAATAACATAATACTCTGGAGTAGAGCGAGTGTGTTTTGATAAACTGCACTAAATTAAAAGGTTATTTTAAAGCCAAATGTTAAACCATAGATTGAAAACCATATTGGTGGAACTCCAAGAAACACTTATTGGTCAATTTTTTGTTGATTTGTCATAAAACCATCAAATCTAACAAGTTTAATCGTGAATCTCATTTGTAAATCATCACTCATCAGTAGCTCATGACTCATCATCTACGCCAAGCTAGCTATATCCTGACGCTGGGTCATCAAATCTCATTTTAAAACCATGGGTCTCTTCGGTAAAACACCACAAAAGGATCCTAAAGAACAGGTATGTTACTAGTTTTAACATTTTAATTTTAATTGTAAAAACGATTAACTTTGAATCTTAAATAATTAAAATAATATCAGCGAATACAACATCATTTTTGAATTTTTTAGAAATTGTTTAAATTTTGCTAAATCCATAGAGTTTCCTAGTATTACTTTTATCTTCTTACTAAAACAGGTTCAAGATTGGACGAGGAATCTAAACAGAGAATCAAGAAAACTAGACAGACAGATCAGATGTGAGTACAAGTACAAGACATAAGTAAATGGTTTAATATCAACGACAACTTTTAAAGAATGTTCATTTACAAATTACAGTATGTGCAATTCTACTCGCACTTGAGAAGTCTGAATAGTTTTGTTTCAAATGCAGCTATCGAGCGAGAAGAGCTGAAGGTGAAAAGATCTGTGAAAGATGCTGCCAAGAAGGGCCAGAAGGATGTGTGCAAGATCCTGGCCAAGGAGATTGTCAACTCTAGGAAAGCCATCAAGAGGATCTACACCTCCAAGGCACAGATCAACTCAGTCGGTATGCAGATGAAGAATCAACTGGGTAAGGTCACTAAGGTCACTAAGGTCACTAAGGTGACGTTTCTTTCGGGCCACTTCCTGTTTGCCACAGTCGCGAGGTGAAAACATTGTTAAATGAACGCACTATTGTCCTGTAAAGCTACGGAGCGCTGCATTGGTTTTAAGCTCGCATTGACCCGAGGTTATGCAAAGTTGCATCCATCTATAGATGAGGGCGCTGTTTAGTCTGCTGACATGAAAATGAAGACACTTGAAAGATTCAAAATTCAAAATCAAAATTATGATCTTTGATCATTTTTTTCCCCCAAAGCCCTGATCAGAATGTCAGGTGCTATGGAGAAGAGTGCCGACGTCATGAAGAGCATGTCTCAGCTGTGCCGCGTCTCAGATGTCCAAGCCACCATGATGGAGATGTCTAAGGAGATGATGAAGGCTGGCATCATTGAGGAGATGGTGGAGGACACCTTCGACTCCTTGGAAGATGACGAGATGGAGGAAGCCACGGAGCAAGAGGTGGAAAAGATCCTCTTTGAGATTACAGCTGGTAAGACGATCAATTAATCAATTCTGATCAAAGTCAAATTAAAAAGTCGGACTCCCAACAGTCAGACTTAAAATTGTTTTGCAGTTACTTTGATTGATGTCATCACTCTTACAGATAGAAGGCATCAAAAAATGTGCCATGAATTAAACAACAAAAACTTATGTCAGATGTAACAAGGAATCAGGGACACAAGAAATTGGACTCCCGATTGATGAACTGACCCTCATTTCAATTACTAGTCACTTGACGTGGGAGACGTGATAAATTTTTGATGGACACAACAGCACTACTGACTACATTGATAAGCATTGGCAGCAAACATTAATTCTTTGTTTTATTTCAAATTTGTTTATCAAGGTCGCCTGAGTGATGCGCCCAAAGCAGTCAACGACGATCTTCCAGCTGCCGGGGCAACGGCCGCCTCTGACGAAGAAGAGGAAGCAGCCGAAGACATCTCTGAGATGCAGGCGAGACTGGAGGCACTCAGGAGCTAAGATGGTAAAAGTGTGTCTTGTTGATGCCTCAAGATGTTGTACAGAATAAGAATATGTAGTTAACTCGCAGAGACAGTGCGGGATGTGTAGGATCTGTGCCTGTCCACTACAATGTATGCATGATTTGAGTCCATGCATGTGGCAAAACATGTAGAATGGATGCAAAAAGATTGTGACGAAGGTTGCCAACCATTTATGTATATATTTTTCAATAAATTCTGTATAGACTCTCAGATTCTGTGATCAAATATTTAATAAGCTACGCTTGTCCACAAAATGTTGTTACAAATTTGTTTAGCAAATTCTTAAATAGAGCAAATTTAATGTTTTTTCACAGATTTTTTCAACAACCATAGTCTTGGGATGTACAAAGTTAAGAACGTCCCTGCAAAAAAAGGAATAAAAGTCACAAAAATGTGGCTTTTGATAAGTAAACAATATTTAAAATCATGTCGGTCACTTCAACTATTGTTTGTAATGAATTGAGGTATGTAAAAGATATTCACACACCCCTTTTGGTCCAAATTGGAAGGCATTTCTGAAATGGTAGATTGAAAATTGCTAGTTGCTACAAGACGTAATGATGTCACGTTTGGTTGACAAGCTCCCGTTCGTTCGTAATGGGAGCCAATTCGCTATTGTCCCCATCAAGGTCCTGCAGGAATGCACGTGTAAACAAAGCATGATGTCATTATGTTTGAGTTCTATAAATAGGAGGGATGCTCCCAATGGAAAAGTGTGACGACCTCATAAATGTAAACACTGCAACCATTGGAGGGTAGTCTTTATTTACATTGTACACAGCCAATCAGAAATGTCAACCTTTATTTCCTTGGTCACAGCTTATGCAAATGTGTCATCCTTGCTTTATGCTTATTTGGCGTTAATCAACTGTCTCTGGGGTCAGCTGTTTTGCGAGGCCATGCAGCGTATTCTCCTGTGAAAGACGTTATTTTATCAGCCAAAAATGAAGTTAATCTTTCAAAATAAATGGGATATATAATTCAACTAAAACTATTATGGTGTTTTTTTTTCGTTTGGTTTATTGTATATTTGAAAAAAATACATATTTATGGACTAAAATGGTGAAACTTGGACAAACCTTGTTTGGGGCAATTTATCGGATCATTTTGAGCCTGAAAATTCTGGTATCAAATTTGACTTTAATATTGATTCACAAAATAGTTTAGCATTTTAATGGTTGGTCTTTTTGCCATTAATTAATCATTTTTAGTTTGCAATAAAATTAAATCACAGTCATGACAGCCCTCTCATAAAATATGCCTATATTTTGTCTCTAAAAATTATTGTTTTTAATGTGTTTTTTAAAATAAAATTATTTGTACATCTTGATAATACACAGCACACAATTACGTGCATTTCTAATATCATTTTAGAACAATATTAATGTTTTCCATGCAAATTGATACATCTATCAAGGAATTATAGAAACATCTTTTTTATTAGTTCCCCGATTTCTGAAAACCTTAATTTAAGATTCAACTTACAAAAACATTTGCCTGCTTTTGCTGTTCACATAAAGTGCCTCCATTTACATGTCAATAAGATAATTTAACCAATTTAAGTCCAATAGTAATTTGTCCATTTTTTTGAAAATTTGAAAGATTATGGATTCTTTGGCATGTTCACATCTGCTCACATTTCACGATCATTTTTCTTTCTCGTAACTGAAATAACCCTGTGGACGAAAAATCAATCAAACTTGTAAACATCAATTTAAACTGCTCGGTTGATTGAACTCCATCATATTCACAGATGAGTTCATTGAGATCTCGCTCATGATTTGCGAGATAAGTGGTATGGTGTACGAGAAAACGGAATCTTGACGCCCTGTTGGTTGAACCTCGGGCAAACTGGGAATCTTTAGCGAGCTGCCAGAATACTCTAGCAGACTCCCGAGGCGAGGTTGGTGGTTTAGCCTGCTGGGCCTCCTGAGAATTTTGCCCTCTGGAGTCAGAATGATGTCGCCGCTCTCCGTCCTGACGTAAAAGCCCTCTTGCACAACCAGGTCGGCACTCGTAGACAAGATGTCGCTGGGTTTCATGACAAGAACACTAAATTTGGAGTTGTGTTCCTCCATTTTTAAATCCTGATTGTTATCTTTTGTGACGAGGTTGTCGGTTCCTGATTGGATATCACCAGTTACTGTGCCAGTGTCGTCCAACCGTTTGGCCATGATGCCAGTTTTAGCCGTGACATCACTAGTTTTTCTCCTAACATCGTTGATACCCTGTTCCGCCTTTGCATACAAATCCTCCTCTTCATTAGGAGTCTGCAGCGTCTCCGTGATTACGTCATTTCTGCACTGTTGCGAGAGGTAGGAGTTGCCGTTGCCCATCTGACATTGCCGTGGCGACCCCTCCGAGAGGAAATCAGACGGGAATTCCTCAGGCACCCTAGAGGCTGTTAAGTCTGGCTGCTCATTGTTAGGTGGTGACGGCAAACTGTCTTTGCTGATAATAATAGTATCTGTGGATCTATGGACAAACATTGACTACGGTTTACGTTAGTGTAACACCAACATTTGCATCCTTAGTGCAAGCAAAAGAAAATGTTGTGGTCATTTTGTTTATTTAAATATTGGTTGAAAAATAGCGAGAGATATATTGTGCACATTCAAGACGAACGCAAGAAATCTGCAGTTAAACTTCATGTCGACCTTCTACAGTACTGGCATCGTAACACACAGCTTTTCAGCTCAAACAGAAAATGTGTCTTGGCGTAATGTCTTCAAGACAACTTACATTTTCTTTGCCGAGGTGTTCTGCAAACCGCTCTGTATTTGTACGCGAATGTCTTGCTCATTCATGCCAAGTAGCCAGAATGTTGTCATGACTCCCTTGCCCTAAACCAAGAAGGAAATGCATAAAAGTCAGCTAATTCGATAACTTAAAAATGTCTTGTTATTCTACCTGTATTTCTTAAAAAGACGAATCTGCAATGGCCCTACTACATACAAAGTACTCTGACTGTGTCGATGGTCGATGGAGGGTTACGATTATCGCAACTATTACCCCACATGCACCACTAAAAACAAAATCATCGTGAGGGAATGAACTGCTTTTGAGGTACCGGTAATAAAAAAAAATCATTACAAGTTAACAAAATAATATTTAGAGTTTAGAAAAAATGCCAGCCTAATTTTTTTCCACAGGCTGTCCTCTCTACACTCTCAGGGGCTTCGTACATTGGAGAGGCTAATAAAATACATTTGCGTTTTATCCAACTGTAATCCGGATTTCCCAACTACTCCATCCCAGTTAGGACTGCCCCAACTGTACTTGGGGCAGTCCCAAGTACAGTTAGGACATCGCCGTAGTTAGGGAGTATCATGGATTCCTCCATGGGAGTATCAACATCGTAACGTCTCGGTGCATCTCCCTGACATACCTTGATCTTCATTTGACCCCTGAACTCTAGCCGGTACCCGCCGATGCTGGTAAGCAGAATAGCTGTGTTCCAGCTGACATGGATGCATTGGGGAATTCCGTGGGATTCCATGCGGGACGCTGTGTTGACGGTGTCCCCAAAGAGACAAAATTTTGGCATTGTGAGGCCTACCACACCAGCTGCCACTGGTCCTACAGAAACATGACAAACAAATCATGTACAAAACTAAGGGAATAAATGTGTGTTCGGGAGGTTTTAACCACTCTGTTTAATACCGCTTGGAGTCTGGGTGCTGATAATTACCCGAGCCGAAGGCGAGGGTAATTATCAGCACCCAGACTCCAAGCGGTATTAAACAGAGTGATTAATACCGACCGAACACACATTTATTCCCATTCATAAATACCTTTTTTGTAAAATTCAGCCAAAAAAGCCCCGAAAATCACGGCAAATTGTCGCAAGTAAATTTCGGTGTTTCGCCATTCTGTGTGTTTTCCCCTATCCATGTTCACGGGCCACTGTCAAATGACATGTTTCCGCCTCTGTCGCTCTACGTCACAATACATGCAATAAAGCGTATTTACCATTGATCTCCATTATATAGACTGGATAGGCCTCCGCGTCTAAATGGCGTACGCGCGCGTGTTTTTTTCAAAGGGAAAAGAACGAACGTGACGCGACCGCGTTTGTGCACGACTTATGGAATTTTTTTAAAAAGTGGAAGACTTTTTTTCTTAAATTCGTCATATTTGGAGGAAAAGGATTTTGCACCCGAATGGTTCAAAATAGATAAGAACAATGGTCTGCGCAGCAGTGAAGTGCCCGGAGAAGGATGTCCATTGAGTTGTCCATGTGCAGGGGCTACTTTTGTTGCCAACTGATTTTAAACACTTCTAGCCATGTCTTTATCGTCCGTTTAAAACCGGCCACGTGACGGGCTCTCGACCAATAGGAATGCCTAAACTGTCCCAGGTATTTATGAATATTATTTTTATTATTAGTTTTTTTTTGGGGGGTGTGGTGTTAGTCTAAATTGTCCATTCTATACCCGAGTTGATACCAATCCTGATCTGTATTTGATGTTCAGGCATGTGCCTAATTTTAAATGTCTTGACGCCCTCTCTGACTGCCAGAGCCATGCTAGCGATCTCTGAAGCATGTCTCATGCCGTTGCGGTTCGGAAGGCCACTTGCCACCACGTAGGCATCTCCTACAGTCTCAATCTAAGCCAAAAGACCAACAACAAACAAATAGGAAAATAAGTCATTTTTTTAAAGTACAGTAGGAAACAGTAGGATGAGAAAACCAACGCTTACTTTGGTCTTGATTAGGGAAAGGAATTGAAGCGTTTGGACAAAACAATATAGTGACAATTACAAATATTTCAGAAAAATATTTTGCAGCCTTTTCTTCCCTAAATTCTTTTAACGCTCAGTGTAATTAGAGACCCAGTAAATGACTGGTGAAAATGAAGTACAGAAATTACATATACCACAGTACTTGACAAATATGATTGCATTTGTTGATGTAACCCTTTCCGACTTTGTAAATTTTCTACTTTTGCTGTTTTCTTTTGTTTTTCTTAATTTGATGGCAGCCTTATACATAGTTCCGCAAGGCACAATAATCAAATTTGTTTTGTTTGGGGAAAAACCCTCCTTATGAACTTAACATTTTTCTATTGTCTTCAGTTTTAAGTGTAAAGAATGGAACCAAGCCAACCTTGTAGACATCAAATCTTTCCAAGATGGCGTCAAAACAGGTGTAAAGGTCATTCAAAAGGTTAACGACCTCCATGGGGGAACTCTTGGCCGACAGCTCAGTGAAACCGACAATATCGCTGAAATACAGAGTCACCAGATCGTAGTACTCTCCGAGAAATGACTGGCCTTTCTTCAACTTGTCTGCAACAGCCCTGCCCCCCCCCAAAAAAAACCCAACCCCAATAAATAATATTTTTATTTCATGGATGAAGGAAAGGAAATATACGAGGTAACCATTTTCTTGTCTAATAATCATCAATTTAATCAATAATCATCAATTTAACTATTCGATGAGATAAATCTGCTCTCACTTAGGTAGCATCCTGTACAGCAATGCATCAGTCTTCTTCTTTTCCTCTAAGAGTTGCCCTGTTCTGTCTAGTACCACTTGCTCAAGATTCTCCGTGTACTTCTCCATCTTAGATACCATGTCGTCCATTAGATTCAGCTCCTTTCTGCATGGGAGGACAATTCTCTGGTTTACCTGCTATCTATCTAGTAACTATTGAAGATGTCAGTCAATGAACATAACAATGTGTTTTTATTGATATTTATTATGGCCATCTAAAGATTACCGTATAAAATAGCTGCCCTCTGTTTAATGATGTACATGTACATCGGGTTGGCGGTCAGGCCAAACATTAGTCTGTGTAGAGCAGGGCAATCTTTTCAATTTAAAATCTTGGTCTTGGAATGAAGAATACCCGCCCCGTTCCTGGCCTCTACCTTTCTTTCTGCATTGTTCTGAGCCGGTGTCTGATGATGTTGAAGTCGGGCCTGTCTTTAGGATGTTCCTCCCAGCATTGCATCGACAGCTCTGTCAGGCACGTCACGATGCCGTCCGTGACGGGGAGGTAGGCCGATAGGCTATTCGGGTCGGCCTCCGACTCCGAGGCTGCCTTGCGGGGACGAAAGGGGGGCTCTTGGCGCGTCATCACTCTGCGGATGATCTCTGAGTCAGAAGGATCAAATCGATTATGATTGTACATGTACATGTAGTTGGCTTGTGTGGTCATTTCTGATATCTATTTTGGAAATTAAAGAAGGTCAATGCCACACTGCTATTGTTACTAATATCGTTACTTTAGGCGTGATCCTCAGCCACATGGCAATTACGAGTTCGTGGCTTATGACTAGCGCCCCCAGAACAAAGATATTGACTAATTTGGGGAACTGCCAACACAGTGCTATGCTGTATAGCTCATAATACCGGAACGGTTCAAATCTTGCTCCAGTCAATTTCTTTGTTCTTATGTTCTTTTCAAAATAGTATTAACTGAGCTACAGTTCCCTTGTGGTTTATTTGAAATGTAAACATTTTGATATTTTTCAAAATTAACTTGTCACCCGAATTCGGTAGAGCTGCTTGCAGAAATTCGTTTGTCTGTTTGATGTGGAAAGTCCGAATCGTGTTAATTTATCACTTGAAATCAAAAGTTTAGTTTCAATTACAAAGAAGCAACCGATGTTTCTTTTCCCCTAAAAGTTGAATGATAACCAAACCGTGACAAATCTAAACTAGATTTAATTTCGAAATTCAGATTTGTTTTAGCAGGCTCAACTCTTCCAGGACGTACCCCTGGAAGACATTCCCGAATCGTGATATGGCAACAAACGAGTCAATATTTCGTCAATGAGGATGCCAAAGGAGTAGACATCTCCCTTCTGCGATCCCTTGGTAGGTAGCTCCTTCCGAAGCAGCTCAGGAGATGTCCACAATAATCCTGGAGATTAAAATGAGAACAGCCGGTATTAAAAAAAAGTACCTTTAGAAAATATTAGCCGTACGTATTCAGACAAGATCTTCAATTTGCTGGAGAAGTATTCAAGCTAGAAAATCTACTTGTATCCCACAAACCAAAATTAGTATTTGTTTAGAGATAAATGTTTGGATGTACATAATAACAAACCGGGAAGGTGGGGGTCGTATAATCTTTCGTTTCCAAAAGGTAATGTATATTTACATCAGTATTTAAAGAAGTAATTTCAGTATCAGGCTCGTTATTATAATCTTAATCTACGCCGTGATTGCATCAGAATGAATATCACAAATAGGTCAATTGTATTCAGTTTTTCCATCAACTGAAGTAGCCATTAGATGAAGGTGGAAGGTTTTGTATAGAGATAATAATAGAGGTCTAATAATAGGGAAACGTGCGCCCTCGCATAGCATATCCTAATTGCCTTGTGTTGGCTTCGAATCCAATGTAAAATAGTTATGATACATAGGCCTATTGTCGTATAATACGACAGCAAATCATAGAAATCGTCGACGTTGATGGATCGAAATGGGACAAAAGAAAAACGAGGTATTCTTACTGGAGAATCTGTCCTCTGGGTCAATTTTCGGGTTGGTGCCCCTGAACATGTGGAAGGAGACAAAGCCGAACCCTGCGATCTTCAACGCCCATCGGCTGTCGATGAAGCACAGATTTGAGCAGAGGAGGCCGTGGGATTTGACCACGGAGTTGTGAAGAAACTGCATTCCCTGAAAGATGATCACCAAAGGGCACATTTCCGATGTTTGTGAATGTTTAAACTACGGATGCCCCTCTATTCAGAGAAGTGTTGATTTTCTTTGAATGAATGACTGTACATCCAAGAACTTAACGTTTTATTCCATTGTTTGTTACGTAACACGGGGTTCAGACGAAGCAAAACTTTCCCGTAGTTAACCGCCGTGGACTAAATTTGTTTCATTCATCTAAAACCAATGAAAAGGTGAACACTCTTTATTCGAATTACACATTACCTCTGATTGATGTGCTTACCACACCAGTGTTTGCTCCATGAAACTGGGCTTATTTGTTGCCGTTATTCTTACCCTGGCTAGATCGTTTATGAAAGAAATCTTGAAGCTGAGGTCAAGTTTGATGTCATCGTTGCTCAGTACAGTCTTCAGGTTGCCTTTTGGGCAGTACTCGGAAATGTAGTAGAACATACTGCTGTCGCTCGTCGTTGGAAAGCACACGCCCACAAAACGGTTAAGATTGTCGTGAACTAGCCACCTCATCTGATGACACCAAATTAGAAGATTTCTTAGTTCATTTTTGGTTACTTACATTAACTTATAATATATTGAAACTTATATGAAATGGCGACCAATTTACTTTGCAAAGATATAGCAAAACCTTTTAAAACCCTTTTTAAAATTGAAAATCGTCTTTTAAAAAAAATCTTCCCCACTCAATTCTTGGCTTCATTGAGATTTAAAAATAATCAGTAGTAACCAGAAGCATTCAGAATATTCTCTAGTTGAATCATTGGCATTGCGGTGTCATCACAAAAATATAGGGGCTTGTTTAACTCTTGGTGGCAGCAGACATGCAGATATTATAGTAGTCTGGCGTATTTTGCTTGGAAACCCATGACGTGACCTGGGGCCAATTTCACGGAGCTGCTAAGCACAAAAATTTGCTTAGCACAAAAAAGTCTTGCTCATTAAAAACAAGTTATCAGCCAAAAATCTACGTGTTTTTCATGCTAAGCAAAAAACCAGTTGATTATCAATCAAAAACAATAAAGATCACGTGAAAATTTGGTCTGTAACTTTGTTTTTACCAAGGACAAATTTGCATGCAAAGCAAAATTTTGTGCTTAACAGCTCCGTGAAATTGGCCCCTGCAGATTATCTACGTTTTTTTTTTCATTGGCACGCTATGGACATTAGCCATAGACGTAGCTATGGACATTAGCCATAGACGTAGCTATGGACATTAGCCATAGACGTAGCTATGGACATTAGCCATAGACGTAGCTATGGACATTAGCCAAAGACGTAGCTATGGACATTAGCCATAGACGTAGCCTTTATTTACCTCTTCAAGCTCCTTTTTGGTCACTTTGTTCAGCGTAATCACGTTAGTGACCTTTGTTCTCCGAAGCGCAACCGTCTCCGACTTGTACTTGGCCAGGGAGAAATCGGGCGATATTTTCTGGCTTTCCTTGGAGAGGTTTTCCTGTACGGATCGAGAGACCAGCGACTGGTGACTCACGAACCTCCCAGAGGTATTACTATTTGTATTAGTCAGGCGGAAGGTAGAAGGATATCCCTGCAAACGAAGCTACGAGTTGTCGAAAACAAAAAAAGGTAATAGCAGATTTCATTGATTAATTTCATTGATCAGTTGTGTGTGTTTTATAGCCATACCGGACTAATAATAGGGCCAATTTCACAGAGCTGCTTAAGCACACAAACGTGGTTATATATGTATTTATAGTAAATATCGTTTACCTGAACTGTTCGAAGTTTTAGAATCATGGATGCCGAGAAAAGCACGAAAAACAGCGGGTTTTTTCAACCGGCGTCGAGCAGTTATTCTTATGTTTTCTTTGTTTGTTCGCGATCGCCGTCCGGCGATCGCGAATTTTTCATTATAAAATTATATTTTTCGGAATAATTACAGGATATCTAGCGCAATCATTTTGCTGGATGCCCAGAATCAATATTTACTTTCAGATGAGTAGGATATTTCTTAATAATTCGGTAGTAAATATTTTCGATATCTGCAAATGGTGTATACTACCTTTAAGCAGCTCTATAAATTGGCCCCAGCTAGGGTAGGTATTACCTGAAACAAATGGCGATAAACGCCGGCATAACTTGAACAATAGGCTATTGGCTTATAAGTCGGAACAGACAATTTTTACTTGCATATACCATCACAAAGCTGAAGAAAAATTGCAAACTTTTACCCCTAATGTGCTATTTTGTAGCGGCAGAAATGTAAGCTCGTCACTTTCTATCATCCAGTCCTTGCGAAGGACATACTTCCTGTATTTGAGACTGGAAATCACGGAAAACAATTTGGCAAAATGTAACTTGTAAGCCATTAGTAAGATTTGTGTCCAGTAAAAACGAAAGAACATGCAAACACTGCTATTTACGTTGACAAAAACCAAAACGTATACAAGTAGTTACCAAATAGTCAACACAATAAACAATGAATCCTCTCTCCGCCAACAACATTCAAAACATCAAAAACCAACAAACAGCCATTTAATTAACTCTAGTTATCTATGCACACGATAAAACTGTACCAATAAAGCCGAACAATCTAACGACAAATAGCTTTAGTTCTTTGAGCAAAATAAAATAACGATTTAAGACAAATCGCAAGAGACCCCTCGATTAGCACTCAACGACCCCACATCAATCACAGCTGATAGAAAGAACACCGGGCACCAGCGGTTATACCGTGACAACTTGATAGGATGGGTTCTAGGTACATGGTTAGCTTCGACAACATTATAGTGAGAAGCAGGTGCTTTGCGGTCATCAACTAAAATTCACTGGAAACAAATTAAAACCTGCAGAATAACTTTATAAAGTCATTTGGCATCCGTCATGCGTGAGAGTATTATAGGCCCTGTATACAATGTATATCCAAAGGCATAACATTAGCAATTTGTATACCTCCAAATGGGCACTTTGGGAGACAATCCCATAGAGTCGTGCACAATCTTTATTGTAACCTAACCCGTTTTTACCTGGAGCTTTTTCCACGAAATTTCATATTTATGCTATTTAGACCCAAATCTGTCTTCTCCGAGCAAAAATAACTCCCAAATATCGTTTTGTGGGGTAGCTAGACACTTCGGGAGACACTGAAATGTCTCCCTAAGTGCCACTGTCTCCCAAGTGAATCAAAACTATCGCTAATTTGTCTCCCAAAGTGCCTATTTGGAAGAATTACGAAGATCTTTAATTGTCACCGGGGAAAGTCTCATTAATGGGGCGATTTCTAGCGAAACCAATTAGTTATAATCTAATCTGCCTCCCAATTAAGACAAACCAATCATGTTGTTGGTTATAGCATGGAGGTAGGAAACCTCCATGGTTGTAGGTTGCTGAAGCAATTCAAGAAAATCAAATACAGGAGAACTTTTGAAAATATTGAAATTTAGAAAATTATCAGGGAATGACGTTTACTGTGGAAAGCTAACGACACTAAAACTCAAGCCGCCCTTTTTTTTCGAGTTTAAAATTAAAACATATTTGTGTCCAGACTTCTATAGTTTCCCTGTAAAGAAGAAACATTTCTCTCTGCTTTCGTGCGTTCCAATTGAATTTCATAAAATGAACTACAAATTATTCCTAGGGTTAACTTGTTATTAGGATTCCTTAATTAATCATATCTCTCTACTTGTTGACGTAATTAGCACGATCAAGGGAAACCATTCTACAAATGTGTATACCCAATTGAAATGACACACTCTTTCTTCCGTCTTCATTTGTGTATGATGAATGGAGGAAACGGCATCTTTGTCGGCGCGACTTCAACGTCTGTTTATCATGTCTACTGCGTTATTTCAAGGTCAGTTGGCGATCTAAACGGATGTTTTTCTAACCTATGTTTTCATATACAACCCATGGGAAATGATTTCTCATTTCTACGAAAATCGTCGCGTGTTTTAGGACGACGACAAGTGCGTATTTTTGGTGCCGGCCGTTTAAAACTTAAACTTGGCCCGTTATATGAACTCATATAAATTGAAACTGTTATGGGCACAACTATATTTGCCTGAACTATTTGCCGAAACTGGGCTTTTGCCACAAAGTACAATACACAATGAAGAGTTTACTTGTTAAAATCAAAAGACAATCATTTACATACAGATGTGCACAAACAACTGGCAAGGCAATATTGGTACACTCTTCTATATACATCCATTTACATAATTATAAAAATTGAAAATTGGCAAAGAACTTTGTAATTCAATACACAAAGTTTAATTAAGCTTAAGCTTTAATCCTTTCTAGCAAAACATGCAATTATCAACAATATTTGTCAATAGTTGTCGTTACTCTTGTATTTGTTCTTTAATTCAGTTATTTTTGTATAGATAGATTAAATGCAGTGTTTCATCTTAAAACAAACATTTTCTACAGTGCAAATTATCTCTCATATTGCATAATGCTTATTGGTGGTGCAAACATCACTTACAAAACAGAAGTTGTACGAATCACACCATTTTTGAACCCCAAAATGACCACGGAGACAGATTTGCTTTGTCCGTGAATCGTTTTGTTCCCAAAGCCTTACCTGAGGTAGGGCACTATGATAAACAACATTAGCGTGACGAGGCTCCCAACAATTATTGCTACGATGACACGTTTATCTGCAAAAATGAAAATAACAAAAGTCAATCCAACGATACTGAATAACCTCGATACTCGAATTAATAATCGATTAATACGAGACGCCATTACCTAAGCAATTCTTTCCCTGGTAGCCACATTTAGGTTCGTGTGGTATGGCCGTTCCAGGCCACCATACCTCTGTACCTGGGATCTCGTGAAACACGGGCTGGGTTCCAGTCACGTGACCGACGGCTTCAAACCGCTCTCCATCCTGCGCATAAGAGACCCCGGATGTTAATCATTTCATTTTAAAGAAATGATAAGATACAGATTTTCATACAAAAATGAAACCCGGCTAAAATTAATCAAATTGTTCTGCCTAGTGACATAATGGGAACTAAATGTCCAATATCAAAAAAAATTAGGAGATAGCTTTGAAAAAAAATATTTAAAACTCAATTTCTTGGGAAGAAATATTTCACCACTGTTTATCATTGCATAACATTTTCGTTAAAAAACCCAAAAAACATATTACGTAATACCTTTAAATCCAAGAGTGAAAAGTTGGCAACCCTATCACCCGCACTATCCAAAACCACATATCCAGTCATTCCTTCAATGAAAAAACAAATATTAAAATGCAACATCAGCTGGTCTTCAACTATTGGTAAAAAGTCTTGTTAATTGACCCGAGGGTTGGAAGGGTTGAGCGAACTCTGTGTCAAAAATGATTTTAAAACCTTCACACATGGGGTGCAAGGTAAGTACAAAATTAATGTCAGCGGGATTGGCCCAAAGATGTCGTAGTAATACCAACAAATAACAAAAAGTGCCTGTCGAGTGAGTCGCTCTGTTTGTCGGAGGGTTTTAAAATGTTAAGCAGCCAAAAAAGGTAAACCTTGTCCCCAGAATGCAACGCAGTTTATCAGTTACGTCAACGTAAACAGAATTATTGAGCAAATTGATTGACTAGCTAAAGCAATTATGGATATTTAATTGGAAATAAAGAACCCCGACAAGCATTACAATTACGCAGTAACAGTTGGTACGCAAGACGGCGTATTTTGAATTAAAACGAATTATTAAGATGTCGCGAACATATTCAATTTGTTGTGTATTTTTCACAGGCTCGATTTGCCGGCGGAGCGTTTACAAACACGGTCGTTAAATGTCAGTTGAAGAAACTTATAGGCCTGCTGTTTTTCCTCCACGTGCACGCCAATATCTTCTTCCACTAATTGGAGAAGATTCAATTCGCGTTACAAGAAGTGGTGATTAGATTATGGTTAAATTGGCAATGCTAATTCAACTGCGTTGGCTTTACCCCAAGTTGAATGCAAGAGTTGGATGAAAGAACCACTGATAGTCAATCATTTATTACAATCTAAGTTCACTGTATAACATCCAACAAATGACTCTGCTTTTGTCTAAAGGTTATTTTATTTCGATTTTTATACAATGTGTTTATGTGGTTATTTAATTTTTCGTTTTAATCAAAATGCCGAATTTAATACAATCAAACGACTTAATAAAGCTACCGGTGTATCCAGTTAAAATGTTCACCTGACTCAATAATGTAGCTTATCAATAACCGACAATTATCAATTTGCAATATTACGGTAATGTCCTTCGTTATTAAAGCAAAATGGGGTGCAATTATTGTATTCGACTTACCAATATTCTTATCATGACATTTGAAATTGGATATGTGTTAGAAATTTGTAGTTTAATCTAAAAAAATATATCAGAAACAAACAAGAGTCGTAACCTCTTGCAATCAGCTATTAATATGTTGTTGATTGATAACATTCCGCTGCAAAACAAACGGTTTTAATATAATCGTGCATATGCGAACTAACCAACGCTCTATTATTGGTGTCATCAAATGCCAAAATAGTCTGAAATGCAACCCTTTGGACAGACTGCAAGGTTTTATTATGTCGTTTGCTTGCCTACAGCAAATCCGCAGGTATTCTTCCACCGTACTTTGCCTTTAGACCGGTATAGTATCGCAGGTCTTATTTTCATTTACTTTCATGGGAATAATATTATAGTTTTGTTTATGATGTACATCAATTTTTTATTAAACCTCCTAAAAACACGAGTTTATTTCGGTTTGCACTGATGGTGACTTCCCATAACTAACCTTCCTGTTTTGCAAACTCATCGTATCTGATGTGTATAGTTGTTGCCATTCCACGCTGTAAAACCCATGACATTTATTCATACGATCTTATTAATATTTATTTCTTATTAAAAAAACACTACTCTTGGGATGTCACTCTATTCAGAAAAGTGTTGATAGAAAAATCCACTTATAGTTTATGCATGAATCTCTCTGAAGGACTTCAGAATGTCAACATTATAATCTCCTCGCGAGGCTATTACCTTTAACTTGGGGATTCGATTCCCTGCTTAATTCTGTATTATTCCACTTATCTTTCCCGTATTATGTTCCCTCACCTAACAACATTCCGTCGTGTTTGAAGTAAATCCAAGCTGAGCTATAACAACCAAAACAATTAAATCTAATTATTATAAAACAGACAGTTCTTACCTTCAAATGTTAGAGCTGTCCTCGTGTAGTTATTAGCAACAGCTACGTCACCGTTTGTCTGTACGTGTTGTTTTGCGGCATAAGCAAACAACAGAACAGCGTCATACAAGAAAGCCGCCATAATGCTGGGCTGGAAATATTGAAAATAATATTCAGAAAAGGCCCAATGCAGTAGTATTTAATCTATTTCCTAAAGTGAAGAAGGGCATCTATGTTATTTAGATACCTATACATCAGAGCAACCTTTACTGTTATGGGGGTATCAACGTTACAAAACAAAATACTGCATAAATCCTATATCCATTCTAATTTACATCATCTTGATTTAAGTTGCAGACGAACACACTAGAAGTTAAAAACACCAATTCATAGTAAAAGAGCTGATTATTTAACTCTTTTCAGAAACGTAAATGAAATCACCTCTTTATTATGAACATTTTCTTCAGATAAATTTTGTGATCAAGTTTGAGGTACTTTTCAACTCACCATGGACGTATTTCTCTTGCTGTACAAATCGAATCTTGGATCGGTTAGACTTTCCGAGACTCGTGCTAATAGTTTCTCGATTCGCCCATCACGAGGCATCCTGTATGTTCAAAAATATTAAACCGATATAGTTTCTACCCAGTAGGTCCTTTGTGACGTGTTAATGTAAAAAACAAAAGGGTTTTCGCATGTTCTGTGATAAACTTACATTATTGAACCTGGTTTGGTTACAGAAGAGGCGAACACAATGAGTTTTCCTTTAAAAAGTTGCTTAAACTCCGTATAAATATTTTAAGGAGAGCAGTATTTGGTAAAATGGTGCTTGCCAAGCTGCCATATAGGCAGAATTATTGCTTATAAAATATCTGTGCTATAAGCAACAGTGACAAGCAGTTTGGTTGCATGACGTTTTGGCTGGCACCCTGTTTTTGCCAAGCAATTATTTTCCCTGCTTAGCAGATTTCTGTGCTGCTATATGAAAAATACTCACCTGTAGGTAACAATCATGAGCGCTTCGTAAGCCAGCATCAACGTGTCTTGATCACTTGGTACGGCACGGTCTCTTGTGGCGGCGACCAGGACGGGCGACCACGGCGTGGTGTGGCCCACGTCCGGGAACAACTCCAGGCGAAAGAACACCTGCTGGCCCCCGGTCATGCCGATCTGGCCCGCCGCTAACATGAAGACCTGCTCATCCTCTTCTAAGGTCGTGACTCCGCCCATGATCAGCCAAATTACTGGAAAGGAATTGGAATTCGATGATTGGAATCGTCTTTCTGACAACTGACACAGGATCGTTGGTTCACTTCCCTCCCGAGTAAGATTTTTTTTCTTCGGAAGGCCAAGGACAACTTGACTGTGTATAGGCCTATACAATCACACCAAAAAATGCAAAACCTATTACTGAATTGATATTTTGTCCCTCTATGTCTTAACATAAAAGGTTTTATCGGTTACCAATTAAATAATTTGTTTGATGTATGAAGTCCTTGCGTGGTTGAGTATTTTTTACAAAACACAGACCCGTACCCTTTACTTTAACGAAGACCAGCGCTGCAAACATGGGAGGAGAAATTATGCAGAGATTACACAGAAGTCTCGCGCTAGGCCCCGCAAATCCAATCAAGTCCCCATCCAGTGGGATGATAACCCAGGCCACTCGGGGGAAGAGGTCGGTGAACAACCGCTAATACTAATCCCCATCCATGCACAGACGTCGACTGATTGGATTAAAATTAGAGATACTATATTAGGCCCAATACGTTTATCTACAGCAATGACCTATACATGATTAACTGATAATATATATATATATATATGCACACCAGTTGTACAGCATTATAGGAAGTAACAAATAAATAATTAAAGAAATTAAATTAGATTTCCTAGTTTCAGGATAAACGAAATTTTAATAAATACCTAGGAGAGTTGAAGGCTTCTGATTGGCCGAGACTCGATCACGTGCCGGTCATTATATGTAGTAACATCATGGGTTTTCCAAGGGCCGTTTTCTAAACCCCGGCTTTGGGCTGCACTCTGGCCACATTACAGACGTTTTCCTAGTTCCGGATCGCAAAAAATATTCAGGCTGTTTTCGGCAAGTCTAATCCTCGAAATTTAAATGAAATAGGTTTAGTAGTTTACCTTGAGTGATGGAGAAACTACAGTTTTTGTTTCGATATTTATGCTCTTCTTTATTTTAAAATACATACTGTACGACGTCAAATATACCGACATCCCTTTTTCTAGTTGTGGATCAGTTTAACCAATTCCGGATCGAGTAAAAAAACTGCTTCGTACATGTACGTACATGAACAATTATCACGCTAGAACCAACCCGAATCAAGCCTATATTTCTGATAAAGTATTCATTAATTTATATAAATACAGTTTAAAATAAATGTCAAATACTTTAACTTCCAATAAAGTTTTAAAAAAGGACTTGCAAAGAAATGCTTTGAAATGTTTTGTCCGTGTACGTGTGTTGCGCGCGGCAACGATCCGATAAACTTTGTCCCACCATGGAGACATTTCTCCATGGTCCATTAGAACACGTCATATGAAATCGCTTGCGCGCGTGCTGTTGATGCATGTATTTTACGGGCGATCCGGAACTAGAAAAAAAAAATGAACGTTCAGTCTTTGGCAGATTTGAGACTTTTACTTCGACTTATTTTTACTTATGTATCAAGAAGCTTGTATGTTTCTTTTCAAAATGCACTTCATCTAAACAAATAGTATTGGAGACCAAGCCATAACAAGGTAGGTTTTTATTTGAAGCGATCTGGAACTAGAAAAAATCGGGAACTAGGAAAACAACTGTACCACTGCTAAACTACATGAACAAAGCCAAAATACGAAAACGAAGCTGCGTTTGTAAAACGGCGTAAAAGAAGCCGCGAAGTCGCGAAATTCGGAGTATTTTCACCATTTTTCTCGTTAAAAAGGTATTTATTAAAGGTAATAACAGTGCGAGAACCCGGTTGTTACTGCGTGGTAATGACCGGGTTGGGGGATGACCGCTGGTAATGGACCTCGCCTTCGGCTCGATCCATTACCAGCGGTCATCCCCCAACCCGGTCATTACCACGCAGTAACAACCGGTTCTCGCACTGTTATTACCTATATAATACCTCCAAATGGGCACTTTGGGAGACAATCCCATAGAGTCGTGCACAATCTTTATTGTAACCTAACCCGTTTTTACCTGGAGCTTTTTCCACGAAATTTCATATTTATGCTATTTAGACCCAAATCTGTCTTCTCCGAGCAAAAATAACTCCCAAATATCGTTTTGTGGGGTAGCTAGACACTTAGGGAGACACTGAAATGTCTCCCTAAGTGCCACTGTCTCCCAAGTGAATCAAAACTATCGCTAATTTGTCTCCCAAAGTGCCTATTTGGAAGAATAAAGTTTTTGTTTAATGTATATAAAGGATGAAATTCTGTAATGTCCAACCGGAGACATGACTCACCATGCGATACATTTTTTAGTTTTTGCAGTATCGTTACAGCTTTCTGCACATCTATAGAATCCGTGTAACTTAGGAGGTTGGAGACGGTTACGCCGGAATTATTCATCGTCGTCAGGACGTTTTCCGCGAGCGCGTTCCACAGCGGCGCGTCCGCGTAAACGACGGACGCCGAGGTGAACCCGTAGTGCGCCATGACGGCCACCGGTAGGTGAGACAGAGCCGAGAAAGGGACAAATGTTCGAGCAAAGGACTCGTAGGTATCGCCCGCCGCCGAGGCCGGGGTCTGAGGACAGAACCAGGAGATGAAAGGGGTGTCCCAGTAAGCGGCCAGGTCCCGGACGCTCCGACAAGGCTCGGAGCAAGGCAGACCGATGAAGGCTTGCAGGCCGCTGGAGTGGTGTAAATCCACGGCCAAGCCACTGGCTCGGCGGGTGTCGCACCTGGTGTCCCGGTACTCGAAGTTTAAAGTGTTGTTTCCGAGGATTCCTTCATCCCGGATCTGGTCTAAGGCTAAGAGGACCGCACCGGCCGTGCGACAGCCAAGGAGCGGGTAGACGTGGGATTCGGGGGCGTCCCAAGGACCAAAAACACCAATTGTGACTTCTACTGAGCGGACTGCAGAGGACTGTGACATCAGTATGGTGCATAAAACAAGGCAGGCGGTGTGTCGACGCCGAAGCCCCTTTGGAAACACAGACATTGTGTTGTGAATTTCACGAGAGCTTACAGCGAACTCCCCTGAACCAAGATCAAGTAGTCTGCAATTGACCAACAAAAAATAAAAAAAATAAAAAAAATCACAAGTCTTCCAGCTTCCCCACAACGATGAGGGGTGTGTTTCGACTTCTTCTGTTAAACACCACGATTGTAGTTCTATACACAATGCTCACTATTTCACAACATCGGCGCGACTACGTACAATCACACAACAATCAGCAATGACTGAAAATACAGGAGACCGGCTCCGATTATATACGAATTCCTGTTCTTATCCAGAGAGCCTGACAGAGCGCCCGCATAATCCGCAGGTGTATTTTGTTCAGAAGGCACAGCCGTATCATTTAGGCGGTTGGCACGGTAAATGCAATCAAGCAGGGGGGAAATAATTGCTTTAAAACAAAGAGCGGCAATCAGCAGTGGGTTTTAAAGACCCAAGACTTCAAGTACCGTGCCTGAGCTATGGACCGGTCCGCTCCATCCTCCGAGCTCCTTGCTCACAACGCGACTTGACGTTTGCTGGATTAATGACCAATCGTATACCTAGCAACCGGCGCGACGACGTACTCCAGGTGCGTAAGCGCACGACTTCGCATGCAGCACCCAAAGCCCCGTGAAGGCGGGCCGCAATATTTGTATCTTTAAAACGACATACAATCATGCAGCGAGTCTTATTTTTTACCACATGTACAATTATTGTATGTTCTGAGTTTGCCATAAGACCATAGAACTGAGATATGCAGCACCTTATTATAGATCATTTCCTCAATTTTTTTTTAGACATTCTGTCCACAAATGTAGTCTGTACATAATGAAAATATGATATTTATTCAATTAATTCATACACATTGAGTTGCAAGTCAGGTTATTTTTCCCCCTAAAAAAACCCGACCCAGGTTTGCTTTATGCCTGTAATTGCATATGCTTCGTTTTAAGCGCGTAATTTACCTGATGACGTAACTACATCATATCAACATTTAAAACACCACGAGTTAATTATTCAGCCTGGAGATACATGTATACGTCTCGCTATTCATAGGTTGTGAGGTTTTAAATTGTACTGGTTTTTTTTCTCGATTTGTTTTTCGATATTTTCTTTTTCTACTTCGTGATTTTTAGGGATTTCCTTTTAACCTAAAGGAAAAATAAAGCCCAAGAACCCGACTCGCAACTCAATCATGTTTTATTATACATTTCTCATCTTATAACAAAAATGTCAATTTTTTTTTTTTTTTTATACATGTAAATGTTTCGTACACACAAAGTTAGTAGACTTTCCTTTGTTCTGAAGCTTCTGTAAAACACACATTTCTGATGAAAAAAATCGATGGAGAATGGCAAGGAGCCAATATTAAACCCAATGCTTTAGCTTTATAGTACGCAACCTGTTTTCAATCGTTTCTAATGATAACATTTCAAGCTCTTCCTCGGATTTTTTTTAATTGAAGAACACTTAAGAAATTATTCAAAAATGTGTTTATTTGTGAAACAATTGAAATTTCGTGGTTTTTTTTCATTTCTTTTCCAAAACTCCGATCGATATGCAATAAGCTACTGACTACACGACCCGCAAACTCTTAAGAGCAGACATAATTAAAGATGTCTGGAAGTAAGTGGTCATTAAGCCAACTGGCCGGAGGGTATCTCTCAACAGAACGAGCGAGCGAGCGAGTTATTTGGCCAATTCTCAACGGTCGTTTAGCGGCGATCGAGTGTGCCCGGAAATTACTGTTAGCTGTGGACTTGTATGAAACAAAACAGCCAAGCTGAACAAAAATGAATGGCTTTCCATAGGCCCAATTTCATGGAGGTGCTTTATAGCAAAAACCATTGCTTAACAGATTTATGCGCTTAGCAAATAATAGCATCGTGTGACACTTTAGCTGCTTAGAAAGTGTTTTCTGTGCTTATCCCATTTTTATTTTTAAGCTGTATATACAAAATTAGCAATTAATAAGCCTGAATTAAAATAAAAACTAAACTAAACAATTTGTAGTCACGTCAGCACTCTTCATGAATTCGTAGCGAGTGTACATTTATTAAAAAAAGAAAGGAGCCTCAACTTGAGGCTGGACTTTTTCGCTTTTTGTATAGGCCTACAGACTGCTACAAAATAGCGGAAGAAATGTGATTAAGTGCACGGCAAATGGCGTTTATAATTGACAGCTTACCACAAAAGCCCGGTAAATGATAAGCTATAAGTCGTATGCAGTAGGCTACCTTCGCGAGGTTTTTAATTACGTTTTACCAAATGTCCCTATAAACTTGAGGGGGGATTGATTTATTGGAGCCTACAGCAGATACACCCGACTACATCAAACTCGAACCAGCAGTACATGTACATGACAAGTTGTACAGAAGGGTTCACATTTGTTTTTGTGGGATTGCTTTTGATGGAAAAACTACAAACCCATACATCAAAACAAGAGGGGAGTTCATCATATGCTTGCAAAGTTTAGACAACCTGTTCTTAAGTTGAAATCGTACATTTTTTTGTTTTTTAACACATCAGTTTTTCACGAGTTTAAAATATATTACCCCCTAACAATAATTCCCGAGAAACCACAACATCCCGCAAGCACAATGAATATGGGCTACTCTACTCCCACGAATAGCCTCTAACTAGACAAACAAGTGTACACTTCCAAACCACCTTTATTTGTATGAAAGTCCCCGACTCGATGTTCCACCATGGTCCCACCAACTTGCTCAAGCGGAACACTTTCTTTTGTAAAGCGTCAACCAACCAGTTAGATGGATCACGATTGAACCATGGAGGAATAAGAGTTCCTCCATGATTGAACGTTCACCATTGATCCCCAATGTAGCCTGTTAAAGTTGTGTGTTATTTGCGCTTTGCACGGTTATTATTCAGTTGGTGTTTGTGCATGAGGAGGAAGTTTACATGTAAATCACCGGCCGTAACGAGCAAATAAAATACGCGCCATAAGTTCTACATCGCCATAAGTTGTACATCACCACCACCACTCTGTGCACTGTATGAGATACGATGGCGATTTTCATGTGCAAGCCAGGTACTTCTAGTACTTCTGGTACTACCAGTAGCATGGTGTCAACACTGCTGAAGTTATTTTGTTTGCTGGCTTCACTGCAATCATTGATTGTCCAGGGCCAACCGTATCAGCCAAACTGGCCTTCTATCGATTCCAGGCCTTTGCCTGCCTGGTACGACGACGCCAAGTTTGGTATCTTCATGCACTGGGGTGTCTACTCTGTGCCCAGTTTTGGGTCCGAGTGGTTCTGGCATTACTGGGCATCCAACGTGACCAGCTACGTCGATTTCATGAAGGACAACTACCGTCCAGACTTTACTTATGCAGATTTTGCCGAGCAGTTCGGGGCAGAGCTGTTCAACGCCAGTCAGTTTGCAGAGATCGTGGAGGCTTCGGGGGCTCGATACTACGTGCTGACTTCCAAACATCACGAGGGATACACACTCTGGCCCTCGAAGTATTCCTGGAACTGGAACGCCATGGATGTGGGGCCAAAACGAGATCTGGTCGGCGAGATGGCCTCTGCAATCCGAAATCTCAAGACTAAAGTTCACTTTGGGTTGTATCATTCCCTTTTTGCCTGGTACCATCCACTGTATCTTCAAGACAAGGCCAATAATTTCACGACTAGGTTCTACCCTGATCAGATTTCGACCCCGATGCTTCACGAGCTGGTTGAGAACTATCATCCCGAGATCATCTGGTCGGATGGTTTCGAGAGGGCAACCGGTTTCGAGTACTGGAACAGCACAGGTTTCCTAGCCTGGTTGTACAACAGCAGCCCAGTGAAGGATGTGGTAGCTGTGAACGACCGCTGGGGCCAGGGGACCCTGTGCCAACATGGCGGGTACTTCACCTGTAACGACCGTTACAACCCAGGCACCTTGCAGAACCACAAGTGGGAGAATGCTATGACGGTAGACAAGGGTTCCTGGGGATACAGGAGAAACGTCAATCTAGCTGATTATCTCAACCCAGAGCAGCTGATTGCATCTCTGGCCAGCACTGTAAGCTGTGGTGGCAACATGCTCCTCAATGTTGGTCCAACCCACGATGGTCGCATCGTTCCCGTCTTTGAGGAACGTCTGCGTCAGATCGGATCGTGGCTAAAAGTCAACGGGGAAGCCATCTATGGATCCAGCCCTTGGAGAGCACAAAACGACACCAATACCACCGGCATCTGGTATACTTCCCAGAAAGATGGGGTGACGGTGGAATCCGTGTTTGCCATCATCCTTGCTTGGCCTGCAAACAACCACGTGTTCCTGGGGGCACCAGTATCTACCAAGCTGACCACTGTATCCATGGTGGGAGTCGAACCACCACTCAAATGGGAGGCGGGTCGAAAGGGAGTTGGGATCAACGTTACCATGCCAACATTGAATCCTGCACAGATGCCATGCCAGTGGGCTTGGGTTCTTAAATTGCTTAACATAAAGTGAACAATTTGACATTAAATTTATAGTTTAACCAGTTCGCGCCGGATGACGTATATAAACGCAAAAATTTCCCCAAATTCAAAACGGATGACGCATAAACACGCCAAGTTCAAGTTCGGAAATGTATGTCTGCAGCGTGCAAAGCCGGAAACGCGTGGGTGTGCTTCCCGGCACTATCAGCTTGAACCCGCTTCAGATCGAGTTTCGTTAAAAATAATCCCGCCCGTCGGCTCGGCGATGTTAAAATAATCCCGGCGCGAACTGGTTAAAGAATACTTGTACACGTAGAGGTAGTTAAAGACAACATTCTTTAAAAATGTTCATTGGCTTAACAGAAAAGGAGTCACAGTTACACAGAAACGTTTCTTTAAATTGTCATTTATTACATGTAATTGTATGTACTCGTAATTTAGGTCATGGTCCCTGGCATACTAATGAAGTTTTTCCAGAGATCTTCTTGAAACGTAATTAATGCACTGTAAATCAAAGGTGGAGTAGAGTGGAGCTTGCCGACTCCATCAGTAAAACCAACGGGTCATCTGCCAACTTTTGAGGTTGACAAAATATAAAAGAAACTGCCAGATTTGTTTGGTTAGATTCAATCAAAAGAGTTGTGACAGGGTTATGTTGTGTTCTTGCAGTCTGTCAAACATCTCTTTAATTACACCCTGTGCATGCATTGAGCTACTGTCCTTCAGAGTTAATAATGTATGTAAAATAAAACTTGATTCACTTAACATTTTAAACTTAAAGAAAATGTGAAACAAATTAGGATGGCCACTTGGCAATGATGTACATGTATATACACTGTGTGCATGAGCAGCTGGGTCAGAGGTCAAGGGTGAGAAACCATTTCGTTCTCAACTGCAGGCGTGGTCTTTACCTCTCTATGTACAGCAGGTATCTTATTAACCCGAACCCTCCAAGGTATTTTGTCAGATGCAGCAATATGCACTATTTGTCAAAGTGACAACCCTACCCAGTGCAGCAAGATCCATCCGGTCAAAAATCGGTCAAACTGCCTCAGAGTCTGTGGTCACCCAAAGCAGCAGAATCCATCTCTGGTATTGTGCAATGAGGATTATCACTTATAGTCTTAGACTGTGGTCATTTATGCACTGGTGTTGACAGCTGAATGCACCAGACTTTTTTACCTGATGCACTGCGTCTGGCAAGGTTGGGGTTAAGTTGTACAAAAGTAAACATTCCTGTTAATTGGATCACCAGGAAGAACTGCTTGAGAATGTGCTGTTAAAATGTACACAAGCATTTTTGGCAATCATCGGTAGGCCAAACAGCACCATCTCTATGTACGGTTTATGCACATAATCCAATGCACATTAGAATAGCAAAATATTCTTGTGCGCTTCCAAGCAACAAATTGACACACTAACAAAAATGTTACTTGTCTGGAGTTTTGTCTGGAGGTTCTTCGTGGTTCTCGGGCTCGACAAGGTTGGAGGGTTCTTTCATGGCTATTTCTGCGTTGCCGGAGTACCTGATGTCGAAGAGATTGGGGTCCTTGAGAAAGATGGTCTCTCTGTACATGTACGGCATGAAACCTAACAAAATACAAATTTGATGAAACAAAAATCAAATGACACATCCAAGCATGCTATTTTTTATATTATAGAATAGGCAATTAATTACAATATATGTTAACGGAATCGAACATTTAATGTGAGGGTTAGTCAAGTCAGTTTTTCATTTAATTTTTTAATTGCGTTTTGGTTACATTTACTTTTGTCAGACTGTAGATCATTTTCACCTGGCATTTACATCTATCTAAAACCAAGTGAGTAAAAGCTAGTGACATTCAAGCTAGATATGTGATATGTATGGCAATTAAATTAAACACTGGATTCTAAAAAATATTCTTCCTCGTCGCCATTTGATAAACGGACTTGTACCAAAACAATAATTGTTAATACTTAATACTGACTTTAAGAATATCAATAAAGGTTGGAATTCAAATTAAAAAAAAGGTAATTAAATAATCAAACCTTTACTTCATATAAAATAATAAAAGAGTAAAAAAGAAAACACCCAAACTGTGTTGTGGCATTTAAATCAGGTTCAACTTTATTCAATCGACCGAGGTACAGGATATGCAGTAGCCAATGGATCAAAATAATTGTAAATCTCAAGAACGCACCCATTACTCTTGCTCGCTTGACGGCCTTAGTCACCTGACTCTGTTGGTAGCTGCAAAGCTTGGTGATGTAACGACCGTAGATCCGGCCCGTGTTTGGAGAGACAAATTGGGACAACAACTGCACATTCTGAGGCACAGGAAACAACATTCGGTAAATCATGAGTGGATAATTTTCAAAGTTCATCCACAAAAACAGCAATCTAATTGAGTTAAGCACCAAAGATGTGCTTAGCATTTATAGGTTACCAGCCAAAATATCATGCGATGCATAGTGCCCGTGGCTGGTCCACGGCCTATTTTTGTTTAGCAGTACTTCCTGCTTAGCACGTCAGAGAAAAATACTAACTCCCTAACTCCCTAGCATACATGCACTAAAATTGGGCCATTGAGGACTGTTGTGGTTAATCAAGCGTTCACACTGTGATGTAAAAATAACAGTCGGGCCGAGGTAAAATGAAGGTCAGACATTTGAGAAACCTGTTTGTCCCAACAAGGTTTGCATGATGAATAGGCCATTACGATGCTCACCTTGTAAGAGATTGGCACATTGTGTTTGCACAGAATACAAGGCTCCACTGGTTCTTTGAAAGGATCCTCAATATTTGGTATTGGCTGGAATGAAACAAATCCACAACAAGTTAAGGTTTACATTTTTCCCCCAAATTTGCCCCACAAACTTTACGCTACCTACCATGCTGAATACTGAGAGATGACCGACTAATAATTACTTCATCTTTCTCTTGATGAAAAGCTTTCATACGATTTGTCTCACTTCCTTTAACCAGTTTGCATCGGAGGACAAAAAAACACGCAACATATTTCAAGAATTCAAAACAGTAGCCGGATAGAGACCTGGCGCGCAAGGCCAAATATATCTGTCAGCGACCTGAAATATCAGGGTGTGCTACCTTCCTGAAAAATAATCCTGCACCTGGGCCCGGCCATTGTCAAAATAATCCCAGCGCGAACTGGTTAAAGAAGAAGTGTAGAAATGTCCAAAAGAGCTGCCTCTCTAGACCAAGGGTTGTAGTCGAGTAGAAGCTGGCGTAAATGCAAGTTCTTTCAGTTACAAGTCTTACAAAGAAATGCCTGTTACTGTTAGCATGTGACTTAGGTTGGGACTGATCAAGGATTGTGACAGACTCGACTGCATTCCACAGTGGCTTACATGGTCAGGACATGGCCGATCTTCTTGTACTTTCTCATCTTTATGGATATCAGGATTCGTTTGTAATCCTCTTGACGTCAATGCACAGGCTGTAGGAGGACAACAGTTGGCACTTTTGATGAAAATTGATCCTAGAATAGAAACAAACCAGGTATATCCACATGGTCAATTTGGTTGTTGCCAAACCGTGAAATAAGTACTGCAAACAATAGCTGAAGCAACTATACCAATCGCAATGTTTTTTATATAATATTAATTAATACTCATTTGTAATGCAAGTGATGATTACTGATTGGTCAATATAAATATTTTAAATACAAAGCAAACCCACAAAATATAAACACAAACGAGTAAAATACAAAAACACAAAATGTTCATAACAAATGGAAACGTCACGAACATCATCAACACGTCACGATGGCCATTGCGGTTTTTGTAACCATCCATACATTAACTACATGTAGACGTAAAGGTCCACCATACGTACCTGAAATACTAGATAATGTGCGCTTTGAATAACTTTTACTAAAACCAACAACGCAGTTGCTTTTTAATAACGTTAACACGTTGACATTTTTGCAGAGAGCACGAATTTGGTTTGACATGTGGGCCGCCATCTTGTAACTCTGGCCAATTGAGGGCGCCCTGTAAACTTCGCATGCCATTCTCTTTTTCTGAGAATGGATTGGTGAATATTGGTGTGATCCAAATTTTGTCGATTGTTGTCATTAGATACGGGAAGGTTTGCCCCGCGTTTTCGGGGTTTTGAAGATGTTTGCAGACGAAGTGCTGGACGGGTTAGAGTTTAAATCATCATGGAAACGAGAAAGGTAAATTGTTTGGTTTTTACTCGCATAATAGTACCTTTGTTTAAACATTTTCAATAAATCCCAGGACTATAAAATTTGTTCTAGAAAAATCTATACTATTTGACTGTCTCTCGCAGGCCGAAACACAGATATGCACAGCGGTCTAAGTAACACAATTTAATTTGTTTCAATGATAAATATAGGGTAACCAAATCAAGTGGCTCGCAGACGATTGATGTACTCACTACTGACGCAGATGCGCAAACATCCTACAAAGCAAATACAAAGGTATTAATAATTCCACAAAACAATGAATGCTTTGTTTTAAATAAAATTGTACTGTATGCAATATGGATTTCATTATTGACACTTAAAAGTAAAAAAGAATCAAT
The DNA here is from genome assembly GCA_037893245.1 of Crossaster papposus. Classification (NCBI taxonomy): domain Eukaryota; kingdom Metazoa; phylum Echinodermata; class Asteroidea; order Velatida; family Solasteridae; genus Crossaster; species Crossaster papposus. Next base: position 218,279 of record JBAIAA010000425.1, read on the forward strand.
GTAAAGTATCTAGCTCAGGGACATGACTTCTTGGCTAACAGCTGCTTACCACAGCTAATTGTTTTCCATAGTTCCTTAGATTTTTTCTCTTTTTGAGAAAGCCAATGTTTAACGTTATGAGGATTTTATTTCTTTGAAGGTCCAGACAGATCCTGCCAAAGAAAAAAGGTTTGAACTTGCAACAGATAATTCACAGGTAAGTTGTCCCTCATTCATGAATAATTTTGATTTTTCACAGTAAGTTTTTAATAAAATCTATATTTGTTGTTATGCCATAAAGCTAAATCACAACAATTTTTTGGGGGTCTTGTTCAAAATTGGTTTAAAATTTTAATTTGACAATTATGGCTATGCTGACATTTAAATTTTCTATGAATTTTCTCTAATAACCTCTTTGCAGGCTTTCCAAGACTTCATAGCAAAGGTGACGCCAGACATTTGTGACCAGTTGGAACGTAATGCTCGCAGCCACGCTTTCGATGGTTTGTCTGAATTCTATTTTGTCCAAGTCTTTTTTTTTATAGAAAAAATTGATTCAAGATTGCAGTAATACCAGGTAATTATCTTTTAAAAGTCATAGCTACAGCCATTTAGAATGAAATGTCAACTATTGTACACTGTTTAGAATTTCTCCGTCAGGTTGGGACGTTAATTGGGAAGAGAACATAGAAGCAGTCACTTGCCAACGTAAGCTAAGCCACGCCCCTCTGAAGGGGGAGTTACAATGCACTCGCCTTGCATGGAACTGCACTGGGTCATCGCTGGCAGTGGCTTATGGAAGGATGGACCACCAGGATTGGTGTACACACAGAGTAAGTAACAACAACAACAACAACAACAACAATAACAACAATTGCTGTTTTAAAAACTTTGTTGGTTTTGGTAGAAATACCTATGCTGATGTGGTGTCATCCATGTCAGTTGTAAGTAAGTCGTAAGTCGGTCACAAGTCAGTCGCAAGTCAATTAACTAAAAAACAAAACAATATTTTAATTACTGTTTGAAACATTAATATATTTGTGTGTTTTCAACAGGGGTCAATGTGCATTTGGAATGTAGATCTGAAATCAGTTAACACAGAAACAGCTGACACGGTTGTGGATGTCAATGTAAGTCTATTGTTGTGCTCTGGGGATGGTTAATGAATAGAATAGCTACATCAATGACCAATAATTACCAATAATGACCAATAAGACCAATAATGACCAATAAGACCAATAATGACTAATAAGACCAATAATGACTAATAAGATTTGTCAAGTAATCTAAGTGGTAAAGCAACCCATTCTGTCTATAATTTTTGATAAAAGAGATAATTTATTATTCTTAAGAGTAAATTGGAAAATATGCTTTCTATTTTTTTTTAAAGAAAATGAACTGATATCCACAAGAACGGTTAATTATAAAGAAACAAAATCCATATTTTGTTAATGTGCAGAGCTGTTTAATGTGCTTGGCGTATCATCCAGAGAAACCGTCTGCCATTGTAGGCGGGAATTTCAACGGTAAGATCACATTTACAGCTTTACAAAAAAAATGTAATCCAATAATTGATTACGAGAAAGATATAAATAAATTAAATGTTTCAGGTTGAAGAGGTTTGTAGTCTACCTATGGTGTCTATTCAGTTTATTTGTTATCATTCAACTAAACAGCTTGCAATTAAGGTCCAGTGCAGAATTGGAGGATTACGCAACTATTAACCTTCTTGACATTTTCAGGCGAGGTCTTATTGTGGGACCTGTCTAGAGAGGATGACAGTCTTCTGGCTACGTCAGGAATCGGCGATGACTCGCATCGAGAACCCGTGTCAGAGGTCATGTGGCTCCGAGATCCAAACAAACCCAAGAAATATAACGTAAATTGTCTTTTTAAGCATTAGTGTTTTAGATGTCAGAAAAGCAGTGCAAACGTTTCAAAATTTGTAGTCATCTTAACTTGAATATATACCTTGGAACCTAGATATTTGGTGTTTTTTTTATAAAAATGAACTACAGAAAAAATGTATCCTTTATGTGTAGATGACTAAATAATCTGGCAATTTGAAGTTGGGTCGCGTGATCAAACAAATTTGAAAATGTCGGAAGATTTGAGGTGTTCCTGTATTGTGACTGTCTTGTTGCAATATTCAGATTGTAAGTGTCAGCAGCGATGGGCAAATCTTAGTGTGGAGGATCAATGCGAGGAAAGGAGCCCTGGAGTTAACAGAAGGATTCTTGCTGTTAGCTAGAAGCATGCCGACTACCCTAGGACAACCTAAGGCTAAAGGGGAAGGGGAGATGGGGGGTAAGTCTCAATGCCCTGGAGTTAACAGAAGGATTCTTGCTGTTAGCTAGAAGCATGCCGGCTACCCTCGGACAGCCTAAGGCTAAAGGGGAAGGGGAGATGGGGGTAAGTCTGAATGCCCTGGAGTTAACGGAAGGATTCTTGCTGTTAGCTAGAAGCATGCCGACTACCCTCGGACAACCTAAGGCTAAAGGGGAAGGGGAGATGGGGGGTAAGTCTGAATGCCCTGGAGTTAACAGAAGGATTCTTGCTGTTAGCTAGAAGCATGCCAGCTACCCTCGGACAACCTAAGGCTAAAGGGGAAGGGGAGATGGGGGGTAAGTCTGAATGCCCTCCCCTTCCAAGCAATTCTTGGGTCAGACTCCTTTGGGAACCCCTTCGCACTAGCTAGGACCCACTTCTACATGGGTCCAACACCGTACACAAGGTAGAAAACAACCCTAGCTGGGTCAGGGGTGCTTGGACATTACCCTCCAACTTTATTCAGTTAAAACAAAATGCCTCTCTGTTTGATGGGCCTTTTTACATTTTTCTTGATTTCAGTGAACTGTATCTCCTACGTCTCAGAGGACCAGAGCCAGTTTGTGATTGGTTCGGAGTCGGGAGGAGTCTTCAAGTGTTCTATGAACTCCAAAACTCCAGTCCCAACAAGTAAGGCATTGCACCAAAGATTTGGCTTCATTTCAATCCATATACAACCACACAGTGCTGCAGTACAAAGAATGTGTTAATTATTACTCATTGATATACTTACTCCGTTGTTCCCCTTTCAGCCGAGTTACTGCGCTCCGTACCCCTCCATTCTCCCGTAGTCTTTGCCTTCCAGCCCCACCATGCCCCTGTCCACTCCATCGATTGTTCCTGTTTCCATCGCAACCTGTTTCTGACTTGTGGGATGGATTCAGAGGTCCGCATCTACAGCATGTTGGAGGTAAGAAACACTCAAGTCAAACTTTTGGAGAAGTCCTTATTCTTGACAAAAAAACATTTCACACCAAATATTTGTTGTTACCTGTCTTACACACACTATGTTTGCAGTCAGTGAAAACAGACATAACCAACTCATTTTATTTATGAAATCAATTAAAACTGGGGAACTAAGTAAAATAACAGATTGAAAAAAGAAAAAGAAAAAGGACATTTCATACAAAAGCTTTCCATTCTTAACATGTTATATTTTGTAGAGGCTTTTGTTGTAGCCGTTTCTGTAGTAAAATGTTTATTATACAAAATAAATATCAGCGTTCCATTAGTTCTCGAATCTAAATTTAGAGTTTGGGAAATAGAAAATGGGAATGTTTTGAATAAAATAATAAAAAGCTGTATTTTTTTATTTTTTTTTCCTGGAACAGTCTCGGTCTATCATCTCTCTTGAGCCTTCGGCTGGGTACCTCTTCTTCGCCCGATGGTCCCCGGTACGCCCTCTTGTGTTTGCGGTGGCGTCGGGGGAAGGCAAGCTTCTCATCTACGATCTGAAGACAAGTCGCATCAATCCAGTGCAGACTCTGGAGGCTAGTCCTAAGAAGAGCGCCCTGCACACGCTGGAGTTTAATAGCAAGTACGTGTGGGGTTTTCAAATGTGGCTTTAAACTTGCCCCTTAAGCAAATTGGTAATTAAAATTGAAATTCATTTTTTTACTTTTATATTATTGTATATACACATATAGATATATTTATTTATTTTATGATTCCTCTCTGTGACTGGACCAACAAGCTTTCGGGCTACAGTGTTTGAGTAGACTTTTGTTGATCCTGGCCATCACAGATTGGTTTATATGTTTTGTTTGTCTTCATCCTCTACCCCACTCCCTCTTAGTCTTAACCGTAAAGGTATACTGTTCCCTATGTATTGTTTGCTTGTTCTATTGGCCGAATAAAGAATAATAAGAATAAGGATTCAAACCCTGACCCTCTTGCCTCAAGTCACAAACCCATGTACATGTATATAAATTCTTTAATCTGAACCGTTTTTTTTTACAGGAATGCCACGTTGGCCACCGGTGACGCCGATGGCGTAGTCATAATTTGGCAGCTGAGCGATGACCTGTCCAAGCAAGGATCTAGAGAGGTAGAGATGCTAGCTGATATCGCTAGCTCGGCCGGAGACTAAAAACAGTTGTTTGGTTTTTTAAAGGTACTCGTGATTGGGGCAATACAATACATACAAGACATGTCCAGTTCACATTTCACTTGAATGTAAATTATGCCAAAACAAAACTTTAATAGTTTAAATGTGGCCCATTTGTTTACAAATTGCATATGCATTCCCACTAACACTAATTATGAAGCAGCTTAAAGGCATGACTGATACCAACGCGAACTTTACTGTCAAAAGCTTTGGTTGACTTTTTGTGTTTGTATTTGCTAATTAAAAACTATTGAAATAATTAATATTTCACTTATCCAGGTCTTTCTTTGCATGAGGTATTTCAAAACTGCTTTTTTTTTTTCCACAAAAGAAGTTAAAATAGGTAAAAAGTTTTTTTCATATTACAACATTGGTCATTGCTTGAATTATCATGTATTTTATAGTTGTATTTTATAGTAAATATCGTTTAACTGAGCTGTCCGAAGTTCTACAATCATGGATGCCGAGAAAAGCACGAAAAACAGCGGGTTTTTTCAACCGGCGTCGAGCAGTTATTCTTATGTTATCTTTGTTTTTTTCGCGATCGCCATCCGGCGATCGCGAATTTTTCATTATCAAATTATATTTTTCGGAATAATTACAGGATATCTGGCGCAATCTTTTTGCTGTATGCCTAGAATCAACATTTACTTTCAAATGAGTAAGATATTTCTTAATAATTCGGTAGTAAATATTTTCAATATCTGCAAATGGTGTATCCTACCTTTAAAAGGTAAACAAAATAATCCAAGTAATAAGTATTTCACGTTTGTCGCCTATTTAAAATATCATTTCAACTATTTACAGAAACATATTTGTAATTGATGATCTGTATTGATGTACAAAAGTAAATCCAGTCTTTAACGATAGGGTTGTTTTAACTGCAATTCAGTAAATCCAATCTCTTGTAAATTTGTAAAATTTTTGTGCAATACACTTTATCTTAAAGGTAGTATACACGATTTGCAGATATCGAAAAAATGTACTACCGAATTATTAAGAAATATCTTACTTATTTAACAGTAAACAATGATTGTAGGCATCCAGCAAAATGAGGGCCCTAGATATCCTGTAATTGTTCCAATAAATTGAATTGTATAAACCAAAATTCATTCTCGCCGTCCGGCGAGCGCGAAAAAACAAAGATAACATAAGAATAACTGCTCGACGCCGGTGGAAAACAAATGCTGTTTTTCATGCTTTTCTCGGCATCCATGAATGTAAAAATTCGGACAGGTCAGTTAAACTATATTTACTATAAAATACAACCCCCCAAATCCACCCATTCCTGATAATTCAACAAATTACCAATGGTGTATACTACCTTTAAGTCAATAAAACTTCAGTTTGTTGACATTTATACGATAATCCAACATCAGTCTGGTTCTTCAGTCACAAGTTCATTGTTTGTATTAACATTTACTGGAGAATTTCTTCTGTTTTGGAGTAACGCTTCCAATTTGTTCATTCTCAAGTCCACGTGGTCTCGTAGAAGCTCCATTTGTCGATCCAGCATTCCCACGATCCTCTTCTCAGTGTCTGCCAGGTATCCCATGAGCCTCTGCTCCAGCTCGACCATTCCATTGCGGTGGGGGGACTTGTCAACTTGCCTGCAAATAGAAACTTAAAATTTGAGTGTTGCACTTTTTCATTCGATTAAAAACTTATCGAGATGTGATCTTGAAAGGGTCTGTTTTTGTTTAATACAAAAGGAAGCCTTATCTCCAACCTACCAATCAATCTGATGTTTAAGAAGGTACCCAAACGAGAACATTTGTGTGACCTAACCTGGAATTGTCATGGGTGGAACTACATTCCTCATGTTCGCCACGCTTCTCTGGTCCGTATGACCTCTCAGCAGCTTGCCTATCTGCTGCCCTCATGTGACAAACATCCCTACATATTGCCTGCAGGGACTTGAGCATGTCTGAATCCTCGGCTAGTGCCCCATCTTCTGTGGTCTTGGCCCCAGTGTCCACCCCTCCCCTTCCAAATGATGTCATCAGTTTGGCTAAGGAGTCCGTGTTTAGGGATCGGGTTGTGGCATGCGATTTGTCAGTGGGTTGTTGAAGGCTGTGGGAATCCACGGGGGCCACATCGGGGACAACAGCGCCCCCGCTTGTGCGAGTCGTGGCCGCTTGCTGCTGGAGCAGTGTGGCTTTGGAGAAGACACTGAGAATCCCGGCCATGTTGGATGCAAGCGAGGCCTTTGAATCACCAGACGATGTCAGCCGTGCTGTTGCTGCCTGTTGGAAATCTTCCAGGACAGACGCTTGATTCTGTCAAAATGGAGCAGTCCAAAATCACTATGGCCGAGTGTAATATTGACATTTAACGTTAAATACAGAGTTGTAATTGAATCAAAACAACTTCACAAGTCCCTTCACAATTCCAGTCACAAAAAAGTCAATTGAACAATAAACAAAGGCATGTCTTGGCCACAGTTCCCTTTGAATTACTTATGACTTAATTTGAGACTCGAGATGCACCAGAACAACAATTTGTGATGGACGCAAGCACAAGAGAGGACTAGTGACAGACAAGAGAGGACTTGTGACAGACAAGAGAGGACTTGTGACAGACAAGAGAGGACTTGTGAAGGACAAGAGAGGACTTGTGACAGACAAGAGAGGACTTGTGAAGGACAAGAGAGGACTTGTGACGGACAAGAGAGGACTTGTGACGGACAAGAGAGGACTTGTGACGGACAAGAGAGGACTTGTGACGGACAAGAGAGGACTTGTGAAAGACAAGAGAGGACTTGTGACAGACAAGAGAGGACTTGTGACAGACAAGAGAGGACTTGTGAAGGACAAGAGAGGACTTGTGAAGGACAAGAGAGGACTTGTGAAGGACAAGAGAGGACTTGTGACGGACAAGAGAGGACTTGTGACGGACAAGAGAGGACTTGTGATGGACAAGAGAGGACTTGTGAAGGACAAGAGAGGACTTGTGACGGACAAGAGAGGACTTGTGAAGGACAAGAGAGGACTTGTGAAGGACAAGAGAGGACTTGTGAAGGACAAGAGAGGACTTGTGACGGACAAGAGAGGACTTGTGACGGACAAGAGAGGACTTGTGATGGACAAGAGAGGACTTGTGACGGACAAGAGAGGACTTGTGACGGACAAGAGAGGACTTGTGACAGACAAGAGAGGACTTGTGATGGAATTGTGATGGACTAGACAACACTAGACAACACTTGTCCCACCTTCTGATATTGCTCCACTGTCTGCATCAAGCTCTGTACGTTAGCTGGTATCGGTTGCTGGAACGTAGACATGATGTCCCGTACTTTGTTCATATCAATGCTGCGACTTCCACTTATACTATACGATTCCCTTCCTGTTTTTGCGGTTGTGACCCGAAGTCTGCTAAGCGTCAGTTGGCATTTGTCAGTCAAAGAAACAAACTGATTTGGAAGAAAAGTAGAATAGGAAACATTGATTCTCATATCCTTTCTCCACCAACATAAGAAAATTACTTTGAAGTATGCATCAATAAGGTTATTGCAAGAGAATACAGGCCTAAGAAACTAAGCCAAAATACTACAATAGTGAACATTTCCCACACTGGCAGCCACAGAGGTAAGAGGTTACTACAACAAATCCAGTCTTTTGAAATTTGACACTGCATGTTTGCACATGAGATACGCTTGGAATGCCTTGGGTCAACATGGTTGAAGTTTTCCCAAGACTAGGGCCGTTTTCCAAACCCTAGCTTTGTCTGCGTCATTGGCTTTGTTCATGCATTTTGGCAATTCAGCCGGAGCCTAAGCTAGGATTTGGAAAACAGCCTAGATTTGATTCATCTTATTGATAATGCCCGCTGTAGTCAGGCAGATTGATGTAAACATTGATCAATTGGTGAAAAAAGCATGGAATTTGGCACACAGTCTCTGTCATGAGAAAGATATTTAGCTATAGGGCCGTCACAGATTTGTTCTTATAAGAAATATTTGTAGAATAACAAGAAAGGTTCAGAATTTTCAAAATGGCTTCCATTGGTAATTAATCTACCTATATTATGTCCCTATATCCAGATATCTTTCTCTTGACATATTCTCACATATGTGCCAACTTTCATGCTTTTATCATCATGAGCAATCCTATCATATTTTGCACCAATCTACTCAACTACTTCTGTCATATAAATTCAATTGTGAACCAAGACGTTCTTTACCTTCAACCTACAAAGTGGCAGGGGTCTTTCAGTAGTCAGGTTGGCCAAGTACGAGACCCGATCTGTCTGTTGGTCTGTCCCTCCATCTACAGTTTTCTCTCCCCTGACCGTGCAGCAGTAAGAGTCCACATTGTCGTACAACTCGACGTGCCTGGCATTGCTGACAACCTCAATGGACTTGATGGCGATGCAAGGCCGGCAAGACAACACTAGCTGGCAAGATGGTGTGATGCCCTCGTCGATGTCATTAGTTGACGGCGGGGGAACTAACTTGATGCTGTGTGTTGGAGCTAGCGCATACTCAACACTAAAGGGTGAATAACGTATTTAATTGATGCGACAAAGATAATATTGATGATTTGCTTTGGGTTTTTCGTTGGGGGGGGGGGGGGGGGGGGGGAGGGGGGGGGGGGGGGGGTGTTTGCTGGGGTGTTTGTTTTGAGTTTTTAGGAGATTTTTTTTGGTGAGGAAACTGGATTTTGAAACCTCTGATTTTTCTCACCGCTGTTACTGTTAGCAATCACTTATTCAACAGCAATACAAATAATACTTGCTAGTTTAAGCATACCTTTCATTTTCCCGATGAATCTGTAGAATGCTGCTGACATCATAAGGGCCCTGAACATTCCACGATGATGTAACATTAACAAGTTCATGTTGTTCCATGTCTGAATAAAACAATAATAGAATAATAGTTAAAAATGTTTTTCCTTTCTCCATTTGGCACCATATTAAAAATATTATTAGCCATCATTTTGAAGAAAAAAAAATGCTCCAAAATATTTCAAGTTTGAAGTGAACATAGGGCAATTTCTCCAACAACAGGAATTATTTTTAATAACGCGATATTTTCAATTTCAGCCATTTTTCACACGCTTCCAGATACATTCGTCGTCGTATTCACGCTTTCCACTGAACTTTGTCCTTTTGTGCCTTTGATTGTAACGCACCTTGCTATATATGCCCAGTTACCGGACACTTCCCTTCGATTTTCAAATGAAAATTTGATAAGTTAAAACTCATCAGTCAATTAAAAAAACCTGGTTATTAATGTATTCAGCACCTATCTGTCTTATCCGCTGTTCTTTGTTTTTTCTGATGACTGTGGACTTCAGAACAAAAAGATCAAGCCGGCAGTACACTTCAAAAATCACACACGGCTAGCTAGCTACGCTACTACGGTGTCCTAGCGAGGACAACCTTTTACATAATGCATGGTACACGTGAAATGTAGCTTATAATTATTATGGGCGTAATAGCCGAAGTGAACATTTGATTGCTTATATGTGACATGGTATGTCAAAACCAGGCAGAATTGGGCAGAGCTACAAATGGAGAAACAGCTTCAAAGAGATGTGGGGTGATTTTCAGTGATTTGTTTCAACAGTTCTGTAACAGTTTTAAACTAAAACTTCATTGACAAAGCATTTTTTATACAAAACTCCAACTTTAAAGGTCTGTTTCTCATTTTTAAGATTTCAGACAATACGATTTCAAAATTTAATATCCTTACTTTGGGATATCCAATAAAAAAACACAAGGTGGCATATAAAAGAGAAAGGTCTACAATTCACTATTAATCAAAAACTCAAAATTGACCTATTGCCCAAAAGTGCCTGATTTTATCATACCGCGTCACATATCTTTAAAACGATACTGTAACATTATTTGAAATGTGGCTGTGTTGAAGATGGTGATATTATCTGTTTTTCTACAAAAAAAATAAAAAAAATAAAAAAAGTCCATCTAATTAAACACTGTTAAAGTTGGTGTGTCCGTCCTTTTTCAAAAGTCGATTTTCTTTTCCAAACGAATTTTGATAAGTAGGTTGGTTGGTGGTGGTTAATGGCACTTCTGGCAATCTGTGTGCCCTTTGTGCCAGTTGCTGTAGTCTTGCGGTCCAGTAGAGAGCTTGTTAAACTACTTTTTTCTTTTTCTTTTCCTTCTTTTTTCTTTTCTTTTACTTTTCTCTTCCTTTTTCTTTCTTCTTCTCTTTTCTTTTCTTATACTTTCTTCTTTTTTCTACTTTTTTATTTTATTTCTTTTACTGTTTCTATTTTGTTTCTATTTTGTTTCTTTTTTCTTTTTTCTTTTTTCTTTTTTCTTTTTTCTCTTTTCTCTTTTCTTTTTTCTATTTTCTTTTTTCTTTTTTCTTTTTTCTTTCTTTTGATTTTTTAGATTTTTGTTACATACGTGTAGACTTTGCTTGAGCTTCAGAGTTGGAGTGGGAAGAGAAGGGAAAAAAGATCAAAAAACAACCTGCTACAAGAAGTTAGCTATCCAATGACGTCTTGAGGGTAATGACTATTTGGAAATAAAAAGAAAAGAAGATACATGTGAATCAAACAAATTTGTATGTGAATTGTAGAGGCAAAACATGCAAAGAAAGCAGCGATGAGACCAGTGCGAGCAAGGCATGTGTGTAGGATGAAATAAGAGCTCATGCATTGTATAGAAAGACAATATGGAATGATTTGTATACTGTGGGTGTGGATGTGAAACATATATTATAAGGAAATGTACATGGTTGGTTGGTGTTGTTTGTGAAAAGGATTTAGTTAAATATCACTGTTAGTTTCTTTAATGAAATTTAATGTATGAAGGATGCTGTGTTTTGAGTTTAACAAATTTTTAAGTGTCATTTGGTCAGAAGTAAATTTAAGTGATTTTTTAAGTATTTGTCTATTATGTTCAAATTTTTTACATGTTGTGAGAAAATGTTCGACATTATCATAAGTGTTGCATGTTTCGCAAAGTCCATCAGGATGTTTACCTATTTTTTTAAAGAAACTGTTAAGGTTTTTACATGTATCCAGCCGAAGTCTGTGAATCTTTATTTCCTGCCAGCGTGGGAGATCCCATGAGTTTAAGTGGGTGGAAATAGTGGGTTGTATATTTTTTAAGGTAGAATCTTTTGAATTATTCCATTCCATTTGCCATGTTTGTTTGAGGTGGTCCTTAAGATGATGTTTAGCTTCTGTAATTGTGAGGGGTAATTTATAGTCAATATTAGTTTTCCTGGTGGCTTTTTTGGCAATCTGGTCTACTTTTTCATTCCCATAAATACCGCAATGTCCTGGTATCCACTCAAAGGTGACCCTATTAGCTTGGTTTTGAATGCTTATCAAGGTGTGTCTAATGTCACATACAATTTTATTGCTGGGAATAGGGTGTGAGATGGCTTGAATTGCACTTAAACAGTCACTGAAGATGCAGGTGTGCATGGGCTGAACATCTTCAATCCATTCCACAGCTAACAGAATAGCAAAGAGTTCCGCTGTAAAAATAGAAGCCTCATTGTTTAGTTTAATACTCTTGGAATAACTGAATTGAGGAATATAGATTCCACATCCGACTGTGTTGGTCAGGATTAAGTGATCCGTCAGTGTAGATGTGGAGTGAATTTCCCCACTGGGTATGTATTGTTTCTGCAGCAATGATGCCCTTTTCATTGATGTTCGATATGTGTTTAATGCGGTTGAAGATTTCGGCCGATATGTCTGGTTTTGTGTAATGCCAGTAAGGAAAAGGGTTATGTAATGGGAAAATGTTGAAGTGAGGTTGACTGGATCTGGCTTCAAAAGGTGTGTGATGTAGACTATTTTTCCATTTTTCAGCAAAATAATGTTTCTGCCAGCAATCTGTTTGGACATACTTGTTGGGGTGAGAATTGTGCATGTTGAGTTTAATATTGTAGAGATTGCAGAGAAAACTGCGACGAAAACATAATGGGGGTTCACTACACTCCCGTAGAGGGCTCCGGAGCATATTCTCAGAGCCTGATATTGTATGCTGTCTAATTTCTGTTTATGTTCCATGGCCGCTGAATTAAAGGCTTCACATCCATAGTCCAGAATTGGTTTGATAAGTGTTTTGTATAGTTGAAAGAGAATACAGCAATCCGCTCCCCAGTCCTTTCCGCTAACACATCTCAAGATATTGAGTTTGGATTTGCATCTGTTGACAATATAATTTATATGGTCTTTCCAGTTAAGTTTGTTGTCGAAAATAATACCCAGAAATTTAATAGACGTCTGAAATTTAATATCAGTATTATTTATCTGTAATTTACAGGAAGCATTGCGTTTTTGTGTAAAAAGAGTCGCAAAGGTTTTAAGAATGGATATTTTAAAACCCCATCTATCACACCAGGCAGAGATATCGTTTAAATTTTGTTGGATTTTTATGTTGATAAAGTTTATGTTTCTATTGGACTTCCAAATAACTATATCATCGGCATATTGGGAGATGTTGATTCCGTTTATGACTTCAGATAGACCGTTGATAGCTATGTTAAAAAGAATGGGGCTGATGACACTTCCTTGGGGAATGCCAATATTGACATTGTGCGAGTCAGAATAGGTACCATTGATATTTACTTGAATTGTTCTATTAGTAAGGAAATCATCAATCCATTTAGTAATACATCCATATATTCCAAGAGAGTGAAGTTTAATGATTATGCCTTTTGGCCATACCATGTCATATGCCTTTTCAAGGTCTAAAAAGACAGCGAGGGTGCTTTCCTTGTTGGCAAAAGCTTTATTTATGTTAGACTCTAGGTTAATGATGTGATCTTTAGTACTCCTTCCTTTACGAAAACCACTCTGATGAGTACTAAGTAGATTATGTTTTTCCAGGTACCAGATGAGTCTGTTATTAACCATACGTTCCATGATCTTACAGAATGTGGAGGTGAGGGCTATATGTCTATATGACTTAGGATCGGAGGGACTTTTGCCAGGTTTTAAAATAGGAACGAGAATAGCTTCCTTCCATGTGCTTGGGCATTGAGAAGTTTTCCATATTATGTTAAAAATGATGAGGAGAAAGCCACGGGCTTTCAGAGGGATATGTTTGATGATATTATTACATATATTATCTTTACCAGGAGAGGTGCACTTTACGATTTTTAATAGCTCTTTTGCAATCATCGTTCCACCATGTGGTGGGCTTTCTTTTATAAATTTTAGTAGTATAGTGGTTTGTGGGATGGAACAGTTAATAGCCTCAGTGAGTTGATTGATGTATATGTTATATGTCTCTTCAGCACTGCAACATGTGGTTATGTTGGGTTCAGTAATGAAACTATCACAGGCAGTTTGAAAAGTATCCCAGTTTGCTTTTTTTATAGACCAGTGAGGGATATGTTTACGTGGCGTATGAAGACATTTTTTATTAGATTCAACAATTATAGGATGATGATCGCTACCCCATGTGTCATCTAAAATATTCCAATTGTAATTAGCTGCTATGTCAGAAGTGGTAAGAGTAATATCAATGCAGGTGATGGTACCATTAGAGGTATTAATTCTTGTCCCGTCTCCATTATTTATGCAGACAAGATGATGTTTGTCTATACAATTTTCGATGACATGGCCATTTGTATCCATCTTCTTGCTTCCCCAAAGGGGATTATGGCTGTTGAAGTCTCCACAAATAATAGTATTTTTACCAATATGATTTTCAATGTCTATAAAGTTCTCCTCTTTCAGGGTGATACAAGGATTATAGGCATTGATAATTTTTAATTTACTTTTATCAGAAATATAAATGTCAATTATTTGATATTGAATAGGAGATTGTTTGTCTATAATGTTGTTGACGGTGAGATTTTTTCTAGTGAAGATGGCACATCCCCCGCCAGTATTTTTATGTTCTGGTTTTCTGTCATTACGGAAAATATTGTATCCAGGGAGATTGAAGTTTTTCCCTTCCTTGAGCCAAGTTTCTTGGACGCATATGATGTCAGGTTTACTATCCCAATTGTTTATAGCATGTTTTAATTCATTTCCATGTGCAATGAGAGACTGGGCATTCCATTGTATAATGAAGACCATGAGAATAATGTTCATGATTACGTTTGATTATTTCCTCCTTTTGGGCGATTGGAAGTTTTCTGGTTTGTTTTGGGTGTTTCAGTTTGAGAGTTCTCTGTGGTGGGTTCGTTGGGTTTTGTTTTGGATTGAGAAGATCTAGGTTGTCGAACCCGCTTATCAGGGGATTGCGAGGAATCATTATGTCTGCTCTGTTTTTCTTTGATATTGTGAGTTCTAGTTAACTGATGGTACAAGTGTTCAACTAGGGTCTTTATTTCTGATTCTCTATTTTCCTTTTTTTTAGTTGTCTCCCAGATTTGAAGTGTTCCGATAAGCAATTCTATCAGAGATTTGTCAGGTTGTAGGTAAGTTGAGGTTGGTTCAGTTTGGCAAGCAACTGGAACTTGATCAGTTTGGGTGGATGCATCTACCGATATTTTGTTAACAGAGGAGATGTTTTGTTTTCTTTGTACCGGTACATCATTTACAGGCCAGATTTGAGTTTGTTTAGGTGTTATTGTAGGTGTATATGTATCCCTAGGTTTTTCCGCATGGACAGTAATATTTGTGCTTATGGATTTGGCAGCTTCAGCATAGGAAATGTTGTAAGTGACTCTAACTTCTTGTATCTTCTTTTCATGCTTCATGGTGTTACATCCGCCGTAGGCAGAGGAGTGATTTCCACTACATCTGCTACATTTCACCTGGTCTTTTTGGTCACATTCTTCATAAGTATGGTTTCTACTGCATCTAACACATCGGGTATTGCTTCGACAATTTGTAGCTGTATGACCTAGTCGTTGGCAATTGAAACAACGAATGACTGGTGGAATGTATTGTTTGATGTCAAAGTGTTGATAGCCGAATTTGATGCTCTGGGGTAAGTGAGGTGTGTTAAATGTGAGGCAGACAGAAAGGCTTTTCCCTGTTTGGCCATTTCTTCTGAAAGTGAGTCTGCGGACCTCTATTACGCCTGCTTTTTTGCATTCTTTGATTATGTCTTGTTCTGTAAGTTCTAGAGGAACGCCAGATATAACTCCCTTACTTTGAATTTCTGATTTGGCATAGTCGGTGGTGACTGACCATTTTCCAAGATTGGAGATTTTCCTCAATTTGTTGGCCTGTCCTGGGGTGTAGCATTTGACGCTAATGCCACCTTGATTAGTTTTAGTCACATTTTGTATGATGTCACTTCCTATTGCATTTAGTGCCTTAGCAATTTTTAGCGGGTTTATTTGGGCAAGTTTGACATCTGGTGAGTTTATGATTACTATGGTAGAGTTTCCTTGGGTGGAGTATGTGTTTCTTCTTTTTTGTTGTCTGTAGGAACTGTTATCAGAGTCGCTGGAATTGTCGCTTTGACTTTGTGTTTTTCTTTTGTTTGTTGCTTTCACAGAGACTTGAGAATCATTTTCGTCAGCATTCATATCCTTGTCTTCTTGAGCTTGGCTCATTAATTTGTCTAAAGTTGACCGTGGTTGGTCGTATTGTTGCCTGTTCCTGTTTTGGGATAGTTGCTGTTGGGATAGAAGGTCCCATGACATGTCTTCCTCCTCGGAGTCGTCGGCCATGTTGGTCCGACGACCGAAGGCGAAGCGTTATGTATGCAAAAGAAAATAATGTGGTATACCGTATAGCCAAGAAAGCAAGTAGCAAAGGAAAAGCAAGCAGGTATAAAGTAAGAAGGCGAGCTAAATAAGGAAAATAAATCTCACCACTCGCAGTTAAGAGTCGGGCTGCGACCGATAAAAAGACGTCCACACTCTTTCGAAGCTCAAGCAAAAGTCCTTTTGATAAGTATAATCATAGTGTACTCTATATATAACGAATACATTTGCTTGTTTGCATTGGCGCATGACAGGCCCTTCTACAGTTTTAACAAGTGGGTTTTGTAGAGAGACTTAAATGGGGCAGCGTGCATTGAATTCAGGATGGCCGAACAGACTCGATCGGGACTCTAATGAATACATTGCAAAATTGAAAGTAATGTAACTTTTTAACACAAGCTTGTTTTTAATTAATGTTTTCGTTATTGTCTGTTTTACGTCTGTTTTAATTACTGTTTTACGAACGTTAATGCACATGCACGAAGTATATAGCTTCAGCATTCTAGAAATGCGCACCAGAACTTATTATTAGCGCCAAAAAATCGCGTCAAAATTGATAACCGGTCGTAAAATTTGACGTCAATATTGACGTCAATATTCACAAATTTAGGGGCAAGTCTGGACATTTTTCGCGAATATTGACGTCAATATTTACGATCTACGTAGTCCCTCCAGGGCCATTAAAAGTATAGTATTGGCCGTGCACAGAAGAAATAAAATAGAAAACTAGACATGTGTTTGTGGACAAACACAGAGCTGTTTCGAGTGTCTAAAATTACTTTCAATATGTGCGTGGTGGTCTTTTGTCTGTGCCAAGTCTCAAGTCGATCAGATTTACTAAACTGTCAAAGCCAATAGTCTAAAGAAAAAGGTGTACAAAACCTATCGGAAACAAATAAAAACTTTAACGTGACGCCCCGTGACCTTCAATGACGTAATCATGCCGAATTTCTTCTAGGGCCGTCTGTGTATGGTGGTCTAAGTGTGTGCCAAGTCTCAAGTCGATCGGATTTACTAAAGTGTCAAAGTCAATAGTCTAAAGAAAAACGTGTACAAAACCAATGAGAGAAAAATGTAAACCTTTATTGTGACGTCACGTGACCTTGAATGACGCAACCGTGCCGAATTTCTATCAGAAACATCTGGGGGTGGTGTTCTAAGTGTAAGCCAAGTTTCAAGTCGGTCGGATTTACCGAAGTGCCAAAGTCAATAGTCTAAAAAAACGTGTACAAAACCAATGGGAGTAAAATGTGAACCTTTAATGTGACGTCAAGTGACCTTGAATGACGCAACCGTGCCGAATTTCTATCAGAAACATCTGGGGGTGGTGTTCTAAGTGTAAGCCAAGTTTCAAGTCGGTCGAATTTACCGAAGTGCCAAAGTCAATAGTCTGAAGAAAAACGTGTACAAAACCTATGGGGAAAATTAAACCTTTAACGTGACGTCACGTGACCTTGAATGACGCAATCGAGCCAAATTTCTTCTAGGACCATCTGTGGGTAGAGGTCTAAGTGTATACCAAGTCTCAAGTCGATTGGATTTACCAAAGTGCCAAAGTGTATTGGCAGAACAAACGTGTGTAAATCCTATGGGTAAAAAACACTGAAAGTGGAAAAAAAAAAAAAAAAAAACTAGAAATGTGTTTGTGGACAAACACAGAGCTGTTTCGCATGTCTAAAATGACTTTCAATATTTGGGTGGTGGTCTAAGTGTCTGCCAAGTCTAAAGTCGATCGAATTTAGTGCCAAAGATATATTGGTTGAAAAAAACGTGTACAAATCCTATGGGCAAAATTAAACCTTTAATGTGACGTCACATGACACCCGATGATGCCATCATGATGTCATCTTAATTTACGTCTATAACACATTCTGGAATACTTGCATACCAATTTGGCCCCAATCAGACATGTACTTCCAGAGATAGAGTGTCCTAAAATCTGCCCCTTTAATGTGACGTCACATGACCCACGATGACGTTATCCTGACGATTTTCCCCTTGGCCCTCCTGGGTTTGATGGTCGAGGTGTGTGCTAAGTCTGAAGTCGATCGGATTTACCAAATTGTCAAATTCAATATTTTGAAGAAAAACGTGTACAAAACCTATGGAGAAAATTGAACCTTTTAATGTGACGTCACATGACACCCGATGATGTCATAATTACGTCATCTTAATTTTCGTCTATAACACACCCTCGAATACTTGCAAACCAAGTTTGACCCCAACCGGACTTGTACTTACAGAGTTAGAGGGTCTTAAAAACTACACCTTTAATGTGACGTCACATGACCCGCGATGACGTCATCTTGATAATTTTTTTCTTGGCCCTCCTAAGGATGGTCGTCGAGGTCTGTGCTAAGTCTCAAGTCGATCGAATTTGCAGAAGTGTCAAATTCAATATTTTGAAGAAAAACGTGTACAAAACCTATGGAGAAAACTATACCTTTAATGTGACGTCACATGACACCCGGTGATTTCATAATTACGTCATCTTAATTTCGTCTATAACACATCCTCAAATACTTGCAAACCAAGTTTGACCCCAACCGGACTTGTACTTTCAGAGTTAGAGGGTCTTAAATACTACACCTTTAATGTGACGTCACATGACCCGCGATGACGTCATCTTGATTATTTTTTTCTTGGACCTCCTGGGGATGGTGGTCGAGGTGTGTGCTAAGTTTCAAGTCAATCGGATTCACCAAACTGTCAAATTAAATAGTCTGAAGAAAAACGTGTACAAAACCTATGGGGAAAATTGCACCTTTAACGTGACGTCACGTGACCTTGAACGACGTAATCGCGACGAATTTCTTCTAGGACCGTCCTTGGGTGGTTGTCTAAATGTTTGCTAAGTCTCAAGTCGATCGGATTTACCAAAGTGTCAAAGTGCTATGCCAGAACAAACGTGTACAAATCCTATGGCAAAAAGTCTGAAAGAGGAAAAAAAAAAAAAAAAAACTAGACATGTGTTTGTGGACAAACACAGAGCTGTTTCGATTGTCTAACGTTACTTTCAATATGTGTGTGTGGTGGTCTATGTGTGTGCCAAGTCTGAAGTCGATTGGATTTACACAAGTGCCAAATATATATTAGTTGAAAAAAACGTGTACAAATCCTATGGGGAAAATTGAACCTTTAATGTGACGGCACATGATACCCGATGATGTCATGATGATGTCATCTTAATTTTCGTCTGTAACACATCCTGGAATACTTGCATACCAAGTTTGACCCCAATCGGACATGTACTTCTAGAGATAGAGGGTCCTAAAAACTGGACCTTTAATGTGACGTCACAGGACCCACGATGACGTCATCATGATGTCATTTTATTTTTCGTCTATAACACACCCTGGAATACTTGCATACCAAGTTTAACCCCAATCGGACCTGTACTTCCAGAGATAGCGGGTCCTAAAAACTGAACCTTTAATGTGACGTCTCATGACCCCCCGATGATGTCATCATGACGATTTTCCCCTTGGCCCTCCTGGAGATGGTGGTCGAGGTTTGTGCTAAGTCTCAAGTCGATCAAATTGACGAAAGTGTCAAAGTCAATAGTCTGAAGAAAAACGTGTACAAACCCTATGGGGAAAAAATTAGACCTTTAATGTCACGTCACGTGACCTTGAATGACGCAATCGTGCCGAATTTCTTCAAGAGCCATCTGTGGGTGGTGTTCTAAGTGTATGCCAAGTTTCAAGTCGGTCGGATATACCAAAGTGTCAAAGTCAATAGTCTGAAGAAAAACGTGTACAAAACCTATGGGACAAATTTCACCTTTAACATGACGTCACGTGACCTTGAATGACGTAATCGGGCCGAATTTCTTCTAGGACCGTCTTTGGGTGGTTGTCTAAATATGTGCCAAGTTTCAAGTCGATCGGATTTACCAAAGGGTCAAAGTGCTATGCCAGAAGAAACGTGTACAAATCCTATGGGAAAAAGTCTGAAGAAGAAAAAGAAAAACTAGAAATGTGTTTGTGGACAAACACAGAGCTGTTTCGCATGTCTAAAATGACTTTCAATATTTGGGTGGTGGTCTAAGTGTCTGCCAAGTCTAAAGTCGATCGAATTTAGTGCCAAAGATATATTGGTTGAAAAAAACGTGTACAAATCCTATGGGCAAAATTAAACCTTTAATGTGACGTCACATGACACCCGATGATGCCATCATGATGTCATCTTAATTTACGTCTATAACACATTCTGGAATACTTGCATACCAAGTTTGGCCCCAATCAGACATGTACTTCCAGAGATAGAGGGTCCTAAAATCTGCCCCTTTAATGTGACGTCACATGACCCACGATGACGTTATCCTGACGATTTTCCCCTTGGCCCTCCTGGGTTTGATGGTCGAGGTGTGTGCTAAGTCTGAAGTCGATCGGATTTACCAAATTGTCAAATTCAATATTTTGAAGAAAAACGTGTACAAAACCTATGGAGAAAATTGAACCTTTAATGTGACGTCACATGACACCCGATGATGTCATAATTACGTCATCTTAATTTTCGTCTATAACACACCCTCGAATGCTTGCAAACCAAGTTTGACCCCAACCGGACTTGTACTTTCAGAGTTAGAGGGTCTTAAAAACTACACCTTTAATGTGACGTCACATGACCCGCGATGACGTCATCTTGATAATTTTTTTCTTGGCCCTCCTAAGGATGGTGGTCGAGGTCTGTGCTAAGTCTCAAGTCGATCGAATTTGCAGAAGTGTCAAATTCAATATTTTGAAGAAAAACGTGTACAAAACCTATGGAGAAAACTGTACCTTTAATGTGACGTCACATGACACCCGGTGATTTCATAATTACGTCATCTTAATTTTCGTCTATAACACATCCTCAAATACTTGCAAACCAAGTTTGACCCCAACCGGACTTGTACTTTCAGAGTTAGAGGGTCTTAAAAACTACACCTTTAATGTGACGTCACATGACCCGCGATGACGTCATCTTGATTATTTTTTTCTTGGACCTCCTGGGGATGGTGGTCGAGGTGTGTGCTAAGTTTCAAGTCAATCGGATTCACCAAACTGTCAAATTAAATAGTCTGAAGAAAAACGTGTACAAAACCTATGGGGGAAAATTGCACCTTTAACGTGACGTCACGTGACCAAGAATTATGTAATCGCGACGAATTTGTTCTAGGACCGTCCTTGGGTGGTTGTCTAAATGTATGCCAAGTCTCAAGTCGATCGGATTTACCAAAGTGTCAAAGTGTATTGGCAGAAAAAACGTGTACAAATCCTATGGGAAAAAGTGACAAAAAAAAAAAAAAAAAAAAAAAAAAAAAAAAAGAAAAAAAAGAAAAAAAAAAACTTTAACGAAAACAAAAGCTGTTTCGGCTGAAAGGCCGAAACAGCTAAAAAGACTAGACATGTGTTTGTGGACAAACACAGAGCTGTTTCGAGTGTCTAAAATTACTTTCAATATGTGTGTGGTGGTCTTTTGTGTGTGCCAAGTCTCAAGTCGATCAGATTTACTAAAGTGTCAAAGGCAATAGTCTAAAGAAAAACGTGTACAAAACCTATGGGAAAAAAATAGAAACTTTAACGTGACGCCCCGTGACCTTGAATGACGTAATCGTACCGAAGTTCTTCTAGGGCCGTCTGTGGATGGTGGTCTAAGTGTGTGCCAAGTCTCAAGTCGATCGGATTTACTAAAGTGTCAAAGTCAATAGTCTAAAGAAAAACGTGTACAAAACCAATGGGAGAAAAATGTGAACCTTTAATGTGACGTCACGTGACCTTGAATGATGCAATCGTGCCGAATTTCTTTCAAAAACATCTGGGGGTGGTGTTCTAGGTGTATGCGAAGTTTCAAGTCGGTCGGATGTACCCAAGTGCAAAAGTCAATAGTCTGAAGAAAAACGTGTACAAAACCTATGGGGAAAATTAAACCTTTAACTTGACGTCACGTGACCTTGAATGACGCAATCGAGCCAAATTTCTTCTAGGACCATCTGTGGGTGAAGGTCTAAGTGTATACCAAGTCTCAAGTAGATTGGAATCACCAAAGTGCCAAAGTGTATTGGCAGAACAAACGTGTGTAAATCCTATGGGTAAAAACACTGAAAGTGGAAAAAAAAAAAAGGAAAAAAAAAAAAAACTAGACATGTGTTTGTGGACAAACACAGAGCTGTTTCGAGTGTCTTTCAATATGTGTTAGATGGTCTTTTGTGTGTGCCAAGTCTCAAGTCGTTCAGATTTACTAAAGTGTCAAAGTCAATAGTCTTAAGAAAAACGTGTACAAAACCTATGGGGGAAAATTGAACATTTAACGTGACGCCCCGTGACCTTGAATGACCTAATCGTTCCGAATTTCTTCTAGGGCCGCCTGTGGATGGTGGTCTCAGTGTGTGTCAAGTCTCAAGTCGATTGGATTTACTAAAGTGTCAAAGTCAATAGTCTAAAGAAAAACGTGTACAAAACCAATGGGAGAAAAATGTTAACCTTTAATGTGACGTCACGTCACCCTGAATGACGAAATCGTGCCGAATTTCTTTCAGAAACACCTGGGGGTGGTGTTCTAAGTGTATGCCAAGTTTCAAGTCGGTCGGATTTACCAAAGTGTCAAAGTCAATAGTTTAAAGAAAAACGTGTACAAAACCTATGGGAAAAATTTCACCTTTAACGCGAAGTCACGTGACCTTGAGTGACGTAATCGCAACGAATTTCTTCTAGGACCGTCCTTGGATGGTTGTCTAAATGTATGCCAAGTCTCAAGTCGATCGGATTTACTAAAGTACCTAAGTGACCTGTCTGAACAAACGTGTACAAATCCTATGGAGAAAAGTCTGAAAAAGGAGAAAAAAAAAAAAAAGAAAAAAAAAAACTTTAACGATTACAAAAGCTGTTTCGGTGAAAAACCGAAACAGCTAAAAAGAAAAAAAAAAACTTTAACGAAAACAAAAGCTGTTTCGGTGAAAAACCGAAACAGCTAAAAAAAAAAAACTTTAACGAAAACAAAAGCTGTTTCGGTGAAAAACCGAAACAGCTAAAAAAAAAAAAGAAAAAAAAAAACTTTAACGAAAACAAAAGCTGTTTCGGTGAAAAACCGAAACAGCTAAAAAAAACTTTAACGAAAACAAAAGCTGTTTCGGTGAAAAACCGAAACAGCTAATAACACGTGACTGACTACTAGCTCTTGGTCAATCAAGACACCGAATCTATATCCTCCCTCGGTGATCCATGAACATATTTGTATACTACACCACACGATTGGCAGATTAGAGGGAGTGCAATTTCTACCGCTTCTGTTCACCAAAGTGGTTTTGACTTTTAATAGACAACTTCAATTTTTGTATCACCCCGAAAACAAAACTGGACAAGAGGGGAAATGATGCCCGATGGCAACCAAACCAGGATCTTGGGTTCTAAGAAATCCACACTTCTGATCAGGTTGGGAATTATTATGGCGATTGTATTTTTGATTGGCATCGTCGTGGTTTCTGTAGAATACTCCAAGTGGGACTGCGGTGAAAAGGGGGTGAGTTACACTGTTTAAAAAAGGTGGTCAAAATTATTTGTTTTTTTCCAATCTTGGTCAACATACCAACTACAATGTTCAGTGGTCAAATTCTTCTCAATAATTGGTCAGTGTTTACCTGATTTAACCAACAATGTGATCAATTAAATCCAAAAGAGTAACCAATAAAATCATTGTTCAAAACTTACTTGGTGTAAAGATATATTTATGACCCTAAACTCCCTGTGAAATTATTTCTTCTGGCATTCTGTCATTTTGAAGAAAGAAGTCCAAAATTACAAAAGAAGTCAAAATTTGCGTCTCGGGGACGCATTTTTGAAAATCTTAGAATGTAATTTCGTCGGAAAATACAGCATTCACACACACTTCGAAATAAAAGTTCAAATTTGCAGCCTATAGTTGATGCATTAGCAGCACAATTAAACCTATTATGGTTTAGCTTTAACACATTGCACTCTTAAAGGTGCAAATGTGCACCCATTGAACGTTTAGGTTCAATTATGGTGCAAATTGAACTTTGAGCTAAAACTTTGCCAGGTTAGTTGTCAAGAACCATTCTTTAGATTTGTAGAACTGTTGCTGCTTCAAACGATAAATGCACAACTGACAAATAGTATACTATAACTTAGGTAAAAACAATATTAGGTAAAAACAGTTGCCCAATGTTTTAACCAACGTGTTTAAAGTGATTTAGTGGCACCTTTTGTATGCTCAAATGTACGTAAGTCCGTGGTTCATGGATATAATAGGCTAATGTAAATTATACAGTGTGCTGTGTATATACAATAATGTTTATCAAACACTGTTGTACAGATCGCGTCGTTTGCCAGGAGACCATTAATTCTAGGGGCAATGGATCGCCTATATACATGAGATAATAATGTCGAAGCTGAAGTACCCGGTGTTGCCTTGGAAGAATGGAAAGGGTTCTCGGACTTTATATCCCTTTAAAAAGAATCCTCCACACCATTATTGTTGAAAAGAAAAGGCCACCTCAAAACAAAAATCATAACTTCTAACCACAAATTGGTAAAAAGAAATGTTGGTAAAAAGAAACTGCAAATAACTGCCATCGTCATGGTCGAGGTTCATTGCTTTTCGGATCAAGCAGTTTTATTTTTTTATTTTTTTTCTATTTCTTTACCCAGGGTGTGCCCAAACAGTTTAAAACTGGTTTTCATTGGGGCCCTGCTTACATTTTTAAATAAAATAACAGTACATGTAAATTACATATTACAAATTACATATGAAACAACATTTACAGAAAGTTACACATATAATATTTACAGACATACAAGGATATTAATTTTACAGGAATCCAAAACATTGATACTAATTCTGATTTACGAGATAGGCGAAAACCCGCAAACAAACAAAACTTTTAGGGGAAAAAAGAGAAGGGGAAATTCCCATTCGGCTTCACATTATAGTGGCAACCAAGTTATAACTCCGTAGATCAGCGGAATTGGCATAATATCTAACGGATGACATGTCGGAGCTCCGATTTAAATGTGCCTAGTAATAAGTCCAATGTTCGCAATTGTTCGGGCAGATTATTCCAAATATTTGCACCACTCACAGCGAAACTTGTGGCGTAGCATGCTTTTTTTTGCAAAAGGAACTTATTGACGAATTTGATTTGTAATGGTGAATATTCCAAATACAGTGACCACAATTTGGAATTAAATCGTAAGACTAAATTGGTTTGGTAAAAACATGTGATTTTTTTTCTCAGACGAACGTGAGAGTTGGTAAATTTAAATGGATTTTTTTTTAAAGTAGCCGGGAAAACATACTATATTACAATATTGTATGTTGAACAAAATACAAATTGGGACTGGTAACTGTTGTCAGTTTTTGCATACAACAATTAAGGAAAGGTAGCGGCATGGTACATTTTGATCTTTTAAACTGTTTTGTTCTCAGTTTGGGTTGGTTTTTGATGCAGGATCGTCACATTCTTCAATGGCTGTTTACCAATGGCCAGACGATACTGTCAACGGAACAGGCGTGTTATCGGAGGCGGCATTTTACGACGAGTGCGGGGAATTGGGTAATAATAATAATAAAACAGCATTTATATAGCGCAATATAAATCAAAGATTCCTCAAAGCGCTTTACAAAAATATTATAAAATATTGTAAACTGTTAAATACCGCAGTACCGCACATAGTTAAAATACCATTAAAATAAAATACTGTAAAAACTACATTGTATATTAAAAACCCCAATCACTATTATTCCTAGTAAATGCATGGACAAAAAACAAATGCATATAACGGTTCAAATGTAAACTAAAACATGAATAAAATAAAGACTTATGTTAAATTACAGTTAAAAAGATGAGTCTTAAGTAATTTCTTAAGGTAATGTGTAGCCTTAGAAGGTCTGCGGAGTGTCTTGCCATCATTAAGAAATGTTCTATTACTGTAAGCAAGACAATGACAATCTTTCACCAAATGATAGATTAAAGCTGAACTCTTATTCTTCGTTGGTAAACAGGCATATCATCCTATACCGACAACCCGAGCGAATTGCAGCCCGGTCTACACAAATGTGACGCGGTATGATAAAATCAGGCACTTTTGGGCAATAGGTCAATTTTGAGTTTTTGATTAATAGTGAATTGTAGACCTTTCTCTTTTATATGCCACCTTGTGTTTTTTTATTGGATATCCCAAAGTAAGGATATTAAATTTTGAAATCGTATTGTCTGAAATCTTAAAAATGAGAAACAGACCTTTAAAGTTGGAGTTTTGTATAAAAAATGCTTTGTCAATGAAGTTTTAGTTTAAAACTGTTACAGAACTGTTGAAACATAAATAGCACCCACATTTATTTTTTAAATCCACAAATCACTGAAAATCACCCCACATCTCTTTGAAGCTGTTTCTCCATTTGTAGCTCTGCCCAATTCTGCCTGGTTTTGACATACCATGTCACAAATGTCTGGTGTCGGCTACGGACGTGGTACCAGCGATCAGTGTCGAGGCAACCCCTGTATTCCTGGCTGCCACTGCTGGCATGAGGCTGCTAAAGTAAATGGGACCTAGGACCAATTTCATGAAGCTGCTAAGCACACAAAACATTACCGTAGCACACAAAAAACGTCTTGCTCAGTAAAAACAGGTTAAGCCACAACTCGATGTACTTTTTATGCTAAGCAAAAACAAACTGATTAGCAGTCACAAACAATATACATTACCTGAAAATTTAGTCCGTAACCCTGTTTTTGCCAAGAAAGAATGTTCATACTAAGCATTTTTGTTTATACTAAGCATTTTTGTGCTTAGCAGCTTCATGAAATTGGCCCCTGGTGTTTCTCTTTTTTTGGATGACGTATCGTCCAAGTTTTTCGAGTTGTGAGATATAATTATTTGTCATGGCCTCGTAGTCTGAAGAATCAATTACAGTCTGCGGGTATTGGCAAGACACTTAATTGCTGTCAATTGCTTATACCTACGCAGAAGTAAATGGTCACCTGTGGGAAGAGAGATAGTAATCAGATAACTGTGCTAAAATGGCAGCATCGAGCTGTATACTTACCTCGTGTGGTTTAATTCTAAATGCCATAATGTTCTCATCTCGATTATAGCGAGACTGACCCAGACAAGAGCGACGCTGTCTTCGCCGCGGTCAGAAAAACACTTCGGGAGTCTCCGTTTTCCTTCGAGGACGAGGAGAAGCAAGCCAACATTCTGTCCGGCGAGAGAGAGGGTTATTCCTCCTGGATTTCCGTTAACTACCTCGCTCAACACCTCGGAGTGGTAGGTGCCGTTAATAGAGAGCTTTCACAGAGCGCCCTCATGGTGGGCAGGTTACCTCAGAAACAATGAAAGTACAAAGTGTTTGCTGATAAAGTCCACGTTTTCTATTTTGTTTAATCGTGAGTATAGGCCTACTCAATAGAAGTAACACGCATTTGATTTGGTTTGTTTTTACCCCACTTTTAGACCCCAGTGTTGGATTCGATTTCCGAAGCCCTCTGGGGCACACCTATCCCCCGTCGCCCCACCCTAGGGGCGTTGGACCTTGGTGGTGCGTCCACCCAGATCACCTTTGTTCCCATGGACCCGAGCACCGTACCTGATGAGTATAAAGCTAAACTGCGCCTGTACGGGACTGATTATGAGCTGTACACGCACAGCTTCCTGTGTTACGGCGCTAACGAAGCCAGGCGTCGAATGGAAGCCAATTTGATCAAGGTAGTAGGTCCTATATAGGTTTGAGTCAGGCGAGTTAAACGTCCGGTCCATCGTATGTCTAGTGAACAAGTCCGTTCATCATGAACAAGTTCATCAGGAAGGTGGTGACCAGTAACAAGTAAATGTTTCTTTCATTGTTCATTTGAACATCTTGCGACTTGACTTGAGACTGGAGGATTCGTGATGGACTTATGGGGACTGTTTGACTCGACTTTACCACGGCACCGAACGTGGTTCTACATTGTAACGGGGACTGGCTCTGCCCAATTATTGTTTGGCATGGGGTTTGAGCATGTGAAAAATGATTCTCTACCTTTGGGATGGTATATTGCTCCATATGCTTTCTGAAACCGCAACACTCATTAATAGACAGGCTGTTGTCTGTAGTGTCTCTGGCTAGGGTTCCTATTATCTCCACTAACTTAAAACCTCTGCGTTTCCCCCCTCCGCTGCCCAAACAAAACAGCGCAGTTATAACACCGTGGAGGGAAAATACCTCTAGAAAAACTATACAGGCTTTTTTGACGGACAGACGTCTTGTACTATTTCCCAGGATTCCAATTTCTCCTCGCCGACCGAAAACCCTTGCGCTCCGAAGAACCACACGTACACGGTTGCCAGTGAGTATCTATGGAAGGCTCCGTGTAGCAAGGGACCGCAAGCCATGGCAGGCTGGGGGTCCGAAGTCACCCCGGCCCCCGACCGTCGCACAAGACATGATGGATATCATGGAGTACGGAATCAAAGGAACCGGCGACGCGGCCAGGTGCCAGGTGGAGACGACGAAGCTCTTTGACTTTGGCGCTCCTTGCCCCAAACCGCCGTGTTCCTTCAACGGGGTTCACTCTCCAAAACCGTACGGTTCATACAAGGTCAGAATAATAGTTTCACATTTCAGCATTTGCTAGAATATTAGTATTTTGATCTACTTTGGTATGAACAAAAATTGAGTAAATGCTTCAGATACGTATTGTCATTTTTCAAGGTTGGATCGGGGCTACTTTGAAAAAAGAACAAGACCACAATTATTTCTTATAACATTGTAGGGATAGAAAGGGGAAGCATGACTACGAAGCAGCAACTTGAGGTTCTGATTTCATCCAAACCGTTTCCCCTGACAGGCTCTGAATGGTTACGCGTACACCATGGAGGGGGTCGGTGGATCAGCAGATACATCTCGGAGTGACCTGTTGGTGGCAAGAGATGCTTACTGTGCAAAGACTTACCAAGAGGTAGGAAGAGGGGTACCTCTTCTGCCACGTTTAATGCAACAAAAAACAAAAATAAGAAGGCATATCAGCTTGTTGATCATGTTGAATTCAATTCCCTGTGAAAGTGGCCCCGTTTAACAAACGTCGAAACGTGAAATCGTATCTTGATAGAAATAGTATTCAGATGTAGATACTATAAATTATTTCCGTTTTTCCCAAAATGATAGAAGTAACTTTTGGAATGTTTCAGCTTGAAGCGCTGCCGGATAAGATGAAATACAAGATTAACTACTGCTTCCAAACCACGTACATGACTGCTCTCCTTGAAGCCTACGGGTTCGATGACAGTAACTGGAACCTGGAATTCAACACTAAAGTTAGTGTGTGACGTGACTGGTGTTCATTAGCATGACACTTTGTCACAATTTCCTTTTTAATCTACAACAACAATGGGTGTATCACGCATAGGGTGGTCTTCTGTGGCCCAGTGCACACAGAAAGTACAACGGCACATTGTGGTATATATATACAGTTAGTTAGTTACGTTGTCCACCCTTAATTACCTTTTATTGTTCTCCTTTGCCCCCCCCCCCCCCCCCCCCCCCCAACCCAATCATTATCACGCATGCAGTCAAGACTTGGTGCTCACACTGGAAGAAATGACTTAAAATAAAGTTCCTCACTGAACCTTTCTTTCAACAGATCAGCGGCATCACTCTGGGCTGGGCTCTAGGCTACATGCTGGACCTGACCAACCGTATCCCCGTGGAGGCGTCCTGCATCGGTCTGTCTCCTGGAGCCTTCGCCGCTCTGCTGGCTATCTTCATCGTTTTGTTTTTTGTCGGGGTGGTTATGGTCGTTCTCGGCTACCGCAGAAAGGAGCGCAGAGCCGACCAGGGCGCCCCCATCTGATCCGCTTCCACAAAATTACCGTTTGGAGCTTTTAAAGTTTTAGCGCATAGTTTTTAAGATTTCGATTTTGAACCATTTACTAATTGACTAAAAAATGTCCCAAAAAGCATCCCTGGGAGACGCATTGTTTTTACTTCTTTTGCAATGCTTTATTTTTAAAATGACAGTCTGCCAAAAGAAATAATTCCTGTGGTTTACAGTCATTAAGTTATGTTTACTACCTGTATTTATACGTTTAAAAAAAAACCGAATACAAAAATAGACATTTAATTGTTATAGTACTGCATATCACTAGAACGGTGCATATTCGTGCCACTTTCAATTCCATTTCTTTTGTGTAGCCAGAAGGGTCGTACTTGCTCCCAAACAAGTTTAATTCAAGGTCACCCAACTGCTCCCTGAAAGAAGGCTTGATTTGAGACTATAGACCCTAGAGCGCCCTCTGTTACCAATCCAGTACAAAACAGACAATACAAACTTTACAAATGACAATGTTTCCTTCAACACCGAACTATTTTGTGACATGTTAAAACAAACTGTTACTTTGACTATCAATCCTGGCAAGAAATGCAACTACGAGATAACATTTCTAAGTTGTTCCCAAAAACTACTTTCGGTAAACTTATTTCTTAGTTAAAAAGAGGTTGATGATTGCTAGCCTTAACAATAACATTACCTTTTATTGAACTTTGATAAATAGAAGACTGCATTTTTTAAAGGCTCAATCATCGCGAGTGTGTATTTAAGACTTCCACATTAGATGAATTGACGAGTCTAACTGGAGGATTTTAGTACACTTTGCATATCTGTCGTTTATGGAAACTCGACAATGTTCTGCAATGGAGATGATCCAGAACGAATGACACCCATCTGAGTTCTAGACAGCAGCCTGTAGGTCCTTCAATGTCCTGATTAGCTCCTCATTGGCAACCTTGTGGGTGAATTCCTGGGGTGCTAGCGACGCCCCCATTGTCACCCTGTTGTTCCTGTGAACCATCTGTGAGTTTTGAGTGCCCCGTCCCGAGCAGTGGAACTCACGAGCGCGTGAGCCGGTTAGAATACGATCCAGGTTATTGGTATTGATTCCTCCACCTCAAGAAGAGAGCGAGCGGGAGAAAAAACAAAAAAACAACACCTCAGGTAAGTTTGGTTCTTTTCAAAACTCGTTTCTAAAACTCTTTGCATACTATTCAAGGGAAGATCCAGAGAAACTGAAGGGGAGGGGGAGGGGGAGGGGGCATGCATAACTGAGCACCAATGTACAAGTATGAGAGGACAAAGCCGCAAGGGCACAACTTAGTTGCACCTACCAGGCATAACGACGATCCTGTTGTCGGCTATGTGGATCAGTTCTCTGATCACGGGAAGTCCCTCAAGGGCTGACGACTCCTGGCCACTAGTCAGAACTCGCTCAAAACCAAGAGAGATTAGGGTTTGCAGGGACTTGTGGGCATCACTACACATATCAAAGGCTGCAAGCAAAAGGGATGGAAGGGTAATGGATGGGGGAATGAAGTTATTTCCGTCAGTCACTAAGAAAGGAGTGAACTGTAACTCTTTCACAACTCATTAGATCCTGTACCGCCCCAAACTGCCCTATGCCAATTATTGCCTCTTTTGCCTATTTAAGTGTAATGAAGCAACTTTACCTCTGTGGAATGTTACTGGTAGAGGTCGACTCAGCTCTAAAAAATTCAGACAGAAAAAGAAACAATTATTTAACAGGAGCCAAGACAATGTGTACCAGCAGTTTTATTTGAATGAGTCCGAAGTTCATCACTTTAAATAAACAGTGAGCTATCTGGAACCAAGTGTAACGTTTGCTGTAGCATTCTCACCAATAAATTCTTTACAAACTTCTGTGTCCACACAACCGGAGCTGAAAAAAAAAAAGGAAAACAGAATAATTTAGAAAATAAAAAGAAGCTAAACACAGGTTTAGTTTATTTGTTCACATTTCATATTCTGAAAGTAAAATATTAGTGTAAGACTAAAGAGGTCCCTTGTTTATCTGGACAAGCATGATTATTACACTGTTTCCATATAATAAATTTTGGCAATTTTTGTTGACTAATTTTGAATGAATCACACTCAGCCACAGTCCCCCTGTAAAAATCCTTTACACCAAGTCTGATCTCCCTTGCGTACCTTGTGAGGGCACCAAACACGATGCCGTCAGCACCATTCTCTTTGAATAGTTGGATATCTTCCCTCATGACCTCAAGCTCTTCCGGTTCATATAAGAAGTCGCCAGCTCGCGGGCGGATCAGGACAAATATGGGTAGCTTGGTGAATGCCTTCACTATTCGTAGTAATCCTGTATTTATGAGTCGAGTAAGAACACAAGAAATTGAATTTGGAGATTAGTACTTTAACTATTTGAGAAAACAATCTTTACTTGTCAATACTTTTGAGAAACTGAATGTTGTTTGTGGCCTTTTTACGAAGTGGGTCCAGTTGTAATATTCTCATACATTGTGTCTCATCGGTAGGCAGAATCACCACCATGGACATTGGTGGCGCCATTTTTATGCCCCAAATTACCTGTTTGTGTGACCACATCTAGTCATGGAATGTAACATACAAGGGAATTTTTGTAAAAGCTTCAAACGTTAAAAAAGAAGAATTACAGGTTTGTAAGAAAATCACGTTGCCAAAAAAAGTTATGGGTTCCCCAAAACAGCAATGCTGCCACTGTGTGTGTAAACTTCCCATATGTTTGTACACATTATCAAATGATGTGGTCACAGTTTTTCAGCCAAAACAAGCATCATTTTAAGTTAAAAAAATACGACTTCAAAATGGTGATAACTTAAGAACCGCTTGCCCTATGAAGCTAGGGGACCTCTTATTTAATTGCATTTTGAAAGCTCTTAAATTAAATTAAAATAAAATCAATTCAACTTCAAATCAACTTTAAAATTTGGTGAATCTACCTATCATCGGTCATCATTTCCACTCACCAAGACTTGGTGTTATACCTCCTTCCGAGAGACCTGCACATAGCTCAATTCTTGTTGCCCCTGCAAAAAAAGTGTTTGCAGTTAAATTTATAAGTGTGGTACAACAACACAACTTACTTTGTAACTAGCCCCATGGACATCTGGACTAACTGCGTAGTAATAGTCGGTATACAGCCAAAGATATTATGAATGTAGCCCTAGTCTGTGGCCCCGCAGTACTCTAGTGCGGGGCCATAGACTGGGCTATGTCGACAAACGAACGGTAACGGTGACGTTAAATCAGTAAAACAAAAAATATAAAATCAACACTCACCACCCCTTTCTGCAGCAGTTGCAGACCTCACTGAGTCAACACAAACCTCCATAAATAAGTCTAGAACGAATAATTTCAAAGCATTGCGTTTTGAGGTGCGCAAAGTAGAAATTTCATTTGCGTCAAAGCTAAGTGATCCCGATAGTCAGCACCACATTCAACGCACCTTTGCTATACGGTGCTCCGTAACGGACATCCACTTCAAAGAAAATATTAATTACTTGTATAATTTGTCTGTTTCCTATTTATATTGATTGTCGATTGTTAATTAACTTTACGGACGGTGATTTAACGTGTAAACTGACTTGTAAAAACAATGAGCTTTGCTTTTGTGTAGTGAAAGGTAAGTATGTTTGTGAAAGTGCCAACGTACAATGTAGGGACCCCGCTTACAAATTGACCTGTAATTTCCAAATCCATTTTGATGCCACCTGGGACTTTCACAACTACTATATAATGAATAGATTATTACGATTTGTAAATAACTTTCTATGCATAGTTTTCCTGTAATTTTTCGTCAAATCACGGGATCAACATAATTATAATAATATTCACGAGGAAGCCCATTTAGTTGTGTTCCCTGAATGTATTTTATAAATTGTGAACTGTTGAATAGAATGATGCCAGCCTGAGCCTAATTTTGCATTCTAGCCTCACTTTTAATATTTGTGGCATAAAACATTCAGGTATATGTTTACACATTTGTAATTATTCATCAGAGAAGACAGGTATTATTTTTTAATTGCTTTCATTTCTATCAGCAAGTTCTAAAAATGAAGATTCTACCGCGCTTTCAATATAATATTTTTAAGTCAATCCATTTTCCCATTGAAATAAGACATTATTGCGACCAACAAACCATGACGGTAGAATTAGAACAAACCAATTAAATAGCTTAAAGCTTCGATCCTCAACCACATAATATTTACCGTCTTAATTAAAAACCAAAATAATACAGTCCATTTTTTTTTCAACAAAAGCTAGATAAATTTCATGCAAGTTACTTACAATAAAAATTACTCTTATAAATACATCTAAATTTGCAATACAAAAATATAAGTCGAGGGCTGCGTGTTTTGTTAAATTTTATGGTTGACGTCACACAAGAGACACAGGAAGAGGGACATTATCCGTCACAAAATACGGTGTCTCCTCAGAGCCATCGTCCGGGAACCAAAGCTGGGTATCGGGCAAGTTATGTTGCTTGCGACGGCGTTTCTTTTTCCTAGCTTGTTGCGCCTGCCCAAACGATGACTCGATTGTGACGTCAGGGGGCGGAGTTATCACTATGAAGGGCGGTATGGGTGCAGGTTTGTTCATGTTAACGTCCAACGGAAGCTCATTTCCCAGCAATGTAGAGTTTTCTGTAACAATAAACAAAATCCGGAATGCAGTACATTATTCTCAACTCGCAAGTCGCTCATAATTAGCGTGTACTGTATGCAATTTACAGAAGTTTTACTCACCTTTTAATTTGATAGAGGAAATGCTGGTGTTTCGTTGATGACCTGGTTTCGAATTCTCATGCCTTTGAAAATGAAAACAAATACAGCAGCGATTCATTATAATGTTGTGGCGAAAACAAAAATGGTTCCTGATATTTTAAGGAAAACTTTAAAAGGGAACTCACGTGTCACCCGACTCGGCTTTGTCCGCGTCTTGTTTCTTTGATTTTGAGGTAAACATTTTGAACCCACCCCTTCGCACTCGGCAGTGGAAGAATATCGCCAAAGGGATGATAGTTATCAGTCCAAACACTACCACCAGGATGGGAGTCGTGCCGGGGTTTTGATTCCGCAAATCCATGCTTCCGTTATTAGGGGAACTATTTGGATATGGCGTTGAACTTGAGTCGATAAGTTGGGCCACGTTGTCGCCAAGCTCGTCCAGTAGTATTGGTGTTGTGTCAAGTGTGGGTGTGACTGGCGCCTCTAAAGGGATTAATTCCGTCGGGTTGTCAGTTTTTTCAGTTCCTGTCAGAGAAACATTGTCGACTGTCGACCGTTGTGTCGATTCCGTGGAAGAAAATATCGATGACGTTCCTGATGCTGTCGACACAGTGGCAGTTTTTGATGTGTTTGAGTGACTTGTGGCTGTATTGGTTACTTCTGGCGTGACAAAGTTGCCGGGTTGGTCTGTGGTTGTCACTGTCATTGGGTGTGCTGCAGATGTCCTAGTGACGTCATCTGTTCTTGGTGAGCTCCTTGTCTCTGCGTTCCACTCCGTGTTGCCGCCTGGTGAGTGAGTTGTGTTGAATCCTGTTGTGAAAAACGACGACGTTGTGTTTTGCAATGATCTTCGTGTTGCGGCAGATGTCGACGTAGAATCTGTGCTATGTGCTTCTGTTGTCGTCTCCTGCGTTGTGAGTGCTTGTGACCTATACGCCTGTGCCGAGCTCGACAATTCAGTCGCAAGAGTGGAGGAATATCCCCCCTCCTCCTCCGTCGCTTGATCAGTTTCCGCTCGTTGTGCCGTTGTTGTCCTCATTTCGGTGCTTTCTGTTTTGTTTAGATGTTTAAATGAGCAATAAGGCATTATTTTTTGCCAAAACAGTTTCGAATTTGAGTAGGCCTACTTGCAACCTTCGATGGAAGCGCATTTGTTAAAAAATCCACATTGATTTGCATAAAACAAAAGATGTGACACACTGTATTCGTTTTTATTAATTGGCTTTCGAGTCTGGGCAATTTTATTAATTGCCAAATCTAAATAATGTAGAATATCATCTCTTAATTAGAATAATATGATTTTTAAAAGTTGCAATATTACTGTTGCCACCATTTTGTACAATCCTCATTGAAGGATATAAATTATATTTTACCAAACAAATAGGGCCGATTTCAATTTTTTTTTGTTACAAAGTGGTGGATTTACTAAACGGTACTTCACCTGATCTGTTCGATCGTTTTGCCTCAGGCGTTGGAATTCCTTCTGATGACAAAATGGCGGCAAAAATCACCACAAGAAACGCCAAGTAGGTGCAACAGCTGTGCGTAACGATGACTTTCACTGGCTCAGACATCTTGTAATTGTCAACAAAAAAAGTCGCAAACTCCACATAGCAGTGACATAAACTGATGCCTGGATACGTACATGTACATGAACACTAACCATACAGAAAATTCACTGTACGTACCGTGGCCTTTAAAAAGGTCACGCACAACACCGTTTAATTGATTAAAACTATTGTTAGGTCTACGATTATAATTAAACGATTTCCATGAAGTATTATTGTAAAAGCGTCACATGGTGTGATTTCCATTCCATAGCCTATCGATTACATTTTTTTAATAATAGGCTGCCTTGATATGATTTTTGTTTATGTTTGCGATAATTGGTAGTGGTATTTTTCACAACTTCGTGCAGATTTTTCGAAACCTTTTTTTTTCGAAATCATTTCTTAAAGACAATACGGATTTCACGAGTTCTTTATTGTTAAACCACTGTTTCTCTGTCAACCCAACAATTTAACTAAAAATTAAAGAAAAATAATGTTAGTGTAGTTGTTTTTCGATAGCATTACGTGGCCGCTAGCCATCATTATTTATTTTGCGAATTCATTTTTTTGCGATCTTGGTGCTGCGTGTCTAGCTAGCTGTACAACTGTCTACGTGCCAATTGTAATGTGTTAGAGCATGCGCACTAACACGATATGGATTTACGGGCTAATTAATAATAACACCCCTGGATCAAATGAAAGTGTTTGTAAAACCCGAGGGCCCTGGAAATAAAGGACACCTGTCCATCATGTGAAATATACTCAAATTAATTTTGTAAGAGCAATTCTCAGTTGATTTTAAACGAGAAAGAAGCTGTGTTGAAGTTAGATTTTTCATAATAAACACCGCTTTATTGATTTATTTTATGTAAAAATATAAAAATCCTTATGAGACTGGGATTATTATGGGGATGAATACGCATTATATTAGAACATCTTTAAATCTAACTTAGATTTTTTGATTTCTTAAATATGTTTTAATGATGCGAGAAGGTGCTAAATTGTATTACCCCCCCCCCCCCCCCCCCCAAATCGTAGATATGGCAAACATTAACTGTTGGTGGCGCTCCATTAAAAACTTGCCGTTTGTGCGGTTCCGGAATCCGGATATAATTTCGGAAGGTGATTAAATGGTGCAAACGGCAGGAACCAGACTAGACCATTACCTCGGTAACGTGTACACATCATTCACGGTCGATCTCTGATTGCGCGCGCGGCCGTTTTGTTTTGCAACTTTGGTGAAACTGAAACGCTCTATTACCATTCTTAGGCATACTAACGTTAAACGTTTGCGTCCTTTGCAAGTATGTCTCTAGTGCACCCATTAACGAGATAACGCGCCAGCTAAATTAAGAACAATTTAGTAACTTTTCCCCTTTGAGTTTGAGTGAAAAGTTTGCTGATTTCATTTTCATTTGTCGATTTGACTGAGTTTTGACTGTGTGTACGGTGGAACACGGGTTACGGTGTTGTGATGCCCAAGTCAAGGGCGAGTGTGCCATCCGCAAGCAATGATGGAATATGGGTGAGTAACATTATTAGTCAGTGGCAATTCTGCAAGTTAAAGTTGATGTTTCGAATTCCAAATGTAACTTTCCACGGATATGACTGGACTGGAGTGCAACTGCAAGAAGAGCAAAAACAAAATGGGGACCATTTCACGCATTATGTTTCGATATAGTTTCAACAATAACTGATTTGTTGAACTTGAATAATGAATGAACTTGAATAATGAATATTAACGTAGGTAGGCAACATGTTAAAGGGACTAGTCTAAGTTATATCTATAATTTTGTGGATATAGGCCTATTTTTAATTTGTTATTATTTCTTTTGAAATTATTGCACCAGTTCCGAACCAGAGGATGGTCCGACCCGCCAATGATGCGAGGAACAATGACCAGCACAGGCAGCATGATGCTGAGCACCTCCCTCGGAGACAGGGTACCAGAGAGACCTAAGCCTCCACCAGAACCATTTAATACCAAAATGGAGGTCAGAAATTCTTGAAGTCAGTCTAGGAGTGGCTGACTTCAATATTATTAGTTTTTACTAGGCCTGGCGAATATGTTTTTAAAAACATTTTGCCCTAAATGTTATTATTCCATTACCCATTCCTGAAAAAGCTCTATACATAGAGCTTTACCATATCTTTTGTAACCCATTCAGTTCGAACATCAACTTGACTTCACAAAAGAAATTATCTGGAAATAAAATCAATTAATCATTGAGCCAGACGAGCCTAATGACAGTGTGTGCTAAAGATCATTGTGCTAACTGTCATATCACTCTATGCTGTCCAATGTTCAACAGTTGTTAACAAAGTGCACAAGGGGTTCAGAGTGTTGGCAATGTGAATTGTCAAAATGAATAAAACTAATGATTAATGAATGAAGAGTCAGTTTTCACAAGATGTCTAAATTGGCTTTGTATGTTTACGATAGGGAGGGATAATAAATTTGCTATAACTGCATAGAATGTAGCATTCTATGTAGTAGTAGGAATTGAAAAGCAGAAGTGGGAATTTCAGGTGGAACAGAATTTAACCTAGTTTTGTAAATAGCAGGCTGACAGCTTTTATTTGTTTAAGCGTGTGAATCTAAATCCCTATGGCAATACTTTCTTGAAGTGTAAATATCTGCCATCTGTTTGTGATGTATTTCAGTTATCCTATACTGTGGAAAACCCCTTCTCCATGCACGACAACAGAAATTCCTTTCAGGATAATGGGGTGTATTTTGGACATGTAAGTATGCTTTGCAAACAACCGGGTGATCCAAATTTTCAGTTCAAATTGTTTTTACTGTACTTTTAAGTCAAAGTGCCATATTTAAGTTAGGTTTTTCTCACTCATTTGTAACTTTGCCGTCTGGTGTGCCTACAATTGTTTATTTTTTGAAGTTACATGTATATACCATGTGTTTCTCTTTACTAAATATTTATTCTTCCAAGTGTGAAATGTGAAGTCACTGGCAAGGATTCGACCTAATTTTGCACAGTTTCGTGACAACTTCTCTTTTTTTTTTTAGGGTCTTGGGAAACGCTTGTTCTATGGTGATGAGAGGCAGCACAGCTCCAAAAACTTCTATACGTGGGACTTACCAGGGAAGGAGTTACACTCCACCAACTACCAGGATGCCTTCGCGGGCAGGCCCTGCAAGCAGCCACCAACTAGACGTCGTTTCCCTCGCCAGCACCCTGAGCCCGGGGAAGGAGGGCAGAAGCTAGACACGACAACGAGCGATTGGTTCCAGCTTCCAGACATACCGTACAAGACGGAAACACAGACTCTGGTGTCTAGCCAGGAGCCACACTTCAAACCCAACCCTTGGAAGTATTCCTATAAGGCATATTAATCAAGAGTTGTGGTCAAGTCCTTCCAAGTCCTTGCAAGTCTTCAAAGGTCCTCACAGTCAGGTGAAGGCCATTCAAATTGCAAGTTGAAAAAATGCATTACTTTGTGATTATTCAGCCACTTATACTTGTGATCTATCTAATGATTTGACTTGTGACTGACTTATGACTGACTTATGATTGACTTATGACCGGTGCTAATAAACTTGTAATAAATGTTTAAATATTCCAAGCTGTTTGGGTGAGTGCAGATTTGAACGCTTCCCCAAGATGACCAAAAGGGGAATTTCTGTTCCTTTCCCATCGATTTGCCCATTTAACTGATTTATTTACAATGTATGCATTGTATAAATTGTAAACCTATGCAACTTTTTTGGGAGATGCTGCCAAGGGTAAATTTATTGTCAAGTTTGGCAACGTTATTTTGTTTGTTTTAGCAGTTTGCCAGCATTCGGACTCGTCAAACTGTGCCAAGATTACAGGGTAAAGATTTGAGAAAAGTGTTTTCTCCACAAATTATATAAAGGCTGAACAAATACACATTTTCCAAGGATATTTCTTCCATTTTAATTCCACACCTCTCCGTTCTTCTAGCATTGTATACCAACATTATTATTGCAATTTATTTCTTTTTATTAATGTAAATATATTTCTTGTTTACCTAACCGGCCAATTTTTTACGAGTTTGGTAATAAAAAGGCTGATTTTAGAATTGATTTTGTAATCTGTGCCATGTATGCAATACATTTGTTGCTCGGGTTTGTGTTTTGAAATGGAACAAGAATTAAATAAAGAATTCTATGTAATTTTTTTTTCAAATGAGGTAACAGGTACCATTTAATATCAAAGCACGGCTTGAACAAAAAGAAAATCTCAATCAAGCCCCTCTCTATTATAACCTCGACAGATTTCCCCCACGGACCACCTCGTAATCACTTCATACATACAGAAATAACAAACAAAAACTGACCTTGTTTAAACTCTTCGTTTTTAATTCAACATACTTATACCCACTGCTGGGATTATAATTCAAGGAGTGATGCAGACAAAAATGAAACTTAGTTTAATAAGTACGAGGATCATAACAGTATAAACAACTGAATAAATTTGTTTTAATAAAAGAGAAAAATGTAAATTTTAAAAGAAAATTTAAATACGATGCTTTAAAAATAAAAAAATCTTGGAATTGGTTATATGCATGAATACACCGGACATAACCATTTGTGCATTGTACTGTATTACACCACCTTAGTAGTAAACTCAAAGTTTATGCAACTACCAAGCACAAACCAGCGCTTAGCGAGTATGTGCAAGTTGAGAACCAGCCTCAAATCTGAAGACATTAAAGGTCAAG
The DNA here is from genome assembly GCA_037893245.1 of Crossaster papposus. Taxonomy (NCBI): domain Eukaryota; kingdom Metazoa; phylum Echinodermata; class Asteroidea; order Velatida; family Solasteridae; genus Crossaster; species Crossaster papposus. Next base: position 259,113 of record JBAIAA010000425.1, read on the forward strand.
TCCTACAGCGCAAGTGCACGAGGGATTAAATTAATACAAATGGAAATTACTAACGGCTTTTTTTGTACACATTTCACAAAAATAACCGTGCATTGTCAGAATCAAGCTGAAGCGCATATATCTTGTCATCTACTCGGGTTTAAGCTTTTAATATTTCAGTAAATGACATTTGGAACAAAACTGCTAGTTTACCAATGAATTATCAATAAACTTTAATGATACAATAAAAAACCGTCAAGTTTTAACGCAAAGTGGTCCAACAGGAAAGTATTGCCAAAATTATGGAAATAATCACAAGTATAAAATACAAACAATAAAAAACAAAATACTTCAGAAAGGCTTTGTATATTCAAAGACTTATGCAATATTGCCTATTAGTTTTTAAATCCAAATACCTAGGTGGTTTGGTTGCAAAGGTAGAGTTGGTAAATATGTTAATAATTACGCACATATTAACGATTTCCTCCAATACACTGGCCTGTTATATTCATCATTCGCCTCGTGTATCTTAAACCTTACATTGGAAATGATTATAAACAAGCACCTATTAAACCAAATTCCTTTAAGATTTGTCTTCCAAATCATCTTATAAATCCTTCACTGTGCAGGAAACCAATGGCATAGTCTTTATATTCTCCACCCCCCCCCCCCCCCCCCCCCACTCTCAAAAAAAAAGACTCCGCCTCCACTTTTCTCAATTCTGAAAATTCCTCCAAAACCTCTTCAGTTTTAGTTCTGTTGGCTTCAAAATGAACAAACACTGGTGTCCAGTGCTTACAATATTTTTCCAATATCATATTTTATATATTTTATATTTGCACAATATTGTTTTTGAGCAAGACATTTTAATGCGATATTTTCCCCCCAAGCTAGTGAGCGTGCCTTGTACTGGCTCTTGAACAATGTGTTTGTCTACATATTCACTATGGTTATTAATGCTGCAGTTTTTCAAATTTTGTAATAGGGAATTGATAGCCTTTTTGAGATCGGATGGACACAATATGAAGGTGCTATTTACAGCGAGTAAATTAGATAAATACAAGAGTAGTTTACTAACTTTGAATAGCGCCCTCCAATTGTGTCCAACGCGCATTGCAAAGATTACAGTTACTCACTACAGGATTGCGGGTTTTTCTTTTTTGTTTGGCCAATTTTGAGAGTTTTATCATGAGTGAATTTTCATACACGGGTCGTTACAGTGACTCGAAGCATCCCTAATGAAGTTTACTGTTACAAGCTGCACCCTCAGTTCTTGCTACCCAAACACTGTAGGCCTTGCTAACTCACATAATGAAGACTTTCTCAACTTGGTCTATGGTGAATTTCTCTTTCGTCTTGGGACAGGTTACCACCCCGCTATTTTCAGCAGCCATATTTTTGAGAGACTGCAAATAAAGGGGGAAAACAGTGAAACAATTGTTATTTGAAAATACCAACCATAAACTGTTATTGAGTTTTCTGCTTTCATTAGTGTAATGTTATACTATACTTAGTGGTGTTGCAAGTTTCCAATAAAAAAAAATCACAAGCTACCAACAGCACTATTTTAAAAATAAACTTATAACATTTTGGGTAAATGATAAAACTCAGTAGAAATTTCCAAGTCGCCAACAGCATTTTTTCATAAACAATAGCTAAAACAATACAATAAACACAGGAGTTTTTGCTGTTTTTTTACTTACTAATTCTCCGTAGACGTATCCGTTTGGAAGCATCAATGGTGGATTGTGTTCGTTCATTATATTGCCTGCAGATCGTGGAGAAAGAGCCAAATTTTCTGACGTTATTGTCTAAAATCCTTCAACTTTAAACCCAATATTTCTAAAATTCATCATGAAACTGGTTCGAATCCCTTCCAACTCTCTCTTCGTAACCGCGGTTACTGAGCGAGGGGTACTTTTGTTCAGTCTATACTGGTTTTTGGAAGCCAATTTCAATGAGGCTGCTTAGCACAGAAATCTGCTAAGCCAAAATGTCATGCAATGTACATTACTTGAGATTGGTTCCCCACATAAATCTGCTAAGTGATATTTCCTGTTGAGCAGCTCCATGAAAATTGATCCCCATGTGGCTAGGAAAAATAAAATTGCACTCCTGACCTCCGACCTCTACTCATGAACTCTGACCTGAAATTGTGCAGACTAGCCTGGACTGGGCACAGTGTGCGTACGGAAGGTTCCTAGCCAACTCGTTCAGGTTCTTACTGCACACTGGGCAGTCTGCATTCTTGTTACTGTCACTATAGCAGTGGCTAGAAAGAAGGAGTTATAGTCAAGGATAAATTAACATTGGGAGAACTCGTTTACGTTTACATATTGACTACTTGCAATGCAAAAGAAAATCCACAATAATTTCAAAATGAAAATTTCTGTGGAAATACAGATGAAAAACTAGAATTGGCCCAACAAAAGACTCGTAAGTTTGTTACGAGGACAGGGGTTCTCTTTGCGCACAGGCGAATATTAAATTATTTGACCTCGTGCAATAGGTCATAAGGACAATGATGCGATGACAGATCTCTGACTCTAAATCGGATGTTATTTTGAGAATGTCGGAGTAAGGATACGGTGTCTTCATTGCAGCCAGTCCCGCCTCTAGGGAGACCGTTAAGACAGGGGTGATGTTCAGTTGATACAACTTGTAGTTCTCCTCCCGGAATTGGTCCACGATTTGCTGCCAGCGGTGTCCGTCTAGCAGCTCCTACAATATATGAAGATCAAACGGAAGGAGCATTGAGAATAAATGACCTACAATGGTTTGGTTTGAATAGGTTTTCTTTATTCATTCAGCCATTCGTGCTCGTCTTATATTGTATCACAATGGTGCATTCAAAATCCTACAGATCTGGGATAGCTAGAGGTTGCAGAATACGCTAACGAAGCTGCCGAGTTTTGCCTTACCTTGTAATGCGAGACGTCTGTGTCTGCTGGAAACGCCAGAAGTCCCATGACCCTCTGGACTTCAGCAAGCTGTTCCCCCTCCAACGAGCCAAAGAACTTGCGGGCGTGGCGTACCGCCTCCACACGCTTGTTGAGCAAGATGAGCTCAATGAACTCCTGGGTTCTCAGGTTGAATTCAAGTGTGCTCTGAGGAAGACGAAACGAGGTTATAAAGTGTTTTATTGACAGAGTCAGTCTTAAATTTTGTACTACATGTACATTGCGCTTATTCCCTGATGAATTATAAAACTAAGACAGTGAGGGTCATTTTCAGCGTCCAGACTCCAAACTGGTATTAAACATAGTTTTAAACCATCCAACCACACTTTTATTCCCTTAATCATACTACTATAATTTGTGACGGTCGTTTTTGTGTCCTATTTTGCCCTCACCTTTATTTTCCTAAGTTTGGATTTGTTATCGTGGCACCAGTTTAGGCAAGATGACGTTTCCCGTCTTAGTAGCGACTCCTCCACTTCCTTGGCTACTAGGAAGAGCTCTATATTTGTTAATTCCTGAACAGGGTAGAACAAATTAAGATGTTAAATTAGTTCGACATTAATAGCTGGATCCTCAATTAGTCTGATAATAAAAATATGAAGTCTCCTATCATTTTTGTGCAGAACCTTCTGGCGGATTGCCAAGTATCGGAGAGTTTTAAAGGTTAATGGAATCAGACCTTAATACTGGTTTTAGGGCTCGATTTGGATCCCCCACCCCCCTAATGCAGCAAGCCCGCAAACGCAAGCCACTGCGGTGGTATAGCAAGCGGTCACGACATTTATTCTAATGATGTCTTATGCACCAATCCATGAGAAATTCTGAGACTACTACATGCGCATGCAAGCACGAGGTATGCTAAAAATACTGGGGTCTGGGTGCCATCGTTGCGCAAAACCGGATTTAATGGATCTTGTTGATGGGGCCCTCTACCACCAAGCATGCCAGGGATTGGGACTGGTTGGGTTATAAGTGGTGTCTGAAATGAGCATCCAGAGCTACGGCTATGTCCATTGTAAGCCTGCTCATGCGTATTAGCCCATAGCCATAGCTAATGACAAGAGATTCAGACATGGCCTTCCAAAACGGGCTTCTAGAGCTAGAGCTACGGCTATTGTCTGCCTGCTCATGTGTATTTGTAATGGGCAAACACCTAGACAATAGCCATAGACAAGGGATTCGGGCGCGGCCTAACATCCATATCGAATCTTGCACCCAGACTACCTCTATATTAGAATGCCTAGCACACTTGACGGCCGTGTCGTAGTATCCAGCCCTTAGGAAGTACTCCACCAGCATACGATCCACTCGTTTTTTCTTCCAGTAGGCCAGGGCGGCGCCTGTCGATCCCTCATACTCCTTGAGATGCTCAAGGCGACGCTTGACCACCCGGGCACTATCTTCCTCTTGAGTGATAGACTCATTGGCCTATGGGGATCAAGCCCAACAATAGGGTGTTAAATCATAACATTTATGGAGAAATTGTTCATGTGATTCATTTCTGAGGTTATGTTTGACGACCTAACATACACTAGGTAGCACATCGCGCTTATTTTCAACACACTTTACTTAAAATGGATTTGTTTCACTTTCTTTAACCAGTGCATGTTTTCTAGAATGATACTCTGTGCCTACCTTTCTTTTTAGTGCACTTAGCTTGTCTACCATGGAATCTAGAATATTAACCACGGTTCCGACGGTAGCCGATGTATTCTCCAAGCATTTCTCCAATTCATTGTGAACCTAAGTATAATACGGTAAAAATACAACAAACAGTTTCAATGTTTTGATACTTTCCTACGAGTTTTAGGTTGAATTGTACACTTTCGAAGGCTACATGTACATTGCTCTCTAAATACTTTTTATTGTTCTGATTTCAATAAAAACTGTACATCTTGTATTGAGACACTTTACACATGAGAATGACATTTTAGGACAAAATGCTCAACGCTGATACTCAAGGGTGTGTGACAATTCATATTGAAATTGATGGATTTAATTGCAAGTGCATTCTGATAATTTCTGTCAATGTTTGTCCATTGTATACCTGCATCACATGTGATACTTCTCGGTCAATTGTCTTCTGACAGTTGCGAAACTTCTTGTTCAGTGTTTCATATGGTACCTGTAGTGTAGGAGAAAGTTGTTTGTTTTAATTTTACAAATTTCACATTTTATGTAAAGATAAAAGAAATCTTTGTTTGAAATTCTTAAAACAGGGAAACACGTCAAAAATTAAAATCATAAGGTCAGAACTAATTTCATTGACCTGTTGAATACAATGACCAAAAACAATTTCATATGCGATATGTTCAAATTTGAGTTTATTTTACTTTTTTTTTAGATTTGTACTACTACTTGTACTGGTCCCGTATTTTTTTCTGTTCTTGTTCTGTATACAAGTGCTCCTAGCAATACACCCTAAATTTATAATATTGTCAACTGACATCAGGCGAATGCGCTGCCTATGGGCCGGGTTGCACGATTCGGTTGCTAAATAATTAACCAGGGACACAATCACGGTCAAATACCCACCGCTTTTCTAATTTTCAGGCAATTTAACACAGATATCTCTTTTTCAAGTGACAACCCCAATTACGATATGTGACAATCACAGAATACTGCAGTGCACTCCACATAGTCATAGGTTTAGGCCTACATACATGTAGAGAGTGTACCATTTGAGTGATACACAACACAGCAAATCGAAGTTGCAACTAGGGCTAGGCTAGGTCCCCTGGCCTAACGTTATTCCACTATTTTTGGCGATATCGGCCGAGTGTATGGTTTGTAAAAGAGTCAGCTGAAATCCTAGGATACTAGACAAACGATTAGTAACTCGTTATTATTACTAAAACCATATTTAAAGGTCAAAAGTACCAAAATACCTTCAATGTTGCGTGTTCGAGTGCCTTCAAGTCAGCCATTTTCGGCCTTTCACGCGCGCGGTGCGGTGGCTGGCCGTACACACACAATCGTTCGCAGTGCAGAAAGACAGTAACAACGCCCTCTAGTGACGCTCAGGAGTAGAGTGCTAATTTCGCTCGTGGCTCGCGCGCGGGGGGGGGGGGGGGGGGGGGGGGGTAATCATGTCAGGTTCTTGTGCTTTTAAATCAAAACAAAATCCACAAATTCAAACCCACAACCGTATGGTTAGCGAGACCTATATGTACCACAAAAATGCCTCATATTCTATTAACTCCTGGTGTTTTAAAAGTTGGGGATTTAAATAATTATTTATCTATACTAGCAGCCCACCCTCTTGTTTAACATTAATTACTTGTGCCATTATTCCTCCATATTTGTGCGGATGTATTGTTTTGTGTATTTAGTTTATTACGGTTCTATTCAGTGGTTAAAAGCATCGATCTTCGTCTTTTTTTACGGTAAACAGTTGTAAACGCTAGATCGATATCGGCCAAGTTTTTTCCCTGCGGTTGCTGTGTGCTACCGCCAGGTGGCGCTGTTTAAATGTACCATTCGTCTCAGCCGAAAGAAAGTTTTATGAATCGTCTTTGGACCATTCGACCACATGGGCTCAACCATAGATATCAAACTAGGAAAGGATAACTTATATTTTCTTCTTCCCATTGTTATCTGTTTCAGATTAATCCCTTGCCAGGAATTGTTTTCTCACTCCTCTGGTTTTCTCCGTCCAATTTCCGTTTACACCTCTTTCTTGTAATAATGTTGCCCACTCCTTTTCCTCCCCCCCCCCCTTTTCCAATTACCCCCAGTCACACTTATTTGTTTGTTCTTCCCTTTGATCTCCACGCTAGTCTTTTTCCTTGTGGTTTCACCCTTCCGTGTTTGTTCCCCACCCAGGTTTGCACCCCTTTAGGCGCGCCTGTCTTTGATCCTACCATGTTTTTTCTTCCTTCGTGATTCTACCAACTTTGACCTCTTTCATTCCTTGTCTAATCCTCCTTTTGTTGGTTCTTCCACTCCATTTCTATTATTCCTCTTTTGTGTTTCTTCTCCCGACTATGTTATGCATCGTATGTCCCCCTTTATATGTTTGTTTCATGTATACAGCCATTTTGCCTTTTTATTTAAGAAGATCTTGTTAAGCTAGAAATAATTAGGCCCTCTTAACTTATTTGATTGGTAAAACAAATTAGTGTATCAAACAAAATTGACATTTTTTTCGTAGCGTTCCATCGTTCAATAAACATCCGCGACAAAATGTTCAGCTGTTTGATTAATGATATGAAAATTATAACGGTACCAAAAGTTCACCGGATGTTTTTAATATGCCCAGGCTAATTTCGTCACTGTGTGTTTTGCGGGTGGAGCTAATTTGGGACAAATAATAATCCCATCCGATCCATTGAGCGCGCGTGCGCGTCCAATCCCACGGTGTCCCATAAAGGGCTTTGTAATGGTCTCATCGCACGCAAAACGGTCCAATCTTTGTTTGTTTTTGTGTAGGAATTCAGAGTTGTTTAAACTATAAATATATGATCGTACGGACTGTACAAACAATCAGAAATTGATGCATATTTAAATCTAATCCGTAAGGAGAGGTTCTTATTTAAACCAAATCAAAATTAAATTTGTTTGTCGTCCTCGCGCGAATTTCTTTTCTGCTTTTGCAAAAAGAAAGTCTCGCATAAAGTGTCTCCAACATTTTTTTCGCAGAAACCAATTTCGTTTTGATTTATACTTTATTTTGGGCCAAATGTGGCAAATTAACATTTTTAGGTCGCCTATTTGGCACACACAAATCCATGTTTAATTCAGACAAACTGTTTTACCCTTTTTGTAAACGGCTTCTATTTCCGTCTCCGTTCCTGCCAAGACTAGTTTAAATCATACCATAAAAATACCACGCCTGGTCGATTAAACCGCCAAACCGTCATGGCTCATCGAGAACACCATATTCAATTCTAACCCCAACGAGCACGCATTGGGCCGGTCGGCTTAGGGAGTGCATGCATAATACACGCATTGGGTACCAAAAAAGGCTCAACGAGCAGTTTGTGCACATTGGAATACAAAATGAGAAAGCACTAGTACCAGCGCCATCGACGTGAGGGCAATAATTCCATTCCACCCGGCCAGCGGTTTTCTTGCTTTTTTCTTCGCCACCACCGTGGCTTTGACCCACTTGTATGCGTGGGACCGTGGAGGAATATTCATGATCGTGCCCCTAGTGGAAGGAGAGAGAGCCAGCTCGCCAACGCCTCCATCACCCGTGAGGCAAAGAAGAAACCAACGGCTCGACAGCCAAAGAAGTGTTTGGGAGTTCGGACCAGTTGTGAGATCGCAATAGGAGATAGTTGTGGTGTCGGTGTGTGGTGTACGTACGTGTACTTGTGTGCGCTCGACCTGAACCCTTTCCACGCACGGTAAAAAAGAAAAAGAGAAACATCAAGCGTGGCTTGTGTGTCCAACAAAAAACTCAACAAAATAACCCACCACACCGTGTGGCCGTTGGCGTTAGTCAACGGTGTCTTTGTTCGGCTACATTGATAAAAGGTGAGTTTGGGTATTTTTCTCAGGGGTTCCCGTTTGTACTAGAGTACGTTCTTTCTTTTTTTGCAGTCTTTCAAATTTCGTTGTCTATGTTCTGAACAAATTGCCGCCCGTTTTGTTGGTGGAGTGAAATTAATTCGGCGCATGCACGCCACGTAATAGCGCTGCATTTATTGGTGATTTGTATGTAGCGGTCTCGGTATTGAAGTTAATCACAGATTTTTGCTCCATTGCCTTTTGATTGGGTGTAGCCTAGTCGCAGCTGTCTTTATAGTCGGATTAGTGGATGGTTTTGTGTGCATAGTGGGAAAGTTATGATGGCGGCCGAATTGTTTCTTTTTCAATTTATGTTGGAGATCAATATAAATGTTTGAATTAAAATGTTCAAAGACCAGTTTTTATATTTATAGTTATACATGTACCAATTTTTTACCATTAGAGGATATCTAGCACAATCATTTGCTGGATGCCTATAATCATTATTTACCTTCAAAAAAGTAAGATATTTATTAATAATTCGGTAGTAATTTTTTTTCTGATATCTGCAAATAGTGTATCCTACCTTTAATTTGGTGTATTATTGAAAAAAAAGAACGGGGTCTATCAAATGAAAGATTCAATTTTATTGAGTTGTCGGAATACTATTCAAGTATTGTATCTACAGGATTTGCATGTGGTGATACACATACATGTAAACAATTTGTACACGTGTACAAAATGTACTTGTTCAAGCATCGAACCTACATAGACGTTGTATTAAACTTGAACACGCAGTACAAAATTATTTTTCTTTTCCTAAAAATGAGGGCTCAACTCATGGTTCTCTAAATTAAATTCATTTTCTTGGCTAAATTGTTGTTGACTTAGTCTTTTTTTAGAAGAAAGCAAGGTTGCAAGTAGGGTGTGTTTATTTTTTGTTTCAATTCTTTGAAAACTCCAAGGAAAAATTGCAGCATTCATGTACATTGTAGCATTCATGTACATTGTACATCCTAACTGAGACTGTTCAATGGGTACGTTAATCACCACCTTCAAACCCAGATTAGCATTATTCAGTTCTTTCTAATCCCTTCTGCAACATGCACTGGATTGCATTCTTAATACCCATGCAAGGACTGCAGTCCTTAGATAGAGTAAACTTCAGACACCAGTAATACAGGACCCACATTGCACAAGGATCCAATCAAAGCCAAACTACACATTGACCACTGCTTCATTAGAGTTTCATTTATGGAGAAAACAACAGATGCTGCAGGAAGTTATTGGCTCATTACAGGATTTTAATAGTCCCTCCCCCAGTAACTGGTGGCAATGTTAATGAGTGACATTGGAGCTCGGAGAAACTGTACATATGCTGGGACCTACTGAACACTACCCTGGAATCTTATCAGAGGCTTGGGTGGCCAGTCTCTTGGAAAAGTGTGTTTGCTGTTTAAAAAAATGAATAAAAAAAATGTTTTTGTTTTGGTGTCAGAGTTTTAGATCTTCTATATCTATCTACTTTCACTAGATCTATACACATTCATGTTAATAATGATTTTAGAGATACTTACTACTGTCAATTCACAAGATAAATCTTCAAACGTCTTCAAAGTGGCACCAACATTGCTTAAATTGTTTGCTATCCAACCCAACTTTGAATTTAAGAAAATACAATTGTACTGGTACAATGTATGTAGTTTGTTGCCTCAGAAATGTGCACACCTGTCACATGTGTACAATGTACGTTGGAGGTCAATATTACATCTTGAGGTAACACAAAAACCACTGTTAATTAAAATGTGGGAGTGGAGTAAGACGACTGCTCATTTGTTGGGGTACATGTATGATGAGGCTCAGGTGCATTCAAATTTCTTAGAGCAATTTAGTAGAGGTGTGAAGCTCATGCACATGTAAACATTTAAACAGGCAAAGGTAGGAATACAAATGTAGGATACACGATTGGTAATTGGTAAATCATCGTTTAACTGACCTGTCCGAAGTTTTACAATCATGGATGCTGAGAAGAGCAAGAAAAACGGCATTCGTTTTTTAACCGGTGTTGGGCAGTTGTTCTTGTTTTTTAAAATAATTTTTTCGAATAACATTTAATTTTTCATAACAATTACAGGATATCTAGCTCAATCATTTGGCTGGATGCCTACAATCATTATTTACTTTCAAATAAGTAAAATATTTATTAATATATTTGTAGTAATTCTTTCGATGGTGCATCCTACCTTCAAATGGATGCACCTTCCCGGTACATGTACTTGTGCATGTACTGTACGTACCGGTGCATTCCATTTGAATATCTATGCACATTTTTAAGTTGGGACCTTTATAAATTGTCAGTGTCATCCAGCAAGTCAGTCACTATGCAGCTTTTTCCCTTGGTACATGTGCCCTCCAGAGCTAGGTGCACCCAGGCAAAACACCAAATGATATGCCTGAAAGGAACAGCCAAGGACGTATCGTGCATAAAGCAGTTAGCAGCACCCACCTGCAGTACATGTGGGTGTACACACATCTATAATAAGTGATTCAAGATGGGGATAAGATGAGACAGTTGTGGAGTGACTCGAGTCTTCTTAATACAAGACATGGACAGTGTACTGCTACAGTGGTTGGTAATAACCACACTCTGGGCACCAGTCTATTTTTTTGCAGGAGTCCGACTCAATACAGTGTATCATTCTGAAAACCAATACCAATGTCACTCTAAACTACATACAGTGTATGACTATAAGTATGTATCTTACATACATGTACGTTGTTCAACGGAGTCCGTTCTGTATTCAATGTCTGTTGTACATATTTGTAAGCATGCAAATTGTATGCGACCCTGCGCACTAGTCGATCCAAGTCGACATCATCAGATTGTGACATCATTTTGATTAGAAATAAGGATCAAGCTGCCGGTAATTGGTCGGTTTCGCTGACAAATTATATTGTTCCTCTTATCATACATGTCTGTATTGTACAATTAATTAATAATTATCATGTATTGTATCTTTATAACAAATGTACACATGAAGTGGAAATAAAGTAAAGTAAAGTAAAGTAAACACGAAGGGCTCTAGACAAGCTGATAGAAGGCGCCTGCTGAATGGTGAGAATCTGGAGATCAAGACGTAGTCTTGTTTTTGCATAATTAATCGCTGAATCTTGTGCAACAAGTGGATGTTTCATAGACTAAGCATAAGGAACATGATGTTTTTAGGCCCTGTAGGACTGGATGGGGTATCCCTTCCCCTTTCTTGATCTTACCGGTACATGTACGGTAAGATGAGTTTTAAGACAAAAGCTAGTATTGTATGGAGTGAAATCAATTTAAATATGATGGAAATGTTTAGTTTGTCATTTCTTGTGTTTCCAGGAACTTAGTATCAATGTTTTGTGGGACATGAGATTAATTAGAAGGGTTCATATAATTAACAAATAATAAAACATTGATGTGGCAAATTATACCGGTACATTTCTATTTGAGATACATGTACATGTACATGGACACTAGAAGTTCACTAGCATATTTCATTTTTTTTAAATGGGACTAAATATTTATATATTCTAATACTTGAATACCAACATTTGTGGACCAGTTTTCAACCATGCATATTTAATATGATCAATCATGAGCATAAACTGTGCATCTGTTGTCTTTTGTTGATGTATGACCTTTCTTTCTATTATTAGGTTTCCATGGAGTGTTGGTATGACCTTGGATGGGCCTCATTAACAGAATGAAAGTACACTGATAAAACAGCTACACTGTACACTGTACCCCTTTGTTTGGAAGACCCTTTTTGACATGCTCAGATAAAAGTAGAATGTGGGCATCAGTTCAGCATGCACACACATCTTGTGTCAATTCATTATATTTTTTAAATACCTGTTATGCACCCCATTGTATCTTTTCTCAGCTTGGTTGCAATAATTTTATAATTTTATTTTTTACAAATTCATGTTCTTTGGTTGTTGATTTGTAATGTACTGGTATGTACATGTACCTGGTGTATTTATGTACTCTGCAGATGCGCCATGTGAAATGGAACCATTGGAAGATGCTGCCTTGTAGCTGACATGGAGGGGGGGGGGGGGGGGAGGCTCTCATGTCTGGAGAAAAAATTGTATTGCCATGTCCTTTCAACTCAATGTGGCTCTTAATTAACCCCAACGTTTTGCCCTTGTGAATATATACCGGATGTTGTCAGATGGTGTGTTGACTGTGTTCAGAAGAATAGGGAACAAGAGGAAATCGCAAATTATCCAGACCGCAAAAACAAACCAATTTTCACACAGGAACTTGGCCTAAGAAGAATATTGTACACACCCCGGTTGAAGAGATGAATTAAACAAGAAAAGTGACTGATTTGTTCAAATGTCAGCTATTTTGGGGGTTACAGTCACATGTAAATGTATTGGCACTGCAGGGGACTGCTCGCACCGCCAGTCTGATAGGGCGTACAGTATACAAGTAGTGATGTTGGAGACCCAGTGAACTTTGACTGAAAGGTAACCAGTTCATGATGAAAAAGAAGCACAAGGCCAATTACTGGTACTTGCATGATGTTTGGCTCGCATGTTCTTAAGGGTAGTATACACCATTTGCAGATATCGAAAAATTTTACTACCGAATTATTAAGAAATATCTTACTCAATTGAAAGTAAATAATGATTCTAGGCATTTAGCAAAAGGATTGCGCTACATGTACATATCCTGTAATTATTCCCAAAAATTGAATTTTATAAAGAAAAATTTGCGATCGCCGGATGGCGATCGCGAAAAAACAAAGATAACATAAGAATAAGGACTCGACCCCGGTTGAAAACAAGCGCTGTTTTTCGTGCTTTTCTCGGCATCCATGATTGTAAAACTTCGGAAAAGTCAGTTAAACGATATTTACTATGAAATACAACCCCCAAAATCTACCCATTCACGATAATTCAAGCAATTACCAATGGTGTATACTACCTTTAACATACTGTACAAGTAGGGTATGTTGTTGATAATAAAAACAGTTCTGTGCCCACTGACTAAAAGCCTGTAGACTTGTTTTCTTCTGTGGGTGCGGACAGAGTTTGAGCTTTGATCAAATATTTTGTATATATTTTGCTGGATGCCTACATGTACATAAAGAATCATTATTTACTTTTTTTGATTTAAAAGTTTAAATTTGTTCGATATCTGCAAATGGTATATTCTACATTTAAATCAATATATTTTTGAAAATTACAACAAAAGCAAAATGGTGTACAAATTTGTACATGTACAAATGCATGTACCGGTACTACCGGTACCTTTATTCTATACACGTACATTGTACATACCGGTACGTGTACGTATGCTTTAATGTTTAAAAGGAAAGGCGTACACTAACAAAACCTATCATTTCCTACTAGTACATATAAACTTTCCAGTGTTCCTGTGTTGTATTTGATTCTTGCATATCATGACCTTTTAAGGTCAATCATTTGTAGGTGTGCGGTGCCTGTAGTGGCTTTTCAATTTCATTGTATCCCATGGGGGTGGGGGTGGGAGATGGGGGAATCCCAAGTAAAAAAGGACTGGGCATTACAAATCTTAACTTTGATGAAAATTACAAACGGGTTTGTGTGTCCAGTATTTAAAATGTCACAGAGCATCATACATGTACAAAATACATGGGACATACACTGTACACTGTACTGTACGTACATGTAACCAACCAATCTTTGTTCAAAAGCTTACTTAATGTAAATATATTATTGACTCTAAACTTCCTGTTGATTTATTCCTTCTGGCATGCTGGCATTTTTAGGATTTAAAAAAATTTTATGTCAAAGAAAGAGAAGCGTCTCAGAGACGCATTTTTTGAAACTTCTCACTTTGGTTCAAAATCTAAAACTTATATTTTAATTTTCTCGGTACAAACAGTATTTCCAGAGCTAAGTAAAACTTAACATTCTATAAATTTTAAGAACTTTTGCTGCTTCAAATGATAAAAATGCACAACTGACAAATGGTGTAATCTATATTTACACGTACCGGTACATGTATTATGGCTGACTGATGAATTGTTGATATCGATATTGACAGTTTGTAGTTGGAGCTCTTGTGAATCTGTGTCACTGTTAAATCAAAAAATTTTTGTTTCCAATCTTTAATTGTCAAAGTCCTTGATAATGCAATAATTTGCTAACCCCAGGGCTAATATAGTGTCCTGTTTGTACCCACGTTATGTACTGGGGAATGTATCATACGTGTACATGTATGGGCTCCGTGCACAAGTACCCCCTCAGCGGAAAGAAAAGGCAAGTTGGGGGCTCAATATCGACGCCATATCCAACAAACCACAAACTAAGTCACGCATTTTGTTTTAACTGCCAAACCCAGCTGGCGTTACCCCTTCATTGATTCACCATGACTCACTTTTAAAAGAACACGGTTAGGGTACAAATACGACCCAATGATTATCTTGTATCATCTGCTTTTTCCTTTTGGATTTCGTCATTGGCTTTGAGCGTTGAACTTTGCCTTTGAAGTATCGCATGTACACAATCCTGGATTACATCAGAACATCAAACTCAGAATCAGTTTCATTGTACACCGCATGCCCACATGCAAACCCAGCACTGTATCAGATAATTTGGCATTCACATTATGTGAAGGGCAAATATACTGTACCTGACGTAAATCAGTTCACAAAGCCTGCTGTCGGGAGAAATGTGGACATCAAGGTAAAGTTACCGTCATTAAAATGTAAAATAATTGTGGTTTTTTTTCAGTTTTCTGATTTTGTTTTGGATCAATACGTTACAGATGGTTGCAAAGTGTACGTGTATAAACAAGGAAACGTGAGGACTATTGTTTCCTGATATGAATGCAAACAAATTTATGACTAAAAACTTGTACGGTATTTAAAGGTCGTATGCATGCATGTACACGTATGAACACCATTTGCAGACAAAGAAAATTGTTACTACCGAATTATTAAGAAATATCTTACTTGAAAGTAAATAATGATTCTAGGCATCCAACAAAATGATTGCGCTAGGTATCTTGTCATTGTTCTGAAAATTAATTTTTTAATAAAAAAAACCAACCCTGATTGTCGGATGGCAGTCGCGAAAAATAACATAAATATACAAGGAACAACCGCCCGACAATTCATATTTATGCAAGGGTGGGATTTTTCTGGCTTTTTCTAAATTGTGGATTTTTAGAAAAGTATAAAATAAAAAGTTTCAATCATTATGCAATTTATTCTTTTGGTCAAATGGTGATTTGAAAGAAATGCAATAGACATTTCTTAGAAGTACTTTTTAAAGCAAAAAATACCATAGATAGTTTGTACTGTTTTATATCCATATGTACAGGTGCATACATGTAGACTGTGTTTTTCGGGGGCACTGCAAAATATTTGTCATGAATTATATATTTTCCCAAAATGTTTATTCCTGTTACGTGTAAAGTATAAATTGTAAAGGGTAGGCCTGTGTTGTACATGTACTTTATTGGCACCAGGCTTGCTGGGTGGATACATGTGTAGACATGTGTACAAAGTACAGGCACAGCTTCAGATAAACGCTAGGGCACAATGAGTTTGTGTAGCCTGATTATTGTTGGTTCCACGGCTCGGTTCATGCCACGCTCTGTACACAGTCCAGTGAGCAACCACACCCTGCTCGCAGGGGGTCCTTTATTTAATATGCACATTGGGTTTCTCTGCCTGTGCGTTGGTGTGTGTGTGTACGTTCACGTCTTCCAGGCTGCATGTTCAGAGCTGTCGTGGACAGATGATTGGAATGAATTGAAAGAGGGCTGGCACTGTGGGTTATTTATTTGCACATGGTATGTACACACATACATGTACATGTATTATACAGCACCAATTTTTCTGTAGTGGTACAGTGTACATTTGAAATGGTCGAGTGCAATATTACTTGTGCCAAATGTGCAAGACATCGAGTGTGAAATTTGTTTGGTTTGTTAATTGCTGAAAGCTGGATAAGGAAACAAATATCTTGAGAATACATTATGTACTGACTGGTAGATCATGGATTTAAACGTGGACAGGTAAATACATGTATTTTGCTTTCTATACATTGAGTATACAAAGACACGGATTAGGGTGTTAGGACCATAATGGATGGCCTTGTCTTGTCCGTAAAATGCTCACTGGCATGAACAAGAGATAAAAGCAGCTGGTGGAATTGCATTGGCAGATTATCATAGGAATAGGTTTATCTTGTCCGTTTATTTAAAACAGAAGTAAAAATGTTATGGTATCGCGTACACAATGTATAATGTACTGTATGTATGTGGTACAGTGTGTGTATGTTTGCACAAATGTATCTGATTGTTATACTGGTACCTCTCTCTTGGATACTGTATTTTTACTGGTCTAGAACGACCACGTGTCCGTTGTATAACACCTCGTATCTTTAAAATAATGATCTTATTCTTGAGTACAGTAGGTTCAGTTTTGGGGTTGGGATTTAGTTGGGGTTGGTGTGTAAACAAATGTACACGTATACATGTACCTGTATACCAGTACATGTTCTCTTTGGTGTTAAATAGATGCGGTGGTGAACTACATGTACCGGTACTGTACCGGCTACATGTACGGTACTGTATGTCATGTACCAGTACTGTACATGTAACTTGGGGAGAGAGGACTGTAACAACATGAAGATAACCTGTACGCGTGTCTACATGTAAACATGAACTGGTTTCCTCTTGCCTACCAAAATTAAATTGAAGATGTTTTGTAGCTTCCTAGCACCACTTAAATAACCCACAAAAACAGACGACGTTCCTTCTCCCTGACCTACCGGTACATGTACCGGTACATTGTACACTGTAGTTTCATGTCACTCACTGCCACTGATCGGGCGTCAAACTTGTATTTTTTTAAATTTTTTTTCATAAATTGTGACCCAGCACGAGTAAATGAGACACTTTGAGGCAAAAATTTAATTTGAGATTTTGATTTCATTATTTAAAGCTAAACAAGCTTTAAATGATGAAATCAAAATCTCAATTTTTTTTTTTGCCGCAAAGTGTCTCATTTCCTCGTGCTGGGTCACAATTGACTTTCTAACACGACGATCATACTGTACAGGTACGTGTACATGTGTATTGTCCTTGTCCTAACAAGCCGGTTTTTATGCCAAATGAGTGATGGCCAGCATTCGTTTGGATAAGTAGAGTGAATAAAACATTAACTTTTTTCTTAAAGCTGGTAGATTCAGCAGCGGTTCTGGTAGAGTACATACCGTATGTACATGTACATTCCTAGTGTGCTAGGATGTGAGATGAAAGGCGCTGGGAAGGGGACAGCACTCACTGCTGTACTAGTGTGTGATGTGGGTCAACTTGGCTTCATCCTCCATTGGGTTTACATGCATTTCATTGTGGCCATGTGGAAAGAAAATATAGTTCTGTGCCTTGAACGTGAATGGGGGTATAACACGTGGACATTCAAGGCAAGGTTCGCTCAAATTCTGAAATTGTTCATTTTTACCGAATACAATTTATATAAAGTAGCATGTTGATTTAACACTTGCACAAACATTGTACACGTGTACATTGTACTTTGTGTTCCTATCATTCCTTCGAATATCTAATTAAGCCCCCCCCCCCCCCCTTACATTGTACCCCTGTGGAAGTGCATGATTTACCAGGAAGGAAATATTGGAAAAACTCCCCACTGGAAAGTCTGACCTCTCTTCTCGCCAATCCCTGCATGACTCTTGGTTCCCTTGTTTGTCTTACAATTATGAAATGAAGGAAGGAACAAAAAAGAAAACACAACTTTGAGGACAGATGAAGCACAGGGAATAATGGGGTTAAATCCCCAGCTGAGTTTTGAAATTTCATTCCTCGAAAGAAAAAAACCTTGTCGATTTAAAAGTAGGATACACCATTGGTAATTGTTTGAATTATCAGGAATGGGTGGATTTTATTTGGGGGGTTGTATTAATTATAGTAAATATCGTTTTACAATTAAGGATGCTGAGATAAGCAAGAAAACAGCGTTTGTTTTCAACTGGCGTCGGGCAGTTGTTCTAATTTCTTTTAGTTTTTGTCACTATCATTTTGCTGGATGCCTAGTATTCATTATTTACTTTCAAATAAGTAAGATATTTTCTAATAATTCGGTAGTAATTTTTGTTTTAAAATGGTAGGCCCTATAGGGCCTACTGTGTTTGTGTACAGTACTAGTAATACCCTCTTGTGATGTGAAAGTACAGTACAATGTACAAAGTACAGTACGTAATATGTGTACACTGGTTTCTGTTTTGCAATAAACACTTGCAGGTGTTGTTTATTTTGTCACATGTTCACATTCACATGCCCTCCACGTGTATAATGCTGTGTGACTTGCATTCACATTCATGTATTGGAAGGAGTCAATCTACATGTGTACACGTGAATGGTAATATTGGATTCAGCCAGCATACAGAGCTGCACCAGTGAGTAGAATAAATTGTATTTTCAGTTGTACACTGCGCAGCTTTAGTCGACTGCTTTTCACTAAAGTTCTTTGAATTTACACATGTACGGTATGTAATGGTACAATATGAGGGAATAGGGTTGCAGTTTAGCTGAAGAAAATGCAGGTCATTGTTGAGTGGAGCAGTATGCTTGACTGATTTTGAGTTGTACGCAAAGTGTGTTTCATTGTTGGTTCCAAGGTGTAAACCTTTAACTCTATCCGTGACCCATTATTCCATGGTGATACAACTATCGGACACTGGTACGTACACAATATTAACATCTCGGGTCATTTGTCAGGGTATTTGGAACTGGAAACCAAACAAAATCTGCAGTCTGGCTTGCAGATACTCAGGAATTGGGACATTAAAAATAGTTTTTAGGTCAGTACACATGTTCTTTTTTTAGCGTATAGCTTTTGTACTGTGATCCATAACAGTACAAAATACACACAAAGTCACAAGTGCACTACATGTAATTATATGATCACAACTTTTACACCTGTAAAACCTGAATGTCTGAAAATTGACCTATAAATTCATTAAAGTCATCAACAGTTCTGTCTTCCTGTGTTCCGGTCTTGGAGAAAAATGTTGAGAATCTGATTTTAAACACCAGCTGCAAAAGTTTCCATTGATTTTTCTTAGGTAGAAAGGGATTCATTCAATTAAAAACCTCTGCTACAAAAAAACAACCTGTGCTCCTGGCGTGGCAGAGACAGGCAGCATTGCATTATTCATTGCTCATTTAAAAAAAAACCATCTGCAGCTCAGATGCTGCCTGTCTCCCCTCGTCCCTTCCCTTGGGGTTTAAAGTTGGTGACTTGGTCACAAGAGGGGGGCTTGTGACATGCAGAACCATCCAGACCTACATGTATTACAACCAGCTAGAGCTATAAAACCCTTAAGGAGTATCATTTCTACTCGTGTCTATCGTGATAACGGAAGAAAAGAAAAAATGTCTACATCACTGAATACCACTGCCGTTGCTTGTAGACTGTAGCTTCTCACCCATACCCTAATGACATTTCTATAGATTTATTATTTCTCTCCATCCGGCCGGTGTGTTAGTGATGCTCGGTTCGCGACCACCAAGTGAAAAGCGTGCGACCATCAAAAGAAGCATTGACGATGGTGTATGCACCCGTAAACAATACCCACACAGTACCCTCACTTTAGAAAAAAAAAGACACCCAATAATCCTGCACACCATCCTTTTTATATATTTTTTTTAATATCCCGTATTTTTCTGAGCTTTTAACCCAAGTCTTGCGGTATCAGTTTTCCCTGAGATGTTATTGGTCCATCTTTGGGCCCTGTTATCCGAGGCGCGGAGTATTATGGCCCCAGGTTTAACTCCCGGTCTTGCTGTGTTGATTTTGGTATTGGGTCTTTTTATATGCAGCACTTGGCTCAGGTGCACGCATGCATAAGTTTGATACAGGAAGATGGGCTGAATGGGAGGGGGGGGGGGGGGGGGGGGTGCTTGTGTTGTGTGGCCCTGTGTTTATTCACGCAGGGCCGGTCGGGGTATGCTTATGAAGACCTGATTCCAGTTGTATACCATCCTGGGTTTTTGTGCAAACTTTTCTCGTGGATGTTTCTTTTTCCTTCAGAGAACGATACTCCCCATGAGCATTCTCAGTGTAAAACTTGTTCATCATGAGGACATTTATTCATCAGATATTTAATCCATCACACTCCTGGATCCTTTAAACCCAAGGAGGAGTTTTTCAAAGATTTTGAAGAATTGAGGAATCTAAAACTTAGCCATCGTGTACAGTAGTTTACACATAAGACTTATCTTAAAAGTCAAAGTGCAATGTACCGTACAAAGAATGTGCCATTGATTCCCAGAACACTAAAGGCTAGAAGGATTCAGGATGGTTTTGAATGCTATTTAGGTTTAATCATGGTAGAGGTACAGGTACAAGAGTACCAGGGAATAAAGTACTGATACAGTACAAGTAGCTTCCTTGTTGAGTGTTCTTGATTACAATGTACGTACTGTACATGTACAACATGTGTATGTGGTTCGATGCCAACCTGAAGTCTCTGCATGCGTATTGAGTTCTTTGTAAATTAATTTGTTTGTTTTGGTTTCCATCAAGGAATAATACCAGTAAGTACCGGTAGTTCCTGGGGGTTTTCCAATTTGAAAGAGAAATTTCCTTGAGTAAGTGGCCTTTTATTTCTCGCGTCTTCTTATTAAAGGAGTCGCACACCAATTGATCCTAAACAAATATTTGGATTGATGAAATTGAAACCTTTTGAAATTGTTTTATTTTCCCATCATTTATTATATTTTGTCGTCTCACTTTTGCATTTTTGCATCCTGGCCAGAAAAGGTTGAAGCGGGTGGGGCAAATTAGCAGCTATGGTGATCTTTCACCCTTTAATCCTTAATTTTCTTCACATCAGTCACGCCCTAAGTTGACGCTCTCCCATTCTTGGTGTTCAGTGCCGTATTTTAAAGCCAAGCCGTTCTGAAACTGGGTTGGGTACAGTCACACCTCATTCATAATGTCCAGTGTTCCATTAAATGGCAAATCACTTACCGGTACATGTAACTACGCCCTGAGTTGCCCCTCCCACTTTTGGCATGTGGTTATGGTATGTAGAAAAGCAAATTGTGAAGTTGGGCGGGGTCAGATATCAACCATTTTAACCTGTGATCCAATCTGATTTCCATCTACTTGTTCATGTTGCCACACCCTTATAGTCACTCTCTTCTTTACTTGTTAATATTCTGTCCTCTTGTGTTCTAGTTGTGCACTTTGCAGTAGAGTAATGTCTTTTTTTCCTCTTCCTCCCTGTTTCTGTATTTTCCTCCATTGCATGCAGGTAGGCCCAGTCTTCAAGTCATGCCGACAACATGTGGTTTTCCTAATTGCAAGTTTCGTTCGCGCTACAAGGGAACCGAGGACCCTCGGCATTTTTATCGCGTGCCCAAACGCCCCACCGTCCTGCGATTGCGGTGGCTTGAGGCAATTGGTCGCACAGAAGAAACAATTGTCGGTCAGGTATCGTACAAATCTCACACACACACACTGAGCATGCTCAGAAACCGTCTGCACTGTGTTGAGTGGTTTCCGGGACGTTTTTCTTTTCTTTTCTTGTTGGTATTTTTGATTGGTGGATGTTGAGCTCAATGGATTTGGCTGATTAGGCACCGTACTTTCAGTTAGTTTTTTGTTGTTGTTGCGGTCATATTAAAAAAATTCTTGGTCTCACCATTTTTTTCTTACATTTTTTTTTTGTGGACCATATATTGTTTTGTATCGTGGACAGACAAGGATGGGGTGGGACGTGAGACCTTTTTTTTTGTAATCGTCTTCAAAATTTGTCCAAGAAGTTGTTTGGATTTGATGGAAAGTGGTGTCGTTCAGTGATCATTGATTCAGTGGAACAGTTCATTTGGCATGGTCTTGTTGAGTGGATATCGTGTGCATGTACCCCATCCAATCATTCACCTACCCCAGTCACCTTGCATATTAATCATTTCTCATTTGCATAAAACCCTTTCTAACTGACATTAACAGTAAATTAACCGGGAAATGTTCCCATCCCTAATATGCCCTCCTTGTAAGGTATCTGGACTTGCGGCATGGAGCATATTGAGAATCTTGACAACATTTAAAATAATTTAGCAAATAATTTGTGTTCCTTAGTATTATTATATTTAGTTATTTTACAAAGTCGGATTTAAGCTGAGCTCAACCAAACAGATGTTAAAAATATAAATGGTGTTTTTTTCACAAATTTTCAAAATTTTAGCCTTTTTAGATCCAGTAGAAATTCCATTATAAAAGAAAAAAGAATTATAAAAGAAAAAATACCATTACGTGCAGTAAAGACAAGTAAAAAAAGAAAGATTTAGTTTAAGAAGCAGCGAGTGCAGCATGTGAAATTCTTGTGCACGCATGTCACACATTGGTCACCGACCGTGTGATTGTAAAAAAAAAAAAAATTGACAGCGCTTAAAACATTCAGCTCGGTCTGTGGTCAAAAGTTTGGTGTTAAAGGTAGGATACACCATTGGTAATTGCTTGAATTATCATGAATGGATGGATTTGGGGATATTGTTTAACTGACCTGTCCAAAGTTTTACAATCATTGATGCTGGGAAAAGCAAGGAAAACGGCGTTTGTTTTCAACCGGCGTCAGGCAGTGTTTCTTACATGTATGTTGTTCGTGTTTTGTTCGCGATCGCCGTCCGGCGATCGTGAATTAGTTTTTATAAAATTCAATTATTCGGAACAAATCCAATGCTCCAGACCAACGAGGCCACGGCACTCCACAAATTTTCGGAACAATGCCAGGATATGCCTACATACATGTACTGTAGTAAAATGTAAAATGCCTGCAAAAAGTGTATGTTAATGTGCGACTACCGGTCACATCATTTTGGATTGAAGATATCCCGTGATATTTACCTAACCGTTATTATGCGTATAATTATTGTATTTAAGTTTGCATTGCACACACATGTACCGGTATGTACTTGTATAGTACCGGTGTTTAGTTTTCTTACTCAACCCAAAGAACGCCAGTGCCTCAACTTCAAAAGGAAATAGGTAATAAATTCACCAACCCAGGGCTAACGACAGGGGTAACGTCACGCCGAAACGTCCAAAATAGAACAAAACAGAATACGAATAACTGGAATCTAAGAACAAAGGGGTAAAAGGAAGTGGCAATTGAATGTTGGTGTGAGCATCAAGAGGAACAGGTTTAAAGGTAGAATACACTACATGTATTTGCAGATATCAAAAATATTTACTACCGAATTATTAAGAAATATCTTTCTTATTTGAAAGTAAATAATGATTTTAGGCATCCAGCAAAATGATTGCGCTAGATATCCTGTAATTATTTTGAACAATTGTATTTTATAAAAAAAAAATTGCAATCGCGAAAAAAACAATAATAACATAAGAATAACTGCCCGACGCCGGTTGAAAACAAATGCTGTTTTTCGTGCTTTTCTCGGCCTCTATGATTGTAAAACTTCGAACAGGTCAGTTAAATGATATTTACTATAAAATACAACCCCCAAATCTACCCATTCATGATAATTCAAGCAATTACCACATCCTACCTTCAGTATGTGGTTTAATTCGATTTGTGTCTGCACACATTTCCTTTGTTTTATATCTACGACGTGGATATGGACCAGTGGGAACACCAGTAGCCAGGTTCAAATCTGAATAGCACCGAGTACCACAACCAAATGTTCCATAAGATGGAATTTGCATCAGGGTTTATGATCAGAGATTATGACAGCCACGCCCAAATTAAAGAATTGAGATTGTCTTAGAGTCTTGTCTTAACTTTAATTGGGGGTGGGGGTAGGGGAGGGCGTGTTGAGGGTGATGAGGATGTCTGCTTCTGAGATGCACAGCAGGTGGCTGCTAGTATTTCTCCAGGGTAACATCCAGTGCCACATCCAATGATTCATGTTTTATTCATCCAATTTACGGTTCAACTGTTAATGATTCAAACTTGTCACTGGCCTTCTGGAGTGGATACATTTGTTGGCCTTACATGTACATACTCTCATACACACATTACGGTATCTTTACATGTGTTCATTGCCATTACATGCCATTACAAAGGTACCGGTACTTGCAATATTTATCAGATGAATCCATACATGTACATTGTACGTCAAGAGGTCCTTTAGTGTTGAGAACACTTGTCCTGTTGTGTAAGAGAGGGCAATTGACAATGTTCTCTGTGTTGAGGTTACTGGTGGTGCCTTATCCTTACTGGATTTAAGTTAAGTATGCTTTATCACTAAGTTGGACAGTCAAGTGGGAATAAGTACCTTTTCATCAATAGACTGATCCCTTAACCCCAACTACCCCAAGCCAATCAAACTCCAAAGGGCTAGATTTCAGCAGGTTTGGTACCAAACATTAGCAACTTGTTGTTGGACTTTGTTTGACTCGGTCCAAATAGCCCAGGGAGACTCTGTTGAATTCTGTGAGGTTCAGGGCAGAACTCGAAATCTAAATCTAACTGCAGATTTTGTTGGGTTAGGCATACATGTACTTGTACCACCATAATCAAAGACTAACAGTTTAGAATTTAGAGTTGACCATGATGGTGGAATTGCAAAGGGTCTAAGTAAATTACACCAGGGGTTCAGAATAATTATCAGCTAGACTTACCGTACGTGTGTTTGTAAATGTATGACTAGAGTGATTTGTGAAAATCAGCACTTTAATCACTGTAAATGTTAATACTACCGTAGTCCTACTTGTATTAACATGTTGAGGTATTTAAATGCACTGTAAATGTACATTAATTAATGCCATTTATTTCTGTACTCTGTACATGTTAATGAGTGTAGATCACTGTACTAATGAATGCGTACGCTTCTTGTAAATTGTGTTTACAGAAACTGGTACATGTACCGGTATGTACAAACCCACCGCTTGTGCTTTAACAAACTGACAGTTTTCTGTGTTAACCAAATCCTCAACCTGTGCTTTTTACACCATTAATCCCAGAGCGAGTTGTTCAATTTCTATTGTGACTTTTTCCAGGAAAAGGTGATATAAGTCGAACAAAATTGGGAAAATAAAGAGTTACATGTTGGAAATTCTAGGATACCGGTATAAGCTTTCATTTGGTACATAGTACAGCTCCATAGCCCCTCCCGTTCTGGTGATATGACATTTTTACATATTAACCCTAACGCTCCTCAATCCTCAAAAATCCTCATTGCAGTTTTGGAGGATTTTTGAGGATTGAGGCTGTATGGGGTTTTTAAAAAATGAGGATTTTTGAGGATTGAGGCACAATGTTGTTTCACAATGTTTCAAGTGTGGAGGATTTTTGAGGATTGAGGCACAATGGGGTTTTCAAAAAATGAGGATTTTGGAGGAATGAGGCTGTGGGGTTTTCCAAAAATCATAATGAGGATTTTGGAGGATTGACTTTTTTCAATCCCCAGATTCCTCATTGCAGTTTTGGAGGATTAAAAAAAATGAGGATTTTGGAGAATTGAGGCACATGATGTTGTATCAAGTGTGGAGGATTTTTGAGGATTGAGGCTAGATGGGGTATTAAAAAAATGAGGTTTTAAAAAAAAATGAGGATTTTGGAGGATTAAGGATGGTTTCTAGCAAAAAGGCCTAGGGTGTTAGGGTTAATAGCTTCCATGGAATTCAATTTCTGAGAAACTAGGCTTAATAACTCATCAACAAAACTAAGACAATACATATATTGAAACTATGTACTTTCAAAAGGTATTTTTTTAATTTATTTTAAATCATTTTTTTGTTAATCAAATCTGATTATTAACCCTAACTCCCTACCCATTTTTACTTACACATAACCTGAATCCTGCAAAATCCTCCAATTCCTAAATTGTTAAAACTCCAAGTAACCTGAATCCTGCAAAATCCTCCAATATTGGTCACTGGTGACCATACAGCCTGTATCCTGCAAAATCCTGCAGTCTTGCCCTGGCTGCAGTCAGTAAAAACCCAAGTAACCTCAATCCTGCAAAATCCTGCGATGCATCAAACTCCAAGTGACCTCAATCCTGCAAAATCCTTGTGTGTCACATTCAGCCTGATAACCTGAATCCTCCATATTCCTGCAGGGGTAAAACCCCAAGTAACCTCAATCCTGCAAAATCCTGCAATGCATCAAACTCCAAGTGACCTCAATCCTGCAAAATCCTGCATTTTGCAATGAGGAATTTGGAGGATTTGGGAGGGTTAGGGTTAAAGATGTTCTTTAAGACAGAAAAAAATTAAATCAAATTTTTACAAAGAATTTTACATTCTCAACGTTTAACAGGCCATTACATGTAAATGCGTAGCGCGACTTATATCATCTTTTCCTGGAGCGGGTCACAATTATGGAGTGTTTAAAAACGTTGTTTTTTTTAAAGATTAACAGTATGCAATATTTTTTGAAAGGGAGTTGGGCAGAAACAAAATCTTTCAGAAGAGATATTCATCATCATGTTAATAACTAAAGCTGATTTAATTTTGTCATTGTTTCATCTCTGGTGATTGGGTTAGTAAATTTCACCATTGTGTTTATATTTCATGGCACATTAAGGACACTGTATTCTTTGGTGAAAATTGTTAAATTACAAATTAATGATTTTTGGGGGGTGCGTTGGGGGTGGGCTTAACAAAAAGGTTGACCCATCCCCATTTTTAAATACATGTATTGGTGTACATTTACACGTACATTGTACATGTACCGTATGTTCCCAACTCAATGCTCACTGATTGGGCCACTTTTCATTGGTATTCCTAGCCAAATGTCTTTCATCTGTTTGCGTCTTGGGTCGATATTTCATATTTAGGTATTTATCTTTTCTCCTTAAGATGCCAGGAAGTGGCAGTCGTTTGTTAATATGGCTAGTCCCTGTGAGTCAGTCAGTGCAGCCGACCGTAGTAGCGTGTCTGATTGCCGGATAACCTTGACTATATCCTTGTACAGCTTGGTAGAAAGCCAGAGCCGTCATCGTCGTTGGCCAGCTAATGCTGCCCTGGCTTCTCCCTAGTGATTACTGTCACCCACTTCTTTGCGTGACCATTGTTTTGTTACTGGTGTTTTCCCGTAGTCATTTCAGAATGGGTCATTTTAAGCAGTTCTTCTGTTCCGGTTGAGGGTTAGCCGATGCGTCACTGATGTTAGGCATGATTCTCTAGCTACATTGCTAAAGACAGTTAGTTCTTGTGATTACTGGGTGGTTGAATTTTGTTTAAATAAAACTCTCCCTGATCATGTTCAAATCTGAAGCAAAACGAGTTAGACACTTTGACTAATCCTAACCTTCCCAAATCCACCCCCAGGCACAGTTCTACAGGGGGATGGGAGGGGCCTATCACCCCCTCCCTTTCTCCCCCAAAAACGTTTTTTCTTCTCTTGCTTTTCGACTCCCAAAATGGCTTTATTAGCAGTAGCAAGTTAGAAGTTGACATCACATGCAAAACGTCTAGCCCAAACAATATTGGCTGTAGGACTGTGCAGTGTGCCTACACCCCCCCCCCCCCCCCCCTCCCCCAATATTTTAGCTGATTTTAGGGGACGTACATCGTGGGCCTGGTTGCCAAGGTGAATACACATTTTAATGGATTAGGACTTGGGCCAGGAGACCTGAAGCACTGCTGGGGGAATCCGTTTGTTGATTTTGTCCATCATTCAGTACTGCTGTTGTACTGGTAATGCAAGTCCATCAACATTAACCAGCACTTCATTGGTGGTTCTTTCATTACTACACAATCCAATGTGGTAACAATCATATATTTTCTCTATTTTCGTCCCCGAATTTTGTCCAGATGCGGGAATTCTAAGACATATTTATTTAGTGGTCTTTGATTTCTGCTTATAATTTCCTGGTGGTTTCATCCAGGTTTTCATGGTTCTATGTCTTTGGACTGGAGTTATATAAAGAGCAGTTCTGGTGGTAGTTTCTGAGCCATTTTCTTAGGAAGAGTGGAATGTTTTTTTCTGAGTGTCTTGTTTGTCTGTGTGGATTACATGTTGGCAGCTTTATTACTTGAGTTATCTCATGGTGCCTGTGAGTCTCTTGTTTGTCTTTCTGGAGTAGGCAGCTTTAGTTTTTGGAGTGCTGTCATGGTGTCTCTGAGGTTCTCTACCTCGTCCTTTCTTCCTTTGTGTTTTAATCCTTTCTGGGCATGCTTTGCAGTGCGTACATGTACATGAACGATACCCTGAAATATTGCCACATTAGGTAAAATGCCACCCTCTCAGCAAAGATGCTTTTTTGATATAAATCAAAGGGGGAAAGTTTATTAGCCCCCCATCCTCCCACTACAAGAGAGGAAGAAAAGACATATCATTTCTTTTAACAAAAGTCGGCTTCTTAATGTTTCTGTTGATAGATGATGTGGGACATTTATTGGTCCAAGTTTGACAAATAAACTACTGGTTGTATTCTGTGTCAGTACACACATTACCAGCAATTTGCAGAAATATTTCAACATACATGTAAGTCTTCCAACTGTGACTTAAAAATAATGTCGGTTTGCTATTTAAAAAAAACACTCCCTTTGTCCTTGTGAGAAATTCAGATCGATATTTTGTGCAATTGTTTTCAATTTAACTCAGCATAGTTTTTGATCTTTGACCTACCGGTATTATATTTTTTTGGCTTCAATTTTTGTTTTTGTTTTTGGTTTCAATTTTTTTTCTTTTTGTTTATCAAAAAAGTAACCTGACTACATTTAACAGTTAAGAACCAAATGTCCAGCAGTACCTTATCCTAAATTTATTCCCAAGGTACATGGTAAAACATGTACAAACAAATGTGACAATTTAGTCATTCTTGGCCATTGGCGTTGACTTCAATGCAAACAATATAGCAGTTCTTGTGTTGTAATGCGCATTTACTGCTGCATACATACATTGTACAATGTAGAAACAAAGGGAAGTATTATTTAGCATCCGGTATATTTACACAATGACAGGGATGTTTACAATCGGCAGTGATATGCAATTCTACTGATTATAATCAGTTGTTTTAATTTCACTTTCCCTTTCCGTTGACACCACATTCGTTCCTTGTTTCGTTAAATACAATATGATTGTTATTATTTTTTTATTTTTTTGTGTTTCCCCATTTTGTCATGTGGCCCCTGCATGTTTTTTTATTGGTTCTTGTAGGGCCTGCACTTTGCTCCCCTCGGTCGTGCCGACAGAGTGTGGTCACCAGTGACAACTGCACCGGTACCCAGCCACGCCCACAAATCCAGCCACGCCCACAAACCCGGCCACGCCCACAAATCCGGCCACGCCCACAAACCCGGCCACCTAGCCATTGGCTGTGCTTGCTTCCTCTGTATACACGCACTCTGTTTCAAAGCAGGTATTGAAGCCTTATTTTGTTTGATTTATTTAAAATAGAATTATTTCCTTCACCAGTTTTATTTGATTCAAATGTTACTTTTTATTCTTTATAACTGCATTTTGTTGTTATTTTGTACAAAATTGGTACAGGTCTGGCAGGCAGTTGTTTGATTTCTTTCAGAGTTTTTGTTCTTCTTTTAATTACGTGTTTAAAGTGAATTTTAGGAATACAAATTGTGCTACAAATATTACAAATACACTGTGGTACATGTAATAGATTTCATCACAGCAAATAATCACGTTATTGCATTTTGAACAACTTAAGCTGTATGTACATGTACTTTCTTGAGAAAAGGTTCACTATAACAAGGTGAAGTGCCCTTTCATTCAAATATATAATACCAGCCTATACGAGACTTTTAACGCACGGTGACAATCTCTGTTTTTGTCCGTAAAAGCCTCCAAATGCCGCAGGGAGGTTCAGAACTTGGAAACAAACACACCGGTAATAGTCTGGTGCCGGTTATCTATCAAGACGTAAGTGCTGTAACGGTATCTCGCTCTCAGCATCAAGATATCACTTGTGGTCTTTGAGAAAAGTGTACATGTACCGTACGTACATGTACATGTACATGTAGGAAATTGGACAACTGTTATTTGCCGCTATAGGCTAATCTAAGGCCAGCCATTTACTGAAAAATGTGTCGTTGCGTTTGTACAGGAATCACTCTTCAGATCAAAGTAGTGGTTTTACTGGTTAAATTTTTTCCCTCATGTATTGTTGATTTGACTAATAAACTGACGTGTTTTGTAAAGCTCAGACCAGCTTAAATTTTCTCCTCATGCATTTGACATTCAAATCAAGGAGTGGAGATTTGCACACACAATCGTACCGTACCGGTACCTTACTTTCCCTCCTTTCTCCTTACGCACCCTCCAGCAAAACTGCCACCACGCGAGTCATTCGAGCTTGTTGATCAAATTGTGGAACAACACGACAGTTTGAAATGATCCCACTAAATGCAATGCCTCATTCCGGGGTGCGCCCGGAAGCGCCTTAAATTTGATCACCGTCTACAGGTACATGTACATCTTGTACAAGTTCCGTAAAGGAATAGAACAGAATTGTTGTCAGAGGTGCTATTTTACGCGGCAAGATGCTGCTCTCATAAATATTTCATATTTGAAACAGTGAGACCATTCGAGAAGCTGTCTAAAAAAACAAGAAAAATCCTTAGGTTAACAAATTCTCGAATTTCTTTTCGATACCCTTTTCATTGGAACCCTATCATTAGAATACCGGTAAACGGAATCTGACATTCCTACAGTAAGGCATTTAACCCTTCCCCCCCCCCCCCCCCCTAAAAAAAATTATATAAATACAATTATGGTACTCTAAATTGACGTGCCTCTTCTTCTAATGCTAAAGAATCATTATTAAAGAGAGATGTGATTTAGATCTGGTGACCGGCAATGATTACCAGTTTAAAACCCATCAACAGTGACCCATCTACCGTATACCATATTTGATACACGGTGTCCAGCTGAGCCAATTGCCCCGTAAGTCAGCCAGCCTCCACACATTGCACACAAAAAACAGGGGGTCCCCACTCAGTACCTCGTCCCCCAGGCCTTCCCATACTTCTCTCAACCCCATCTCGTTTACAAAGAAATAAAATTAGTGATGCGCAACAAGATACAGCAGTGGTTGTCTCCTATGACAAGATTCTTGGGGGGGGGGGGGGGGGGGGGGGGTTGTGGGAAGGGAGGGATGTCGACGCGAGGTAGGGTACATGTGGAAGGGAGTCTTCACCACTGTCAGTCTACAGCATTATCCTATACCAGCCCCGCGGCTTTCGTATAAAGTTCATAATTTATGGCTTACTGTATGAAAGGGGGAATTGCAAGGGGCTTTATTTTGATTAGGATTGTAGGCTGCCTTACAAAATGCTTGAATATTTGATATTTTCTTGGGGTTCAACTCTCTGCATTTTTTTTCCTTCTCCGTTTGCTGAGTGTTACTTGTAATTCATCTGTCATTGTATTATTTGTGGTAGCGCATGTTGCAATTTACGTACAGTAATTAGATTCAAAACAAACTCGATGATATAATCCAGGATACAGATTGCATGGTACTGTACTGTACAAAATGTACATATGTACTGGTATGCTCATTCAAAGCGTTTGCCTGGGTTTTCAGCGTTTGCCATAAGTTTCATTTTCAAAACACTCTTTGAAATGTTTTTCCTTCCCAAGATTATGGTCTACCGGTAGCGCAAAATGTTTGGTAGATGTACAAAAAAACACACAAAAAACCCCAAACATGTTTCTTTTTTAAAGGATACATGTACATCATTGGTAATTGCTTGAGTTATCAGGAATAGGTGCATTTGGGGGTTATATTTTATAGTAAATATCGTTCAACTGACCTGTCCAAAGTTTTACAATCATGGATGCCGAAAAAAAGCAACAAAGACAGCGTTCATTTTTAACCGGTGTCGGGCAGATGTTCTTGTTGTTGTATTTTTGCGATCGGTGATCTTTTTTTAGAAAATTCAATTTTTCGGGACAATTACAGGATATCTAGCTAAATAATTTTGCTGGATGCCTAGAATCATTATTAACTTTCAAATAAGCTACATGTATATATTTATTAATAATTCGGTAGTAAAAATTTCAATATCTGCAAATGGTTTACTGGGTGTTTTCTTGAAAGAAAACATTGTATGTGTACACTCCCAGTACTATGTATTCGTTTCTAATGTCAATGACAATGTAACTCATTTAAATTCAAATTCATTTTTATTATCCACAATCTGCAAAGAATAGAAATATAACATCTCTTGGCATTCCTTTCCTTTGACGTACTGATACCTATGTATTCAACTCTATGGCATGGATGGGAATCAATCCACATACAATTCATGGACTAAAACCGTGAAGCTAATGCAATATAAAGGCTGTATGTACCAGTAGTAGGGTAGAGACTCTAGAATTCTCCACATGATACGTGACAGTATCTGTTTTGTGATATCAGTACCGGGGTCTGTGCTCTCGGAGTGCGATGCACCAATACTTGGCATTCCATCATGACCAACCATTGGATTCTATAACCAGACTGATAAGCTATAAGCCAACCAGGCACACAAGATACAACCCCCCCCCCCCCCTACCCGCCCCCTTCCTTTTTTTTGTTGTTGAGGTTTTGGAATTCTTTAAAATCAGCTTTGAATCAGCCCCTCCCTGTCCAGGAATTTGTCTTAAGGATCGGCTAAGCATGCTGAAAGTAAAATTGCTCAGTTAAGGCGAACACTAGATAAGTGCACAATGGCCAAGGAACCATGCTGTCTAAGAATTGTTTGTACATGTACAGGGCCTGATTCATTGAAGCTCAAAAGCAGAGAATAATGCTGATGAAATTTATGTGCAAAGCAACAATTAGCGAAGAACCAGTCACAAGTAATGTACATTGCATGGCACTTTCACTGATAACTTGTTTTTTTCTTCTTCTATTAAGCAATATTTTCTATACACTAGCAACTTTCTGTGGCTTAGGCTTGAGCAATTTAGCAGGGCTATTATATGAAATTGGCTTAAGATCTGCTAATTATGTTTGACAAAAATGCTTAGCAATGTAAACCCCCTGAACTCCTGAAGTACACTGTATCGGTTAAGGATCCGATGACACAGAGAAAGAGAAAGAAATAGGAAGGATACTAATTACATGTACATTATATGTATGCTGTAAATTCTTACTTAATCAGCCACCCACCACCACCACCCCCACCACTCTACATGTACCGGTACTTGTAGGAAGAACTTATTACAATGTATGTACAGTATACTTACTGCCCTTACAAATGTATGTGGCCATGTTATTGGATGTACATGGTGCGAAATACCGTACCCTCTGGAGACATGAACACAATGTGTACAATGGAGACAAAACGTCTCCGGAGGGTAAATTTCTATAGATGAATAGGTCTCCATTGGGAATTTCACGAATTAGATTTTTGGATTTTACTTAAATTACTCAAAAACTAGGATTAGGATGTGGGTTAGGGTTAGTGTTTGGGTTAGGGTATAATATAGGGTATCGGGTCGAAATTTCAACCCAGGAAAAAAATTATGGTTAAAATGGGAGCATTTTGAAAAGAGTGCTCGACTTTCTAACCATTTTGTACACGAGAACAAAGCCATGTCTCCACAGTGATACAAAAATGCGAATGCATGTACACGCACATGTACATGAAGATTTATAAGGAATAAGGAATCTGTAGCTAATCCTTATCAAGACAAGACACCCACCAGTGTCTGTCTAACAGTCTGACACTGCATGTCACCTCAGGGGTTCAAGGTCATCGAGTTGAGGTTGTTGCCTGAACCATTGGTTTTCATGGTTGGGTGAATAGGGAATGTTGAATGTACACAATGTAACTACATGTAGTTATGAAACTGGACTGGAACAATGAATGTGTGCATTCAAATATTAAATACATTGTACACAGTACATGTCAACAGTCAACTCTACAGCCAAATCTAGTACAAGGTGCTCCGGACTTACCGGTACTTAATTTTCCCGTCTTATCTGAAAGCTCGTCTTATGCGGAAGGCCGTTTTCCACACTCGCCATCATCATCAATAATTGTCCGTTCAAGTACAGTACGATACATGTACAGTAACGGTGTTAATGTTAACTTAAATCATATGTTAATTAGGACCTAGTTTAAATGTTAAGTATATTCTACATGTACATGTATGTTCTATATAATAAATAATCTCAAAGTAATTTTACTATGTAACAATAAAACCTGTATTGGAATAAAGAAAAATGAAGAAAAATAATAAACTGACTAACAACGCGACAAGGTACATGTACTCGGCACGAAACAATGTCAACATTGCCACGCGTGCACGTAAGTATGTTTTAGTTGGTGACCAACGCCAGTACTGTACAGTAAATACACAAAGGGGAGGATACCAGCGATTTTTATTTCAGTTGAGTGGAAAGTAGAGGGCGGAAAATAACATTGTATAAACCCCCCTCCCCCCCCCCTCCTCCCACATGAAATGCCAAGAAATAATTACCCATTCATGGCACCCCACTACTCTACCAGTATTGTAAATATATTATGCAGTTAATACCAATGTACCGGGTACAAATGCAAAACCAATTTGATGTTAGAAAACATTTACTTGATTATTTACTGGAGTTGAAATGTCAGTGTTGCGCAACTGTTATAAATTTGCAGTGCGTAACTGCGTATACATGTACAATGTAGGTACATGTAGATGCTGTAATGGACCTGCGTTTACATACATACATGTACCGGTACATGTACTTCTGCAACGACTATTAATGTTAAACAGTGTATTACAAAATGTAATAAATATGCATAAAAATGTTCCTTCCAACTCCTTTTATAAAGCTTTATTAATTTTCATTTTTTTTAAAGCCCAATTTTTGTTGCATTTGTTAGGATCGTAAATTGACACATCAGTCAGATGCTTTTAACAAAAAATACAAAAAATAGAACCTGTCACTTATAGGCCCCTTTTCTTGCCTTCGGCACGTATGAGTGCGGAACAGTCCCCTGTCAGACTCGGCCCAGATCAGATGTCCTGGTATTTGAAGCGACAGAGAAGAAGGAAAGAAAAGTAGAAAAGGAAAAAAAAAAAAACAGTGGTTGACTCGCCTTTTGACTCTGGGCTCGCATCCAATTACCCATAACTCCTGGGTCCAACTGTTGTTTTGCTGCGCGACGCGCCAGAAAGGTTCATATCGATGATTTTGATTGAGACTTGAAGCTTAATCCTAACAGACCTGAATCCTTAAATTTTAATATGATTTCCCACGCACCCTGTGGGGTTAAAGGGGCAATATACTATTCGTCGGTTGTGCTACAAATTCTGAAAAAAACACTATTTTAACATTTTGATTTCAATTTAAAATTAGCTGAGTCACAATTTAAATTGCGACTGTGATCCGTGTTAGGGGTGCGCTCTCAGCTAGTAGATTGCATCTACACGTACTCGTGTGTCACGCACTGACAGACCAATAGGAGTGCCAAGAAGTGGTCCGCACGTCGTTCAAACACTTCTGCGCACTATTTTCAGAAATTTTAAAATGTGTGTCTCTAAGAGGCACATTTGGAATTGGTTTTTTTCTTCAAAATGACAGCATGGCAGTCGAAATAATTTCACAGGGAGTTTTGAATCATTAATATCTTCACAACAAGTAAGCTTTTCAAGAGTATTTTATTTGGTAATTTCTGGATAGCTGTAAAAGGTATATTACCCCTTTAAATGTACCTTTTGCAGCTATCCAAAAGATGAGCATCTTTGAATAAGCTTACAGGGGCCAATTTCATAGAGCTGCTAAGCACAAAAATTTGCTTAGCATGAAAATTTGTCCTTGGCAAAAACAAGGTTACAGACCAAATTTTCACGTGGTCTTTGTTGTTTTCGATTGATAATCGGCTGTTTTTTTGCTTAGCAAGAAAAACACGTAGAATTTTGGCTGGTAACCTGTTTTTAATGAGCAAAACTTTTTTGTGCTAAGCAAATTGTTGTGCTTAGCAGCTCTATGAAATTGGCCCCTGGTTGTAAAGATCTTATTGACACTAAACTCCCTGTGAAATGAGAAGAAAATAACAAAAAGGTCATCTCCACGTACGTCTGAGAGATGCTGTTATTGGTTAGTTCACTGCATGACAAGTACATACTGATACCATTGGACTGCATTCGGATAAATAAAAACATGCCTCGAATGCAGATTTTTGGGCCAAGTTACTGGCAATTGGTGTGGATTTTGCAGGATTGAGGATGGTTCGTAGCTAAAATGGCCTACATGTAGGGGATTATGGTTGGGGAGTTAGAGTTGATTACTCAAAAACGTTGAGTCACAATTCTACATGTAATCCTATGCTTAAATACTCGTGTTCAGCCGGTATCGCATGAATTGATCAGTGATTGCCACGCCATCGCTCACCTCCGTTCTCCCGTTCTCCCCCACCCCCCTTCACTCTTGTGTCTCACTAAGTCCAGGCTTCAGCAAGCCTTTCATGCAGCAAATGCAGGTCCCCAACAATTCATCCCCGTACGTCTCCCCCAGCCAGCAGGGCATTATACCAAAAATATCTTTAAAAAAAAAAAAAAAAAAAAGATAAAGAAAGAGAAGGCATCTCTTCCATTTGGATGTAAACCGTCCCTTCTTTGGGCCCCCAGGGTACATGACAGCCAGTGGACCAAGTAGTAGCTGTAGCCCTTGCTAGAATTGCCAGGACCAGCACAACGGCTTTAGTGTAGTAGCTGTCTGGAACAAGACACATCAGACTTGGTCAGTGAACTGGGGTGGAATCTACCACTGGGCTTAGAGGGTTGGGAATTTTGTACCTGGGTTTAGTGAAGTGACTATTGGGACATATTAAGAGCTCAATAAGTGTATGTGGTGAATTGTGGTCCTGGTGGGTCGTACATCGGTAGGGTACACAGGGAATATTTCAAGTGGCTGGCTTGTATTACAGATTATCGGAGGATAGAGAGTCTTTAGTGGGGCCATAATGGGTGGTTAATTACCAAATACACACCTTGTTAAAACAAGACAAATAACGTGGATTATTAAATATTACAAGGTTTTGTTTAAAATATATTTTGTTTGTAATAAGCAACCAGCAAACACCCTTGTGTAGTATTGATGTCCACAATTATGCCATCATATGTAGCAGTCAATCAAGGCAGTGCCAGTGTAACTTAGATATATGCCATTCTCCGCTGGTTGGACCTGCTCAAATTTCACAGGTTTCATATGAGAGTCTGTGGCTGAGATGAGGGGGTTTTGACTGGAGTGTAATTTCATACTCGGTCCGGGGAAGGGGGGGTAAATGGAAGCGCTATTCAAATTCCGTTTTGTGCTTCGATACATTTCAGCTGCAATTTTTTTTTTTTTTTTTTTTATCTCAAAGCCTTTTGGCAGTAATTCGCTATAAAGTGTTATGTATGGTAATTTTCTATTCAAGCGAGAAGTGACATTTTTCGACTCAAAATAACCACACAAAAAAGACGAATGTTCACATGGCATGGTAACCCTCCCTCTATGAGGGCAGATCACTGCATGGCATTGGCACATGTCAATTCACTTCAGCTTACTGAAGGATTATACACCTTTTGGGGGTGCATGTTGAAGTGCGTTGGGGGATAAACAAAAGCAAGAGTTAAAGCAATTTATGTTGTTACCATGCAGTAGCGGTAGAGTGGCATTTGGGGTTTACGTGCATCTTTTTGGAAAAAGGGCAATTTTCTTTTTTTTGGCCAAATCCTACTATTTAAAATCAAAGATAGAACTGTAAAACTATACATCTACCGGTAGGTGCAGAAAAAGAAGCAAACATTAATTTGCATGTTCAATGATGGTAAAGGTTATTAAAACCAAATCTGGTTTATTTTTTAGGTCGGTGATCAATTTTTCTGAAAGTGTTGATATATAAAGGAAAGGTTTGGCTGTCAGAGATATTTTGTTCTTTCTTTTGTTTCTCCTTTTTGTTTAAGTCAAGTCATTTCACAAAGACTCATCCCAAACCCAGCTGTTTGGCAATTTGATATTGTACCTCCTGAGGTAGTCAATTCTTTTTTTTTAGCACTGGTTGAAACTGACTTAGAAGAAGCAAAAAAAACCCAAAACATTATAAATACAAATAAGCAGAAATTGCCTGAATCCTCCTACCAGTGAATGCTTAACATAATCTTGTCAATTTGACCGTATGCTGTTGCTGTCGTCTCCTCCGAATACACCGGCCTGGTCACAGCTTAATGCGAGTATGATTGACTGTCCGCAGGGTCTGACAAGTACTGCATTTTGTTTTCTTTCCTCTTCTATATTTTGGATACCGGGCATGCAAATTTCACCTGTGATGAAAGGGCCAAATCAGATAAGATGCCTAGCTTGGCATTGGCACTGGGCCGCATTATCATCTCTGAGTAGCCAAGAGGCAAGACCATTCTACCTCCCCCACTTCTCTCCCTGTCTTGCACCTGGACCAGCTCTGCCACTGGATTGTTTTTCTTGAAGCTCTGGTCAGCGACGGCTTCGATTTGTTCCTAAACCGCTTTTGACTGCATACATTTTTGTCCCTACATTTACCTCTCCTGGCACTTTCTCTACTGCATCTCCCTGTAGCCTGTCGTGTTTTTTTTTTTCGTTTTTTTTTTTTTTTTAGCTCACTCTGTCTTCTTGCCATTACAGGATTTTTTGCCCGCAGTTCAGGTTGACTCCGCAAATACACCCGTTGCTATTGCATGTTTTTTTGCCACGTACGGGGGAAAAGATCGGTCACTCACCCTGTTCCTTGTGCATGTTTTTCTTTTTAATGCACGTGAGCAGGGTACCATTGGCGAAATGTGTCAGTTGGCTGGTGGTGCATTTTTTCTTTTCTGTGTACCGTAGCATTAATAATATCTGGTCTTGTACGTACTGGCGTTCAATTTATGATGTGGGCTCCATGTCATTTCCTTTGGGTGGTGTGTAAACAGGGTGGGGAAGGGTAGGGGAATGGATGAAACAGGGAAGGGGGGAAGGGGAATTGTGTCAGTTCATCATGTGATTTGCATAGCAAAATAATGACTGAAATACTGACATCTTGCCTACCAAGTTATATGTAACATTCAACCAAGAATCATTCAACTGTGTCTTGCAGCTTGACAGCTTCAAAAAGCGTTGACCAAACGGCGCGTGCTTGCTTGTTAATAAGGTGATAAGCTTAGCTTGCCTCATGAATTTTATTACACTAAATTGTAATGTACCAACAATGATTACTTTATTAATTTGTCAAACTGAAGAAAGATATTTTAGATGTGTATGGTCTTGATTCTTACTTGTATGGTCTTTACTTAAGTTGAAGAGGATATTAAGTTAGCTGGCTGTTAAGAGCATTTTGTATAATTTACTTCATAAAAGTGTCAATAATAAAATAATCTATTTTGTTTTAAATACCTTGTAGAATGAAAGGATTTGGACAGTAAGTAACCAAAATAGACTAATAAAATCTCTAGCAGGTCTGTTGCCATGGTAACAGGCCATTATGGCCAATTTTGGGCCTGTAAAAATAGCCAGAATGCGAAGTAATGTCCCAAAAGTAATTATATCACGACAATACATCATCATTATCTTTACAAGAACAAAATTGAAACATATTGAAAAGTCATTTTTATATCATTTGTATCACTTTGTATTCTGGCTTGATGGCCCTTGAAATAATTGCGAGAAATAAGTTTTTACAGGCCCAAAATTGGCAAAACAATCTCAAAATTTGACAAAGATTTTAAAAAAACCTAATGGATACAGTATGTATAATAATAGACATTTAAAAGTCTATTTTGGTTACTTACTGCACAAGTCTTTTCATCCTACAAATGTATATCAACTTCAATCTTGAGTTGTGTTGTTGTTGATGATTTGGTTGATCATCGAATCCAACTTGTCAATCACACCACCACATAAACTAGACAATGTATGGCAACATATTTGAGTACAATACACATTGACATAAGTTCATATTTGTGTGAATACATATTGTGGTATTGTGTTCATATATCAAGTGTCTCTCTTCACCCGTGAGTATAAATGGGTACATGTGAGGTTTGAGACCAGATTGACCCCAAGCTTAGCTGCAGACAAGTGGATTAGCTGTGAAGATCTTTGAGACCTCATTAACCCTAACATCACCCAATACTGCAAAATACTAGTTGAGTAAACTGCAGTATCCGGACTACACTGGCCTATGAGAATTGAGTAGTATTTTGTAGTGCTGTGTACTGTACCCCAAATGAGCCCCTAGAACGTTAGGTTTAATTAATAGTATACATGTACATGTAGATGTTGGTCTGTATGCTTACATGTATGTACATGTACCATACATGCATATTATTATTCACATTATTTAATGAACATCTGAAGATATACTTAATAATGTCACTGAAATACAAATTCTAATCTTTTGCAGACCACACAAGGACAAACTTGCTTATGACTTGTACCCAAAACTAATTAGAAATTACCAGCATTGTGACTGCACAGCAATCTCCTGTTTTCCCCTCCAGCGAAGGTCTTTATGCGGGGGGCTAATACCATTCACTGCCAGTAGATC
Source organism: Crossaster papposus (assembly GCA_037893245.1). NCBI lineage: Eukaryota > Metazoa > Echinodermata > Asteroidea > Velatida > Solasteridae > Crossaster > Crossaster papposus. The sequence goes on from JBAIAA010000425.1 coordinate 299,980, forward strand.
TCTCCCCTGTGCACGAGCAAAGACCATTATCTATGAGTACAGGGGGGGGGGGGGGGGGGGGTGGGAGAGAGACGGACGAAGGAAGAAAGAGAAAAGGAAAGACGGTAGAATTCAGACAATCCTTAGTGAAGGCTTTGATCACCTCGAGTCCAGAGTGATTGGCAGTGGTGTTTGGGATGCGGCTCGTTTGAAATAAAGTCATGTTTATCGTCCTCATTTGATTTATAACAACAATTTTAAAGTTTGGGAATTTTTCTTTTTACAAATTTGTGGGCGGTTCTGCGCAGAGATCTCGGTTAACTTATAAAAGATGAAATGTTAAGTTCTTGTACAACATGTATGTTCTGAGTAATGTGACATTTGGGCTGGTTGCAGGATGTTCCTTGTATAAATACACAGAAGTATTTTGGGAGTATAAGGTTCATTCCAAATGTATAAAATCAAACCAGGTTAACTGGATTGTTAGTTAAACGTGTTGATAGTGATACATACAATTTACATTTGTGTATATTGTATACAATTTCTGAACATTTATGTACATTTATCAGAGAGCTAAAGTGTAACCCATTTCTTTTTTCTAAGCAAATATTGGTAAGTATGATTATTTGTGTGTCGGCTTTTCAGGACAAATGTCTTGTTATGCACTGTTTCTTTCTCCCAGTCGCGTTGTACTTTTTGTTGGTTATATTTCGTATGTTGTATGTCGAGTCGTGTTGGAGACATGTCTAGCATGAACTGCATTATGTGCCTGTGAGTTGCCACGCGGTATTCTTGTCAGATGTGTTAAAGATGTGTGTTATATGTTTATATGCACCACTGGTTTAAAACCAACCAGACATTTTAAATATCTTCAATTGTGGACTGTCCATGTGGCAATAATCATTTTTCAGACCCCTCCATTAGCATTATTTAAAATTTGATTTAAAAAAAACAAAAAATAAAATAAACCCAGACAATCCACTCTCAACAACCCCCCCTAAACATCCAATCAGTATGGATTTCAAGCAGTCTGAAATTCATGCTACACTGGTATCTTGCCTGGGAAGAATATTTGTTTTCCCTTCAGAATATTTGTTTTTCCTTCAGAATATTTGTTTTTCCTTCAGAATTCATCATACATCTTCAGAAATCATGAATGAGTAGAGGATCTGAAAAATGATAAAAACAAGAAAAATCATATATTTACACGTACTGGCCAAAGTGCCAGTAGAATCACTGGGAGTTAAATCGTATGAGCACTCTTAAGGTTCCTGAATAGAACATTGAGTACCACTTAACTTCTGAACTCAAACAGGCAGTGAAATTAATGAATTTATTTTTCCTTCTCTTTTTTTCCCCCCTCGACCTATTTCATTTTCTCTTATCTCTTTGCTTCCCTATTCTATCATGTTATATGTATTTGTTTGTCGCTTCCTGTAATATTTGTTTCACAAATGTCATATTTTTCAATCGGTCTGTCTCCCTATTTGTCAATCGGTCTATCTCCCTATTTGTCACTGGTTCCGTCCTCTCGTTTTGTTATCTTAATAATTCTATTCACCTCTTCCATTGTCCATCACTACATGTACCTTTATCACCCTCATAATCCCCTCCTATGTCACCCTATTCCCCACTCCTCTTCCCCACGCCCTCTGCCACCCTATCCCTAACGCCATCTAGTTGCGGATCTGCAGCTGCCACTTTCCCGGGGGTGAGAAGAAAGAGGGAGACGTGCCTGTACCGGACCCCGAGATAGACCCGCCCGTCACAGTGGACGTCAGCACACTCAACAACTCAAGGCCTCGCTCCCCTATGGATAAACAGAAGAAGCCTAAACGTCCTAGAATGTCTGTAGATAGGATCGTGGAAGGTGGGTTTGAGGGCCTCAGTAAAAACGTGTTACTAGCCAAAACAGTCACGGACAATATACATCATCTGAACATTTGGTTTATAACCCTGTTTTTGCCAAGAAAGAATTGTCATGGTACATGTAAGCAATTTTGTTGTGCTTAGTACCTTCATATTGGCCCCTATTTGTTTGACACAGATCCGGATCGCAATCGGTGATCGCAATCCGGCCGCTGGTTCAATCCATCAATTAGACGGGACTTTGTGAACTAACAGCCTGATCACACTGTCATCGGAATCCTCTGATCTGTGGGAAACAAATAGGTCTTAAACACAGCAGTGTTGACTGGGCATGCTAGAGGGAGACTGGATACTGTAACCTATACACGTACATGTACTATGAACCAGGAATGTCTGAAACATGAACAATAGGCTAGATTGTTCCCGTTTCAGACATTTTGACACTAACAAAAGTGTTTAGATATTCCTGGTTCGTAGTGACATACATGAGTACAGGTCAACTTCATTTTCCATTCTTGCAACTGAGGTGACGGATGGTTGGTGACCATAAAATGGTGACACTAACAAAAGTGTTTAGATATTCCTGGTTCGTAGTGACATACATGAGTACAGCTCAACTTCATTTTCCATTCTTGCAACTGAGGTGACGGATGGTTGGTGACCATAAAATCTTTGTCCGTCTGTTGCGCCCCCTGTGCGCCCTATTCCAAAAAAGGACATTTTTGTTTGACCAAAGATAAACAATTTGCTAGGATCGAAATGTTAGGCCCTCTACCTTTTATGATTTGAAATTTTTCCCATTAGTCTGCTAATTTTTCCACTCTTTTTCCCCCATTTTTTGAAATTAAAATTTTTTTTTTACCATTAAACCAGCTTGCAGCAAGCTAGGCAGAGTGTGCTTACCCATAAACGCTGGCCTAAACCTGCCTTGGATCGATGTTCATGAAAAATAATTCTGCGCCTGTGTCCGTTCAATGTCAAAATAAACCTGGCGCGAACTGGTTAAGGAACCATAAGATAAAAAAAATACCCACATTTCCTCCCAAATGCCCCCCCCCCCCCCCCCCCCCCCCCCCCCTCAGGATCACTTGTCAGTTTCGAAGTCCGAACGCCAATATTAGAAAATGGTTCTTCGGTTAAAAAAGAAACACCCAAAACAGAGAGATCCGACATGGAGTAGCTGTGAGCAAACCCTAGGATCCAATCAATTACAGAGAGGGAAGTAGTGTATTAACTCCGTGTGCTGCCACTAAATGGTTTAAATTGGTAGTTCTGGTAAACTTAGGCAACATGGAGCGTGCAACATGCTTCGTCCGTTAACTAGTTTTCTCCCCCTACAAAACAGCCGAGTGTTTTCGGGGCTAGTGGGTTACGAGGATATCTGTTTTGTAATGCTGGATTTTGTTGACGCGGTGGACGTTGATTACGTAGGGAGGTGGGGGAGACGGGGGGAAATAGGGAGAATTTAATGAGGGCAGGGGGACAAATAGTAATTTAGTGGAGAACACGCAAATCCTCTAGTTGTTTCTTTCAATTTAGTCAATTATTTATCATTTTTATTTATAAATACGGTACCTGTGTGTGTCTTTACCGGCAAAACCTAAACAAATAATTAATTACAGCGGACATTTAAAACTAATCTATTGTTCCTTGCTTCTTAAAGTGTTGAAGTTACAGGGCCTTCTATCATATTTTTTTTTTGGGGGGTGGGGGGGGGGGGGGAACAGATGTTCTTTTAGAAATGAACTATCAGGAATATTTTGGAATATACTTTAAAGTTCACTCTAGTTGGTATAAACTTAAAGTGGGTGTGCCAAGTAAATAATGGCTTCCAGACTAAAAAGGACGATCGCAAGGCACGTCTAGTTTTCGAAACAGCTGGTGGTTGTACCCCTGTGGCTGCTGATAGAGTTATTCAGATTGACAATTAACAATTTCTAAAGCCAGTGACAACCAAATTAAATGTGGACATACATTTATGTTGGTTCCATTAGCAAGTTACCCACTGCCTTGAGTTTAATGTTACAAACTGGGTATTGACCATTACAGCAATTTATTTTCAGTATGTTAAATTTTGTTTATTTTCCGTTTCCCATCTTAAGGAATTCGCCACCCGGCTGCGGCCGTGACCAGCAACAACCCTCAACCTCTCCCTGCCCGTCCATTGGTGGCGCTCTTGGACGGTCGGGACTGTAGCGTCGAGATGCCCATCCTCAAAGATGTAGCCACTGTGGCGTTCTGCGACGCGCAATCCACAAACGAAATCCACGAAAAGGTGAGAAGTGAGACGGAGGATGTCGACTGATGTGGCCCAGAATCCGGTGCCACACTAGGCCTGAGATTCCTACCATTCCATGAGCTGTTTGTTCAACTTCAAGGGATCAGTCCGTTGTTTGGCCAACTTTATGGGTAGTTTCCAACATTTGTAACATTGCCAGTGTTGCTAGAGCCTGGTTACCTTACAACATGATTTCTCGTACGATGTCTTGCCAGAAGTCACTTGTGGCCTTATTGTTTCTGACTTGCACCTCTAAATAAAGATTCTAAGAAGGATGATGTAGGCCTAGGGTTATTGGGGCTACAAAGGCTATCGAGATATAATGATGATGAAACAAAGATATTGAGACGCTAGCATGATGGCTCATCAGTTCCTGTAGAATGTCAGAGGTCACAGACTCATATCCCTTAAGTCAGTTAGTACGTTCAAAACATAATGTTGGCCTTGGTTAAATGTTATCCAAAAAATGTTCTGACGATCTGCGGTGGTAGAAGACAAATGACCACAAATCTGTCCCCTCTCAAACTTGATCACATTCCAACTGATGAATCAGTGACAGATTTCCTTCCCTCTCTCCCCTTCAACTCACCCGTTTTTTTTCTGGTTTGGCTGGTATTTTGGAGCTTCTGCGTACTAGGGGGGTGTCAACAAGGATGTCTCTAATTGAGCCTCTTCCTATCGGCTGTGTCCCTGGGTACTATCCCCAGGACATTGCCTTCTCCCAACGGAAGAGGGTACCCCTTTTTTTGGGAGAAAGTCAGGCAGGATAATTTCAGTCCAATAACAACAACAACTCCATGCGTAGCCTCTATGCCACCTGCTGAAGGTCACAGAATGGTTAACAAGGAGCTTTTGGGGGGAGATTCTGAATGCAAACAGGTGATATATGAGGGTGTTGACGATGCTAACCCCCTTCCCCTTCAACCCCCTTCCCCCCTCATAGATCAACCCCCTTTCCCCCTCATAGATCAACCCCCTTTCCCCCTCATAGATCAACCCCCTTTACTTCCCCCAAAAGTAGAACTCCCAATCTGTTGAGATGGTGGTATTGGTCCAACCAGGCACTTGATTCAACTTTCAACACAGTAAATGTATAGGCTTGTTTTCACAGTGTTCATTTAAAACGGTTCTCGTGTGGCTATTCCGTTTCACAAAATCTTGTGAATGAAGCGCAGGCCAAAGTAGGTAATGTTTTTTCTATTAAACCTCATCCCATCAAAATCCAACTGTGTTTTGTTAGAATCTGTTTGGGTTGGAGTTGCATTAGTAAACTGATGGTCCTCTACATTTGGTTAGGCATATATTTGTACAACCAGAATCGGAGTACAACGGTTTGAGTGTAGAGTTTACCATATTGTGTTTGAATTTGCAAGGATAGGTGTAGTTCCTGGTGAACCGCACTAGGGGCTTAGGATTAATGTGCATATATCTTTTGTGAAAGGTCATTCGCATGTGGAACTGGAAGAGATGGCACGCTTTAGCAGGTAAACAGCCTGTCCAATAAGAGCTTTTAGGTAGAAGGCCCTTACCTGCACCGACACCCTTGGATAGGGTGGTGGAAACGAGCACAATTAAAACTGTAGTTTTGGGGGATTATCTCTTCCAAGGGGCAGGAAGGGGCCCATCTATTGTCATTTCTGGTACCAACCCACCAGCTGTGTGGGGTACAGGTACCGGTACATGGCGTACAGCAGGTGGGCCGAATCATATTAATATTAACCTTGTCTGGTATAATTAGGAAGAGGCACATTATAGCCAAGATGCAAGCACACTGGTCCACACAATCATGGGTTTCTACAGGAAATGATGAATACGTGTAATTCCCCGGGCTGTTGGTGTTCTGGTATTCATCTGTGTCCAAATCTAATTTATCTACATGTACATTGTAGGTACGGTAGGAAAAACAATGTGGGGGTAGGCTAGGGCAATTCTACATGTAGGTCGGAATAAAATCTGATCGATTCTTGATTTAGAATCAAAACCAAGATTGAACTTCGTGTAAGAGCTGTTTTGAGTCACCTAAAATGCATTCCAGACACCTCAACAAAGTTGTGGTAAATAATCACTTGGGATATTATAGAGGTTTAATTATTCCAATACTTTTACTAGATAAATCTGGTGTCAATTCCAAAAGAAATTGAAATTGTTTTTTTTTAAATGGCCTCTGTCCAAGAAAGTAATGACTTGCAGTTCATGAATCTGCTGGTGTTCTACTTCGGCGTTGACCCTTACTTTTACCCTTGTGTCCCATTTCCTGTCCCCATTTCAAGAAGTCCCTCTCTCTCGCACCCCTAAGGACCCTAGCTGCCCACCACCGGTGGAAGTAGATAATGGGTCAGAGGGCAACCATTTCCTATCGGGCCAGGAAACTAAGAATACCTTGGACCCCACTGTCGCTCGCCGTCTTGAGATTATCTTGGAATATCTGAAGGAAGTGAGGCATGGCGGTTGCTGTCTTTTGTCAGACGCCAGACAGTTTGACAAAGAAAAGAACGTTTTATTTCCTAAACAAACAGCATGAGATAGAGAATTAAAGATTGTTGCTACTGTTGATGTCCTAAGCTCAGTTGAATGGAATTGTTAGTGAAGATGTTTTGTGTTTGATTCACTGATAATAATATAGATTAATAGGAATGTACGAGGATCATTTTTGTAAACTTTGATGCAAGTTGATGAATCGGATGGCCTGTTTGAAAGACTACATACAAAAATGATTTGTAGTTTCTAGGTGTGAGGATCAAGTGACAATGCTCGGACCCGATTCTTCAAACATTTGTGCATTTAGAGCTCCCCTGTCTCCCTCCCCCTTGATACTGACCAAATGAATCATTCTACCCTCTCTACCACGCTGGCCTTCGTCGAATTTGCCCTGCTGAGCTCCCTGTGCCATATTTAGCCCAGCGACGCATATATGAGGGGCATATTTGATTCAAAGTGTCAGGGGGGCACAAACCGAGGAAATCAGAAAGGAACTTTTGGATCAAGATCATTAGTCATTCTTGTTCGCTTTTTCTGCAACCGTGTCGCTTAGCTACCTGCAGACTATATTACAGCCTGCTAAACGTTCATGAAGTTTTTTAATGCAAGTTGCGGTTGCCCGAAACTACATCGGTGGGTTTACCGAGAACTGGAAGGGCTGTGTACATGAATTTCTTTGGTATCTTGGTCATAATTTGGCTGGAACTTCTCCATGGACGGAAACCCAAATTACTTTCCTTGCACATAAAGACCATCCCCCATGAGCCTTGAATATTGCCGCGTTGATGGAGACGATTACTCACTGCTGTGGTTCTTCTGCAGGAAACGGTGCCCAGCAAATTGGTTTCCTGGTCAAACTAGGAGACGTTTAGTTTTTGTCCTTTTTTTCGCGGCTATTTTTTCCTCTCTTCTTTGACCAGGCTCAAATTTTCTGTGCACTTTTCAGGAAGTTTCTGCATTTTATCTATTACACAAACATATTAGTTATTCGAGAACTCTATTTGAATGATACACGTTTAATAGTTTTGAGAGTTTAATTCGTTTTTGGCTATTAACATGCCCAATTTAGAAATGCCATACACAAATTTCTGCTGTAAATGAATCCTCACTGCGTTAAAATCACAAGTCAAATCCCAAATCAATCGCATTGAGCAGTTGCCGAACGTCTGTACAAATCACAGAAAAACAGTAAGAAAAGTATTCCCTCATCATAGTTCATTTAAATAGTATGTCGATGACTTTGTGATTGACTTCCAAGGATTTAACCCTCCGACAAACGAAGCGACTCAGTCGTGAGACACTTTTTTTTTTTTTTATGTAATTACTACAACATCTTTGGGCCAATTCCGCTGAAATTCATTTTGTATTTACCTTGTATCCCACCTGTGAAGGCTGCAAATGCATTTTTGTCGCAGAGTTTGTTCACCCTGCAATCCGACTGAGAGCTCTAGCTTTTCAAAAACTTGTCTAAAAACCAAATCCCTTTGTGTATAGCCCAGCTTTCCCCTCTCATAATCAACAATCGTCTTGTGGCTGGCGTAAGATTAATGTAAACAACACTTGTCTATTCTGACCCAGAAACATTCTCAGGGTACTTATGGATGGCCTGGTAGGTTGTTGGGAGGTTAAGGAGAAAAACGCCTTCCGCTTGACTACCAAAGTGCAACCGTATTTATTTGTTATTTTCTCAGGTGCTTAACGAAGCCGTGGGGGCGCTGTTGTATCACTCCATCACACTGACCAAAGAGGACCTGGAGAAGTTTAAGGCTTTACGCATCATTGTGCGTATTGGCTCCGGCTACGACAACATCGACATCAAGGCTGCAGGAGACTTGGGTATGGAAAGCACGGAAGTCTTGGGAATGACAGGAAAAGACATGAGAGAATGACATAGGGACTTGATGAAGTGAGGGAAAATACGGAAGAGTTGGGAAAATGGTGGTGTGAAAATAAGTCGGTCATTCTAGCACATCACTCAAAATATAATAGCCATAACTACTTCAGCTTTATTTGTAATGTCTTTCTCTCTCTGTACCGCCCTCCCTCTCTCCCTCTCTAGGCATGGCGGTCTGCAACGTCCCAGGCTACGCTGTGGAAGAAGTAGCAGACTCCACGGTGTGCTTGATCCTAAATCTCTACCGTCGAACCCACTGGATGATAGAAATGGTCCGGGAAGGCAAGAAGCTTCTAGGATCTGAACAGATACGGGAATCAGCCAACGGGGCCACCAGGATCCGAGGGGAAACGTTGGGGATCATTGGACTAGGTGGGTGGTTTTGGGGGGTTGAGTTTGGGGTGTTATGTAGTCTAGTTTTAAAGCCTTTTTTGGTCTAGGTGGGAGGTAGTGCTAAAGGAGGAGGAGGGGGAAAGAGAGTAAGATGTCTGGTTTACAATTTTGAATGATGTATTCTGGTTACGCCTGGAGGTTTTCTGTAACCCATCATATATTGTTGTAATTTTTTTAATTGGCATTTCCTAAATTTAGGTACAATTACGCCGAGCTTTTCTGGCTGGGAATTGCTGAAAGAATTACTGTAAAGAATTACCACTCTGCTGAGCGTTTTATTTTGTGGATGCCCTGTATTTTGGATCACGGCAAAGTTCTACTGTTCTGAGCTGTGGGCAATTTTGATTTAACCCTTTCCTTACACAATGCTCAAAACGGTCGAGTAAACTCGATATTGGTAAGGAAAGGGTCAAGGTCGACTTGACCGTTGCATTATTGTTTCCTATTTAATAAGAGTGAAAGCTTTCTTTGAAACTCTTGGTGATTTGTTTCGTCCCATTTGTTGTAGGTCGCACTGGCACAGCCGTTGCACAGAGAGCCAAGGCGTTTGGGTTCAACATTCTTTTCTATGATCCTTACCTAGCGGACGGTATAGAGAAATCACTGGGTCTCACTCGCGTCTACACATTGCAGGTACGTGTAGGCTGTCAATAATTGTTGTGCCAATAAGAGTGCCGTTATGATGTCCTTTCCGGGGCTAAAAGATTGGACAATTGTGTTTATTGCTCTGCAGTCTTGGGGTTGTGTGCTTGGCCCAGTCAGGTCGTTAGAATCCTGCTGAATAACTGATGGATCTTGTTTGTTTACTGACAGGACCTGCTGTTTCAAAGCGACTGTGTGACGCTTCACTGCTCTCTCAATGAACACAACCACCACCTCATCAACGAATTCACAATCAAACAGATGCGACAGGGAGCATTCCTGGTCAACACGGCGCGAGGCGGCCTGATCGACGAGAGCGCCCTTGCCCAAGCTCTCGTGGAAAAACGCATCCGTGCCGCGGCCCTCGATGTCCACGAGAATGAGCCTTTCACCTTCACCCTGGGTCCGTTGAAGGACGCCCCTAATCTGATCTGCACGCCGCACAGCGCCTGGTACAGTGAGCAAAGTAGCAATGAGGTACGGGAGAGCGCGGCCGGGGAGATACGACGTGGTGTGACAGGACGGATACCCAACATCCTACGCAACTGCGTCAACAAGGAATACCTCGTGCCAAGTAATCAGTGGACGGAAGTTGCTTCCCAACCCCCTGAACTGAACGGTTCGGCTACGTACCGATATGCGCCGACCGCCCAAGTGGTAGTCCCGCAACCAACGCAGGGCATCGAAAACCACGGAGTATCTGCGCTCATGCTTACGGCCAATCTACATGCCGACTCTACACTGACCCCCACACAAAAAGCTGACGGGGACCAATGAGAGCGGGAAACCACTTATTATATAAATAAAAATCACGCCATACTTGCTTTAAAAACAAAATATCCAAATCAAAGACGGCCACTTTTCCCCTATCTTCCAAAGAATACCAAACAGCAGTGTGTATATTGAAAATCGGTTTTCTGAAGGGTAACTATTGCTTCCTGTGTACCTCCTCCCCCTGTTCGTTGGTGTGCAGTGGCTGTTGATTTGCCAGAGGCAAATGTTGTGCTGTCGCCAATGTACCCACCAACTTGTACTGCATTCTCTTTGTATTCATCTATCCAGTTAATCGTCATTTTTTATGGAGGATTAAAAAAAAAGGTGGTGCATGTGATGTTTTTATTATCAACTTACGAAAAAAAAAGATAATTCTTAAATGTAATCGTGTACGTTAAACACTGATGATGTTTGTTGTGTGCATAACTGGTCAGCACCCACTGTCAATTAAATGTCGTGATGTCAGGTGATCGAAATGTTGAAAATGTTGAGACTTTGTTTCTCTGGACCAAGCCATACCTCAGAATTGTTTGCACCGTTTTTTTTGTAGCGTTAAGTTTCTTGTTTTGCTGGTGATGTGTCTGTAGCCAGGAAGAAATGCCTTCTCAGTGAGAAAAGGTGAAAACAATTGGGTGGAAACTACTTATCTGATGATTTCTTGTTTCTTTTGCATATCACTTTTTTGTATTTTAAATTTACACGAAAATGCAAAGCAGCATCAAAAGTATTGCATGCTGTAAATTGTAGTTTTTTTTTAAGAACAAAAAATCAAAATTAATTTGTTTCAGTTATTTCAGCATTGAAGGATTGTGTGTTGATGCGTTTGTAATTACACCTTCCATCATGGACGTCGGACAACAATTTTTGGGGGCAAACAATGGCCCCACGATTGACAGCAGGTCCACGATTGCAAATCGTGTACAAATCCTATGGAGGTCTTCTGAAAACGTTGGAGGACAAACAAAAGAGGGATAGCGGTCGGACAATGCCCCGTCCACGATTCAACGTGTTTACAGACTTGTGTGTGTGTGTGGAGTGTGTATGCTGTTAAAACAAGATAAATATCAGTTTCTAGTAACAGATAGTCTGTCGTCTGTGGACATTCTCAGTTTGTCACGGCATCTTGGGACGATTCAATATATCAACCAGCTGTGGACGTTGTTTTCAGTTGCGTCTGAAAGTGAACTGCACTAATTATCAAGCAATCTACTGAGCATTTGGAATCGATTTCAACTTGACCTCAATGGAATTATCACAGGAGGACTTTTGCCACAGAATACGAACAATCAAGGACGTTGCTTGCAGTTTTGGATTGTTTGCGGCACTGGACATCACGAGGACATTGCATCTGTGTAGAACTGCTTCACTGTACTAAGCACCTGATGGCATTTTCTTTTAAGATGTGTCAATTTTTTTTTTGGGGGGGTGTAATTTTATTACAGTTTTGCAAGTTTGTATATTAAACTATACTATACCTGTGATTTTTGTTTTCCATTTCTAAATTCACATCAGTGCAGGTCCAAGAATTCACGCATCTTGTGTCCCATACGTAACAAATGTTTAACCTAAAAATAATAATGGATTTCAGCATTTTTATTCTACTTTTCGGTACACCCATAAGAAGTTAAAGTTACTAGTGTTAAAGAAAACATTATGTATGGGACAAAAAGCAGTGTTGAAGTCTCGTACTTTTTCCCGAGTACTGATGAGTACTTAGATTGCTGATTACCATTAAAATCCGAGTTCTTTGTCAACCGAGTCCAAGTACAAGTACTTCTGAGTCTGAGTACTTGATAAAACAATACCTTGGTAAGTCGAGCTTTACGATTTTTTTTTTATATAATTTTTTTTTAATATTGTTATTTGAGTACCTTATTGACCAAGTACAATTTTGGCATGTCGAGTACAAGTTCTTTGAATGCCCCGAGTATGACAAGTACTCGAGTACCAAGTACAGGTACGACAGCACTGACAAAAAAGGAACCTTTTCTTGGACTTGCCTATCATCAGAAAAGTGATTTTGCATTTCTATGTAACTAATATATTTATGATATACAGGAATTTCCCTTTCTATAAAGGTTTCACCAGTTATATCCAGTAACTCTATTCAAAAATCAAAACCGACTCTGAACTGTAGGAAATAACACCAAGCTTTTTGATTGTTGATTGGTTTAATATGAAGACACATCCTAACATCCAAACATGCTTTGGATTTTGCAGGGAAGCAATCAGTGTCGTGTGACCGCAATAGCTAGTGGGCATCAATTTGATAATCTTGCATTTTCCCCCCAGAAATGTACTGTACATGTATTTTACACAAACAATTCAAAGCTCTTGTAACATGTAAATGCTCATGTGGATTAATTGTAGATTTTGCCACATATTTGTTTGGTTGTACTTACACAAGAAACAAGGAAAAAGGAAAATGTAAAATATTTGCAAGATAATGAAAGCGAAAAGAGACACACACATATGAAATGAACAGCCAAACAAAAGGGCAGGAAAATGCATTAACAATAACATGCATATTTGTTGGTATAATTTAAAATCAAAGAATCTCATTGGTGCAAAATCTAACTCCCCACCCCCCCCCCCCCCCCCCCCCCCTCCATTTTAGTAAAAAGTAGAAACAATTTTTAGAATGTTGGTAACCATTTTGTTTAACCAGTTCGCAACGGGATTTTTTTTAAATTACAGAGGCGCGGGATTATTTTTAATGAAACTTGATCCAAGGCGGGTTCAGGCCGATGGTACCGGGAAGCACACCCACGCATTTCCGGTCTTGCTTGCTGCTGACAGACATTTCCGGCCTTGCTTGTGACGTGTTTATGCGTCATCCGGCGCGAACTGGTTAGGCAGCTTGGCCGGCTGATTACTTTAAGTCCCATATTCCTGATTAAAAAAAATATGTCCAAACCTTGTGTCAGTATTCTACAAATATCAAGCCTTCTAAACATCAAGTTATATTGTTGGTTCAGTTTATCGGATAACACTGATGTTCAATGTTGCACTTATTGTGCTGGAATTGTTTACCAAAAGTTAGTAAAGCAGGCTCTAAATGGCAAGTAGTTTATCTTTTTTATTATTTCTTTAGCATCAGCAACTAGTAAAAATTCACTGGTGGTATCAGTGAATACATTTTGTATTTTTTGCACTCCATATCCGAGTCGATGCTGTTACACTGGTGACATTGTCATACATGCATATCATTGTCTACTGTCTGTAAATTAAGAGGACAACAAAATAATTGTTTTTGTATGAAGGGGGAAAAGTGAACAATGAAATATGTGAATTATACAAAGTCAATTTAAGAATCGCAAATATACTCACTTGTACAAAAATGATCACGTCTTCAATTGTTGAAATGTGTTTACTTTATTGTTTACCAAAAACAAAGGCTTTTAAATATTTACAGTTTCCAGTGTCAGTGTTTTTGAGAGAAAAAATATGAAATTATAAGGCGAAAAATTAATGTTCAAATGTGCTTCTAAAACTGTTATTAAAACCAGGTCAAACATACCACATGTTTTGCCTCAGATATTTTATAGACTGTATTTACATGATATATCTGTTATGCTACTCGTAACAAAAATAGTCTATTATTTGGGAGATGGTCTATTACTGGGGACATGGTCCATTATTGGGGACATGGTCCATTATTGGGGACATGGTCCATTATTGGGGACATGGTCCATTATTGGTGACATGGTCCATTGTTGGGGACATATGGTCCATTGTTGGGGACATGGTCCGTTGTTGAGGACATGGTTCGTTGTTGGGCACATGGTCCGTTGTTGGGCACATGGTCCGTTGTTGGGCACATGGTCCGTTGTTGGGCACATGGTCCATTGTTGGGCACATGGTCCATTGTTGGGCACATGGTCCATTGTTGGGCACATGGTCCATTGTTGGGCACATGGTCCATTGTTGGGCACATGGTCCATTGTTGGGCACATGGTCCATTGTTGGGCACCATCTGCCCAACAATAGACCATCTGCCCAACAAGAGAACATGTGCCCAACAAGAGACCATGTGCCCAACAAGAGACCATGTGCCCAACAAGAGACCATGTGCCCAACAAGAGACCATGTGCCCAACAAGAGACCATGTGCCCAACAAGAGACCATGTGCCCAACAAGAGACCATGTGCCCAACAATGGACCATGTGCCCAACAATGGACCATGTGCCCAACAATGGACCATGTGCCCAACAATGGACCATGTGCCCAACAATGGACCATGTGCCCAACAATGGACCATGTGCCCAACAATGGACCATGTGCCCAACAATGGACCATGTGCCCAACAATGGACCATGTGCCCAACAATGGACCATGTGCCCAACAATGGACCATGTGCCCAACAATGGACCATGTGCCCAACAATGGACCATGTGCCCAACAATGGACCATGTGCCCAATAATGGTCTATTTTGGGGCACATGGTCTATTTTGGGGCACATGGTCTATTTTGGGGCACATGGTCTATTTTGGGGCACATGGTCTATTTTGGGGCACATGGTCTATTATTGGGGCACATGGCCTATTATTGGGCACATGGCCTATTATTGGGCACATGGCCTATTATTGGGCACATGGCCTATTATGGGGCACATGGCCTATTATGGGGCACATGGCCTATTATGGGGCACATGGCCTATTATGGGGCACATGGCCTATTATTGGGCACATGGTCTAATATTGGACACATGGTCTAATATTGGGCACATGGTCTAATATTGGGCACATGGCCTATTATGGGGCACATGGCCTATTATGGGGCACATGGCCTATTATGGGGCACATGGCCTATTATGGGGCACATTGCCTATTATGGGGCACATTGCCTATTATGGGGCACATGGCCTATTATGGGGCACATGGCCTATTATGGGGCACATGGCCTATTTTTGGGCACATGGCCTATTTTTGGGCACATGGTCTATTATTGGGGCACATGGTCTATTATTGGGGCACATGGTCTATTATTGGGGCACATGGTCTATTATTGGGCACATGGTCTATTATTGGGCACATGGTCTATTATGGGGCACATGGTCTATTATGGGGCACATGGTCTATTATGGGGCACATGGTCTATTATTGGGCACATGGTCTATTATTGGGCACATGGTCTATTATTGGGCACATGGTCTATTATTGGGCACATGGTCTATTATTGGGCACATGGCCTATTATTGGGCACATGGCCTATTATTGGGCACATGGCCTATTATGGGGCACATGGCCTATTATGGGGCACATGGCCTATTATGGGGCACATGGCCTATTATGGGGCACATGGCCTATTATGGGGCACATGGCCTATTATTGGGCACATGGTCTATTATTGGACACATGGTCTAATATTGGGCACATGGTCTAATATTGGGCACATGGTCTATTATGGGGCACATGGTCTATTATGGGGCACATGGTCTATTATTTGGCACATGGTCTATTATTGGGCACATGGTCTATTATTGGGCACATGGCCTATTATTGGGCACATGGCCTATTATTGGGCACATGGCCTATTATTGGGCACATGGCCTGTTATTGGGCACATGGCCTGTTATTGGGCACATGGCCTGTTATGGGGCACCATCTGCCCAACAATAGACCATGTCTCCAACAAGAGACCATGTGCCCAACAAGAGACCATGTGCCCAACAAGAGACCATGTGCCCAACAAGAGACCATGTGCCCAACAAGAGACCATGTGCCCAACAAGAGACCATGTGCCCAACAAGAGACCATGTGCCCAACAATGGACCATGTGCCCAACAATGGACCATGTGCCCAATAATGGACCATGTGCCCAATAATAGACCATGTGCCCAATAATAGACCATGTGCCCACTAATAGACCATGTGCCCAATAATAGACCATGTGCCCAATAATAGACCATGTGCCCAATAATAGACCATGTGCCCAATAATGGTCTATTTTGGGGCACATGGTCTATTATGGGGCACATGGCCTATTATTGGGCACATGGTCTATTATTGGGCACATGGTCTATTATTGGGCACATGGTCTATTATGGGGCACATGGTCTATTATTGGGCACATGGTCTATTATTGGGCACATGGCCTATTATTGGGCACATGGCCTATTATGGGGCACATGGCCTATTATGGGGCACATGGCCTATTATGGGGCACATGGCCTATTATGGGGCACATGGCCTATTATGGGGCACATGGCCTATTTTTGGGCACATGGCCTATTATTGGGGCACATGGTCTATTATTGGGGCACATGGTCTATTATTGGGCACATGGTCTATTATTGGGCACATGGTCTATTATTGGGCACATGGCCTATTATTGGGCACATGGCCTATTATTGGGCACATGGCCTATTATTGGGCACATGGCCCATTATTGGGCACATGGCCTATTATTGGGCACATGGCCCATTATTGGGCACATGGCCTATTATGGGGCACATGGCCTATTATGGGGCACATGGTCTATTATTGGGCACATGGTCTATTATTGGGCACATGGCCTATTATGGGGCACATGGCCTATTATGGGGCACATGGCCTATTATGGGGCACATGGCCTATTATGGGGCACATGGCCTATTATGGGGCACATGGCCTATTATGGGGCACATGGCCTATTATGGGGCACATGGCCTATTTTGGGGCACATGGCCTATTTTGGGGCACATGGCCTATTATGGGGCACATGGCCTATTATGGGGCACATGGCCTATTATGGGGCACATGGCCTATTATGGGGCACATGGCCTATTTTGGGGCACATGGCCTATTTTGGGGCACATGGCCTATTTTGGGGCACATGGCCTTTTATGGGGCACATGGCCTATTTTGGGGCACATGGCCTATTTTGGGGCACATGGCCTATTATGGGGCACATGGCCTATTATGGGGCACATGGCCTATTATGGGGCACATGGCCTATTATGGGGCACATGGCCTATTATGGGGCACATGGCCTATTTTGGGGCACATGGCCTATTTTGGGGCACATGGTCTATTATGGGGCACATGGTCTATTATGGGGCACATGGTCTATTATGGGGCACATGGTCTATTATTGGGCACGTGGTCTATTATTGGGCACATGGTCTATTTTTTGGGAGATAGTCTATTTTTTGGGAGACATTATGTCAACCTAAGGTTGATATAGACCGTCTGAGAATGTTTTTTTCAAGAGCCAGTAGCTCAGTAGGATAAGCCTAGGATTGCAGTGCAGAAGGTCCTGGGGTCCAACCCACATTAAAAAATGACTTATAGATAAAAAGAAAAGGACTTTCAGTTAAAAAAAAAATGACAGTTGGATCCAGGATGAGGTCCAGATCTGAAGCACAGATAAGAGGGGGTCCCGAGGAGGGGTCCTGGGTGCGGCGAGAGGGGGGTCCCCTGGGGGGGGGGGGGGGGATGGGGGGGGTGAGGTCCGAAATATAGACATCTCCAAAACTTAATTTTTTTAAATTTGGGCATAGGTTCCCCTCCCACGGGTGGGATTCCCACACAAGATAATACTTAGTAATTAGAAAATAACTTTAAAAACATCAAACTAAATTATTTCACAAAGTAACATTACACAATTAGCCGATTTTATTGGCTTTGTATATAGAAAAAAACAAAAACTTTTGGTTGAAGTGCACGAAGATCCTTTACAACTTTTTATTCAAACTATAAAACTACTCTTACGCAGAGGAACACCTTCGCCCCTTGCGCTATGCATCTCTCGCGTGTTTAAAACGTCGTATCCAACATCACAGCAGTCGACAATTTTTTATTTCAATCAATAAAGTTGGTCTAAGTTTTGGGGTCAAAGCCTTCAGACGTGCTTAAAATTCTTTCACAATTTTGTATCGATTTCTCTTGGCAAACTAGCTTCTAATGAGCTTTTACTTTCAACTTGCTTGTCCTCCACCGATGTCCTTTCTGGGTGTGAAGGATCTGGGGTAGTGGTGGATGTCACCTCTGGGCCACCGTCTCCCTGGGCAGGGCAGCTGGATGAGGCTGTCTCTGGAGGGCGCTCTTCCTTGTATTCGGAGTTGGCACTTTCCACAGTCAGTCTCTCCTGTCACAAAAAATGTGAAAATGATGAAACTGGACTTTAGATTGTGAATACGAGGCAATATAAAAATAACAATTCAAGCTATTTTAGAGCTCGACATCAAATGACCTCAGTACTTGACCTTTAACACAACCAGAAGGATACACTATTGCATCCATGACCTAAGTTTGATTGGAATCGGACTTCAACTTTGCATAAAATGTCCTTTACTGTATTAAAACCAAGATAAATAAAAAAAATACCATATTGTTTAGTCCCAGCTAGGAGTAAAGAATCACACTGTAATTTCTTATATTTGTTGGCAGTGTGGCAGCGGCTTGCATTAGAGCAAATAATTTCATGACACGTGATCAATGGATCCACGAATCAGAGGGCGGGATTTATACAGGTGTTGTATACAATCTAGTCGAGATACTCATGGGTAGAAGTGTTCTTGTGAAAGTTGCTCACAATCAAGCAGAACGGATGAAGTCGGTAATTACTGTAAAAAATGATTAATTTTGTTTGACTCACTCTTTTCTCCCGTCTGTCCTTTTCAATGTTCCAGGCCAATCCACGGTAGGGATTAGGTGTCTCAATGACGTCGTAGGTGTGTAGAGGAAGGGTGCTCAGCCATTGCATCATACTAATGGAGTGATAGGGTTAAAGGAAATAACACTCAGAAAAATGATAACCGTCTTCAACAGTACCGTCACTCAAGTTGCATACATGTATCAAAGATATTTATACCAGCGAACATTTATAACTTTTGAAAACAAATGAATCCCAACAAATGTTCATTCATTCATTGCTCAAAAATAATGCAATGTGGTGGACTAAAATCATGTTGACATATCGGTCATTCTATAAATTTGACCCCAGCAAAATGACCCCTGACCCCAGTAAAAAATAACCTCTGACCTCAGTAAAATGACCTTTGACAACCATGATATGAAGGTTACACTATTGTATCTATGACCAATGTGGTGGACTAAAATCATGTTGACACATCGGTCATTCTATAAATTTGAACTTTGACCCCAGCAAAAATGACCCCTGACCCCAGCAAAAATGACCCCTGACCCCAGCAAAAATGACCCCTGACCCCAGTAAAAATGACCCCTGACCCCAGTTAAAATGACCCCTGCCCCAGTATAAATAACCTCTGACCCCAGTATAAATAACCTCTGACCCCAGTAAAAATGACCTTTGACAACCATGATATGAAGGTTACACTATTGTATCTATGACCAAAGTTTAAGTGGACTTCAAATTTGCATATAAGACCAATTTTTCGAAACTTTAAAATAAAACGTACATGCATATAGACTCACGGACAACGTACAACCATAGTGACCACATAGTCTCTTCCTAAAATTTGTTTAGGCAAGACAACAGGCGGAGATTTCAGATGCATACGGAACAGGAAAACTGGACCCTAAATGTATAGAGTAACCACAAAGCTAGCTAAAAAAACTAACTATATTCTGCAAGGATACGATCTCTGTGTCTTCTCAGTGTTGACGATGGTGGGGTATATATGTTCCCTCTGGAATGCCTCAAACTCATCCTGAAAAAAAAGTATCAAGAAAAGGTTAGTTTTAACACAATCTTAAAGAAGATTTCTATAATTTCTTGTTAAAATGCCAGGTACTAGGTAGAATAACAGGTAATTTTCAAAATGGCTGCCATTGCTTGTTATTCTACCTATAATTTTTCAAAGGTTAAATCTGCAATGGCCCTATAGTCAAATATCTTTCTCATGACAAACTCTGTGTGCCAAATTTCAAACACTTCTTCCATAATGTGCACCAGTCTTTCCGACATTTATTTACATTGATTTACCTTACACTCGTCCCATGTGAGGGCTTCGTGCATTCCATCACTCCCCCATTTCCGGTTGTAAGCTTCGTAATGAACCTTTTAGTAATAAGGGCAAGAAAACAGATCATTAGGCTTTATTAAATTGTTGGCAAGTTTTAGGAATCCTGCAAAATATGTCATTATACAATAACCTACGAGAATGTTCTTCCGAAACGTTGAGTTCCCTCGGTTCTTTTCAGAACCACACAAGTCTCTAAATAGAATTATCGCATGGTGTAACCGCAAACTACTTATCTTAATGTTCTTCAGGCTTTTACTCTCAAGGGACGTTAAGTCAACTCACCCATTCTAGGACCAGACCAAGGCCCGGAGCTCTTGGAATGTCTAGCTTCTCCTCTGCGAATGCCTTCCCCAGAGTCTCCTTGGGAGTGAAGCCTTTAGCAATGGCAATCACTAGTCCTATAAACAAGAGCATACAATTCAAGTTGATCAAATAAAGTAATCAAGACAGGATTTGTTTTCTTTCACTGATTTTTATAAACCCTATACTCAGTGTTGTCCTTGAGAGATTATAGAAGAACAAAAACTTGGGGTCGATAAAAAATGTTAGTTTTGCCCAAAGCTCTTCATAATCTAATTTCCCCGACATCAACAGATACACAATTGCATGCGACATTGTGAGACAACAGACTATGACAGACTTACCAATCATCTTCCGGATCTGGTGGAGCACAAAACTCTGCCCTTTGACCCTAAGAACGACAAATTCTAGGCCCTCGTTTATAAAAGGTTCGTCGCACGTGAATTCTCGGATAAAGCGAAATGCACTCGGGTCCTTGAAGGGCCTGCAAACGAAAGAGAGAAACTATAGTGACTATAGTATCTGGATAGATCATAAACCTGCGATCAATCTCAGAAAAAAAAATATTGAAGGTAGGCAGTAATTATTCATTTGACGTCCTGTAAACTATTATTTCTTGTAGTGATGAGACTAACTTGACTTACTTCCCAGATGTGAAGTTGTGGAAGTTGTGAGTCCCGAGGTACATCGCCAAAAGTTCCTTCACCTCCTGCAACTTCTCCTCTAAAAATAAATACAAAGTTAATTATTATTACAATAATTTGCTTTGAGAAATTGACTGGGAAAGCATTTGAACATGCAACCTACAGAAATCCCAACCGGTTCTTGGTCAACTGAGCTACTGTTTAGTCCATACACTGTACCTGTGACTCTGTAACTCTCCGTAGTGATGTCGTCTAATGGTTCAAAGGCAAAGGTGGGGAGCATGTAGATGTAGGTGCGGAAGTCACAGTTGTATTTGGAGTTGAAACTGCCCGTCGTTCGCTTGATTCCTGCAAAGCGAACGGAGAGAAACATTGTATTTGCTTTAGGTAAAACAATATTCTGCAATTATCCTGAAATGAAATTTTAACTTGGAAACTCTAAAATGTCTAGAAGACTATAAATATACAGGGTAAGGCTACGCCACCTCAACAACAACCGAGCTGTTTGGGTTGTGTAGGGTGGTTTAACCCTAACCCTCCAGGGTATTTTGGCTCAACAGCCTGCTGTACATGCAGCAAAGTGCAGCAGCTGACCAAATGACTTATAGCACAGTGCAGCAACATCCATCAGGTCAACAATCTCAAGGTCAAACTCTCCCAGAGTCACTGGTCACCGAACGCAACAGGATTCATTAGGTCAAAAATCATTAGGTCAAAAATCATAAGGTCAAACTGCCTCAGAGTCTGTGGTCACCCAACACAGCAGGATCCATCTCTAGCATTGTTCAATGGGAATTATCTCTCAATAGTCCTAGACTGTGATGTTAATGCACCGGTGTTGACAGCAGAAAGCATCAAAGTACACCAGACTTGTTTTCCTGATACACCGTGCTGCGTGTAGTAGGGTTAGGGTTAAAGTGGTGGGGTGGGACAAATTCAACACTCTTACCCATGACTCTAATGCACGGCGGCAGGTACGCGTTGATCCTTTCCACCATATTGTCAAATATCTTCATTTTGAGCGACACAACTTGTCCTGCGGCTGAGACCCCTTTGTCGGTCCGGGCGCAGCGCTGAAAGGACATCTTGCCAAAGTTTCGGGCTTGCTCCTCAGTGACGGCTTCAGACTTCAGCAAAGCGCCGGCTAAGTCCTCCTCAATTGTTTTCTCCCCAGGATTTCTGTTCATATTTATTGGGAAGAAATCCAGACCAATTAGTGTCTTTATTTCTATTTATTGGCATTACCCAAGTTAAAAAAGTGGAAAGAATTTCATAACTGGACATCCACCGAGTTCTTGCGTACAAAAAATATGGGCCACGACAGATTAACCCAACTCCCTAGGGTGCGTGCAAAATCATATTGATTTTGGAGCAGTGAGGACTATTAGGGTCAAGTATTGTCAAGGACTCATTCTTCAGAAGTGTTCGCCAACTTCTGAAATTTAAGCGTCTTTTGTGGTAAAGCTAAAACCTAAGCACATCGTCTGATGTCCAGATATGGAATTCTTTGCAAAATAGCATCCATACTCAAGCTGTGGTGTGCAAACTAAAAATGACAGTATTGAAAATAGTCAAAATGACAGAAGATATTTGTTAAGATTTCTATTAAATTGTGGACAACTGTAAGTATATGTACTCACTTCTGCATTCCTTTGTAGCCAACTCCCGAGTAGGACAGCAACATGGCTACCTTCCTCTTGGCAAATCTGAGGGGACTTGCATCGCTGCTGCCGTCCTGTTTTGAGACAGAAGTGATTTGGGTTTAATAAAACATGCATCAAGCATGTCCTGATGGAGGGGGAATAACGTTAAACAAATACAGACAACTGTCATTGAATAAAGGTCCTGTTCAACCGAAGACAAGTATTTCTGCCTTTAATATTCCATTCACCCTCTGTAATGCCCAGCTTGAAGAACTACTGTACAACTACAATGTATCTATCGACAGTCAAGTTTTTGGTTCATGTATAATGATTGAAAACGTGTTTAGTGTGAATATTTTTATTTGTGGCGTTGGGCAAGACACTAAATAACATTGTTTCTCTCTACCCAGGAGTATAAATGGGTACCTGAGAGGGTAGAGGCAGATTGAGCACCTAAATATCGGCAGCCAAGTATTCCATGTTCGGATGAACAGGGTAATAAGTGCTTTCATAATAAGCAGTTCTTATAATCCGCACTTATCTACCAAGACTGGTACTCAAGGCGCTCTATGATTTAAAAAAAAGTTAATGAAGTTTATGAGAATATGAGACCCATTCAGATCATTGATTCGATGGAAAGCAGTATACGTGTACCATACAAGCATGACTATTATTATTTGCCGTAAGATATATTTAACAGGGAAAACAGTTGTGTCTTTTCAAAACTGTGCAAACTAACCTCGGTTTTGAGCTTTTTGGGCACAGGCTCCTCAGAACCAGTAACGGCTGTAGCGGGCTCCGATGAGGCTATGGTAGTGGCTTCTGGTGTGGCTGCAACAGTGGCTACAGAAATAGTATCAGCTGTAGTATCGGCTTGTGTAGTGGCTGCAGACACGGCTGTGGCTACCGAGGAAACGGAACCAACTTGTTCATCGGAATCCAACGGACGTTTGGTGCCATTTGATTCCAGGCCGTCCCACGGTGATTGGGTCACCATGGCAACTGCTGCAGTAGTCGCTACTTGAGTGGACGTCACAGTGGCCATAGAAACAGTTCTGGGAGTGGCTTCTCCCAATGGTGTGCGGAAAATTGGATTGAAAAGGATGGATTCAGCACAGCTAGGGTTATTGGCTACAGTTGTAGTTGATGTTGTGGCTGATGTTGTGGCTGTGGTATCGGCTAGTGTAGTGGCTGCAGACATGGCTGTAGCTATGGATGAAAGAGAACCAACTTGCTCCACAGATTCTAACGGACGATTGGTGCTGCTCGATATCTGGCCGTTCTCTGGTGATTGGGTCACCATGGCAACTGCTGCGGCCTCCTTGGGAACAGTGTCAGCCATTTTAAATGTTGGCAGGGCAGTGCGGAGACGGAGCAGGCCTTGTCGTAACCTAGCAACCAGCATTGACTGGTTCGAGACGAGACGTTTTCCCAACTAACAAAGTCCCACGAACCATGAACTCAACTTGATGAAATCTTTAGACTCTGCAAGGGGGAAGCCACAAAATTAAACAAAAACACACTTTGTAAAATCAAATCTCTCATTGAGCAGGGTGAGTGGTTTGCACCTTACAGAAATATTCTCAGCCAAAACATTTGTTAAGGAAACTCCTTTTCCTGATACAGAAGCACTATAAAATGAAATGGTTTATGTACTTCTTACGTAACATGCTTCAAACAAATTAAAATGAAACCTAACCACCTCAGTCCATCAAAATCCAACTACCGGTACATGATTTGTTGGAAGCTGTTGGAGTGAGCACTGCACTAGTAAACTGACCAGGCTTAACACGCGGTCAGGTATATCACCATAATCAGAGTCCAACAGCTTGAGTGTTGAGTTTACCATGGTACGTGTTGCAATTTGTAAGTTTGAGGAAGGTTCCTAGTAAATCACGAGGGCTTAGTTAGGATTAAGCAAATGACCCAACACAATCAATTCTGCACTGTTGCATTTACTAATAAGTTACGCGTAGAAACCAACGACATTTCATACAATTTTCACTTCATCTTACATTTTCTTTGAACTGCCCAACATTACCTTCTCTGAGGAAACGGTTGCCAAACAAGAAATGTTGGATTAGGACAGGTACTTGTAGACGGTAGCACAGCAGATAAAACTTCCAAATCTCCAAATCTCAAATTCTCAAAATCTCAAAATCTTAAGGTCCTTTAGCATAATTATGTATAAAACCGGAGGACGAACATACACGCAAAGTTTTCCCCAGATTCAAAACGGGTGACGCATAAACATGTCACGAGCAAGGCCGGAATTGTCTGTCAGCAGCGAGCAAGGCCGGAAATGCGTGGGTTTGCTTCCCGGTACCATCGGCCTGAACCCACCTCGGATTGAGTTTCGTTAATAAAATCCAGCGCCTCGACTCGGTGATGTTAAAATAATCCCGGTGCGAACTGGTTAAAAGATTCATACAACAGTCGACAGTCAAAAGTTCATTGTAACCTATGTATACGATTACTTTAATGCGAACACATACACAACCTAAAGGCCGATTCTTACTTGCCCTGTCATCATAACACTTAACAGACTACATGTACAAAAAATGTATAAAGGAATTGAGATATTTACATTTCTGGATTCTACAGAACAATTTCCAGTGGTATTCTACATTTTTAGCAAACTAAACATGTCATTTCAAATTAATTTGGGTCATTTTAAGTGTAAATCTTAAAAGAAATGAATAATTGTGACTAGTTTAGCATAAATAAGTGCCAGAGATTTGATATCAAGCTAACAGAAAAAGACCCTCTGTACATGTACCAAAAAAATAATTCTGTATGCAGAGCGAGTGCAGTGCATGACTGTACTCTTCGTCTGCTTTCCAATTCAAGGATTGCTGCGTGCAAGGGTAATAAGCTTTGCACACACACAAATAGTGACTGAAAGGTGCTTTAACTCGCCTTTCAAAAACAACTTTTCTTTAGAATCCTTGCCACTTTGAGTAATTTGATTTTGCACAATAATCTGGTAAGGGAATGCTCAACTTATTTTTAGTACAGAAGAACTTGCTACATGTACATTCCAACCCTAACGCGTTAGATACCCATTTGGGATACAAATTAATATCCTGTCTTGCAAAATACATGTACTACCCAATTGTGACGTTAGGATTAAGGTCACAAATTTAAATGTTTTATATTGTTCTAGAGTTTCTAATTTTAAACTTGCTTCCAGACGACCAGCCACAGCATGAGCCAGTTTGGATACACGACCATAGTAGCCAAGCCGTAAGACCAGTTTCCAAAGAGGTAGCCATCCACAACAGCTCGGTATAAGGCATGCTTGGACATATTAAGAGTTGCAGAGAGCAGCTCTGCTCCATCTGAGACAGAGGAGGTGGCAGCATTAAAGATGGCTAGGAACAAGAAGAGGAGAACTGGCGGGGAGATAAGGAGCAGGAGCGCAGCATTCAGGAGACGGAGGGGGGTCCTTGAAGACGGCCTGACGACAACACTGACGGGAACCATGGCAACACTGATGAAGAACGCCAGGGAGAAATTCATCATGGAGATTGCGGAGAGGATCACGGCCTGCCAGATGAGGGCAATAGACTTTAAGAGCTGCCACTCTGCGGCAGCTTGGCCTTGGTTGGAAGGAGAGGCCATCTTGCGACGGATAATGTGAGGGAACATGGCGCCACCCACAAAGAGCGCCATCACGCCCAGACTGACCAACTCTTCGGGCGTCAGCTTGAAGCTAGTGGCTAAGCGACTCATGAAGAACTCAGGGCTGATGTACAGTAGGGCACCGGTCACCGATGCTCCAATGAGAAGCGGCATGATGGTGCTGAATGGCCGAGGAATATAATCCTCCGTGATCTCTGAATCAGTCTTCGGCTTTTCTTTTACCGAGGCCTTTGTTGGTGGAGATTTTGAGATGCTACCAGATTTGATCCACAGAGCAAGCCCATTCAGTAAAGGGACCATCATGAGTAAAGCAAAAGGTGGCATGTAGAGCCCAATAGAGACATAACGGTCACAGTTCGGAAGGACGTAGAAGAAGAAGGATTGATGAAGCCGCTCTAGGAGGTTGTTGATACTTCTTATTACTCCTTCAAGGACACGGCCCACCACTTGTATACTCTTGCTGCCAGATTTTTGGCCTGCCACTGCCCTGATGGTTATGGCCTCTATGTGATAGTGGAGGAACAGTCCATGGATAGCTCGGGGTTGTCCTGTGGCCTGATGTGCCATGTTCAGCAGCATCGTCTTGGCAGATTTCTTATACCCTTCCCTGGTGATGCGATGGTGGCTACTGCTGTCCACTTGATCCTGGAAAGAGACCTGGATTCCTTCCTTACCGCAGAGCCGCACAACCAGGTTGAAAAGATCCAGATTGGGTAGGTGACCATTGATGCCCTCGGTCACCAAGTCCAGGCGTTTGACTTGGGAAACACCAACCTCCAGATTAACCGCACCCATGATGGCCCCACTACGCCCCTGCATGATGGATGAGCTGATGTAGTCCGAGGGTATACCCTGGTAGGCCTCGAGCCAGGCCTGCATGCCCATCTCCTCCTGATCAACTACTAAGAAGATCAGATCCTTGGACCAGTAGGTCTTGGTCTGAAAGAACTTGGCCAGGGACAGCATCAGCCCTATCCCGTAGTGCGTATCGCTATGTTCCTGTGCCATCTTACTGCTGCGGTAAGGCACCATCAAGACAATTGCCTCAGTTCCTGCAATTCTTGGAGCTCTCAATATGGCGTAAACATTGGTTCCCTGGATGGTTTTAGGTACCCAACGATTCTCAGCTTCTGTGGTTTCTAAGAAGGGATGCTTGATGCTAAAATTCTGAGTGTATGTGTCGAGACCGAGCTGGGTGAATTTGGTTTCCAGATAAGCAACAGGCAAGCCCTCGCTCTTGTCAACTACTTTCTTGTATTCCTCAGCTAGCTTCTCGACATTGTAGCTGCTCTCGGCGTACTCGCGGTCCACCAATCCCGGCAGCAAGGCATTCTCTGAGAAGTAGTTACCTGCATTCAGTGTAGGGTAAGCCAGAGCCAGCATGTAAGCCACTCCTGCCATGTAGCACAGGAGGCTACCGACCTTGTGAAAACGGCCAATGAAAGTGGCTAACACAGCCTGCGTGTACGGATCAGTCATAAGCCCCATTCTGGCAAATAGATTAGCCTCTCGGTCCTTTTTGCACTGATCAGTATGTCTCAAGCTCTTCTGGAGATCTTGTGATCTGCAGGGGCAACAAACCAAGGAAGAAGACATTCATCATCATTCAATCACTCATGACCTTTATGGATTTACATCCAAGACGACGACAGAGGTTACAGTTCAGAGGTCACCATTCATTGACCGATTCCTTTCGCTCCTGTTGAATTCTTTTTGTATACCTGCCATTAAGAAATCTACAGATACATATGGAGCATTTACTTTGAAGTCAGTAAAAGTAAAACTAAATCTGACAAATGCATGCATACATACAACTTACAAAATACAAGACTCTTGTGCTGTAAAAAATGAGAACCAAAATTCACCATCTGGCATCTGCATGTATTGTCAGACGAGCTCAAATTTGTATACACAGAATTCTAAACTGTACTACAATATATCATAACAAATCACGAACGCCCTAGCGCAGTTGATTTTTTTTGTAAGGGTTCATTGCTAAAATGTTGTTAAAGTAGGGACCGAAATAATGCTACTGCGCATTCTACTGCGCATCCCAAATTTGCCGTGCAAAATTTCGTTCCGCCGCTCTTTCGGGGTTAGCGCAAAGCATGATGGGAAAGCGTCGTTGATACAGACGCCATATTGGATATCGCCGATTGCTGCATCAAAATTAAAAAAAAACCGAAAGAAATCGACCGAGAATTACTCCAAAAACGCCGATTTTCAGGTAAGAAATGTGAAAAAAGTGACATTTGAGGGTAAGAGGATTGAGGAATATCAATGTATATGCTTGAAAATGAAAGATCAGTACACAAATAACTTGGTAAAAAAGTCGGGGAATAAATATGTTGCGACGCATTCGAACGCGATGAGTTTTATTCCACCCATGCGGTATGGGCCCATACAACAGCATGGGTAGGGGATACAATTTGCAAAGCCATATTGATACCACTGACTATTACAATGCACGATATGGGGCTGTTCCATTAATTGAACATCCTCCCCTTGCATATGGTATTATTTAATTTTACAGGATTAAAGTATGTTTTTGTTTATTTTTAGTAGGATTAAGTTGATTTATTTATATAAATAATATTTTGGCAGTGATTCAAGAACATCAACAATCATGCTAACCTTTTTATTAATTACTTAGCATTATTTTTTTAATAAAAAAATTTAAAAATACATTTTTTTTTTTTTTGTCCCAAACTTATTGATGTTGCTGGGGAAGGGGGGAGGGGGTTGTTGTTGTTGTTGTTGTTGTTTGTTTACATGAGATGTGCTTAGACTTTTGAGGTCAAATGTTATCTAGGGGTCAAATGAGGTCATTGTAAAAAAATGTAAATATCACTTTATTGCAAGTCTTTATTTTCTTTCTTTTTTTCTAAATTTTTGTAGACGTTTTGCTTCATATCGATAAACACTACAACAATGGGTGTATCGTTAGAAGTGTGGCGACAGCGCATCGGTTGCTTCTCCACGCGCCAGTCTTCAGGTTCCAGTAAACGACAGAGATCTTCAGCTGCTCTTCCAACAGCGACTTCTTTCTACCAAATTGGTATCGGCACAAAAACCTTTGTCGGTATTTTGATTGCTGTGCTGATTGGTTCTGCTCTGATCCAGCATCAACATCTACCTGCAAACAAATTACCTACCTGCGGTGATATTGAGCAAAACCCAGGTCCCCGGCCTGCACTTCTACCCGACGATGTCCTTCAAAAGCTGAAGCATAACGACCCATCCCTTCAACCACTGAATTACCCACTTCTCAACAAGCACATGCAGCAACTGTATACATTGAGGAATACGAGCAAAACTACATGGACATCTTTCGTAAACTGGGTGAAACTTCTTCGACCTAGTTTGGCCTTTGATGATGATGACTGGTCGAAGAGACTCTGTGCCCAGTCAAAGAGTCTCACTGCTCTGCGTAAGAAGATCGTCAGTTCTAATTATCGTGACAGTCAACCGCTAGAAACATGGGAAGACACAGCTTATTCCATTCCATCAACGACTGGCCAAAGACCTAAACTTACCCCTACTCGTACTGTTGAACAACAGCGATTGACCAAAGAAAATGATGAACTGAAACGACAAATTGCTGAAAGACCATCACCTCACAAGGTGCGCCTTCAATCTAGGCGAGAAAGTTACAACAAGGATATGTCAACCGAGTTTCGGAAAACAAAGGTAAAATTAGAAGCCAAATTAGAAAAAATGGGCGCAAAGCGGCAAAAAACGGAAGCAAACAACCACAGTCTTCGTGCAGAAATAGAAGTGACTTTTAAATCCGCAGAAGAGACGAACAAAGTGCTGATCAATCAGGTTGCAGAACTCACCGACAGATGTGAAAGACAGGCAGAACGCATCAAGGAACTGTTAGAATTCAATGCATCGATAAAAGAACAACTTGAAGATGAACGAAAGAGACCAGGACTGATAAATACAAAGCATGTTGGTGAAAATAAGAAAAGTTGCTACACGGCAGAAATGCGGAGTTGTGTGTACAAGCTATTAAGTTATCATGTAAGCTTTGAAAATGTTGGACCGGTGATCAAAACGGTATTAAGCATGATAGGATTAACGGCTGACCATCTACCATCGGATAGGACTGTTGCCCAATTTAACGAGGAACGGCTCCTTATTTCTCAACACCAACTTGGAGAACTCACACAGGAGAAAAACCTAACTTTAGGGACGGACGAAACTCCGAAAAATGGTGATATATATATGACGTATACTATAAACGACGATAAAGAGAACACATACATTTTGGGACTTAGAGAGATGGTGTCGAAGTCGGCTGATGATACGCTGTCAACGTTAAAAGATGTATTAGATGACATCAGTCATATCTGTAGTACCACACTCACACATGGCAAAGAAACTGGTATACAAATTCTGTCGCAAATTAAGAATACAATGAGTGATCGGGCGGCGACGGAGTCAAAGTTTAATGACTTATTGGAAACATATCGAAGTGAGTGTCTGGGTAAGTGTATCAAGGGCTGGGACACATTTTCAGTTGCTGCCCAAGAGGCATTAAAGAAGATGAACAATTTTTTTTGTGGCCTACACATGTTAGTATCGATGGCAGAAACCATATCTGAATCATTTAAACAGTTTGAAAATATTGCTTTGGAGGGGAAGAAGGTAGGGGCAGCCAACACCCCTGGAGTGAATGTATTTGGTACTGATAGTGGTACTGTACGACTGGTACGCACAACATGCAAGGCCCTTGCAAAGGGTGCCGATGAAAAAAGCGGAGCATACAGGCAATGGAACACATACCTGAGAAACGCTGGAGTATCAAAAAGATACTTGCAGACATTCCATGGCAATAGATTTAATATTGTGTTTCTTTTGGGTGGCTGTGTTTTCCACCTACGCAGCCATATATGGAATTTCTTAAATTGCACAATTGGACAAACAAATGGCCTACTAAAAGCAGTGCATTCTGATGTTCAGCAGAACACATTCATGGCGGGATGTAAAGTGCTCGGTATTTTGAACAAACTGATCACTGCACCACTGTGGCGAATTACCGAGCAAAAGGGACACATACTGGAGATGTGTGACGTCTATGTGAAGATGGACTCGTACTTTGATGAATGTTTGAAATCTGATGACAGGTTAGAAGAACTTATACGTGGGGAATCATCTTGTTTTGATCAAACATTGATTACTAAAGATGAAGTGTTTGACAGCCTGGTCCAGCCATGGGAACATGACAATATAGTAAAGAGCATGATGGTTCACACACTGGGAGCTTTGAAACAGTTAATTGGTAGAGTTAACAAAGCTTATCTACCAGATGGTGAATTTTTCATTGCAAAAGACAATGACATATTTCTGGAGCAAACAACATCTGTTCCACGGCACAACAAACTTCCAGAGACAGTGTTTGGTTATTTGGACTTTTTGATAAAAAAACGCCCAAACTCAACAGCAATTGCAAACGAGGCACAGGTAATGTTCGTTTTCAACAAAACTGCAAAATTTATGGATGCATTAACCCCAGAACAGAGAGAAAAATTAATTAACAAAGTCTCGGGTAAAGGGACAGCCGAGTTGCGCCTTTCTATGAAACAGAGAGAAAAAGCCAGACATGAAACATTATTAAAAAAACAACTGGAAAAAAAGAAGAAAATACAAACAGCCAGAGAAAACACACTGAGAAGAAAAGAAGAACTGACTGTGATAATAGTTGATGCAGGCCTATGGCAAACAAGACAAAAGGTGAATAATGTTATGAATTCAATACTAAACACCAATGCAGGAAATAATGAACGACATACAGCATTAAAAAACCAAATTAAATTTCGCAGGCAAATTCTCCACCAACACATAGATGGGGACAAAAAATTCTTTTTTTCTGATAAAGGCAAACCAAAGTCATGGCAACAAATTCGGGATCATCTATTCAAGTTTATTGATGCTGCTCAATCAGTTACAGAAGGTCAGTCTGTTCAAACTACTGTTGCACATGAAGAAAGTGTCGCCATACCGTTACTTGTGGGTAAAACCGTAAAGCATTACATGCACAATGAAAATGAAGACGGTGGAATTGAACTTGTCTCGTATACAGGCAAAGTGATTAGCCAAGTACCGGGCTTTCCAGAATGGTTCAACATTGTATACAAAGATGATGATGCTGTCTATTCATATAGATTGGTGGATGACTACAGACAGAATCACCTGGAAATCATACCAGGGCAGTAAGACGCAAAATACAATTCTGGTTTAATTGCATCCCATTACATATAGGTCATAGGAGAAAACAATTTTAATCAATAGTATGATTAGCTTGTTTTCATTATGTTCAGGATTTTCTTCTCTGCGATTTTCCAAAGTCTGCAACTTGAAATCTGAAGAAGAAAAAAAAGATAGAAAAATTACTGTAATGCTAATTATACCTGTATGGTAACCAACAATTGTATTATACTCTGGTTTTGAGTGCAATTCAGTGTTCATAGTTATAATATTTTATGGGCAAAATTTCAGCTCTGTAGGACCCTCGGTTATTGAAATATTCATGTTTAGATTTGTTTACCTAATTTGTTTACTGTATAATATGTGTCCAAATGTGGCTAAATGGCTTGTAAACAACAGGTAAACAACTAGAACAAGCATTTACATGTAAAGTAAAGACCATACCAACCCTTAATTAATACCAAGTGTTCTATGTGACATGGACAATACAATAACAGTCATAAAAGTTAATAATTGTTCTAGTTGGTACGCACATTTTGAATTTTATCGATTTGTATTGTTTTACTCTGTTTCCATGGCAACCAGCAATTGTGTAGTTATGTTTTCCTCTAAGATTTTAGGTGCATTACACTCCCTGTGTTTTTAATCATACTTGGGCAAAATTTGAACTCTGTAGGACCCTCGGTTATTGAAATATTCATGTTTAGATTTGTTTACCTAATTTGTTTACTGTATAATATGTGTCCAAATGTGGCTAAATGGCTTGTAAACAACAGGTAAACAACTAGAACAAGCATTTACATGTAAAGTAAAGACCATACCAACCCTTAATTAATACCAAGTGTTCTATGTGACATGGACAATACAATAACAGTCATAAAAGTTAATAATATTGGCAAGTGGTATGCAAATTTTGAATTTTATTGAATTGTATTGATTTACTCCGTTTCCATGGTAACTAAATGATATTTGTGTGTTTTCCTCCCAATGTTTTAGGTGTATTACAATCCTCGTGTTTTTGATCATACTTGGGCAAAATTGTAACACTGTAGCATGTTTAGATATTGAAATATAGATGTTTAGATTTGTTTACCTAATTGTTTACTGTATAAAATGTACCTGGATACTAGTAAACAACTAGTAAACAATTTAAACCTGTAATATCTGGAAAAGTAACGATGCTACAGATTCCAAAACAACAACATTGTACTCATTACTAGATGTACAACATGACTATATACATATTTGGTTAATTATCATGCGACTGTATCGATAAAAATTGATTTGTTTATTTACCTTTGTTTCCATAGCAACAACATTTTAACGAAATACCAAATGCGACTCGTTATAATGCGATATGGTTTGAACACTCATTATCTCTGACTGAACAAAACAAATAAGTTCATAGTACATATATTAATACAAATATAGACATTTTACTTTGTTTATTATTTTGTTTGTGTGTTTCTATTGAAATAAACAAGATAAATTCTGTCTTTAAAAACGAAGTTGGCAATAAGAATTATTTTACTCAATCTCTGGAATAATAAAACTTAGAAATTCTGTAATTCATCTTCCTGTTGGCCGATATGAATGATTGAGGTGTCATTTTACTCAGAAAAATTAGCTACATCCTACTGCACTGATAACAACATTGTCAGCCCAAGTTGAAATTTTTGATTTCTGTCCCTAGTTAAAGACATGAATATGGGACTGAACATTTCTGAAAAAGAATGGGCAATGCACTAGAGCTTAGGCTCTTTTTCAGCCTACTCGACCAGAGAAACCTCAATTCTTTTTAATGAAGAATGGCCAAAAAACAACTTCATTAAAATGTCATTGCCGTTGGCCTACTGTTCAAGGCTATGCACAAAATGTTTTCAATTGAATTCACATCAATTATTTGATGGGCTACAAGATGAAACAGCGCCCTCATTCGGTCATTTGGGTCCATGGGTCCGGGTAATAACCACGTTACGTTGCGGTATACATCGCAAAGGGCCCGTTTACCGTGGTCAAACCAAGTGAAAACTTTATTTAAGACTTTTATTAATCACACCAAAGTATCAAAGATAGTAACTAAATGTTGTTAGTATAATATGAAGTAGAAAACAGAAAGTTAAGACCCCAAAACCTTACCGCGAATTGCACGAGGCTCGATCAGTTTCGCATTAGCACCGCTGGTTAAATTCTAGTCAGGTACTAGAGAACGTAGTACCTATACAATAAATGGTGAAAAGGTTACCAGACAACAAGCGGCACATGTGAGCTGGTACCCACCGTAATTAAGTGATATTGGAGCGATTATTGTTTTGGTGCCCAACTGAGGTAGACTTGGGATCGTTTCATTTTGTTCCACGGGTAGGTTCGTGATGAAAAGTTCTTATCTTAATTAAATTATTTTAACAAATGAGAAGACCAGGTAATTGTAAGTTTACCCTAACAATATTTCCATTGTCGAATATAATTTTAATTGGCTTATACAAAACTCTTGAATTTTTACCTCCAAACAAAATATATATTCACCCCACAAATTAATTAAAGAGCAACCTAGTATTATATTTTTTGACATGTACTGTGTCACGTCCGTGCTTCCGCTGATTTGAGTCATCTAAATTATTGTCTAACTATAATGACAGTTTTATTGTCTATTTTGTTGGTAAACAGTTTAACATTACTGTGATCATGCTGTGATTGTAGTGGGGTAGTGTAGATTTTATTTATTAATATTAATTATTAATTTGTTTAGGGGGGTAGGGCCGGGGGTATTGTTGTGTATGTTTTGGAAGGGGAGGGGGGCAACCAAATCATGTAACAATAATCGCTCAAATACAAGCTCAAATACAAGCTTCTAGGGGGTTTCACCCTTACAAATAAATTGAATTGATCGTTTTCTAGCATTGTACTTGAGCTTTCAAAGAGATATCACATGATAACATCGGCCAACTGCGCGTAATTAATTAAATAAATTTAGAATTATACAATGCGCGTTGAGCATGCACTTGATGCAGTCGAAAAAGCGAATGCTCATACTAACCCCTCCACGAATTAGGAGCGAGACGCTCAAAATTCCAAAATCAATTTAAATTTTAATTACTCGCTGATGGCCGATTTGATTGTGTGATGTCTCATTAGAAAGCTCATAACAAATACAATGCTAGAAAATTACCAATTTAATTTGATAATCTATTTTTCCAGGAACAACCCCGTAAAAGCACGGACACCAACTATTAGGTAATAGGTAGAGGACCTATTGTGTAATTTAACAAAATTATGAAAATACATATTATTTGCCTTTTAAACCCAAGAATTTGTTGTCTCGCCAAAGATTTCTTCCTGCACCGAGCACTCAACTCTTCCTGGGAACGTCACAGCCGGATAAAGGTCACCATGGTGAAAAAACTGGAGAACATGTGTCTGCAGTGCATTGGCCAAAACCTCAACAGCATTAGTCAAGTCGGCCGCTTGCTGCCGACCAAACACAAGGAGATCATCCTACAGTGGCTAGCGGACCATGACATGCTGACCCCAGATTACCTGCCTCATGTCACCTATCATCTGTTCTCGCCAGTGCTGCGCTCGGTCAAATTCAAGGGTTGCGGGCAGGTAACCGACGCTGTGTTGATGCTGTTGAATGCCTGCAAGTGCCAACTGGAATCTTTGTACATTGGCCGCTGTAGAATGGTCTCTGGTAAGTGGGTTCAGGCCGACATCTGTGGGTAGCACACCCTGATATTTCCAGCCTCGCTCGCTGTCAACCATTTTTAATTCCAAAAAAAAAAGTCCTCTGACTCCAACTGGTTAATAAGTTGTCAATATTGTACTGAGAAAAGGACCAAAAATAATTCAAAATACTAAACGAAAAGTACAAAAAAAGCTTGAAACCTTTCTGTATAAAGAAAATCATTTGTTTGTTGGTTAACATTTCTAGACGTAGGTCTTCAAGCCTTTCTCAGCAAGCAAACATCTCTGAAGAAACTAACATTGAAGAAACTGCCGTTGATAACCTGCAAAGCGCTAGAGGCTGTGTGCTGTCCAGATACGCTGGTCGATGTCAAAATTCTCTGCAGTAACATCAGCAACAAAGGTAAAGAGGTAGTGTACACATTTACAGTTGCATTTTTAATATTTAACGCCTCTATTCCGGGGAGCGTCTATGGCCGTGACCCGTCAGGAATGCTGTTGTCAGCTGTGCTACATTGTAGAACATGGCCTGTGTGACAGCTGCACGCTCTGGTCTATTGTACAGTGCAGCTACTGAACAAAGGCTGCTGTGTAGTCCTGCATAATCTGGTGCAGGGAGTCAAGGGGTTTATTTCTTATCGTTTTACTTAGAGCTGTGCAGATATTGTGACAAATATTCACAAGCCGCCTTTGGTGAAATGCAACCCACAACCTCGCGGAACTGCCGATGCTCTAACCACTTGACCATCATGAGTTTGGTAGATCTTACAGACAAGGAGCAGAATTATAACGACACTTGGATTCCAGTTAGAAATACTGTGCTTATGTTATTCCGGACTGTAGCCCAGTGATTTAGACACGACCTAATGTTGCATTTGCCAATTGTTTGTAGGTATCCAAAGTCTTGTGACTAAAAACCCCAAGATAAGCAAGCTGGCTTTTGGGACTCCCACTTCTAAGGCTTCGGATGAGGTAGTACCTGTCTGTGCTTCAGCGCTCGGGAGTAACCTGGTGAGTGAAAGAGTAGAATTTAATAATGATTTTAATTATTATCATTTCAAAAATGTCCATGTGTGTTTTACACGTTATACATGAAGATTTAAATGTAATTATTTGAATGCATTTTTTTTCATTGGCAGATTGAACTGGTAATTTCTGACTTGATTACTTTAAGCGACAAGAGCTTGGCATCAATCGGAGAAAACTGCCCCAACCTAATCTCGTACGTTCTTGTGCATATTGTAGGTGTGGTGCAAGAAAATTTAGAAGTGGGGTAATAGAGAAGGGGTGAATATAGCGGCCAAATTTTGGGCTGAGAAAAATCTTAAAATGTGGAAAGGATTTCAACGAATTTGTGTCGTTGCAGAAAAAAATTATATAATGTTATGGGTATTTTTGTTGGTGTAAATACGGCATGAAAAATCATGCCTATAGGGGAAGCACCATCAGTTATTTTATGATTTTTGTGTTTTTGTGTTTGCAGTATTTGCCTAATGGGCTGCAACAAATTCAGCAGTGAAGGTTTGATGTCGGTAAGTCATTTGCGTGCATTAAACAATAAGTTTTTTTAGGGGGGTTTGGTCAGAAAGCATTTTGTAAACCTGGGGAAACAAAAGTGATGGCTTTATTTTGCTGTTTATAGAGCTATACAAACTCTGATCCTCTTCATTGCTGTGTTGTTTGTGCAGCTGCTCTCAGGTTGTTCCAAGCTTCAAGAACTAGATCTATCCTTTTGTTACAAATCCCTGGAACCTACCAGCTACAACGTCCTTGAACACCTTCCAACAAGCATCACGTCGCTGTCTCTCAGTGGGCTGCCAATAGAGGGCGCCACGCTCTACAATACCCTGGTGCGTCTGACGAAGCTGAGCGAGCTGAGGTTATGTGGGATCAACAACATCACGGAAGAGGACATTGAAGAGGTTGTCATACGGTGTGATACATTTATAACATTGGCACTTTATTAAATCTAGGGCCCGTCTAAATTCATGACGAGTTCTGGGAAGAGGGACAATTTTGGTTGTAGAGGTAGGGTAGAGGAGAACACAATTTGGCATCGACTCACTCTTTCTCTATGTGATTTCATCTCAGATCTTCAGTAGCATTGGAAGTCAGCTCACAGTTCTAGACCTGACCAGGTGCCACCAGTCTATGAGTGACCACGCCCTAAGGTCCGTCATGAGGAACTGCACCGAGCTGGAGGAGCTGTCCATCTCCGGCTGCGCCCGTCTCACGGGAGAAGCCTTCATCAATCTAATACGGGATCCACAAAGGGCCAAGAATCTCACCACCCTGAAACTCAACGGCGTGAAAGAGGCAATATTTGAATTACAATATTATAAGAAAAGATCAAATTACTTGCATTCCAGTCAATCTACAGAGTTTCTCACATTTTTCTTACCCTATTCTTCCAGATTTCTCATTCCATCTTGATTGGACTAGCCACGTCATGCCCAAACCTAGAGACCGTCTACCTTGCTGGCTTGAAGTGCGTCGACGATGCATTACTGTTTGACCTGGCCACTACTTGCCCTAAACTCAACAACATCTCAATCAAAAGCTCCACTGGAAAAGATTCACATCAGGTACTGGGGTTAGTTGTTACAGATGACTTCTGCATAACGACTGCAAATAGCAACTTATTCTCAGAAAACATCCACTCTTGTTCAGCAAAGGAAACCAATGCCACAGGTGGAAAATTGGTTGGTTAGTGTTTTCTCTTGACCGATGTAGTGTTGATAGAACTGTCAGGGCTCCCGAGAGCTTGACAAATCTCTAGTTCGATCAAGGAAACGTGTGATTTGTTTTCACAAGTTCACAAAAAAACACAGAGTGTAAGATAAATAAAATTATACATTCTTTGCACAATCCCCTCTACAGAAGATTTTTTTTGGTTAACTTTATAAGATGTGAATTTGACTTATTTTTAAGATTCCAACTTGTTTTTGCGATACTTTAGGTGACAGATGCAGGAATTCTAGACCTGGTGCGATGCTGTCCTCTACAACACGTCGTCGTGTCAGGCATTCACAAGATCACAGATAGGTGCGTCTTGGCCTTAGCCAACTCCTGCCCAGACTTAAAGAGTCTTTATGCATCAGGTTGTACCATGATCACTGCTGCTGGTATTACATATCTCAAGGTTAGTTATCAAGATTCTTGTTTCTATTTCTTGCTTGGGATTCGAACCGGTAACCTCTGCAATATTATACCAGTGCTCCATCAACTGAGCCAATCAGCTGATAGTCTTCTATTTAGTTAATGCTGGGGTTTGGGGATTGCAAGCATCGTACTAGATAACTTTGTGAGTAGAAAGCCAGTATGACATTCCAGAGGTCTGGGGTTCAAATGTCATTTCAGTCAATTTTCAATTCTAAAAGTTGAGACAGCAAATTTGAAAGTATACCAAATTACACATGCTTATTACATACTAGATTTAAAACACATCCATATGAAAATTAGGTTTACTTAAAAGGAGATTTTCCTACTTAAAATTGCTTGTACATTTTTTTTTCAGGATGTGTGCAACAGCAGAGTCCATGTGGAGCACAAGATCCCCAACCTTGATCCCAACCAGGTCATGGGTAAGAATCTGGATACGGGAGAGTTTTGTCGTGTGGACCAGATGCACTAACGGGAGGTTTTGTAGTTATAATGGTTGTCTCTTAAAATGCCGACAACAAGTTAGGGTTAAATCTCACTACAGTCAAACCCTGATAAAAAGAGCACTGTTAATACAACATTGTTCTTATAACAAGGAAAAACTACATATAGGTCTCGAGTCTGTTTTGTTTGTCATTCCTGATAATACAAGGATCTTTGTTATAAAGGCGTTTGAGTGTGCATTGCCAAATCCCGAACAGGGAAATAGTTACATAATCACAATGGCTAGCTCTGATTTGCACTGTGGCTACGTGTTCACAGAAGGGCAATTTCGTAAAAAATACAATGTACGTCTGACCACACGATGCATATATACAATTTGGTCTGTAATTGTTCTCTAATCATTGGACGTTACATATTGGTTACGGACTTACGGAACACATTCGCAACAGCAGCTCATTAAAGTGTTTGATACGTTCATTCTACTTGATGGAATTGTCGTAATGTTTCAGCCTTGTGTAGGCATGTCTGTAAAAAAATAACAAAGGGAACATATAATATATTTGTATTAAAGTAATATTTGTACTGCTTGTTAGCTTTTATATGCTCGTCAGAAGAAGTACATGTACTTCTAGTTTTTTTTTTAAGTGGCAATTATTGATTATAGGCTGCCATATACGACAGAAATTAAATTTTTGTAACCATTTATGCTGCCAATCCATTTTCGATGGAGAAATGTCTGGAAGATGCATATCTTTCGCAGAGATAAATAATTTCAGACAAAGTCTAAAAAGATCTCGCCCGCAAAGTAAACACATATTTTTTCTTTTTTTCCTTTTTTTGCAATCTTCCCAAGGTTTCAATGATTGTGCTGTTTTGGGGGCATGTGTCTCTGTAGTCATAATGCTGTTACATTAGCCAGGAATTAAGACCTGTATTGACACGAATAGACTAGTGCTCGACATAACGAAGGGAAATGATCAACATCTTGACCTTTTTGGGGGAGACAAAATGGCTACAACTTGTGTAAATTGCACGTGTGCTTTAGTGCTTGTCTTTCAAGAATAGGACTATTTTTCATGTTTAAAAAAAACCCAGTGGTTGTCAAAAACAGATTTTACAATAAGAAAGGCTTGGTCTTGCAATTTTTAAAATTTATCTAGTTTTGTCAAACAAAGCTTTGTAACCATTAATTTTAAATGTGCAATTATTATTAAGATAATGCATACCAAATATTTTTTGTTAAATTTTTGAAATTAATTAACAAGTTTCAATACAGTGTATACTCAATTAATGTTAATGTTAAAAAAAACACCACATGCTCATTTATAATGAGATGCACTTCTCAATGAATAATTAACATATTTGGTGTAATTTACAATTTTTCATCCAAATTCAATAAAGACATGTA
Source organism: Crossaster papposus (assembly GCA_037893245.1). NCBI lineage: Eukaryota > Metazoa > Echinodermata > Asteroidea > Velatida > Solasteridae > Crossaster > Crossaster papposus. Next base: position 341,362 of record JBAIAA010000425.1, read on the forward strand.
TTAGCAAGTTCAGTCACGCCGAACTGAGTAATAAGTGCAAATTATAAGATACATGTACATGTACCTCCATTTTAAATTTAAATTTTTATCAATTCATGTCACTAACAATACATCGTTGACAGGTAATACATTTTTTACTGAAAAACTCTAAACCCTACAGGTGCAAAAACATGTTCCAAGCAGAGTGGCATAAATTGAAAAGAAATATTTGGTGTTGGTGTTTGAAAGTAGGATACCCCTTTTGCAGATATTGAACATTTTTACTACCAATTTTATAGGAAATATGTTACTTATTTGAAAGTAAATAATGACTCTACACAACCAGCAAAGGGATTGCACTAAATATCCGGTAATTGTTTTTTAAAAACAAACGATTACCGGGCGACGATCGCAAAAAAAACACACAAAAAACTGCCCCCGCCAGTTAAAAACGAATGCTGTTTTTCTTGCTTTTTTTTCGGCATCCATAATTGTAAAACTTGGACAGGTCAGTAACAATATTTATTATAAATACAATCCCCGAAATCCACCCATTACATATAATGCAAACAATTACTAATGGTGTATCTTACCTTTAAAATCCTCAATGACGTCACCAAACTGCAAACCGTGACCTTGTTTATGCTGATAATAATCTTCAGTCTTGAACACAACCACAACGCTAATAACTCCGTGAGTTTCCTAATCTCAGCATTGTCAGCTTCATCTTTTGTATCCCTGACATGGCGACATGGGCTCGGTATCAAGCCCAAACTCGAGGTCAAATATTGGGGGGCGTCATTTATGTACTTGGCATGTATAAATAAAAATATTTAAATGGCTACGCAAGGAACCAGGTCTTATATAAACCTTAGCTCTCTCTGTTGGCATGCCTTGTGTCGGTAATTTATCACCCTGTGTATACAATTGTACAATAATGTGTTATTACCTGTGGGCTAAACGAACGCACCCTCAGTTGTTCATTGCTTTGTTTAATAGCCACTGGTGCATTGCAGAAAAAAGTCATTGCGGAAACAATAATGGCCGTTTTAGACACAACGGGCAGACTATAATTGACCTTTGACCTGTGAATATAACCTCACCGAGCTTCCTCGGGCACAAGCGTCAGAGTCACCTTTTGTGAGCTGGGACCCCTAACGACGGCCACTTCCATTTTCTTCAAGGTGTGCACAGCACTGTAGACTGCCCTGGCTGACTTGACTGGCTTGCCGTCAATGTGGGTGATGATGTCACCGGCCTTCATGCCCGCCCTGTCATGAAATGGATCGTCTCGATTAATCAATTCATTCAAGTAAAAGTGCAAATCAGTTGGCATAAATCTCACGAACAGTTCTAGATTCAAAACACTTCAATCTACTTCTTCTTCATGCTTTTATACACAGGCAAATCACCAACATTCCGAACACATTTATAGTACACACTGCGACTGGTAGATTCAAACAAACGGACAAACAAACAAACACACAAAAACAGGTAACTGGTAGGTAACTGGTAGTTAACTGGTAGGTAACTGGTAGGTAACTGGTAGGTAACTGGTAGGTAACTGGTAGCATAGCCATCACCTCCAGTCATGGCATGGCTGTTTCCAGTTACAAAACTTGCTGTTTCAAATTTAAATTTGACATGACAACAAATTTTGAATCCACCAGCTATTCAAATTCTTTAGTTTGCTGCTAAGGTCAAGGATACAGCAAGGTTTAGGGCTAAACCTCAATCAGCTTTACTTTCAGGTAATTTTTTTTTTTCAAGATTAGGTTTTGCCCTTTACCAACATATTTTATAAACATGATATACTCAGTGTTGTTTAAAGAGATGAGACAAAAATTAACTTGCATAATCTCTCGGGACAACAGTATTTCTACCATAAAATTTGGTGAAGTGCAAAACCCAATGCTGAGTTTACATCACCCCGACAAATGCATTCTTGTCCAAATTGTATGTACTTACACTTGAGCAGGGGATCCGACGATGATCTTGTAGACCAGTACACCATGTGAAACGTTAGGGAAGTCGACCATCCTGGACTTGAGGTCACTGAGTAGACCGGGGTTAAGGGTCAACATAGTGATACCGATGTAACCCATTTTGTCACCCTGTGTGACGGGGGATTTCTTGTCACCCGCAAACCAGCCTGTCCAATCCTTGCTAGCATCTTAACAAGAAAACAAACCCATAAACCATGATGTATTTGAGATCATTGGCAACACTAGTACTGATAAAATCACGGAGAACTCCGGTCTTACCTTCTGACTTCATCCTCTTCTGGACTTCCTCCAGGAATTCCCGGGCATTGTCAATGGGAATGGCAAAGGAAATGCCGGAAGTCACTTTCATGGTGTTGATTCCAATGGCCTCTCCATCCAAGTTGACCAATGGACCACCGGAATTGCCAAGCTAGGTAGAGGTCGGGGGTTGGAAACAGGGACAAATTTCAGAATAACTTTGTTGTAGGATCGAGTTTTGCTTTACTTAACATGTACAAAACTGAACACCTTACAAATAATGATTTATACTCATCCACACGGTAAATAGGCACAGCATAACTCCAATCGTATGCTAATATGTCTTTGTTCCACATTACCTATTTTAGTACTCTTATTAAAATTTTAAAAAAAAATCCCTTGTTTCCCATTAAAACATAAAGATAATTTCTGTAAATTACAATGCAAACCTAAAACACTTGAACCAAGGTAAATTCTGAAATTTTCGGCAGAATACTTTTGGGGAAAAAAGGAAAATAAATAGTTTCTGCAATATACTTTTGGGCGACACAAAGGGCAGAAAATGAAAGGCAGAGGGCATTGAAACAACAAAAAATGTACAGTATCCTGGAGATGAAGGTAAAAAAAGCAGGATTCAATGAAATGCTCACGTGGATAGCAGCATCAGTCTGGATGTAGTCAATATCTTTACTGAGTCCTAGTTCTTTGCTAGTTCGGCTGACAGTGCTGATTATACCTGCCGTGATGGTGTTACTTAACGTCAGGGGACTACCCATGGCAATCACCCACTCACCAGGCCGTAGACGGGAGGACTTGCCTAGCTTCATGGCGGGCAGATTGCTCTGTGTCCAAAATTGAAGAAAAAAAGGGGGACAAAAGTTAACTACATACAAAAGTAATGTCAGAAAAGAACTGATTGTATAGTCAAGATTTAAGATAAAATACCAGTTGATTTTATCAGGCATTCAATTGGAAAGACACATCAATAAAATGTTTGTGGTGGCCAGTTATGTAACTCTTTCAAAATTCTACACGTACACCCTCGTTAATTTTGACAGCTGCTAGGTCCGACACAGAGTCCACTGCTATCACGTGGCCGTTGACCATCCGTCCATCAGGAAGCTTGACCTTGACTGATTGCTGGCCTTGGATCTTGTTGGCAACCACGTGAGCATTGGTGAGTATGAGACCGTCGGAACTGACGATAAAACCAGACCCATTGGAGATTGGTACCTGTTGCCTGCCCAGCAAAGGGTGCCTGAAAAGTGAATTGGATGTGAAAATCGGGTAACAAACAATTTAAAGGCACATAATTTGATATATTAATTAGGTAATCACAAATATAAAGAAAGATCTTCTGGGCCATTGAACAAGCTAAAACTTGGTTGTTGGTTTTATTCTTTAGTTTCATTTTCTGGTATTTTACACTATTTATTTCAATACATGTATAAATGAATATTAACAGGATAACATGTAAAACAACAGCTACAATTAACAATTATTAGAATAGATCATAATCTTCATGTTAATTGTTATAAAGCAAAATCTGTTGAAATGTAACATTATCTAAGTCTTTTACTCTAAGTTTAACCAAGCCTCCAATTGTTATTTTTGAAATGTTATCCAACCTTCCTTGTATTTCTATGTAGACTACAGAGGGTGCTGCTATATCCACTGCATCAGCAATAAAGTTGAAACGGTTTGAGCGAGGAGGAACATAACCATCACCCTCGTCAAAAACTTTGGCTGCTTTGACCACAGGAAAAACACTCATTTGTTCTTCTGGCCAAACATAATCATCACTAGAAGTGATATTATGACCATTTTCTGTCTGTTGAAAATTGTCATCAAGTTCCTCGCGTTCTTCTGCTTCTTTTAAGGCCTGCAGTTTTCGGCGCTTTTTGTCTCGACGGGGCTCAAATTTGACAGACCGTAGGTCGCGTGCGTACGGAGAAATTGTACCAAGAAACACCACAAGAGCAACATACTGAAGAATCCTTTTCAGAAACAGTTTCTTGTTCTTTTCCATTTGTTGTTGTGTGATGGTTCTGCATATCGAAGTCCGTGGCTTCAACGACTGTAAAATATGACGATTAGTGTTAAAAATAGGAACTTTGCTTCGAAAGATCGGCCAAGATTTCATTACTTGTCTGACCATGGAGGCCGCCATCTTGTTTCAAAATAGTCGGGTTCCCCGAACTCATTACCTTTCAAAGTATAAATGATGTAGACTAGAATCCAGACATTTGTGGGAAGGTATTTCCCGACGGCTGTTTAATATGTCTAGGGTAATTATGGCGGCGATTTTGAGCTCGCAAAGTCGAGGTCTGGACATAAATCTGTCAGATGTCAAGCGTGATTTGCAGAGGAGCATCAACAAATGTTCACAGAGGGGTCTTTCACAAAGTGTGAAATGGTAATGCAGCCGTTATATAATTTAAATTGAGTGTTTTGTTTGCAAATAAGAAAAGATCAAAGGTGGCCCAGATTCCGGACAGTTGATTTACCTTATTTTTTATATTATTAAAGTACTAGCCGGTTGTCCGTGCTTTTTTCAAAATTTTGATTTTTCTTTCCGGACAAATTTTAAAGGAATACAATGTACTGTATACGAATACATTTTACTTTTTGCATTGGGTGGCTTTTTGACATTGTTAAAAAGTGATTTCTAACTTGTCACAAACTTTTTTAAAGGTGTGCCGAGTTATCGTTTGCGCTGAAATCTGTCAAGCCCACACCGCTAGAACCAACCGAACAAATAGAGGATACTGAGGTAGGTGTACATTTGATCTGCAATTGTCTTAAAATTAAATAAATGGAACTAACATGAGTCCAACTCGGACGCTTCTGAAGTTATAAAAAACAAATAAGTAACAATCTAGGAAAAAGTGAACTTGAAATTCCAAATGTTTCAAAACAAAATGATGAGTTGGCCCTTAAAGTTAACTTTGTCCACTCACTGTAATTCTAAACACTCTTGCTCACACATTCCTCTCATATAGTCCTGCATAGACCCTATTTATGCGTCGCCTTACAGATCGTCTTTTTTTTTTTACAGGATTTCATAGCAGAGTTTGACGAGTACACTCTTGGCAAGTCTTATTTTACCCTCAGGGAGTATGACAGAGCAGCCTACTTTGTTGACAAGTGTCAAAGCCCTGAGGCATACTTCCTCCATGTTTATGCTCGATATTTGGTAAGTGAGGTCAGCACTCAGCAGCCAGTTTTTTTTCTTCTCTTGAGCGCAGATATTCGCTGAGAAATATTTTCTGCCGAGTTCCACAAATTTCAGGCGTCACTTTTAGAGAGGTGCAAAAAAAGTGTGCCTAGCACAGTAGCAGCCCTGTGAAACTGGAGCAGGGTTTGAATCCTACTTGTGTCAATATTTAATGATTTACATACATGTTTGTAAGTCTTCATTTTGTTTTGTTTAACCTTTCCTAAGAAATGCCCTTCTAATCTATCATTGAATTCTTTAGCTACTTCCTATAGTGGATATTCTTATAAAATTGCTACATAATTTAATGTTATAGTAATAACACCAAATGTGAGTTTCTAAAAACACTAAATGATGACGAACCTTGAATTGCAAAACAATTCTGAGCATAGTTTACATTTTTTTGTTAGGGCGGAGAAAAGAAGAAATATGATGAGGTTGCAGACCTGACAGGGCCAATTCAGTACAAGACCATGAAGAACGAGACATTGAAAGCTCTACGCATTGAGCTGAGCAAGAAGTACGCTGAGAACAAGCTGGATGGCTTCTGTTTGTACCTGTGAGTATAGATTACCCCAGATGCCCATCGCAAGTCAAATCACAATTCATAACTTGATACTAGATAGGTTTGGGATTGAGTTGTGATTTGATTTGCGATCAGTTTGTGATAGACTTGAGATCTAAAGATCTGAAGACCATGTACGGCTGCTGAAATTAAGATATGAAATTTTAACAAACAAACAAATCAAATAAGTCAAGAGGGCCTGATATAAAATTTAAATACATCTTATTCCGTAGGTACGGCATTGTACTAAAGAAGTTGGAGCTGTTGAAAGACGCAGAGTGTGTCTTGGTAGAGGCTGTGAGGCTGGAACCATACCACTGGGGTGCATGGACGGAACTGACTAGTCTGGTTACAGACAAGGACAAGGTAAGACGGACCTTTTTCCAAACGGAGGCAGCTCCGTATTTGGAGCCTAAGTTAGGATAATGGCTTGCAATCACACGTACGGCTATGGAAGTGACTGCAGCCACAGCCTATAGACATGTATGTAACTGCTATCCGTAGCCAAATAGATTTAGACACAGCTATGCATTCTTTTGTGTATTTTGAACTTTGAAGATTTACTGTGTAGATAATGGTATTCTTTAAAATTTCTCCTGTTAATTTTGCCTTTTTTTTCATTTACAGCTGAACTCACTAGCTCTGCCGGATCGGTGGATCAAGGAATTCTTTGTCGCCCGGACGTACCTTGAACTACAACTGAATGAGGAGGCACTCAAGAAATACACGGCCCTCAGCGAGGCTGGATTCAGCAAGAGTACATACATCATCTCACAGATTGCCATGGCACATCACAGTGTCAGAGGTCAGGCATTTGCATAAATGTTGAATATTCATGTTAGGAATGGCTAAGATGAGCCACAGATTGGTTTATCTGGTTAATTTGGGGCATGTTTTTTTGCAATCGTGACCAGAAGCATGTTTTGATCGGAACAGGTGCGTCACTACACCTGCAAAAACATGTCCCAGGTGTCATAGGTCAATTCACTTCATGATTGAGAATATTTATATGAATGATAGCAAATTACTGCCGTATATTGATCAAGGTTTCTCAACATTTGGTTAAGCTTATTTGTCAATGTTCCATCCTGTTGTGTCTTAGATATGAATGGAGCTGTGGAACTGTTTGGACAGTTACAGAAAGCTGACCCCTACCGCCTGGAGAACATGGACATTTATTCCAACCTTTTATATGTCAAGGTAGGCAAACAGACCAGGAGCTTTTTAATCCTAAACACAAAATATGTATTCAATTTACTCTATGAAACTTTTTAATATGTGAGATGGCTCAGAGATCCCCTGTCAATCAGTCCCCCCCCCCCCCCCCCCCTCATTTGAGGCTAAATTAAATACAGTGTGCTTATTAGATTGCAAAAAAAATTGCAGTTTTTTTATTGTGAATTTGCAATTTTTGTTTGCAGGAAATGAAAGCAGAATTAAGTTTTCTAGCACACCACGTGTGCGAGGTAGATAAGTACCGAGTGGAAACCTGCTGTGTCATAGGTGAGAACGATTCCAATCTCATTCCTATTCCCATTCAACGATTATTATTGAACACTCCGAGAAATTATTTGTTGCCTTATTAGGGCTGGCTGTTTGCATTTTACACCAAAACTCAAGATTTGAATGGTTAATAAAATGATAAGTAAAGGCTTCGGGAGTAACTAACTTTATTTTCACCTACGTTTAGGTAACTACTACTCGCTGAGATCTCAACATGAGAAAGCCGTCTTGTACTTCCAGCGAGCGCTGAAGCTCAACCCTCACTACCTATCGGCATGGACACTGATGGGCCATGAATATATGGAGATGAAGAACACACCAGCTGCTATTGAAGCATATAGGCAGGCAATAGGTAGGTCTGAAGTCAAATAGAGGATTTGGAATCGATATAGACAGATTGGTGAATACCTAAATAGCCCATGGAATTATGTTAACCCCTCCCCTTTAATACACAAGTGACTTTTGAAGGAATTTTATCCTTGAAAACACTGTCGTTTTCTTGACCTATAGTTTGTAGTTATGTAGTTCTCCCGGGTGAGTGTGGCCTAGTGGTTGGGGTTCGCGACTCATGATCAGAGGCTCGGGATAGACATTGATTTTAATTTTTGATGTAGTTCTCATTCAAACAATTTATTATTAAAATGGCAAATTTCCATAACTATTTTTGCCCAGCGGTTTGCTTTTTTTGGTTCTTTCTGAGAACAACCGTTGTGTGCAAATTGTTACAACAATGACCTACAGTGTAGCTTCCTAATTTGTCGGATTATCTTGTTTATTATCAGAATTGAACAAGAGAGATTTTCGTGCCTGGTATTGTCTTGGACAGACCTACGAGATCCTCCGAATGCCATCATACAGCTTATACTACTACAGACAGGCACAGCAAATCAGGTAAAAGGACAAACAACAACTCAGTAATATGTGGCCACCCAAGTCCTAAAATCTAGCATTTTTTTATGAATACAAGAGTTTTGCAGTTTGTTAACCAGTTCGCGCCGGGATTATTTTAACATCGCCGAGCCGACGGGCGGGATTATTTTTAACGAAACTCGATCCGAAGCGGGTTCAGGCCGATAGTGCTGGGTAGCACACCCATGCATTTCCGGCCTTGCGCGCTGCTGACATACATTTCCGAACTTGAACTTGGCGTGTTTATGCGTCATCCGTTTTGAATTTGGGGAAATATTTGCGTTTATATACGTCATCCGGCGCGAACTGGTTAAAACAAGTACACACTTTCCAGTAGCTCTGTTAATTTATTATATAATTTGTAGAAAGTGATCAGAGGTCGGGTCTAAAAAATAAATAAAATATATTCAGCAGTACTCAACCCATTGTAAATCACTATCTACTTACTTGCATTCAGGCCCAACGATTCCCGCATGTTGGTGGCTCTCGGTGAGAGCTACGAGAAACTGGAGAAGACCAAGGAAGCCAAGAAGTGTTACTGGCGAGCCTACTCGGTGGGAGACATCGAGGGCATGGCACTCATCAAGCTAGCCAAGCTGCACGAGGCACAAGGGGAAGAGGAAAAGGCTGCTAACTTCTATACTAAATATGTGGAGCAGTCTGAAGCTATGGGGGTGAGGATGCTGAATGCCTGGACAAAATTACACGGAACGGTTTTTATATTTGGATCGGATGAACCAACACGAGCAAGGCCAGAAAAATAATTTAGCGACCCGCTCGCAGCTAGCGAGGCTGGAAATATTAGGGTGTGCTACCCACAGATGGCAGCCTGAAATTGTTTGGGTCTGGTAAATGTCAGAAAACTCTTTGACAAAACACTGTAGGAAATATGTTGCTCACCTTGTTTTTTCTGTTTCATTCAAGACTGGGATGGTTGAGGAGCAGTGTGACGCTTATCGATTTCTGGCGATGTACCACTTAAAACAACGCAACTTTGAAGAAGCCAGCAACTATGCCCACAAGTGCTGTGAATACACTGAGGTATGCAACACAAATGTCAATAGTTGTTTTGGTGAAAATCTTGTAAAAAATAAGGATCATCGTGCCACAAAAAGCTAACATCCCCAAAGTGGAAATAATCTCTAATATTTACGTTTTGAAAAGACTTCTGCTGTCAGAAGCTACTGTTGGCTTATTGGAAAGAGACACAATTGCGGTAAAATGCCTTGCTCATGAACAAAATGATATGATCCTTGAACATCGATGCTTAACCATTTCGCGCCGGGCGGAAATACCGAGCGCGTGACACGGAGCCGGGAACTTTTTAGATGATTTTAGAATTTCATAAATGTTTAAAAAATAATATCCTGCTGGGAACTTATACTCCAGCAAGACGGTACCCAGGCTAGTTTAGCCTGACCTGCACGCTCCAGTGACTCCATTGAATTGCGCCCGGAAATAAACGGCCCCATTGTTTGGTCTTGCGTAATCCGCTCTTTGTTACCGAGTCTAGACAGCGTGTTGGAATAAAGTATTGTGGTGTGTGTGCTTCGAGCGGAAAACAGAACGAAAATGCTAGCAATAACCGCTGCACGCGAGTTTTATGGGCACCGCGCAGCTGTTTTGTCTTAGAAAAATTCCTTTTAGCAGTGTGTGGGCCGTGGGGGTGATGGGGTTATTCAGCTGTTTTGTCTTAGGAATTTCCTTTCAGCAGTGTGTGGGCCGTGGCGGTGACGAGGTTATTCACCACGCACGCCCTGACAATGAGAGCGCGTTCAGCGTGCCTTTGTCCGTGGAGATAATCCGCTTACAATGCCAACTCTGCGGGCTGTTGAGTGGCAAGTCCCAGCGGCGCGGTCTTTTGTTTACGTGTTGCCGGAGTCCTTTCACGCCTGGGGGCCCATTGTAATTGAAATAACCCCGCAAGAGGCAAACACTTTTTGACTGACAGCCAGTAACCTTTTGGCCGAGTTAACTTTTGGCCGAGTAATAAAACATTTTTTTACAATCCTCCAGCACTATAAAATTTATATAATTTTCGATGCCCGAAACTGGGCACCCGGCTGCGTGGTATCGGGAAAAATGCCCGATTTCGGGTAGCCCGGCGCCAAGTGGTTAAGAACACACAAAACCTCTCTAACAACTCAAGATTTTTCCACAGATATGATCTCAAACTTGGTGTAAATACCTTTTTTCCTCGCACTTTTTCCAGACGAGAGAAGAAGGCAAAGCAATCCAGACAGAGATATCCCAGCTGAGGGCCATTGAAGAGGCGGGGTCATCAGACAGCAAAGAGGGGGGTGATGTTGGGTCCCTCACTCGTCAGCCACTCAACATCAGCGACGGTGGGACACTCGGAGAGCTGTCACCTATGAATCTCACCTTCACACCATGACGACCTTTGAACTGTACTGAAGCCGGGAATAAATGAAAACTTAGCTTAACATACGACAGTGTTTCTTTACAGGAAACTTTCAGAAAGTTGTTCTTGTACAGATGTAGATGTATATATTTTTGTTAACAATTTGAATGCTGGGTGAAATAGTGGTGGATTCAGACGTTTACTTACCAGGTATAAATATTGTACGGTTGGTGAATTCGAAGAGCATGCCGGGCCCACAGCTGAACAATTATAGTGCTACGTATTTATTTTGGGGTCCTTACAAAAACAAATAGCATAAATATACAGAAAAACCTTGGATTAGTTTGTTCACCGTAGGAAATGGACGAAAAATTGTATTTCCAAATTCAGCATAACTATACATTTTGGTGGAAAACGGAGATACTTTTTAAAATCAATTAGCACAAATCTGGATGGATTTAGTTACTTATATAAAGTATTGAGGCACTTTGAGAATAAATTGTATTAAATGACCTTGACGTGAAGCGGCCAATCTTGTCTGCTACATGTATCTGGTTCAGAACAATGCTCGTACTGAATTGTACACCATGAACAAAAGAAACTAACAACTTCTAATCATGCAAATTGTAAATTTGTTTGGTAAATAAACCACAATATCTTGGAGATTCTTGGAGATTCATGGAGTTTGGTTTCTACTTAAATATGAGACATAAATTTACATCGTCTTTGAACAAATAGGTATTATTACTTTAAATATATGACAACTGCACAGTTTTTAATGTACATATTAAATATATATAATTTGAAAATGTTGTTATCCCATGGCAGGATACATTTTTGGTCAGAGTTTTAACACAATTTAAAAAAATGTAAGGCTAAAAACTCCTAATTACACTGGAAGATATTACAAACATTTACAAAAGTCTTGCGCAAATAGGACGGATGAAATACATGTAGCAAACAACTGACATACACAAATCATACAATCTTGTCACATAAAACAACTTAAAAAGTGTCACTCGATGGCATTTTCAGCTGGTACACCAAAATCATTGACACACAAAATAATGCATCCGCATTAAATGACAGATAAATGCACAATACTTTTCTGGTCCACGCTCATCTGGCTTAGGCCGTGTCCGAATCTCTCGTCTACGGCTATTCGCCCATTACAACTACGCCTTAGCAGGCTAACAATAGACATAGCCATAGCTCTGGAAGCCTGTTTCGGACACGGCATGTGGCAGCTGACACCGTTGCGAGGGAACTTGTGCACAGATTCTACAAAGACACTCGCTTTGTCTTCCATCACGTATTGATGAACTTCTTGGTCCTTGGAGGTCGAGGCATCTGCAGCGGTTTCTTAGGATTGAGTTGGATGTCGTGGATAGGGGAGTCAGGGAGGGGATCGAGGCGTTGATGGCTAGCGTTACCCCCACCGGAGACAGACCCATTGAAGGCCGTTGTGTTTAGGGTTGGGGCACTCACGTGGCGTGGGGCTTCCCTGGTGTTGTCGAGAGATTTCTTCTTCTGTTAAAAAGTTGTGAAAACATTTCAAAATGGCAACTTCTGATTGACAAGTCCACAAAGATTTGTGCCAGTGAACCTCGACAAGATCGATGGTAGAATGGTAAGACTTCTGCACTAATAAGCAGAAGGTTGTGGGTTCAAGTCCCACCCGGGTAAAATTTGTTAACAAGCTCTCAGAATACATTGTTGAAGGGAAAAACCCAATATTGAATTTACATTTCCCGATGCACATTTCATCCGATAAATAGTTCGGTTGCGGTACGCGCTACTATATCAGGTTCGAACCAACCAGCCGACCCCGGCTAGCAAAGTGGTTGAGTAGTAAGAAACCTGCACTGGCTAGCAGGGGGTCGAGGGATTGTGTCCCTTCAGAGTTTTGTAATTTTTCTTACAATCCTTCAGACAAAATCTTTTTGAATTTTGATCTACCTGGTATAAAAAATCCCATCATATATAGAGTGGATTGAATGAACGCAACACAAACCACCTCATTGTGAATATACCAAGTCAAGGGCAACAAACCGTTACCTTATATGCAAAGGGATTGAGCACACCAACGTTAGGGTTGGTGTTGAAGACTTTGTTGAAATTGGTCTCGCGGTTGATGAGCTCCAACTGCAAGTAGCGCTTCTCATCCTGCAAAACAAATCAGAAGAAAACAGTTTAAAATGATGTCAATGGCTGAAATAACTGTCTCGCATATTTAAATTAGGGCAGTCCAATCATTATTGAGTTTCGTCGTTTTCATTACTAGCCCATTGTTCTTGCATAAAGGAATGTATTTTAACAGGAAACAAAATATCACATTTCTTGAGGACTCCTTGTTCATTTAGTCATGTTCCACACATACCACAAGTTTCTGCACGGCGGCCTTGTGTTCCGACAGGGTTTCGTTGAGACGAGCAATATGCTGCAGATCCTCAGGTCTGGATTCCCGACTCTGGTACCTATCCTCTGCCTCCTCCAACCTGAAATAAAAGAAAAGGAATACGGAACTGAAAAAGAGGACCTGTCTGAATTTATTGGCTATGACTGGCAATTACACTTGAGTCTGTGTGAATGGTGCAATACCAACGAGACAAGTCAAGGCAAGCGTTGTTCAACTCACATGATCTGTAGGGCAGATATCTTGTCCTTTAAGAGTTCCTGTGCCCGGTTGAATTCTCCCAGCATGCTTTGGGTTTCCCTTAGGTGCTCCGCCACCTGGGTGTCCCTGTCTCTATCATGAGCCTCGGCTAGTCTCTGTTCCTGTCTCCTGAATAATGGAAAAATAGTTTTAATGATTGGAACAGATAACAAATAGATCAGATTCATTTTCTTTATTTTTATTTAAATTGCATCTGCAATAAATAAATCATGGGAATTCATTAAAATTCATCAACATGCTTTTTATTTAATTAATTAATATATTAATTAATATATTTTTATTTTTGTTATTTTTTGGGGGGAGGGTTAAGTGCAACTCTCAAAGGCTAGTCTAAAACAGTTATTTACTGACCTGAGTTGTTCCTCAGCCTCGCTCTTGACCTTCAGCACCTCTTGACCTTTGAACTCTAGCTGCTTGCTCAGGTTATTGATCTCCTGATTGACCCCAGTCAGTTGTTTCTCCACGCTGTCGATGTGCCTGTCTCGTTGCCTCACGTCTTCATTCAGCTCCTGCAACCGCGACTTGTGGTCCCTCTCCTAGATTTTAAAGGTGATAGTAGAAGTTAACAAAAACGTCTTACAGGATAAAGGATCTTCCAATGTAAATATGAACTGAAATATCTTCCAGATGCAAAAATGCATCAAACAAATTGTGATTGATGATGTTTTGACTAGATGTTTTGACGAGTTGTTTGCTCGTTACCGTTAGTGTTCACATGTGAGTTACGTCAAGAATCAACTATTAGTCGACCAACGGCCTTCAACTGAACCTGCTCATGGTTTAAAGAAAATGCTGGATAGTTTGGTAATTTTGTAATTTTGGGGAACCTGACCTGTTGCTGTTTGAGTTCTATGGATCTCTCCAGTTCCATCTTGGCAGCAGCCATCTGTTTGCGATGACCCCTGGACAGTTGGTCCATCTCGGCGATGTGACGCTGGGTCAATTCCAACTTCATTCTCTCTGCAATCATTGATAAGAATACAGGAATGTGAACCCTAGACCTACATAAGCTGGGTCACTGCTTCAACCTAATGAAAATTAAACAAATGTTCATTCTACAATATTAATGTCTTACCTATTGCTTGTTTATGCTCTGTTGATTTGGAGTGCAAGTCATTTTGTTTTGACCTCTCTGCTTCCTCTTGCAATGTTAACATGGCCTCCTTGTGCAATTTCAACAGCTCCTCCACATCTTCTTTGTGCCGGCGGCTGAGTTGCCCTTCTAACTCCTGTAGGTAAATTAATAATTATGTCTCATTAGATTTATTATATCTTTCCCATTATAACATTATAAAATTGTATAATGCACGTAAAAGAACCCAGAACACTTATCGCTATTAGAAGGGGTTTGCCCCGGTGTTCCTGGCTGACATAGCCTCTGTCTACGGGTTTCTTCTGGCTTACGAGCTACAGTGCCTTGAGCGCTTTTAAAGGATCCTTGGTTTCATTACCAGAAAATAATAATAATAATAATAATAATAATAATAAAACTGGCTCAATTTGTCAAATTTGAATGGAAGTCTGCGTCTGCCCTTTTTAATTGGAGGGTTTGACAAACCTGAGCCTTAAATTCAGCTTTGGGTTCAACCTGAAGACTGTCTCAAGTCACAATTCAAAAGACAAGCCCAAGTCACATTTAAAATGACTTGTGACTCACTTTTAAATAAAAATAAATAATGACTTGTTATGACTTATGATTGCTTGTGATAACGTATGATTCCCTGTGATGACTTATGATCCCTTGTAATAACATTACGACTTTTAATGACTTACAACGACATAAGAAGCCTTGTGATAATTTGATGACATGTGACGACTTATGTTTTGTGATGTAACGATATGATGACAACTCTGCCTACATACCTGTACCGTCGCATCCTTCTCTCGTCTCCACCGTTCCTCTTCGTTCTTCTTCTCTGCCCTCAGCAGGCTCAAGGCTCGGGCGTGTTCCTCGGCCTCTGCCGCCATCTCAAACTTGAGCTTGTTCAGTTTCTGGTCGGCGAGTCCCTGCACGGTCACTACCTCCTTCTGAGACTGCTCTGCCTTGCTGTGGAGGGCTTCCCTTAACGCAGAGAGCTGTTGATGAATGAGACTTGTGGTTAGCACAGAAATACATTCGACAAACTTCCAAATCATTTCTAAATATCATAGAGTTTACAGAAAAATTTGTTTGAAAATCAGCAATGAACAAGGTGATGCACATCACAAGATACTGAGGGTTACAATTTGTTTCTGCGTACTCCAATTGTTTACTCCTCAAGTTCTCAGTAAATGTCTTTCTAACAGCTTGACACAAGTAAAGACAAAATTAAGAATTCCAGTCAACGTCTCAAGAGTTCACAATAAAGCCTCAACTCTCCATAAAATTGGCCCGTGGTGAGTACCTCTTGCAGGAGGTCCTTGAGCTTGCTCTCCCAGCCTCCCCTAGATGCTTCCAGTTCCTGTTCCTTCATCAGAGCTAGCTGCTTGAGGGCAGCCTTCTTGTCTCCGCTGTGCTGCTCCGTCAACTCGCTCTGGAGCTTGTCACATTCTCTCCTGTAGAAAGTGGAAAGAGGAGTACTCTGAAAGGATGGGGCTTGGTTAGAATCCAACCAGTGACAAGAATTTGGTTTTGCTAAGTTTTGCTTGTCGGATTTTTCCAAGAGTGTATGGAAAGGACGGTCACATTCAAATAGTGGGTCTCTGAATTCATTCAAATCTTGGTCAAATCAAACCATTGCCAAAGAAATATTAATATTTTGTAGTCGTCTATTGAATATAACAATTCTGTAGATTCTCCCCTCCCCTTTTTTTCCCTTCTGTTTTAACAAACCGTTGAAGAACAATGCCAGTTTCTTTTGTCTCATTCACATGCGATTGTGAGATGTTGCATATTCCAAAATGATATCAAACCTGAAAGGTCAACAAAATACAGACAACAGGTTAGATTTTCATCCTTTTGAAATGGATACACACATTGAGATGTCTTTACTATGTTGTCATTCGCATTATTAAAAGCAACACAGTGAAAAGACAGAAAGAACGAAGTCTGTAAAATTTACCGCAGAGTTTCAGTCCAGCGTTGGTCAATATCCTTCGATAACTGGTCCAGTTTGGTCTTCAGTTCTTCTTTAGCCTCTGTCATCTTGCTCTCATGCGTTTGCTTTAATCTGTCCAGTTCAGTCTGGAAGAACAGGATGAATAAAATCAATGACTGTCTAATGAACTTGAAATTTGTATAAGATCTAAACATAAAATGTTGCTTAGCAAATTTATCCGCTTTGAAAAAAAATTGGCAGAGAACCAGTCACATGTAATATACATAGCATGACATTTTGGTTGGTAAACTGTTCTTGCTAAGAAAATATTTCCGGTGCTTAGCACATTTATGCTTAGTAGCTCCTTGAAATTGGTTCTAGATTAGTATCAGACCTGAAGAACCACTCACCCTGTATATAAGTCCCTGGTTCCTGGCTTCCCTCAGCTGCTTCTGCACCCCGTCAAGCTCAGCCTTCAGCTCCTTGTTAGCCTGCGACAGACTGCTGATCTCTGAGTTGGCAGAGCCCAGGCCTTGCTTGTTCTCGTCCAGGATAGCCTGCAGGCGTTGACACTCCGCCTCCGATGACTGTAAGCGGTTGGTTAGGTCATCTCTGGTCTGGTCGAGTTGAGACTGGACGGCGTCTCGCTGCTGGGACAGTCTCTGGGTGGTCTCTTCTAGGTTCCCCTCCAATTTCTGACAAGTGAAAAACAGTTGAGATCAGGAAAAACTGGTTGCATCTGAGTTTATTGGCAACAGTTTGTAAATATGATAGCTGATGAAGCCAGTAGCCAAGCAATTTGGACATGAACTTAATTCAATTTTTGTTCTTCTTCCGAGAACCTGATTGCTCTGTTACTACATCAGATTTGGCCTGACTAGCCGACCCCAGCAAGCTCTGTGGCGACTTGCAAGCAGAAGGTCGTGAAATCGGACCGAATTTTCATCTCATGCCCTCAGAAAACATTATACAGTCGATGAAGGGCAAAAGCCAACATACATTTTAAAATCCCCGCCCATACAGAAAACTTCCACCACCTATTACTGTCAGAAGATACCTTTAAATTGTCCCCACATCCTGAGGGGAATTGTGAATGGTCACTGACCTGTCTTAGACTGTCAAGATTATGTACCGCTGTCTTGGCTGCTAACTCCCTGGCCTCCCTGTGTTCACCCTGTATCTTCCTGATCAGTGCCTCGTGATCTCTGATCAGTCCATCACTCTCCTCCTTGCTGCTCGTCTTGGTGGATTCCAGCTCCTTCTCGTATCGTTCCTTCATCATTTGCTTCTCAATGGACAGCTCTTCCAAAGCCTAGGACAAGAATGAATGTCAGATCAAAAAAAAACTTGTGTAATCAGCTTTAGTTTATAAAAAAAATTATTGCTACTGTATGTGCATCAATAGCAGACATAATTGTTAACATGCTCACTTTGTTAATTCTTTAAGACCTTGGAAAACTCAATTTAATACTTTTTACTGCTTTTTAAGGCCTTAAATTGAGAAAAGTCAACTGAAGATTTTTGAAGACCCACAGATACCGTGTAGACCGCTACCTTTTCTAGTGACTTGAGCTGGATGTGTTGCTTATCAGAGAGACTTCTCTTGCTGTTCTCCAGACTCTGTCGTTCCTTCTCCATCCACTGGAGCTTGTCATCCAGTTTGGCAAGAGACGAACGGAGATCTTTCAAGGTGGACTCGTTGCTGAGGCGGGTGGCTTCTAGTGTCCCTATCTGACCTGACAAGGGCAGACATGGTAAAGTGTCAAGCCCAGGGTCAGTATTTAGTCTACAGTGCTAGTTCAATTACGTTAGTGAAAGGCAAACCCAATGTTCAAAATTTACATCTCCCATCACAAACTGCAAGTTTGAAGGTAGAGGGGTTAAGGCGTCTTAGGAATAGAACACAAACCTCTTGTCATTTTTGGAGTGACTTACTAGATTTTTTAATAAGATCAGTTGCTTGGTCTTGGCATCTTTCTCTGGAAGCAGCTAGCTCCCCTTCTATCTGCTTCAGCCTGGTGACGGCTTGGCTAGCCTCCCGCTTAGCGTCTACAAGCTACAACGGCAAGAACACAGGACAAATAAGGAGTCAGATGATAAAACTGTAGATTTAGTTTACTTAAAAACAAATTAAAGACAGCATTTTTACCAGTGAATTATAATGTTTTGTCTCTAGCGTAACATTAACATACCCAGAGTTATTTATTGAAGGAAATCCAGCATCCTGATCAATTTAATGTAGGAAAATGTACTGCTTGTCAACTCTGTGATTAACTTGTCAATTATTATATGAGAGTTGTAATGGGACTAAATTTGATCTACAAATTTACAATTTACAGATTTACAATTCAGCATTTTGGGGATTGGAGAATATCCCATCACCCAAAATCAGAGTTTATTTTGTTATTTTTAGCACATATTTATGTAAGTTTTCAATGAGGACATTTTCAGTCATTGTTCACAGCATTCATACAGCATGGGTTTATTTTCTGAACTGCAATTCAACTCAAGTTATTGTTATAATACATGATTTTTTTTGTCAATTTGAATCATTATTCATCTGATTGTATGGATTATTATACGCCAAAGGTGCCAGCCCCCCCCCCCCCCCCCCCCCCTTCCCACCTAGACACTCACTGACACAATGATTCCACCATTAGTGGGGGCCTTCGTAAGTATGCAGTGAGTCTGCTTACCTCTTTACTCAAACTGCCTGAATTACTTTCTCTGGATGCAAGCTCGCTCTGTGCTTTCGTCAACTTGTCCTTGCAGGATACCAGGTCTTCCTCACACACAGCGAGTTGCATAGAAACATTCTCAATCCGTGTCTCCAACTCGTGCTGCTTCTCTGCCGCTTGCCTCCTGAGGGCAGCTTCACGTTCTTTTTGTTCTTCAGCATTTTTCTGTAGCTCTCCATCCCTGAGTGCCGCTAGTTCCCTCTCGTAGAAGGCCTGAGCTTTACTCAGCTTGACCTCGTAGTCTTCCGTCGTCTGTCTCTTCTCGTTCTTTAACTCATCGTTTTGATTGGACAGATTCTTGATTTCAGATTTGTACTGGTCAATGAGTTCCTGCCGCTCCTTAGTGAGCCCCGAGTGCTCCGACTGCAGCTGTTTCTTCAATGTTTCCACCTCCTTGGTGTGTGCGCGCCGCAACTCAGTCAGGGTATTTCTAGTTTCTAACTCTCCGCGGCGTTTGGTCTCCTGAAACTGCTGCAGCTGGTCTTCAAAGTTTTTCTTAATGGCAAGTAAATCCTGCGACAGGCCTAGCACAGTCTTGGAGTGGTCTGTCTTCAGGCTGACTTGTCTCTGCTCTTCCTTGAGTTTGAATTCAGCAAACTCTGCCAAAGACTCCTGTTTGCATTTTTCCTCCTCCTTGATGATGTTTTCTAGAGACTGAACCTTCTGTCGGAGTTCTGCCTCTTGGCCTATCCGGCTTTGGTAAGACTCAATTTTGTTTGTTGTCCGTTTGAGTAGTTGCTGGAGTTCCTCCTCGTGCGTATCTTTTAGGTTTTGGACGACAGCTTCATGCTCATCATTCTTAGTGTTCAATGCATAGATAACCTTTAAATGGAAAGTTTTAATTGTCATTCATTAATTTGGCAAGTCAGAAAATGCAAGAACTGATTATTTCGGGATTGGCAGTTTTATTTATGAAAGTCTTACTTAGTCATATTAGCCCCATAAATGTGGCTCAAATACTGCATTAATTGACCTCCTCCTTATTGTGAGCCGCCCATCGCAGCGCGGCCATATGTAAACATGGTTTGTGTGTGGTAAAAACTGGGACCTGATTATCAGCAGAACAACATGTGAGGTCCGGATACGGAATTCTTTCCGTCATCCCACTCACTGTATCATGTGAACGTCATCAATTCGCAGACGGACGAAAACAACTCTCGACATTGTCATTGACAATGACACTGACATTGTCATTGACAATGACACTACTGAGACTGAGTGACACAATGTCAATGTCAATGACACTATCATATGTTTGACACTGACAGCCGACGAATCTCAAACATGGCAAATAACACATTAATGACTGCTGTGAAATAAAACTAAATATAACTACCTTTGTGAGTTGAGCGATTTTCTTGGACATTTTAAGGTGTAGTTCTGGCGTTACATCGGCGCTGGCTTGCCCACTTGCGGCGCCAGCGCCCCCTTTATTTTGCTGGAAGAGATTTCCAAACGACATCGTCGTCGCCATTTTAATTTTCATTGAGATGACGGAACTACATTTTACGGAATTCTTTTACTTTATTTATCCGCTGAGCTTCTTACCAAACAATATTGGAAATAATAAGAACAACAAAACATTTTAAAAGGACAGAAGTCAAAATAAGTCACCTTTGAATTGTATTTTAATAAATACTGTCCATATTTTTCCAATCAAAATATGTATCAGAATTACTTCTTTCAAAGCGCAACAAAATGCACACAGTACAAACAGCTGGCTGTGGTTCATATTGTTGCCGGTTGCTACGCTACTGTTTGGCAATGTAAAATGAACGAGAGAGGGCGGTAAACTAATTGCAAAGTCAGAAAGAAACTGACCACTGCACTATACAATGTCAACAAGCATTATAACCATCCAGACCAATATTCCATCCCGTTCACTGACCCATGCAATGACAATTCATACCGCTTTATTTATCTTACCGTTCTATTAACAAATTCCCCAAATTTGGCCTTTATCCATAATAAGCTTTTAGGTCGACTAATACAGCTATTCACTTAACCAACAATGGCAAACAATCAAGCAATGTTGAGTGTGCCTGGAGCGCGTGTGCTGTCAAAAAATCGATGGGGCTCGTATAGGCCGACCGCCCCATGTGCCGGCCCGGCCGCGCCGGCGGCCCGCCTGTGAATCTGTCTTCCTCAAAAATCGATCTTTGCCGCTTGTTTGTACAAATTAAAATATTGTCTCTCGCGATGGCTGCTTTATTTCGCACGCATTTTAATTTAAAAACTGATACTTTGACAAATAATTAGGTGATGGTAAATCAATATTCGTTTTCTAAACCTGGATGGAGCTATTTTCATCAGAGTGCTTGGCGGGAGTTGACGACGTCTGATTTAATGTAAATTGGTAGAGAATCCGAAACATTTTAGACATCTTTACCCCAAAATTAGTTAAGCTTATACAATCTGCTGATTACATATTGACTGGGTCTAAAAAAAATTGGGGTTAATTGACTGACGCAAAGAAGAAAAAAAACTAGGTGAAGTATATCTTTCACGTTTACATTCATAATTATACTTTTGATCTGAATGAGAGATCATTTAAACTTAAAGTTATTGACATGATCGAGGAAAAACATCAGGATAATAATAACTAATTACATCTGTTGCCTATATACAATAATTGTATTAATTAGAATCATTACATACTTTATTTATATTTTATGCCCTCGGTTTGAATGTAAGAAAGTAATCTCCACACAATTTTCTAGTTTAATTACAATTTTTTTAATTATTATTTGTTGTTCAACCACACAAACTTGTTGTTTACTTTTGAATGAGAGGCATTGAACCACGTTTGGCAGTTAGATATTTGGGTTTGGTTTGGTTTGGTTAATTGTTTTACTTTTCATTTCGCATCATATTCTTCCCGACAATAATTCAATAATTCCTATTGTCTAGGGTGTAAAGATCAAATAATGTCTGTTGCGAAACTCCACTTCACACCGTGTCGAGAACGGGAATACCGGGAGACTTAGACGACACCCCGGCTGGATGAAGAATCCTCCGTTGCCATGTAGATCGCTCCTTCATCTCGGCTGGTCTTGGGATCCTCATCAGTGACGTCGTCCAGAGTCCTGGTCCCTTCTTGGGTTTGACCCTGTCTCTCACTCTCTCGCATGGCGCGGTACTGGGCGAGCTTCTCATGCTGGCTTTCAAGATTCTGCTTGCGCCACTTAATGCGTCGGTTCTGGAACCACACTTTGACCTTTGTTGGGGCGAGAAACAAACATAAAACACACCATTCAGTAAATAATTATTAGTCGCACAGTTACTGGTTGATAGTAAAACATGACATGGGGAGTGGAGGAGGGGGGTGGGAGGGGAGTGGAGGAGGGGGTGGAAGGGGAGGGGAGGAGAGGAGAGGGAAAGTGGGAGGGAGATACCCGAGGTATATAGGCCATAAAGGCTGAGACCAGTTCCAGCAACTCCTAGGCCTACCCACCTGCGATTCCGACAAGTCAAGCTGGGCTGCCAGATACAGTCTCTCCGTACCCACCATGTACTGCTGCCGTGCAAACTCGCTCTCCAGCCGGTCCAGCTGTTCGTGGGTGAAGATAGTCCGTACCCTCTTCCGTTTGCCGGCTAGCTCGGCTACCTCCGAGCCCCAGTCTATTTCTGGGGGCACCACCGCTTGCCCTATGCCAGGACACATCCCGTGTCGGTCTGTTAAATAAGTAATTAGGAACGGCGATAGAAAGTTGGTGTAAGTTCTATCCGACAAACTGTATATGGGACTCCCTGGAATGTTAAATAGTTCCGGTAAAATTCACCTATACAGAATTTCGCCAATTTTTTTTACCAGAGCAGATTTGTACCAACATTGGACAACAATTGAAAAACAATTTGTTTCCACATTCAGAGTTTTAATAAATGTCAAAGTTCTGAGCGTGGAAGTGCAAGATAAAACTATAAAGCTTAAAGGATGACCGATGCATAGCGTATAAAGGTGACCGATTGAGAGACTAGCTTGAATTAACCCATGGGATACTGAAAACAACGTGGGATATTGAATAGCTGTTGGGTTTTATTGAATAGGACAATAAGCCCTTTTGTTTGAAGAGAAGAAAACGGAAAACCAATCAAAGAACATTGACAATTCAAATGTAGTATATCTTGAACATAACTTGCTCAAATCTTGCAGCCAATATTTACCGTTTATTTCTCGGTCGTTGTCGGTTGCTTCAAACGGATCCAAAACGTCGGAGTCGGTGTCCTTATCTTTTTCGCCAAATTTGTCGGATCTGAAGATTTTTCGGCCACCTGCGAGCGGAGCGAGGTACGTCGATCCGGGATAGAGCGCATTATGGGCGGCAGGCAGTGGGCGGTGTGGGCTCGGTAGTTTGACGCCGTCCGATGTGGCCAATTGCCAGCCAAAGTTGGGCTCATGAACCGCTTTGTCGTATCCTCTACCATCATAGTGCTTCGTGTCTGCGTCCCCCTCTCGAAGACCTAGGATGGCGTCAATGGTAAAAGATGACGGCTTGTGTCGGCGCTGACATTTATGGCGGCGTATTTTACCAGACGACGCTCTGTACGCGAAAGGAGGGCTGATGATCATGGCACGGTAGGGCAGCCGAGACAAGATAGAAACAGACCCAGGCCAAACTAGGGGCGAGAAGGGGTACAACGTAGGGTACGCTTCCGGACTCAACATACTAGACACCTGTTTGTTCAAGTCTGAATTTTTAGGAGCTGCCGTCTAGCCGAACGACCTAACAAATCACTACACCTAATCAGTATTTATTTCATGTAAAAACAAACATAAATCTTGCCTTGGGACTTCAGGTTACAACCAACCTCAACTAGCTAATGCCCCGGGAGTTGCCGACACATCAGTGGGGTTCAGAGCGAATTATACCCCGGTATTTGCGGTCTAACACGATCGTACGTACTGAATCTCCAATCCTATTAATTTGTTTCATTAATTTTTCCTCTCCCGGGGAAAATAATCGAACTAGATAAACGTAGTAAAAACCTACCAAGAGGTAATTCGTTATTCACTATAGCAGGCGACGGTAAATTACGATTGGTCAGTTGCGCGTGTGACGCCAGAGACGAAGACGTTTGTGATTGGATGATCGTCGAAGTTGACATAGTATAATACACTATTGGTTAAAAGCTTCCTTATGGTCTCAGAACAAAGAAGCATTATTACCGGGTCAGTTCGAAAAAAACATTAGTCAGTAACCCTCCAATAATTCTGGCCTTTGGGTCGGTCTTACGTCGAGTCATCAAACAATTAATTGTAACACTGACAATGTCCTATATCTCTAGGTAGGCGGCTTTTGTTGGGTTTCCTTTCATAAAATCATTCAAGCGTGTCATACAATAATCACAGCGATAAAACTGTTTCCACCTGACGCGGCGATCATGACCAAAGCCTTCCACTCTAATTGCCACGACCTAGTTAAGAATTTATTAATTTCAAATTAATCTTAACGAATTTTTTTTTTTTTTACGCAGCTTGCTTTATAACACAACTGGATGAGTCTGTGCTGATCGATTTGCCCAAACGGGAACTGGGCTCAAACAAAACAAATTTTCTATTTTTTTCCTCAGTTCGTGTCGAAGAAGAGAAAAATCATGAGGGGTCAGGCTGGGAACAATAGCTGAAAATATTATCATCCCTTCCTTGGTGTATTGTAGCAATGAACGGCCAATTGGGCAATTGGTTTGTGGGGCGCGCTACGCACGCGACCCGGTCAAAGATACGGTGGGTCAAAATGATGAGATTTTGAAGTGGTGGCTGGAGTAGATGGGTGTGGGTGAAGGAGGCGGGGTAGGCGGGGGGGGGGGGGGGGGGGGTATCGAAGAAAAGAGTCTCGTCTTTTGCGATAGTGATTTGAGTTCACTGATATTGGTGCAAATGCTTCATAGTATAGGCCTACCATCAGGGATGAGAGGTGGGGTTGGCGGACAAAATCCATCTGAAGCCTTGAAGGATATTTCTATTGGAACCGCGTCTGTAGATGAAGTACTGGTTAAAAGCCGCTTTTATTACTTCCAACTGCTAAAACCTAAACCTAAAGCCGTTGAGCTATACATTTCCTTTTCTTCCAATGATCGTCAATCTTTCTTACCCTGTGCTTTGAGAAATGGCGCGCCCGCTTAAACGGAACGAGTTCAATGGATAGACGCGGGTTTGCTGCTCGTCATAATCTCTGGGAAAATACCCATTTGTAGCAAGGTGTTCCCGTCAATATTTAATTGCTATTTACACACATAATATCACCGATATCGGATTTCCCTGTTTTCACAGGTCTACGCTCACAGTTTAACAATGTTATTAAAACAGAGAGAGAGGAAAAAGAGAGGTGTAATTACTGGATCAATGCCACGCTCCATCAAAGCCCGCTATTGATCTAGTCGAGATGAAATTTAATTTGTCCATCAACGGACGTATTTAGCGCCATCAAGATTGAATATGATCGGATGTAAACAGGACTAGAAGTGTCGTGTTTATCTTATATTCCAGTTATTGGACAGCGGCTCTGGATAATATGCAAATAAACAAGTCATACAATTTCCCCTACAGCGTGGTTTGGTTTGGGTTTTTTTGAGAAAGAGGGAACATTTAAATTATTAAAAGTGATTTCCCCGCCCATGTCATGCGTATTTTGCTTCGACTTTTACGGTTAATGTACTTTGTGCGCGCTTTTTGTTATCAGCAAGGTTTTTGTTCGATTCTGATTTACTTTAAACTTGGCAACTACCGGTTGTGCATCGCATGTTAACCAGGTGTCATGCGAAGTCATATTTAAGGTGCATTTCTTTCAAAGGCCATCTAGAATTATCTTGAACCTGGATGTGTTGAAGATGAACATTGCCATGCGAGCTAGGTCGTACTAAAGGTGCTTTTCAAATGCCTAATCTACATAAGCGTTACATGTACATGTACATGTATACACAATTTGGGGGAAGATAGTTTGTGCGAAGAGGCCCATTGATGAAAATTGAAGATTCAATATGAACTTATCAAATGTCATTTACGTCATGACATCGTGACAAGGTGGACAGCATTTGTACAGAGCCATATATAGAAAATGTATTTGGTCAACAGCGTCAACTCTTTCTGTTGACCTAACTTCTTACAAAATTAAAGTAGGAGCGTTTTATAAATGTTTCTGCATTTAAAAATAAAAACACTGTTGATTACCACAATTATAATTTGAACACAAGTACTCCTCATAATAATACACATAATGGACAACAGGTGGTAATACAGGAAACACCTGTTATTTTATTAGGCCTACTTTAAGTAGTTTCACTAGCTACAGGTGATTGTGCACCGTATTGCAAGTGGTTCCACTCCATCCTTCAAAGCACTGACATTTACATTCCGAGGATCTGAAATCAGGGATCACGCCTCTAGTAACACGAGAGGGCGTGTCTGAGATGTCCTCCGGTGGGATGCATTCTAGAATCTTCCCCACACACCTGCCACGCCCGCTGCAAAGAGAGGCCGAGCACCGCGCCGCTGCTTGGGTAGTTTTCAGAACCAAGGGACCAAGGGATAATTTGACGTTTTTCTGAAGAGCCAGACAGGCTGCCCGGTTGTTGGTGTCTAAGTTGTCACCCCAGAAGACCACACCCGCCAGGCCGTGCTCAGCAGACAGCATGATTGAGTTGTTGATATCCTCCTGGAAAATATAGTGTGAAACAGATTGAAATTTGGCATTTACTAGTGTTACTTTCAAAGTGCTAGTCGATGTGTGCACATCACACACTATATAGTTTTAGAAAAAAATTACATTCGGAAACATTTACTATTTTATATCATTAATAAAATGGTGATACAAAAAAAAATACACACCAAGTTAAGAAAGAGATCTGTGTGAGAGTAGTTGAGGGCGATGTAACTGTACATCGGCTTGGTGGGGTTCTTTGACTTCTCTCGGACTCGGAGAGCTTCTTGAAGGATGGTATCGATGTAGACTGCAGAGCCTGTGCGAGTGTCCTTCTCCCTCATGTAAATGGACGGGTAGAGTGTTGGCGAGGCGTTAGCCAGCCAAGACATTTGATCGTTGGCGAATGCTGACCTCTGCATGCAGTACTTTCGGTCGCCGATGTGGTTGTTGCAGTACGGAAAGTGATAGAAACCAAACAGCGCCTTCGGTCGCAGCTGATGAGCCAACAGCACCGTGCCTTCGAACAGGGACCGTGCCGCCTCCTCAAACTCTGTCTTGGCCGTTGCCTCGACGGTCCCCTGGTCCCACGTTGGGTGGCGACGGCGCACCAGTGCCACCGACTCGGCGAGATATGTTGGGGGCGGGAATTTGTCTACGATCCACACGGGTTGCCAGTGCTCCCAGTCAATGACGGCCAGGCTGGAGTAGTATTCGTCCGGGATGGCCGTCAGGATATCAACTGCCGCTTTCTCGAGGTGAGCTGCCATGTTGACAAGCTGAAAAAAAATCACAACATCATCCAAGAAGTTAATGAAAAGTAATTCGAAAATGTCATGCCGGGTTCTTGTATGAAGAATAATTTAACCATACATGTTGGGGATCGATACAGTAATTACACTACAGGGCCGTTTTTCAAACCTCTGCTTCGTCTCTGTCTTGGCTAATTCAGGCTGTAATAGCGATGGAGCCGGAACGGAACAAAAAAAAGCTGGGGTTTGGAAGACGGCCTCTGGTATCAACTTCGGCCTTCAGTTCAACAGGTGGTAATCGGAATACACTCCAGAATGCAGCGGCGGTGTTTTTCAGGGAACATTCAGTGTTGAGTTATTAAAAATCTACTGACCTGAGGGAGCCCTCCATTGATGAACTGGCCATCGTCCAGGATGTACGGAAATAATCCAAGATTTGATTGACTGAATTGTATCATTACATCCTGGACCGTCGGGGAGTTAGACAGGATGCCGTTGGAGCCCAAGTCCAGGTCGACCCCGAACTTTGTCTGGCAGCGATTGGAGAGTTTGACGCCCCACACAGCCGTGAATGCAAGGTCAGCTAGAGATGAGGGTAGAGAGGTCGGGTCAGCTTCCTTTCCAGGGATAAGGTCACCAAGGTCTGCCACTCTACCCAAGGAAGTTTGAGGCGTTGCCTCACAAATGTTGTTTAGGGTTACCAAGATAAGCAGCAACCACTGTGCAAGAAACTGCATCTTATTCATCCTGCGTTTTCGAGAAAAAAAATATAACAAGTTTTAAATCAATGACGTTAATTATGGTATGATTCTGCATTATCTTTGAATGGTAGCCATCTTGGATTTGCGTACTTGTTTTGTTGCAAAGAGTCTATTGAAAGGAGTCGGTTATATAAGTTTTCGTTTTCTTTAAGAATCTTGTTAAAACTAAAGATTATGATCGAAGGAAATCTTGTTTCAAGATTTCACCTTGTTTACAGGATTTGCCGCCGATCTATTCTTCATTGATGCAATTAATACAGTAATTGTCTACTTCTGTAACAAAAACTTCCTGACACGAATAAAACAATCGCTTTTATTGCCTTGTGGACGCAAATTATTTCTTAAGAAGTCTAAATTGGCCGAAGACCTAATGACGTCACACTTTGTTAATTATACATGTGTGCTTTCATAGCTGCGCCCGCATCCCCACTTCGTCTGGCGTCCCGACTCCGCTGCTATAGGAAAGCACATGGTCAAAGCCATTACGTCATAGGTCTCATGTCTATTGTTCTGGGCGTTGTCTACACAATGGAAATCGGCAGGAAATGTTCGAGGAAAACAGCCTTTGCAATGGAAGGCTATTTCCTGTCTATTGTCACAACGGCATCATTATCATTATCCTGTCAACTTTCCCTCAGAGAACAACCTGCAAGTTTATGCAGATCATTTTTCATTAGCCCTGTTTAATTCCTCACTTAGATTCTTCTTGTGATTTCGCCATTTTGCTTCGTCTTTCACATTGTGTCGATATTCATTTGCAGTCAATTAACCCAATGCAGCCCTCTCGCTCCCCTAGAATGAGAACCCTTGCTATGCCGCTGCCAAAGAGGTACAAGAGTGGGTCCATTTCCCCTGGGTTGAAATATTCAATTGCCATATAGGGTCCCCTACCTTTAAGTTTAAGCGTAAAGCCTTGCTTCTTGCTTTATGCCAAGGTAATAACCTGCTTCTCTCCCCACGAAATCAAACCTACCGGTTCGAATGTTTGAGCAACATGCTTAATTCTGTAGTTGGGTTGTTGTGTCAAGTGTCGAGTTCTTGCTGAACAAACATAATGGAGGCACAACCACTATAACACACAGTCTTATATTGTACCCACAAAGTCACCCATCCCTTGATAACCGGCCGGACGGTGTTCAAAGGTATGTCCAAATGTTGAAGAGCCCTTTGAATACCATCTGAGTTTATACAGATTTATCACAATATACGAGGCGTGTATAAATGTGACAATTACATAAATGCGAGTGAATATAATGCGTTGCTCGTCAATACACACAAAGTATTTGCAAGTTGAAGTGAAATGCAAGGGATGTAAACAATTCATGGTTCGTTTGCATAATAAATGAAGGAATGCAACAAAAAACAAGTCCAATAAAATCACTGAAATGTTAATGAAAGCAACCAATTAAACGTGGTCATATTATTCGCAGGTTATTCACATTTCCGGGCAGGTTGGGGGGGGGGGGGGGGGGGGGGAGGGGTAAATGGGGATATTTCTCATTGTTAGTCAAATATGTCTCATTCTTAGTCAGGTGTTTGGAGGATTACATCTCCTCAACTCCCAAGAAATCTTCGCCAGTACTATAGAGGCATTTCTAGATAAGACTTTGATTTTAGAGGGGGAGATAAATAATTGGCGTTTAACAGGTGGTGTTTAGCGACAACCTGTTCACTAAAATACAACATAAACAAAATCAAATCATTTTTCCAAAGGAATTTTTCCGTCGCCGCTTAGTTGACATGTCATAGACCTTTTCTTTTAAAATAAAATGCGTGGAATGTTTTTTCCTTCTGTTTTAACCGATGGATTCGATACACAACTAAATAATCAGTTGTTTAAATTTAGTTATGTAATGTCGTTTCTGTGAGAACGTTAATGCAGGGCACGTGATTTCACGGTGAAAATAAAGTCTTATACGGGTTTCGAGTTCTTATACCCAGCACGATATGTGGCAGAGGGGTACCCCCTCTTATCCCTATACTTTATACGCACTCAACACTATTGTAACCTAACCCATCCCCCCTTGAATCCTGAGATTCCGGGAACACAATGGTCAACACAAAAGAGGGGGGGTTTCTCTGCCACATTCGTGCTTCATAATGCGAGTTCTGCACCCAAATATCAGAGACTGACCCAAATCCACAATCAATGCATGACGGCATCGGTGGGACTGCACGAGTCTAATTATGCCAGACACAGACACACTCGACTCCATCACACAATCGAGTATATTTTAAGGTCAGGGGTTATTTTACAACATTGAATTGTATTCAGACACGTTTCCATTGTGGGTAGCACTGGTATAGTGCGCATTTCGATAAACCTTACTTTTTCGATAAAACATTTCGATAAAACTTTAGAGTTTTCTATGGATTCTGTCAAAGTTTTACGAGAGGAACTGACTTTGGAAAATTGTACGTTACGCAATACTGTCTGTGAGATCGTGGAGAACTTCAAGTTCGCGCCGATAGTACATGGACTAATTGACGTAAACGAGTAAAACGAATTATGGGATTGGGAGAGTTTATATTCTCTCTCTTCCGTATGCCCGTCCTTATTGTGTGTACCGGGACACTGCTTTGTGCGAATGGGGTGACTCATCCTCACGTAAGGCAACGGATCAACGACAAGCCCTTTGCTGTCATTTGGAACGATCCCGCCTACGACCGATGCGGGTCAAAATTCGGAACCCCTCTCAATTTGACGGCATATGGCATCGCGAATGGACCTGGCAATTCCGTGATTTTCTACAATGACGCGATGGGTTTGTATCCATTCGTTAAATATGGCATCGACTTCAACGGTGGCTTACCGCAGGTGAGTTTATAAGTCATTAAAACCACGGTGTGAGTTGAGGAAATGGCGGTTTTTGATGTTGAATTGTTGTTGAAATTGATGTTGAAACCTAACTGAATTCGTGGTCACTCCAGTTGATCGGGATACTTGCTTAATTTCCAGAGTTTAAACATTCATTGTACATTGTATTTGAGTGAAAATGTACTCGACGAGATTAAAATTATTGACAAGACTACGAGTCAAATTTCGTCAAATTTCAAAATATACGACAAAAGAAGTGGCTTAATGGGGGTAATTTGTATATGAAATTGACTTTTAAGCAATCGACCAGTGAAAACTGATATAGTCTACTTATCTAAATTATTTTAAGACGAAAAGTTGATACAACGACGGAATTATAATATAATTACTCCTATTAGTTGGTGAATTTGACGTCACATTTGGAGAAGGCCACCACTGACATCATCGCAAAGGTTCCGGATAAAGAGTACCGTGGAGTCGCTGTGATTGACTGGGAATATTGGCAACCAGTGTGGGCTGCGAACCTCCATGGAAGTCCATGGGAAATATACAGAAATATGTCCATTAGTCTAGTGCGAAGCCGCCACCCTGACTGGAAGACCAAGCTTGTAGAGGAGGTCGCCAGACTCGAGTTTGAACAATCCGCCAAATCTTTGTTCGAATCCACCATTTTGTTGGCGAGGCAGCTGCGTCCAAAGGCACTCTGGGGTATGTACCATTTCCCCTACTGCTTAAACGACAATACCACCGAAAGGTGTTCCCAAGTTGGTAAACAGGCTGGCAACCAAATGCGATGGTTTTACGACGAAGTGGCCGGTCTGTTCCCCTCCATCTACCTGGTGGCTTCTAGACCCGATGTGTTAAACAACACGGTCTCGTTTGTTCAGGCCGTTCTTGGTGAAGCTTTCCGTGTTCGAAACAACTCCAAGAATCCGTCGACTCCAGTGTTCAGCTATTGTCGATACAAGTATACACGAACCAATCTGTTTCTAACATTGGTAAGTAAAACCTATGATCTGAATGCAATCAGCAGTTGCATTGCATTATAGACTTTGCGTCTACAGCGACATGTCTTGTGATTTTCTTCCATGTTTATGTTTACAATACTTCATAGGAGCATCTGAGAGACACCATCTTGTTGAGCGCAGAGATGGGCGTGTCTGGAGCGGTGTTGTGGGTCGCCGCCAACGACACCAAAACCAGGGAGAATTGCCTTGAGCTCCAGCAATACCTCGACAGCGCCCTGGGTCCGCTGGTCAAGAACACAATCGATGCAGCCTCACAGTGCAGCCAGTCACTGTGCAGCGGACACGGCAGGTGCGTCGGGAAAATCTTGACCTGTACCAAAACGGCGCCCTCTTTTGAGCCGAAGGGTAACGGTGGAGAGAGGGCGCCCATGAAGATCAGCTCCGAGTACGCTCGCGATTCAAGCACAACGGAAAAGTGCTCTTGCTTTTGTTATGATGGGTGGAAAGGGAAGAATTGTAATGTGTAAAGTCGAATGTGACTGAAATGAGACCAGAAGTGTGGAAACTACAGCGCACGATAAATATCCAGGTTTCTTGCTTTAGTTTTGTTAGCTCGCAAACTGGAAAAGTGCTATTGTCGTTTGTGCATCAGTCTGGTTGAGAGATCAAAACGGAAAACGTAACATAAAAAATGAAATGTAACCAACACGTCTAGCTTAATTATACTTAATTATAATAATAATTATAATTATATGCCGGTCATTAAAAAAATTCGGTACAAATAATACAAACCTGGAAAATATAATGCACATTGTGGTGTGTGTGGTTGTCGTCAGTGTCGTTGCTGTCGTAGTTGTCGTTATTGTCGTGGTCAGTGTTGTCGTGGTGGTAGCTGTCGTGTTTGTCGTTATTGCCGTGGTCAGTGTTGTATATGTATCTCCATAAATGGCAATATGTGTTTTTAATCTCTTTTTAGTAACGAACAGCTATATTTTACACCATGCGCATGTAAAACATTGACAAAAGGTGTAAAACAAAAGGTGCGGTATTGTAAAGTTACCGAGTGTCTGTATTATAGTTTCATTGATTAATATTCATTGGTATCAAATGACTTGTAAAAGGACGCTGCATTCACAGCCCTTCATTCAATAAATCTCAGCAATATAAAATCACACTTTGTCACGCCTGCCGATTCCATTAGTAGAGTCTGACAATGATTACCCGGCCGGCACTTCTACGATCGTTCCGTAGTCGCCCTTTTGGACGCCAGACTCACTGTGTATCTAGCTCCATTCGATCCGCTCCACGTCCCACACGAATATAACTACGCAGCCATAAAAAACAGGGAACGCATATCTGGCGATATTCCTAGCCTGTGCATATAGCTTTTCTTCATCTCCCGTTGACAGATGAGAAATGGTTGGGATTGCCTCAAGCATACAGCGGGCGAAAAGGAATCTGGCCGCCGGTGGCGTCTCCCCGTCTTGAAGACGCTGTTGGCGCTCAAGCGTCTCGGACAGAGAACACTTTATCGCCAAGTCCACTATCAAAGAAACACAAAGAAAGAAGGAAATGGGTGCACCAGGTGGTGATTTACGTTACAACACAGACGCAATAATTGTTTTCCTTTATACCTAACAATTCAAGCAAAAGTTTCAATCAACTTATACATCCCTGTATTCAACAAGCCAGACCTCAACCCAACTGTGCTGGTTTCAAATCTATATTGTACTCGGTATTATAGTATTGGTTTAGTATAATACTACTTCAATCACACTGCCACTGTTACAAAAGATGACCATTAGAAATATTGCGAAAGACAAGACTAAAAACAACGATATTGACCAGAAAATGTCCTTGCTCCTCTTATATAGATTTCTTGGCATACTTGACCCAATTTCGACCAACCTCGCGTGCTCTGCATCCCAGCGCCTTTTTTGTCGCTCAGTTACAGTAAAACGAGGGCCGTATTTCAAACCTCGATTTGTTTTAGGGAGAAGGATAAATATACATCTTAGCTCAGAGAAGCGGGACTTAAGGGATTGTTTGGTCCTCTCGTATTTTCTTAAGGAAGTCCAGTGTTGTCCGCCGCATAAATTAGGTGGCGGTATTTGCTTAGAGATTTGTATAAAAATGGCATAACTGGTGATGGGTGATTTAGGGAAGTAGCGCGCCAACATGCGGCACGAAGGCGGGGAAAAGAGCAAGCCAACCTCTTGACGCGATGAGCATTATACTTTATTGAAAACTTCGGGGTATCAGTTTGTACACAGACATTGGGACAATTGTTTGTTCGGTCCTTCGAATTCAAAGTGAAATATGTTTTGTTATCATTGTTTTGTTCGGAATAAACTTGATGTTGTGTTTCTTGATTTTCTAAATTGGTAAAAATGATTCGGAGAGGCGTAAATCAAATCGTCCAACATAGAGGTTTATTTATTTTGTATTTATGGGTGCGCCCTCTCCTGTTTGGAACTGTTTATTTAAATTGAAGCAAAATGGAGGCAAACTAATCAGTTAGATTAAATTAAATACAAACATGTTTTCAGTTCTTGAGGCGAATAAGCCCGAATGCAGCAGTTAAAATACACTGCGTATATAGCTGTCATATTGGTGTGGTCCCAAGAGTTCGTATCATTGTCCAAATAAGTGCTCAATTTTACTTTTCGGCACCCGACTTTAGTTTTGCTGGCCTGTTAATGGTCGTGTAGTGCTACAGAAGAAACGGAAGAAACAAGTGAATTTACATTGAATCGGTTTACCACAATCATTATTTAGTTTTTTTAAAATTTCTACATGTAGCTGGAAAGCTAAAGTCAACCGTTTGTCGTAAGTCACATTTTGTATACCAGTCATTTTCAGTCCGCGATTGTCGAGTATTATGATATCACATTACATTGCCACCCTATCGCGTTTTCTTTAAATAGACAAGTTTACAAATGTTCCATCATCTGGTGGCGTAAACCTGGTCACAGGATCTCGTAATTCTCTCGGCAAATCAGCTTCGGGGGCAGCGCTGTGGTCGTTACCCAAATCTAGAAATTCACGATGTTACTGTTATATTTAAAAGGAAAGCACCGCGAGATCCAAACAACGTGGAGCCGGGGAGACTGGGAGCTCGCGCTCCCCGTACGCACGGTGCCCGATGCGCGACCGGCAAACCTCGTATATCACTCGCTACAATGTGAGCAACATGGCCTGTGAATTATCAGTTTGATTGAACTTGTGGATGACATTGGCCATCGCCAATCGCAAAATAGTTTAGTCAGTTTTGTGGCATTTCTTTGGTCTGTGTTTCACTGGATACTTTTTTATCTCACTATTTCAAGTTCAAAGGTTTCAAAGGGTTCAAAGGATAGCACAACTGTAAGGGAAATGATTGCGACGTGGGGGATTGTGGTTTAACATCCTAGGCTATGAAATACGTTTGACCGAATTTCACTATGTCAAGACTTGAATCTAGTTACCAGAACTTTACTACCCACAAGTTCTCGCAAGTCAATCACTATAGTCT
Source organism: Crossaster papposus (assembly GCA_037893245.1). NCBI lineage: Eukaryota > Metazoa > Echinodermata > Asteroidea > Velatida > Solasteridae > Crossaster > Crossaster papposus. The sequence goes on from JBAIAA010000425.1 coordinate 377,022, forward strand.
CTCAGTTTCAAGTCATAAGTTATTCAACTTATCTGAGACCAACTTCATCCTTTTGAACTGTCCGTACTTTGGCCTCATAACCTTTTGCACGTAACGAATTCCCGAACGGGTTTGAAACATATTTTGGGCACAAAAATATAGACAACAAACTTTTGTTTACTTTTGTTTTACTAGAAATGAATTCATGAGGTTCCGCCAACAGTCGCAAATTCCACTTTTAATTTATTTAAATTTCACAGTAAACAAATGAATTGGCAAGGCGGAACTTGAACCTGCGACCTTCGGAATACCGGACCGGCGCTCTATCAACTGAGCTATCTCGCCCAATGGCGGTTTCCCAAATTGTCAGTATCTTTGTTCGAGGGCGCTAGTCAAAAGTCATAAACACCAGAATTCCGTGTGGCCAGGGATCACACCCAATTTCACGATACAACCTGGGAAGCGACATTGTTATTTAATTTATTTAAGCATAATATTTTATGTTGTTTCACTTTAAAATAGCTGGAGATCATTGGAAGCTCATCTTAAAGTCATTTGGAGCTGCCAAGGAAAAAAAAACCAAGGGGCTGCTGTTCTCGCCCATAGGAGAGGAGACAGTTGGATACATTAGGGGTCCGTTGATAAAATGAGCAAGAGTACCCACTTATCCATGGCCGGCGTGCTGGCCTCGGTGGCACGACGGGGCCGGCGGCCGAACAGACGGTATAGGTCAGGCTGGGTGAACCACCCATCTGTCGGCTAACCATGGCTTGGCCAGCTGGGTACGATGGCAGGGGAGGGGAGAGGTAGGGGGGGGGGGGGGGGGGTAAACTTGGTTGCTTAAGACACCAAGCCAGGGGTAAACATTTATGCAACGCCGCGAACGAGAAGATACTTGTGTGAGTAAACAATAAACAGGCGCCGATGACCGACCTACAAGGGGGCAGTGATAGGATGGAGGGAGTATAATGGCTGGGAGTTGGGGCTGCTGTTTAGGAAAAGGTTTCCTCTTCGGTCATATTTTAATTAATGCTGCGTTTTAGTCGCCACAGCAAAACCCTGGTACATGTACAATATTCTTCCTGTGAACACCAACATTTTTCACTGGATTTTTCGAGCACTGTACAACTTTGGGTATAACCCGCACTTGCTGAATCAAGCCGGTCTCTCACACAATGAATCCTATATGCGGGCATGATGTTCCAGACTTCAATTTCTGGTCTTTTAGTGGAAGAAAAGTGCAACCTGTGACCTGTCCTCTGGGGCACAGCGGAACTTTGCTATCCTAGCCCCGAGGAGAGCAGCCTGAAGTTGCCAAGTCACTCATCTGAACACAGATCCAATAGAGAGGTGGAAGAGAAGAGTCTGACAAGCTGTTAAGGAGTTTCTGCCTTCAGACTCAGAGCCAAGAGGCATGGTCATTACTCGCCGATCCATCTTGATACGCAATTACTTTTGATCTTAATTTGTACGGAAGAAACGACACTCGGGGCCTCGCCTCTCTTTATATCTAGCCAAGGGGTGTCAGCGGAGGGACGCTGGGGAATCGACGGCCAAGTGTTACCCCGACAGATAGGCCCCTCTCGCCCCGTGAAGATCGCGTTGCAGATGATATATGGTGGTTATTATCACTCCTGACAAGTATTGCTCCGAGATGTTAAAAAAGGAGCAAGTGCAAACCCAAATTGGCCCGGTCCTCTTCGCATATGGTCCTTTTACAGCGTGCACTTCGGGCCATTTTCTTTTGTTCCGCAAGGGGGAGCCCAGAGACGCATTAACAGGCCTTCTGGCCCGCCGAGTCAGGCAAGTTTTCTTCGGGGCCCCTGTCCAACTCGGTCCGGTCGTCTCTAATTCCTTATGCCTCCGAGCTCCAAATTACCATCGAATTACGCACACTTAACGGTGCGGTTGCTTGCTGTCTACCCAAGCGGGCCGCACACGCGACGGCTTAAATAGCAATCATAATGACTGCCGCGTACGGGCACGCTTTTGGTAAAGCCATTCCTTCTTCTTCGTATTTTTTTAATAAACAGTCGTCAAAATCAGATAATTGAAAATGAATTTAATAGGGGTAGGAGAACTAGTCTCAGAGAGGAGCTATAGTCTAGCTTGATACAAAGTGACGAATGTCTTTTGAAAAGCAGATGGTTGATGTGTTAATTGTCCGGGTGAACCCAATCTGTTTGGGAAAAGTTTGGGCATATCTGTAAACAAACCTAGTAACTTCCCTTGTCTACATAGCTGATTAATTCTCACTCTGACGAGCTCCTTCAAGATAAATCTGGGTGTATCTCCGGCATAGATTGGTTACTGAAATGGAACTGACAAGACGATGCGGGCACCTGTCAATGTTATTGATTTGGGGTTTGTATAAAACATAAAGTGTTTCTGAGAAGAAAAGGTTGGTTACCGAGCCGACGTTTCGATCGTTTGCTGTGGTCGTCTTCATGAGACATTTTGGCAGCGGCGTTTTTGATCAGGGCATGATACAAATCAACCATACATTTCTTAAGTTCAGTCCTACCTGTTGTATTGCTTTGTAAATAACTTTCTTTTCTCTCGTCGTGTTCATATTATAACAGTCTTTGTTTTATTGTAGTATTTTCTATTTTGTTCACACCATAAATACAATAATTTAAATACAATTAGGTGCTATTTACAGAGTATTGTTCAACAGTGCAACGCCTCAACAGCAAGACTTCTACGGAAGTATATACAAGAAAAATCCTTTGTTTAAAGTTTTCCTAAAAATAAATAATACAAAAGATCTTTTATCTTTTAATTTGTTTTCAAAATCTGAGTGATTTTCGGCAATTATCAAGATAATGACTAAGTGTGCAGAGCAGATTTTAAATAACAAAACGCTTAGCTAATTAGTTGAATGATAGAAATTGGTTTTATAAACGGACACCATTGTCTATGATCGCTTTAATATCATGTATGAATTTGTTTTGCTGCACCACCGATGGAATTGTTGCTGCAGCAACTACATTGTAAATCTGACTTGTCTGTTGCTGTCGGGATTGGTGTTGCAGGTTGCGCCGCAGCAATGCTGCGGCAATGCCGCCATTGTAGTGATATTAGTGTTTATGTTTATTGGTGTGGCTGTGATCGTTGCTGTTGTCCCTGGTGTACGCGGCAGGTGCTGCATGGTGTTGGTGTTGTCTGTGGTAAATAATAATGTCCCCGTACATCATCTGACGTGTCTCCTCTGGCTGCTGCATTTGGTGCTGCCTGTTGCTTAATGTTGTTGCTGCAGCTGACAGTGCTTATCGAAGACGACGACTGTTTACCGTTCAGCATTTTGGCGAGTTGGTTAGCCTGTCGCTAGGTAACTCAGCTCCTTCCCGCTGCTTGGTCTGTGATTGTTGTTCTTGTTGCAGCTGTTGTTGCAGGTGCTGCTGTTGTTGTTGTTGTTGTTGTTGTTGCTGCTGCTGCTGTTCGCTGGCACTCCACGGCGCCAGATTCTGCAGGGCGTTCAGTGAGGCGTTGTGGACGCAGAGAGGGTCAGGCGGAATAGGGTCTTGAAGGGTCTTGAGCATGACCTCGTGTTGGAGGGTAAACATGAATCGAGCTGCGGCCTGTCTCTCCGCCTCTCGCTCCTCAGCTGTCTGTCTCCTGTAATTAAGAACAGGAAGAGAAGATACAAAATATCATTAAACGTCCAAGATGAATACAATTCATTCTTACACTAAGGTAACTATGTGCACCAATAGCGCTACCTTGGGACATAATTGCAAGTGGAAAGGGGGATGGCTAAAATACAGAGATCTTATTTCATGGAGGAAGGAACTATTTTTAACAATAACAAACTTGTTTTGCCTTCCCAAAAATCTGAGCCGGTGAGGAAAAGTGGGAGGGGGGGGGGGGGGGGGGGGGGGGGGAGCTAGGGCACAGGTCCCACGTGTGTGTGTGGGTGAGGAAAGGGGGTGTATTGGTTTTGGCCTTTTATCATTTAGAGTTTCTTCTTTTACCTTGGAGTATTAGTTTTCGCCCAAAACATTAACCAAATTGTGGATACCATGAAGGGTATAAATGGAGTACTTATGAAGAATCTGTTATTGCGGATTGCGCCTTTGGGATCGGCATTGCGGTTTGGTTGGCACCTTTTTATACGTTTAACAACAGTGTTTCCGAGTAACAAATTGGTCGTGTCGAGGGCATGATGAGAATTTGGCAAGGCTAGGGGGTGACAACCCCGGGTTATTCACGGGTTGGCTCTGGGGGTTCATCGCACCGAGTTCCCGGCCTAAGCAGGTGTTCTCGGAGAAAAGGAAGAATCAATCAAAATCGTGTAAATGATGGAAGGTGTGGGTGAGCTCTTTGTGGTAGCGCAAACTCAAAAACTCAAGAAACATTTCGCGCGTGAAGGAATTTATCCACGATACAAATATTGCAGACAAAACTTGTGTCAGGAATAGCAGTAGAATCAGCCTGAAACCAACCTCTCATTACAGCCTGAATATTCGAAGTTCAGGTCCGTCATTATTTATACAAGTTCTAAGTTTCATCGAAACACTACACAGACTATACGAAAGTCCATTACTTCTGGTATCAAAACTAATGTGTGGTTCTGTACGCATAGAGATAGGGGCCAATTGGCGCTGCTTAACATAACAGTTAGCAGAAATTTGTGCTAACTATAGCAGAACAATCTGCTAACCTTAATTAAGCACTATTTCACAGCGTGTTTGTAATAACTTTTGCGCGCGCATCAAGATTTATATTGTTACGTCACTGATTTAGGCATATTTTCCCGCTAGGTTAAGCACAGCTTTTGCCGTGATTACTGCTTACGGGTCTTCATGAATTAGACGGAGGCTCTGTTAGCAGAAAATCTTGTGCTTAGCAGCACCGTGAAATTGGGACCTGATTTTCTTGTGTATTATTACCCAGTGCCAAGTTTCATTCCCGTTTATGAAAGTTGCCAAGGCAATGTGGTCGCTCGGAATGTGTCTGTGCCTCTCCACAACTCTAAACTGGCAAAAAGACATCTAAGGGGTGGGCTATCACGCACCACCATAAATATTTCAACCGTTTAGTTCTGTGCGTTTTTAGGCCACCAATATTTGGTTTACTCTGTTACTCCTAAATCAACTTTCCCCCTCGAAATCTGGCCCGTATTTGCGACCTCCTTCACCCTGTTTACTCAATCCCGGTTGGTACCCCTAAATGCCCCTGTTTTTAGCCTCTTGAGGGATCATAACACAGGGTTCTTGACCGCAGCCTGGGCGCATAAATAACACTAAGACGTACGGGGGAGCTGGGAGTACAGGTACTGGTCAGAAGAAAGTATCCCGTTGGAGGAACTTCAATAGACAATTTATTGTGCAGGTGTTCCGGTAAAATCTTCCTTTGAGCTATCAAATGATATATTTGTTTTACCAAAGGCAACAGTTGTATCACTCAAGACAAGAGCTGGAAACAGAATAATTTATTTTACTTTCAGGTTTTTGTTTGTTTGTTGTTGTTTTGTTGTCGATGACCATATTTTTAAAGGTTTTTAAAGGTCTTTCTGAAACGATCCGCTTCCAAAACCCTGGCAAAAGTGCCAAATTACATGTAAGTCCGGAATAGTACAATCGTTGTATTCCTTATTGTTCATGACTGTATCTATCCAAAAGTCCCACAGTCGCTGGCAATAACATTTCAACTAAAAGCAGCTTTACGATATCTCAATTCTACAGTAGATTCACACTCTTTATGTTGTTGGAGAAAGGATGATGTAGTCCTAACTGGTGGTTTTAAAGTTGTTAAGAGACTGTATTCTACTGAATCACACAATAGGTCAAACGTCTCTCTAGGATCAGACATTGATCGAGCATGACGTCATCAACACTCAGCCAGGAGTTTTGATCAAAATTCCCCAGAGAGAGACAGATTCAAACTAATTCCTCTAAATTTAGGAATTGCCGTATAGTTAACGAAGGGTGGTCTTCCAGCCATATTGTGCAAGCCTCTTGTTTTCCTCTTCTAAACAAAATCAGATTCAACTCGAGTTGAAGAAAACTTGCCTACGGCGTCAAGGACGTGTAACTTTCTCGGGCAATCTGGCATTTATCTGCTCTCGGTTAACTCTTAAAACCATTTACTCTAATTGGAAACCCACATTACACTCTGCACAGAATCAACGCGGACAGACCAAATAATTCTGGTCAGCTTTGTTCAGCACCTTGTGAAATGGATCCCCGGTATGAATAACTCTGTTTGCTCGAAGTCGGTATAGGAAAAAAACCAACATGACAGACCACGTTCATGCAAACCTACAAGTACAAAAGTCTCGAAAACAAATATATTTCATTTATGGTAACCATTTCAGCGCCGTGTTGTAAATTTGACAGAAAACAGGTTTACCATGTCTCAAATATAGTTCCCAGTTTTGTTATTTGTAAGTATTTCCAACCAGCTCTCCAAGCTCTCGTTTTTCTCCGAATGGATTTTGCGAGGTGTTAAAATGACCTAAATTGCATTAAATGACCGCATAGCAGCTTAATTTGTTTTGTTGCGACTGGGGGTTCGAACCTCCCCGTGGGACACGTGCTTGCATCTATTGCTTTGGCGTTTGAAACGCTTATCTCATGCACCAGGGTGTATCTTGGAATTACTTGCATTTGATAAGCATATTTCTATTGTTTAGCAATCATATTTGAGCTCAACAACTCTGTGAAATTTGGCTGTTGGCATGCACCTCATTGGGCTGTCTATGTGGGAGTTTTCTCCCCAGGGGCGGGGAGGTAGTGCTGCACTATAAGGGTCGGTGAATCAGGAATGAATGACAGCCTACTAGTATTAGGTGCTAGAAAAATCTACCATTTTAGTGTATTTGTAAATCCCAGTTTAATCAGTATACATCCTTCAGTAATAACTAATATTCTTCCCTGGGCGAGGAAAAGCCAATTTTTGATTGTATTACTATTTGTCCCATTAAACTATTCTTAGTTTATAAGGCAATTTCATTTAGTAGATCTCCTTTTTAAGCGTTTGTCAGTGTGTAATTACCGGTCGGAAGAACGCGCATTCCAAGCTTTGGAATGATAGAAAGAAGAATCAATATTCCAAAGATGCTCGTATTTTTTTATTATTTATACCGACAACCTACAAAAAAATAAGCTACTGATCGAATTAAAGAGTTCACATAAACGTTCGTTTCGACTACAATGTTCAACAATATTCCACAATGAAGTCGTTGTTTTGTGAAATAATTTTCATTTTCTCCGCCGTTTTCTGAACTAAGTTAGTCCATTCATATTTCCAATATAAATATGCACGGCTGTACAGTAGGCCTATTTTGAAAAATAATGCAAATTATTTCACACATTTTCTAAAAAGGGCGCGCTCAGATGTGCGGGCTTGTAGCCGAATTCTTCCAAAACTATCAATTTCATCTTTACTGACTAACCTCCATTTTGTCCGTCGGTTCTGGAACCATGTCTTAACCTGGGCGTCCGTCATCTTCAGCGTCTTAGCCAGCCCGGCTCGTTCGGCCGAGGCCAGATACTTCTGCCGGTGAAATCGCTTCTCTAGTTCGCAGATCTGCAGGCGGGTGAAGGAGGTACGGGGTTTCTTACGCTTCGGCGGGTTTCGGTTCTGGTATGGATGACCCACTCTCCTCGTTACTGAGAAAAGAAAATCAACTCCTTCAGTTTAATTCCCTCGGTGAAAAGCTAACAGCATTTTCTAATACATTTGTTTAACTTCAAATACTTAGTATTTTGTTTTTAGCGAAAGTATGTTTCGCAAAAAAATGTTTTGAGCGAAAGATTGATCATGTCAACAAGATGAATTTTCTTTTTAATGCAAACTTCAATCATAGTTGGCAACTTCAAATTGGCAGCTTATTGACAAAACTATCCAATCTTTGAAAGATGTACATTTGAAATCGCATTACTTAAAGCTTTTAATTTGTTTTCCTGAAATATGTTACTAATTATGTTAATAAATAGGTCTCTTTTCAAAAATTTGGCGAAGCTTTTGGAGGATTGTTTTCCGCAAACATTTCCGTATTGAAATGAGTACTAATGTAAAAATATGTACTATATTCAGGGTGTATTTGTAAATTGTCTACAAAATAGTTGCACGAAGTATAAAACCGCTAGGTATTTAAATTTGACCGATAGCCACTGAAACGGCGAATAATAAAGGAAACGAGGCCAATAATCGGTTTTGGTTTGTCTTTGGAAATTGCCATCATAAATAAATCGATGTAGGCTTCATCGACTATTAATTAAGTATCCTGAGAATAACTGTCCAAATAACTGAGATTTTTTAAAATCATTTATATTCGTGAGAACAAAACCGAACTCGGATCGGAGAGAAAGAGAGAAAGAGAACTGACAACATTTACAGTTTTGTTTATCAGTTGGGCAGACCTACAAAGCTAACACTTCCCGAGGTGTCCTTTTCTAGCCATGAAATGTGTAATACTTTTAAAAAAAGTTTTAATAAAAGTTGTATGTGTTAGTTTTCACCTCTTGGTAAAATTTAAGCCTAATGACAAACACAGCCGTTTCTAAATGTCGGTGCTACATGTCGGTGCTTGTCGCCGCAAAATTCACCGGTATAAAAAATAATGTAGGCCTACTTTTCTTAAATGAAACTGAAAGGTCGAAGTTTTTGCCGTGAAAACGATTGCATTCCATTCCGTCGAAACGTTGTATACAAACAACAATTTGTATTTGTTATTTTATTTTTAGTTTGTTTTTTATTTCAGTTACAAAATATTTTAATAAAATAACTCGATTCGAACGCTCATTTGTATTAGGCCCGCTTAGGCCGGGAACTCGGTGCGATGAACCCACAGAGCCAACCCGTGAATAACCCGATTATTGAATAACAGATTATTTGTATTATCTCCAAAAACTGAATTTAAAAGTTTTTATTCGTTTTTCAATTAAATAATTGTGGGCTTACCTGTTAGTCTGTCCCTGGCAAGTCGTCGACTCTCCATCCACGGAAACATACTGTTGAACGGCAATGCCATGGGGCGATGCGCCGGCACCCGTAGTACCTTGCCAAGCTCGCAATGGCCCGTCAGGGGGCTGCCGCCGTGCACGCCGCGCGAAGACGCCACGGAGACAGAAGACGCTACGGATACCGAAGATGGTGCCGAGGGTGGGGATGAGGTAGGGGTCGAGATGGATGAGGGAGACGAGTTAGAACAAGAATACAGCACAGGAGAAACCTGGTGGTAAGGATGGACCCCCGAGCAACTGATATGACCGAGAGAGTACCGATCCACGTCCCTGGCTAGCGCCGGTAAGGTCTTGCCGTTCTTTGGTGCGGGAGATTTACTCAAGATCCGACTGATGCTAAACGAGAGAGTGTCAACGCGGTTGCGACGGTCCGACACCGGGCTACAAACTTCGTCCCCTTCCATGTCCATTCAGTCTGCGGTTACCACCTCGGGCGAGAGAAAGAGTAGAAAAGCTCGTAGAATCAGACGAAAGAAATCAAGTGTTTGCAAATCACTGGAAACTGGTAAAAGCAGGATTTGGCGACAGCTTGCAGAAGATTACTAGTCAAGAGGTCAGCTGTTCACCGTGTTCGCTTGGACTAACTTCCCTCTTTTTGACCGGCCGTCCGCGTATGTTTCCCCGTTTTACCCTTCTTCCAACTTCGAAGGTATTATTTGTGTCAACACACCATTGGCCATCAAATGTTGGATGATGGACACCGCGCAACGACTTGGTGATGCCATAAAACAGCGAAGACGATTATGTCCGCGGCACGTTAGACACACACCGTCACCGGGGGTGGCAAATTGGATCGCTGCTTCGATTTCATTATTACCCAGGATGCAACACGAGTAGGAGGAGGAAGCAGAGGAGGAGAAAAGGGCTGGTTTGACTGACCCGGATGAGAAAAGCAAGAGTGAGTGGTGTTGAGTGTCTCAGAAACAAAGGGGTTTGCTCGGGTTTGACGGAGTGTTCATGCTGTCCAGCTGAACGATCTTTGACTGCGTGTCAACTTGCAACTAAATGGGAGATGTTTTGCGTGTGGTGCACTATTTAGAACGCACAGAGTACTTCATATTTCTAGTTAGGATGCAATGGTCAGAAACAGGTGGGTGAGACAAAAGAGGTGAAAGAGATGCTGGGAATGAAGAGGGAAGGAAGATAGAAATGGCGTGAGTAAAAAAAACATAGGCCCATGGGGATTAACGGAGTAGGGTAGTGATGACGAGGAGGTGTGTATATGAGGGAAAGATATAGCCAAGACTATACTAAGCTTAAGAGAATAAAGTGGATACAGGTATTAAGATTAAGGGGATGTTGAAAATGATGTTCCAATACCTCATAAAGTGACGATGTTAACGGTGTGACAATGACGACCATGAAATCGGTTACAATGGCGACGACAAAGGCAAAGCCAATGACACAATTGTAACATGTAACGACAACGGTATAAATGTTGCTATAGAGACAAAATATGAGGATTTTCACTGCCTTACAATGACAGTAAAATAGGATTGTCACTCTCGGTAATAATACACTTCTAGTTTTTCCTCCAATTACCACGATACATCACCGTTAACATACAAACGATTGTTTTTAACTCGAAAGGTTCAAAAGTTTGTTTTCCGCGTGCGGGTTGAACCTGCGAGGTTGGCAGGTGAATTAATAATCCCGGCACCGCAGGTTTGAAGTCTTTGCCCTATACTAGTACTGCACCTCGTCAGACTAAAAAGTCTGTAACCAAAGATGTTTACTGCAAACACATGACACGTGGTGCTTTTTTAAAGGGTTAAACCAAGACAAAATATATTTGTTGGTACTTTTATTTTCTTAAGATTATAAGAAGAAATTGTTTTTCGCGATAACTGCTCACAAAAGTTGCCGTTGTGGAAATCGTCATGAATGTGTTTCTTCTAACAGAAAAAAACAATCATTAAAAACAGAGAAATATCAAAACCTTCCTGTGAACTCCCCACCCAGAGAGTATCTTTGGAGAACAAAGCGAAGTTGGCGTGGTTAACAATTGAATAAATAAACAAATAATTGGTCTCGGATACTTGCTTAGATATTTCCTTCCAAAGCCTCTTTATAATTTGATTGATGTGACAGACCCATGTCGACTTCTGACATGCATGACACGGAGGTCGTTATTGTTGGTAGAAAATGACACTGGTCTGTTTTGTGTTGTCTTCATCTCGTGCCATTCTCATAAATATTTCACATCGATTCTAAAATTATAAGACACTCCTTTGGTTTAAGAAGCAAGAAATCTTAAAACAATTTTGGCTGGGGGTGGTTAGCGGTTGAGGGTTTGGTTGGCCAACTTTCAATTAAATTCTTGAAATTTTTCGAATAACCTATGTCTGTGTTTTTTGTATTTGTTATTTATTAAACCATATTTAAATAGTGTTCAGACCGTGATCATTTACAACATGGTTAACTTTACAGTTACGGTATATAGGGGACAGCGACTTTAGTTCAAAGTAAACATTTTAAAAACCGACAAGTTAAATGTTATCGGATTTGTTGCCGTTGCCTCCATAACAAAAAACAAAGTATATAGAAATAAAAAACACAAAGAACAAGAACAATTTGGCATTAGGTTCTTTGACGACTCAGAATTGTTTGTCATTATACCGGTATAATTATAGGCCAACTGAAGGCTATATTTTCAAAGTGAGTTTTACCTCGTAATTTGCGAATAATACAATACTTTTCGTGCCCTGAATTCGTAACAATATCTTAAAACCAAATAATTATTCAACAAATGATATTTACATATTATAATCATTGACGAGCATTCAACACGCTCACTCAAAGTCCTTGATAGCGTTTCTGTATTGTATTGTTTCTGGTAATTGCAGTTGTATTTTGTTACAACGAGACAAAAACAAAGATTATTTATTTCATAGCCGCAAGGTCTTGTTCTCTCAAAAATGCAGCGTGCCTCGGTCTATTTCTAAGTCTAACGCTCGCGTCCTTCCCGTCAAAACTTAAAAAAATACACAAGAAAGAAGATGCAGACGTATAAGACAACGGCATCGGCCGACTTGAGATGCTCGATTCAGATAAAAGAAAGAGCTATTTATTCCTCGTAGTTAATTTAACACAGTGGAAACCAGGTGCAGTAATTTCATCGGGATAATGAAGGGAAGAGATCCCAATCTCAAATAACAGCATCCATTAAAAAATATAGGAACCTTCTGAGTCTAGCCTGCGGCTGCACGCGTGAGCTTACATAACTGAGGGCCCTTCATAAACATGATAAGATAGAAATGATGATGATGAGAGTAAGACATCAGGTTGGATGCTAAAGGGTTAAAGATCCTCCTGTATCTCCCCATCATGTCTTCATCACCTCGTGCTCATCCCCTCCTTCTTGAAGAGACAGACATACAACAGGAGATATACTGTGGAGTGGCGGTGCTTGAAGAATGAAGGACGGAAAGGGGGGGGGGGGGGAGACGGACAGATGAGAATTTCTCTTCGCAACTCAACGTGTTAACTCGTTAAGACGGCCTCGCTAGCTCACCCGCTCGCGTCTGTGGCTGGCTACGACAGTGTAATTACCTGTTTAATTGGCACCCATACCCACCGTACATACTCCCATTACGAACCTCAACTCATTCACGTATCCCTGAATCTCTCCTTCAAGTCAACCCAGAAAGTAGAAGAAAAGGAAGAATAAAACTAACCGCCGTTATAGATGAGAAAAATCATTCTAGTTAATCAAACCCGATTTCACTTCATTAGTTCGAATGAAATCCGCACGGCAATTGGCGGGGTTAGCGCGTGGCGAGAGGTCTTCCCGTGGGGCCCTGTGAGGTGTTAACTCGGCATCCAGGTCTAGGGGAGTCCCGCTGACGATTAACAAAAGCTCGCTGTTTATCCTCCTAATTGTCTTATTTTCCTCCCGTCAAATGGCAGTGTAAAAACAGGACTATACAAACCACCAGTGCAATAGGGGTTGCTGTACGGTAAGGCTTTGGCGATAAGCCCCGGTATTATAAAGGAAGCCGACATAAATGACAAAAAATCGCTGGAAATCGAGTCTTCTTTTACAAGATTAAGAGCGATAGATGGAAGACTTATGGGGAATAACATCACGCAGCCGGGCGTTATATGAATGGATTATCTATATAAAAAACATTCTGGTCTGGTGCGTGTGTAGCATGGAGTCAAGCCTCATCAAGAATTCATGAGGCGAAGATTGCTGGCCATCCGGCCGGGTTAACGCTCCCTACCAGCGGGGAAAGGAAAGAAAGCCGATACGACCCGCTGTAGGCAAAGCATCTCTCCAATCAGTGAAGGGAAAAAAATAAGAAAACCGTGGAGGGGAGAGCCGGGCGGAACACCGGCGAGAGAGTCGAGCGACAGCCGCGGACAGACAACCGACTCACGCTCCGTTTTCCTTTTATTTTCGCTGGCGTTATCCAATCGTTCACGAGCGAGAGGACAAGAAAATAGGCTCGGATCACACTTAATCTGTCATCGGTTTATCAGGCCGCAAACTTCATTTTGTTTAACGGCGGTGACGTTTATTACGGCGGAGCCCTCGTGTTTTCTCCTCTTCTCACTGTCTCTTTCAGAGCCAGCCAGCGTCTGTTAGACAAATGTTTAAGATTTTGAAACTCCGTGGGGAAATTGATACAGCTGAACAAAGCAAAGTTGGTTAAGACGGGGAGTAAGAAAATGCTCAGACGCGGTCAGCAGTATTTGATGAGTGATGGAAGTCCTTTCGTTTTATTGGCGTACACCTATTCACAGACGAGGCATAAATAAATAATTGGCTGCAGCTTAAAAAATAATGAACTAAAAACCCCGTACTCTTTCCCATGACAATTAAAAAAAAATTAATCGAAGCTGGCAGGTTTGTTTTAATAAAAACATACAAAAACATAATTAACCGTGTAAAACATTTAAATATAAGTGACAGCATTTTCAAAGGTGTTTAGCAATCATCCCCAAACTATGTTTAAAACTAGTAAAGTTAGTGTGTGCGTGTTTTCTGTCATTTTTCCGAAGTCGACTCCAGTCATCATTCCAATTCATCATTTTCCCTGATTCAGTTTCGACTTTCACGGCGTACGATCGGTAATTAAAAATTAATAACCCACCGCAAGAGCCGAACAAATATTTTAAACAAAGAGGGGACGCACTGCCTAAAACAATAAATCACTTGAATCATTTATGACCCAATTAATTCCAGAGGGAGCATTTTTTATTTCTGACATCCAACACTCTTTGTCACCGTCGCGAAGTGTTCCAGCGTACATACGTCTTGTAACCAACACGCCTCGCCTTGCACTTGTTAAGGAATAGATCGCCATTAATCACCATAAGAACAGCTCAGGCTCTGAAATAAACGGGAAAAGTCTCGTTTATGGTCTAATTCCTTTTTCACGATCGGGGCAGTGTTTTAAGGTTCAATAACCAATGCCAAATTTACATCGTAAAAGAAACGACTGAACGCTGATATACCATTAGTGCGCTTAGTATGACGGCGACATGCACGATCTTCGTACGGTAGCCCTTATAGGGTACAAGTCATTCTTGTCACGACATCGAAGTGTACTCGATATTCACGACGATGTTCATGTCCCTTAATTCTTGATCACCATAATTCGTTTAGGGGTACAGTTCCGTCTCAACATTGCATTTAGATCAACACAAAACAGGGGTTCTGGGCTTTCAGTCATACTTTTTAACAAAAATAACCCGAAAGCTAGACCGTCAACTTTATTTTCTACTCATTGTAGCCGATCGTGTTTATCGAGTATAGTTAACTTATACAAATCTTTGGAAAGCTTCGTTGACAGGTTGGGCGCACTATTTCAAACACCTTTGGTGACAGGCAAATTCGTCACTGCTTTATGGATGGGATAGTCAACTGACTCGGATTAATGCTCCAGCGGTTCTCGTATAATGACGGCGGCCAATTAAATCGCTAAATCGGTAACTGAATACATCGACTCGTCTAAGTAGTGAATGTGGGTTGCACTCCGAGTTGAAACCGTACTTTTCTTATCAGACCAGCGGTTTGGAAAACCAGCCAGTTAAGTTAAATGTTTCCCTGTCTGTAAACGTGAATAATCGGTGATTTGATGATAAGCTGTAATCACGAATGCCGTTTATGTCCGTTGCGAATCCCGCTTGGTGTGACCCTTACCCGAATCCCACTTCAACTGACCCCAATTCAACTCAACTCGAGCACCCCCACCCCCCCCCCCCCCCCCCCCCCCCCCCCCCCCCCCCCAACAACCCCGCAGTGTGTTCGAAGACTACAACATTTTGTAGACCTCTCGTCTTCCATGTTTCATTTCCAGCATTGGATTTCACGGCCTGTCGTTTATCATCTGAATCTGTTGAAATCATTAGCACGCGGTATGCACGCTCTACATGCCGGCTGTGCATCGCATACAGCATGACAACCCTACAACGAAATTCTGAGGCCTGATACGCTAACCCACCCCATGACCAACGCTTTGAATTCCCTCTCGTTGACGGATCGTATAAACACAAATCCGAGGAATTCTTCCATATTGTAAATACGCCCGGTCGGAGTTCATATGCACAAACAATAAAATTGTCGGGCTTTTTCGACTAAATTGGAGCGCGCAAGCCCGGTAGGGTGGCACATCCGTGACACGGCGGGTTGTAAATAAGACGCCGTTTACCAACTTCCGCGGCAAATTTATCTTGTTCCTTCGTTCCTCCTTATAAAGTCGCGCCGCGCGGTGCGAGGCAATCGAATCAAAGTGATAACATTCTCGTTTTCTATAAATGTTGATTTTGGACATTGTCTCAAGGGTAAAAGGCCAGACTAACCTCTCGTGTTTATCCAATCCATCAAGCTATAGCTATTCGATCCGCTGTTGGGAAGGAATTTAAAAAGTCGTAACTTTCGCTATCGAGCCCCAAGCCTGCCCAAACGTCTTGATCAATTAACATCTTACTTTTTTGTAATTTTCACCGTAGAGGCGGATTCCGAAGATATGGACCTGCTTTTACGATCTTTGGTAGTATACTGGAAGGGTTCAATCAAACAGAAAAGAGCTACATGTTCTTATTATTTGTAATGCTTCTTCATCTTCATTTCCATCATTGTGCAGGGCAACAGAACTTTAAAGTTCATGACGCCATTGGGTGCAGACAATGGACATTAATTGTAGGAGGCACGGTTGGTAGCGTGGCGGTCACGAGCTAGGGCAGGGGCAGCCTCAGTCTAACCGCGCACTGTTCTTGAAAGAAAGGAGTTCGATACTTATACATTAGCTTGTGTCTTCAGCTTTTACCGGATAAATTCACTCACTACACCAATTCCTCTATCCTGAGCTCTCTGTAATATTATATAAACAGTCATATTTTATCAGCGTAAATATGATAATTGAGGATGCGCTTGACTACGTCTTGGTTAGACGCGCACTTTGTTAAGTTGGCTTGGCATAGCTTTGCTACCCAAGCTAGCAATACGACTGAAGCAATACGTATATAGGACGGGAAGGGTACCCCATGCGCGTCAAGCCATCACGGCATACTCATCGAAGCATCAACGCCCCAAGTCATTCTGCCTCCTTGAATCATCAGCCAGTCACCATATTCGCATTAGGGCCCCCCTTGGGTCTCCCCTCCCCCTCCCCGGTCCGTACAGGTGCTCAATCACTGCCCGTTATTTCACGGCAAGCGGACCGCGACGGCGTGTTAGGGGCGCGTGTGCGCGCCGAGCGCGGAGGGGGTTTATACGCCGTGGAACAGGGGGATCTCATCGACGCGTCTGAGCAATTCCGCTGTAACACACTGGTGTGTCCGGTCGGTCAGCTAACAAATGATACCAAAGAAGAATGGGAAAAGACGAAGACATTGGTAAATGGAGCTATAATGGTGTTAGGGTAATTGCTGAGGGATGGAGGGATGTGTTAAGCTTTTCCTGAGTGGATTGTCGAGGGATATCACGAGAGAGAGGACTGATACAGCGACTAGGGGGACGAGACACGCGGGGCATCCCCATCTTGTTGTGGGTGCGGCAGAGGTACCAGTCCATGACTGTCATGAATACTGATGGCACCAAAAATAGACAGAAAAATAAATTGAAAACAAAAATGTTGATCATAATCTTGGATAACTCCCAATCAAAAGTCCGTCCTGGCGAGTCTACACAGGAGACCCTGAAAAAGAACGAGACCAGACCAGACGATTGGAGACAAGCCATACAAGAAACTTTTTTTTTTGAGGGGGGGGGGGGGCAAGCCATACAAGAAACTTTTTTTTTTGAGGGGGGGGGGGGGGGGGGGGGGGCTGGGGCAGACTTAAAAAAGAAGAAGACACATTTAAACAAATACATGTACGTGAAACGATAACAAAATAAAGTTGAAGTTGAAGTTACAGGTGTTTTGGCACCGTTAAAAAAGGCTTTAAAGTTACTATATAATTAGTGAATTTGTGAAAAAAAGGAGGCAAAATCAACATTGTGTGCCAGCCAACAACGTAGAGCGAGATAATGCCGTTAAATTGGTAAAGGCAATGAATTGGATGTTCCAAATTGGGTGGGTACGACTTAAAAGTATCAATTCATGCCATTATAGTCTGAATTACATACGGTCCATTACACCGATGTCGCACACATAGCGAAGTTTGACATTCAGGGATCCTTTCAATGCAACACAGCAATTTGAATTAATTTCTGCAAGATGTCGCCATTAAGACATTAATTTCCAGTAATCATTTCCCGGCATGTTAAGTCACACTCGCTGAAATTAAAAATTAATCTCTGTTGTAAAATACAGAGGGATATCTTGCATTGGATCACCAAGATGACAAAGTGGTCGGAAGTATGATTGAAAACGCTAATAGCCACTTGAAATTCATTGCACGACCATCAGCGGTAATAAAACAAGCGCTTGGAATCACTCGGGATTGTAAACGAGCAGCGATCATTAGGGGTTAACACCGTGCCGCACGGCCCATTTCCTCGCCTCGGTCCGCTGCCGTGGTGTTGGCACTAGGCCTACATCGACGCCAAGGTCTATATGCAAATGTTACAGCTCCGTACTCGGAGAGTGTGAAACTCGTTTCCAAAACAACACACAACGAATGTCTCCTCCACTTAAACTCTAATAACATGGAAATTGTTTTTTGATACTTCGAAAAAAATTGGGTCCCGGCCTATTCCAAAATCACAAAGCATAGAGGTACATGTATAGTCATGAATATGGAACGGGTTCACAGCTTGAAGATTACCAATCAAAATCCTAGGAAGCAAGTCACAGGTCGCTCACTGGCGCTATGAATAGAGACTGGAATTTGGTTTATGGATGGGAAAGTTTTAAAACCCGGTGTCGATATTTTGTTCTGTATACATTATTTCAAAGTAAACAAAGAAATTGGCAATGCAGGACTAAAACTGGCCACCTCCAGATTACGAGACCGGCGCTCTACCAACTAAGCTAACTTGCCCTATGTTGGCGGTCTTCAAAATTGTCAGTGTTTCGTTCGAGGGCGCTAGTCAGAAGTCATAAACACCAGAATGCGTGTGGCCAGGAATCACGCCCGATTTTCTTTCCAACTACGCCTAATAATTTCGCCGAAATATTTCGTCCCTCCCTAAACTTTCGTCTCTCCCAAATAAAATAGGCCGCTGACACTAGGATGTTGCTGGAGTAAAAGGAACGGAGTCGCACAAAACATATGTTATGTCGGCACGTTATACCGCAAAGAACATTGTACATGTAGTATAGTTCGGTATAGTGTTGAACCGTTCATTTTTAGCAGCGATGGATGTGTTCCCCAAAATGACTCGCGCGCTCTCTCCCCGCCCGGCTTCGCGACGGCCAGGTAAGGTAACCTCGATAGATGCCCGCCCTCTCTACTTTTATGGTTTCTAGGTTCTTTCCATTCCGTCTTATTTTATTCAACAGGGGGCGCTATCCAATAGTGCCGAAAAAATCTAGGCGGTACATTGTCTAGAATATCGCAAGAGGGCGACATTTATGTGTAGTGGCGAAACAAGATAATGATTCTATAATTTATAGATCATCCAGATTGAGGTTCTTATTGTTCTATGTGTCGGCCTCGACATCTAAATAAAACCTAGACATGACATGCTTTTTCAAAACTCTTATGAAAATTGATGATCGGCGTATGGAATGTGCAAGTACGCGAAACGCTCATCGCGGGCCCGGCGTGGCGTGCGCGGGAAGGGCGCACGTTCGCAACACGCGTGTGTTCTTTGACGCGGCCTATTTTCAGAACAATGACAACGATACAAGTATGCACATGTCGTGTTTAACTTTTACTATGCACACTGCATGCCTCTAGAAAACAGACTGGCGCCCTCTGTTGTTAAGGGGGACGCATATTCCTGCACCAGGAGCCAGGGCTAATTGGGTTCTTTATCTGTGTTTCAAATTCGCAGCTTTCATGGACATCCGTGAAGTCTGGCAACAAAGAAAATAAAATACTACCAGGGGGCTTGGATGTCGGTAAAATTGTACCCTCTGTTTATTTGCATTCGTGTAAAGACGTTTCAATTCACAACCCGCTGATGTCCCACAAGACGTTCTCAATTGAATGTTAAATCTCCAGCCAAAAAAATGCCAAAATTGCCGGCAGGGACAGTTTCGGGTTCTATAAAAAAATATAAAAACAAAATCTGGTTCAAAAGATGTTGGTTGCGGAAGTGACAACCACATGGCGGATATGATTTCGACTCAAAGGAGTTTATGGTTGTGTCGAGTATGTATTACGGAAACTTATGCCACTCTTGTAGTTCGGGACGGTAGCTTTAGACAATGTTTATTGGTGAAATAAGTGAAAAAGGTGAGGTATCATTAATACTAAACAGTTATCTCTCGATAAGAGATTCATTCTGCTGAATGATTTTTTGGCAATTAATTAACCCATACGTCCTAGTCATTCATTTCGTGGTACAGTTCCATGTATATCAAAATACTACACAATTCTCATAGGCCAGGTGCAGTCGTTTATTCAAGTATGTTGTAGTATTAGATGACGTTCTATAGGGTTAATATTTGTATTTTCCTTTTAACCACCTCTTTCAAATTTACAAACCAAAATCAGAAAACCCGGGATACGATAAAAGACATGAATATGGAGTTACGGTAAAAACAACACACATGCACTCAACAAGAAATAATGTTTTATATAATACGAAATCTGAGTCAAAACCGATTTATAGCATTTCCTTGCAAACTGACCGCAAATAGGTTTGCAAAGAAGAGTACGACAATTTTAAATTATAATTTTGTTCTGCAATAGAACACGTGTCTCTCATTCACAGCTGGGAGTCATAAACTTTCAATTAGCTTCAGCTCCGCAGAGAACAGTCGTCATAAAAACGTATACCAGTATCCCTTGGAGGGTGGGGAAAACCAATGGTATGCCCTCGGATACGTGATGTTAGGTTGTTTTTACTCTGTCTACAAAGGGTATTTAGTTTAACACCATCCCTGCCCTCCGAAACGGTGGGAAATCGTTGCCGTTGTTCAATGTTCAAGTTCGCGCGTTTAACTGCTTCTTCCGTTTGACGCGTAACGGGAGATGGACTGGTTCTAGCGTGTTGCATTCTACAAAATGGAGAGTGCGATCAAATGAAAATGATAGGCAGGTGACGAGAAGAAGAAAAAGGGAATAATAGAAAAGGAGCAACAATTTCGAAACGTGTCGGGGAGAAATGACAGTTTGCTCCTGGGCATGCGTGGTAATGGCGCTCTGGAATCAATTACGTATCGCGTGACCGCCTTTCCGAAAGTGTCAAAACGTCACGTGCCGCGCACTCTCTGGCAATGTTCTGCCTTCTTTTGGACGCTGCCACTACTGTTTCTTATTTCGTGAAGCCTGTTGAAATCTGACAGGCTGTCAGAAAAAAAACTCTCTCGTCTAGGAGAAATTGTTTTTCGCTGACTAATTGCAGTTCTGCATGTGTCGATGAAGCCACGTTGTGCAGGTTTTGTTTGCGCGGTTATATTTTCTCGGAGCGAGTTTTACTTGTGTTGCTGACGTCATGCATATACGTGGATATCGGTGAGAGATTTAAGCGGGAGATGTTTACTCAGCAAATAATCACAAATCTGTGTGCGTGTTAAACGGTGTGTTTGTGTTTTGATTGACTCGGTAATCGGTAGCTTAACTCGTCGGATAATGACTTTACAAAGATACACTCGCCAAGTAATATGTGCTTTATAGAGGCGTCTTGACCTGATCGCGTGAGGTCAATTGATCAGTTTGGTTTGTGACCCGACAGTAGCCCCCCCCCCCCCCCCCCCCTTCGACACTTCACAGGCCATTACCCCTGCAAGAGGTGTCATCACCCCTCCCACGGAAGAATTAACGAATTTCAAGCATTTGGCCCAGTAAAAATAACAAGAAACATCTTGGTCGCTTGACACGATTATTTCTTGAATGCTGATAAGTGCAGAGAGAGAAGGAGGAACGCTAGAACAGAAGCAATACACGGGGAGGCCGACGTGTGTAGTAGTGTGTGGTCTGTCAACCGACGACTGTTTAAAGTGCATAATTAAATCACTGTTTTCAGGGAGTTTACAAAATGTGTTTATTTAAAAGCCATTTGTATTGTGCTTATTTGGGTAAGTCTTTTCTCAAATGAGGTCAACTTTTCCATATACTATTAATTATAGATGGATCCTACATTACGGTGACAGTACATATGCCAATTAAGACATGACAAAAGCAAAAATGTCGTCAAAATACGTGTACTTCAAATTGGTAAATCGATATTTTGATTATAAGCACTGTACACGGATTAAAATGATGACATCATTTCAAAGGCATAACTTAGAAAGCAATCGATTTTAATAACGATAAACCAAATAATCGTAGTGTTATGCAAAACATGGAAATCCGTGTTGGACATCCAGGACATGTTTTGCTTTCAAATATGTATCAAGTATTCACTTTAGAGCAACAAGGCGTGGTCACGTGATCAACTGCAGTGCATTATGGGAAAGCAATACGGCCGCCATTGACGCGACTCGGAAAGGCCATTTTAATTTTTCAGCATGTATGATCATTAGAAAATGAAACAACAGGAACTTCATAACTGTTATCCCCAAAATACCCAAATTTAAATTGAGTTAACTACAAGAAAACACGCATTGCGAAACGATTTGAAGGACTGTTGATGCATCAGCCGTCGGAGTAAATCTATGAAAGATTTGCCAGTTTAAATGTTGGTAAAACAGCAATTGTGCCAAACTGCTGAGTGAGCGGTCGTCATTACGGCGTTATTGAGAGAATTCTGTTTATTTACTCTGTCACTGCAAAAGGACGGATGGAGGTTTTTTTTTCGTTTTTTGATCTGTTAGCTTTCTTTAAATCACTCTGTCCTCCCTCCCCCTCAACCTCACTCAGTCAGCCGCACGGGCAAGGTTTAGTGTTTGAACTCGGGTATCGAATGTTTAGTGCCGCGTCCCCCGTTCAGTGTGCACCAGCCACTTACCGCGGGCGAGCCCTCTAAGTGATTTGTTGTCGAATGCCAGCGCGCGCCACTCGAGAAGTCAGCCTTGCTTGCGAAGCGTTGCCTCCCATTCCACTTGGCTCAGTCACTCGCTGCCATTAGCATCCACACGAGAGCTGTACATACATCCCCTGTCTTCCCCTTGGATAGGCAGACGTGGATGCATGTACTCGTCATCAGACAAAAATAGTGTGCTGCCCCGACTTGCCTCTCGGGGGAAATCGCAGAAGCGGCAAAGTTGTTGCAATTTAAGATCAATGTTATTAAAGTTAATGTCAGCGTATAAATAAAATGGGGTTGAGATGTGATTTACCCAGAGCAAACATCTTCGTCTCGGCGGGAGCTACCCCCAAATAACGATCATCCTCAGTCAAGTGTCTCGATTTCTCACAGCAGACGATGAGGGCGGATAACAAACTCTGAATCACAATCCTCCAAAAACTGAGCAAATAATCTTGGATCTTGAGTAATCAGTAATCAATTGACATAGCCAAATCAAGACCTCGTTCATCCTCCATTAAATGCTGAGGAGAATGCATGCGATGTGATTCGAGACTACGACACGGCACGAGACCCTTACTTGCAGTGCGAGTCGTATCGTTTACACGAGATTAAGCGAGTGCATTTTTTTTTACCTGGCGAGCGATTATCAAAACAAATCTCTTTCAGCTTTACTCTCGCCGATATTCAGCGCGCAACTGGGCCAGAATACCCGGGAATATGGGGGCCAGGCATCGGCGACTCATCAACACTGTGCTTGACCTGCTGGAGCGCGTATCGAGCTCTCTCCCGTCCTGGCTGATCTGCAATTCATCCCAGGATCGTTTTCCATCGCCGCTCGGTGGGCAACCGCGTTGTCAGTCAATCAACTGAAGAACAAAAACTTTCGGGAGAATAAATACACACAATGTTCCCGGCTTGCGTAAATTTATATGGATCATTGTCAGTGACAATAAAAAACTATTGCAGCAGTCGGTATCAATACCATCACTTTGCATCCTATTTTTCACTTGTTTTATTAGACCATGGAGCCGTCTTATTCCTCCATGATTAGATGGAACTAAATATCATTATGAAATTACAAAAGTATTACAAAAGCTAAATTTTCGAAGAAGTGTCAGTCCAGGGGTTCATTCCTTCAAATACCTAAATCACAAAATATTCCAAACTGAATATTCCAAACTGTCTATAATTCTTGTTGACAGTGATAGAAATTATCCTACTGTCTCCTTGCGTGCAAAACATTACACCTCTCCTGTTATTAGCGTTATGTCTGGTAAATATCTATTACAAATGGTGTCGGTCAAATAAGTGTAAATGTTCGTTGCCTGGGGTCAAAGAGTTGACCTGTTGATGGGACGTTTGCAGTCGATTTTAGGCGCTCGAGGATCGACAGCGAATTCATTATCTCGGTACTTCTCCGTTCTTCCTGCTTGGTAATAATCTCCGCTCTTCTCTCGCGGTTCGACTCAAATGCAAACGGACGGCTTAATGTATCGCCTCGTCACAACTTAACAAATTAAGTGCACGCATCGGCACACGGGAAAGGAAGGGGGTGATGGGGAGGGGGGGGGGGGGGAGGTTGGTAAAGAGTGAGAAACGGGCTGCACGAAGTGTCATTTGTTATCGCGACTTTAAATAGGGAGGGTAATGATACCAAAACCGTGTCTGGCTTGAACCTGTTGTCGGTGGAGACCAGGGGTATACCTCGACCGGCGAATCGGATTATGAGTCCCGGTCTCCCGGACACTCTCGATCGAAGAAGCTCGGCCACCCTGAGCGAGGATTGATGAAAAGTCAATTTGGAGTTCTTCACAAACAAGGATGGGACTGTAAGATGGCGCCCCGTACGTCCTGTGCGGTGCCCGACGCTCAAGTGCCCATAGGCCTGGCCTGGCGTCCCCCTCTGTCCTTCTTAATACACCGTCAGTTTGCGGCCTCTTTCCCAAACCTCAAGCATCCCTAAATCGATCCATCACCCGGACTATATCCTCATATCCCGGGTTTTTACCATTGATGGTGCGTTTTATATGCACATTATCTCCCAACTGCTTCGGCTCTGGCGAGGAAATTACACTCATCAATTACACTTGGTCTTCGCGACTTCTCAACAATAATTAGATCCCAAACACAAGACTAGCGTACGTAATGCCATCGCGCGCCGTGTTGCGCCCTTATTATGAGGCTGCCCCCGTAATCATCCGCACGAATTAATGGCTTTCAATATCTCCAATATGTTGCAATTGGTGTGCTGAGTTGAAATATCTGCCATATTAAACTGCGTGTTGGATCTTTCGGACCCGACGCTATAAACAGTTTCCGCGAGGCTCTCATTATTCAACAGGTTAATGTGCACGATGACAATAAATTATTATTCAGTAATGAATTACGTTTGGTTAACACAAAAATCAAAAAGGAAAGCTTTATACCTTGGCGTTTGACAGCAATACGCCTAAAAGAGTTATTCGCGTTTTATGTTTAGTTTTTATAAAGTAATGTGGTGACACATTCTGCGCTTTTTACACGCATAACTTTATTCAGCTGAAAAGTTCGTGAAACATCAAACACATTGGTCAGGACTTTGTTTTACCGCCGACGAACTTAATATCTTACACCTGCTGTCTCACTGGTCCTATCTTAAGCGACCTCCGGAATTTTGTTAATTGATTAATATGCCAATAGTGATGACCTAAAGCCTAATGGTGGATGTCCGGTGTAAATATGTTATTGTGCTCTGTCTGTGATGTTGTACGGGCCCAACGAATTAAATGCATTTCTACGCAGAAGGTTTGGGAGGTACGTGTCATTTTCATACCGTGACACTTTGAAGATCACGCACTTGCCAAATCAACATATCAACATATCTCCTCAAATATGTTGACTTGTAATTAAGCCCACTTTAAGACTGTGACTTATTTAACCCATTCTGCAGTTATTTGTACTTTGATTCATCTGTCGAAAGAAATTAGGTGTTTACAAGGAGGTATTTTCCGTTTCAATAATTTTGAAATTAGAGATCAAACCAATAACAAAGACATTAAGTACAGACTACTGAACATTTCCCGTGACTCAAGGAACTATATATATTGAAGAGAAGAACGAAGAACTTGACGACCTCACGGTTACTCATCGACTATTTCCACCCCAAACAATAGCTCGTTTCTCGTTCCAGACAAGGCATCTCTCTGTTGAAACCTTCCTCTCAATATTATGCTGACTTTCTAACCTGTTCATTGTCTGAGATACCCGATATCCAAAACTGATAAAGACAAAAAAAATCAGACATAAGAGACACTTCCTTTTTTTCTTTCTTTCGCTACAGAGGAGTGTCTCAGTCAGTGGGTCTCAGTCCACATACCCCACTCGGGGCTCGATTTCTCAGCGGAAGTTTTAACATCCTTCACTTACTTAACACCCCCCTCCTTGCCCTCCCCTAATGTCATCACCTCTAGCAGATATCGCTATTGTCATTGTTTGTTCTGCCTGCATGTTTCTCTTGTCTATCCTGAGTGTCCGAGCCTGCAGTCTTGACGGCTTCCCTGACCATCGCGGCCTTGCGATTGTCACACCTCGTGAATTGAGATTGTCACACCTCGTGAATTGTTGGTTCTATAGTTTAAATAGAGAAATTTGGTTTGTGATAATTCCCAAATCATCATCATCAAGATCAACCTTCAGTCATAATTTGAGGGGTGGAAGGACTTGATATCCTGCCGTCGCCCACGGCTCAAGGCCCCGTCTGGCCACCCGGCGCCGTTCCAGCCTTAAAACAAAACAAAAGAGCCTTTCTGCTCAGCCATGGATAACTTGACTCGAAGTGTAATCAATTTGACAAAATTCGAAGGAAACTCGGGTTTCAATCATCAGCTGTAAACAAAAATAATAATTTTGTAAAACCTTTTTCCTGCATGTTGCAGATTTCAAATTAAAAACGCCATAATTGAACTTGTATCCTACCTATCTGTGACAAATATACTTTTGTTTTGTAGAAAGAAAGTTGCTGTAGGCCTATTAGGCTGTTTCACAAAAAGGGGTTTGACATGATTGTGATATTTTTGGTATTTTTTACTACAGTTAACCTCTAAAATACCCCGTATATATAATAACAAATACAAAGCACCTTCACCATTTAAGCAGTGCAATAAGTAACTGTGCAGACACCAATACAATATCATATTGTATCTTTAGTCTATATTACTCTACAAAATATGCTCACACTTTCGATCGACCAAACCGAGTTTTCATGGGTCAACATGCAAAAGCACCTTAAAAGCACCCAGTTCTGCGTTATACGTTTCACACCTAATTTATAAAATGACCGCGGCAAAATGGTATTAAATCTGTATTTCCATCATCTTTTTTTCTTAAAGCTTTCAATTGACTTATTTGTTTCCCGCAATTTCTCGTTATAGCCTGTAACTCGTCTGTCGTCGTTTTCTTCTGTTTTGAATCTTGGTTCCTGCATTCCGAGAGGCGGGACAGCACCGCATGCAGGCAGCGGGCTCTCATGGGGCTAAATGCCTCTCGGTACGACCCCCTCAGCCCGCCTAGTTCCCCCAAATCATTCATGGTGTTCGTAAATATGTTTTCTATATATTTTTTTGTTTGTGTACGTGTGATTTTGCTCTCGAAAGGCAGGAGAGATACACTTACCCCCTTTTGAAGAAATACCGTGAGGCATTCACACGCTGAACTTGTAAACGTGTAAAATGTTGGGGCAGGAGGTATTAAGGGGGCTACAACTAAAGACTCATAATACGAGGAAACCTTTTGTATTTGGTCAAGCCGTTGAGGTTTCATCCAATTACAGTCAAAATGCCACCTGAACAGACCGTAAGTACTTTGTTTTGCTGATCTCAAATTGCGCCAAAACGGTTGCTAAGGGCAGAGCAAACCTAAGCCATCTCAGTGTTGTTTTTCCGCGCATGCATCTTTGATCAATGACGTCCCAGGCTATCTGCACAACAACTTTAAGTTCTTAGACTATTCACTTCTCATTATTGAAAGCTTTTTAAAACATTAAAATCTAACCGATAAAGAGCACAATAATCAGTAATAACAAGGAGAAATAATGATGCGCATCGATTTAATTTCTCCACCAAAGATGCTTCATAAATCCAACGACCAATAAATATTAATTTGCATCGAATTTCAGGGAACTTGTATAAAACCTAACCTAACCAAAATAATGTTTAGCGCGGCCATCAGAGTAGATGGATCCGTAATGACCGCAATGAACTAACGAGGACGGTCTATGTCTGATGTGACGGCAATGCAGACCACCATACTCTCGTCGATGAGACAATATTGGTTTAGCCTAGGTATAATGGTTGTGGTTAGCCAGTTTTACGGATGATTAAGGTTATCTTCGGTCAATTTGTGACTGCCGAGCGACTGACAGCATAATGTGTAATTTGTTCAATAGTCTTTTAGGCTCGTTTAACTTTGACGTCATCACAAAGTGCTGATATTAACACTAGTGTGTAAAGACGTCAAATCGTGCCTTGACTATGTTTCATTACATTTATTGGGTTTTGTTTTTGACGAACTCAAGTTATAAAGTACTGTTTGTAAAATCCAACCCGAGGGATACCTTAAATCCAATCAGTCATTCCTAGCTTTGCATCGAGAACTAATGGACCGTATACAGTGGCGTAAAAACAATTAACTCCAGCATTTTCCCGTGAAAGTTTCTTAACTCTAGCAATTTTGTCCAATTTACGGATTCAGTGTGGAATTGCCATTCCTCACACAATTAAATTATAACCATAACAATCCACAATCCTCCAACGTTAATATGATTTTCTCACACTATACATAAAGTTAGGCTTTTAATACCAACGTTCCTCACACACCTGAATCATAAGTTGAGAGTTTTATTAGCCTACAAATACAAATCAAATCATCCCTAAACATTACAAGATAATCCGCCATATGCGTCTATCGCCCGATATCATAACCTCTATGTCATAACCAGGTCATTCGGCTGTAATCAGGGTGAGATCGACATACTACCGGAAACGTTAGTCCTCTGCCACGAGACACGGGGTCAAAGGTTAGTGAAGTATTATTAGATGGTTCCCAGTCACCACATCAGTGACGTCGTTTCGAAAGTTGTCAATGACTCACAATTATTGTTATTGTTGCGAGAGTAAAACAGGGTTTCAAGCGTCACTCATATCAATGTTGCATGATAAGTAAACAATTCTCGTAATCGGTGGAAACAATCGAGACGTGCACGGCGGACTGCACGAAGCGAGCAAGTGGTCGGTACCCGGTCAAGGTTGAACCGGGGGATCTCGGGCCAATAATAGGCCAGTCAGCGGTCAAGAAGATTTCCTCTTCCGATCAGAGTAACCCCCTGATTTCACAGAATGGGCTACTACGATTCAACACCACAGACACGATTATAGGGTTCAGCGGTTGAATTTATTTTGTTGTGTTGAGCAGGGTGTGTAGAGTTCAATAGCCGACAGACAATATTAGCGTAATTGGTCATTGCCTGTTATCTCAAACCCGGCAATATCTCCACATAATTTGAAGTTCAAGGTTCGTACACCAGCTAAAAGCATCTCGAACCTTTTATGGTGGCGATGCAGAAAATAATCTTTAGCTTATGAATTTGTTTTGGTCAATTTGCAGGACAACCATCTTTATCAATTGCTTTAGAGAAGCAAAAAATGTTTTCTCTACAGATATTTGAGGTCGTCAGTATAATTCTGGGTATAGTGTCCGCCAGTGACTTTAACATGCGGAATCCATGATTCCAACTCGGTCGCAGTAGTTTCCAACACGTCACTTACTATCAAAATAACTGTTTACTTTCCGTAAAACCTATCGCTAACTAAAATTGTGTAACTATAGTTTACTGCCTGAACCTTGATTTAAAAACGTTGAGCAAGCATTTCCTAGTTACCACGGCAGCCAACTGAGTGCATACATCTGCAGTTGTGCCCATCTGTTGCCAATAACCTGTGGGTTTTTCGGTCCGCCCCTTCGCTTATCTCATATTATTGAGAACGCCTTCAATCTGACACCAATTAGCCCCCCTTCTTCCCTATTATTTGGTTATTTCAGCACCCCTTCAAGCCCCAGGATATTTTGTTTTATCTCTATCTACCCCCACTGCGATGAATGCTCAACAGAAGCAAGGACAAGAAGTAGGAAGGATGTGAAGATTTTGGAACTTAAGGTAACAATGGCTGAACACACGATCAGCTATACGTGCGATTTTACTTCATATTACTTTAAAGCAATGTGTGCTCACTATTCCACCGTGAAGACACGGGTCGCAATGTATGGACTGTTTCACTTAATACGGGAACTCACTTCAAGACAAAAATATGTTCACGTCTCCAGTTAAGTTGTGGGGTTCAACGTGCCCAATGATGGCCACCTGACGCCCTCTCATTGCGGCCAGTCACGAAAGAGTCATCAGTATTCGTGTATACGAATCACATGACAAAGTCCTGGAAATCATATCCATCTGAACGGGTTTTGTAAGTCCACACCGTTGCGTGGGCACACGGAGTGCACCAATAATGTAACCAAAGTTTGAGTGTAAATTAAAACACGTCACTGAAGACAAAATAGCAGTATCTAACTTTTGCCATAAAGTAAACTCTAACATGGTTAAGTTGCAAAAGGGAATGGTCTTGTCTTGGTGGTACTTGTATATTTTAACTGACGTTTATGGGATATTCTGTTTTCCCATAAAAACAAAACAAAATCGTTATTGTTCAACACAAAGCAGCTGCGATGCAAAAACATGCATGACTCCATACAATTTCTCATCATTTTATCTAAGTATTATAGTTAATATTTAGAAAAAGTTAATTAAGAGGGCCTAACATTTCAATCTTAACAAGATCTTCTTCAGAGAAAAAATGGCTGTGTACACGAAACAAACTTTAGAAAAAGTGACAAAATATGAACAACCCCCAAAAAAGCTTTGTTACCGCACCTCACAAAAGAACAAACACTGACTATCACTATCTGCGGTAACAGTCATGTTAAAACAGCCCTGGTCGTTCTTGTGCTCGACTCCAATACGTTTTACTATCACCACCAACGTTGACGGATCATCCTAACGCACGAGATCGGTGGGGTTTTGTAACCCCAGTTTCCATGACAACTTGTTTACGCAGAAGGTACGATTAGGTCAAGAGAGATCAAGTACAAAATCAGCTCGACGAGTTATACAAAAAAATTACACCAACAAACACTCTCACGAGGTCAAAAGATTTGAACCCAGTGGTAAAAGGACTTTGAATTACTCGAAATTGGTATTGTTTTAAAGAGTATCCCTCACTACAAAGACAAAATTATTCACGGTCAATTGGTAACCTAGATTGATGACGTCATTGCTGTCAAAGATAAATTACATTAACCTCTACACAGAGATTATAGCGAATAATAGAAATGGTCAAACACGATTCGAACATTTGTGTTCAGCAAAGGTATGTTGTGACGATAGCGGGCAATAAAGATGTAATTTTCCGATGACCAAGACTTGGTACACGGGTTAGCAAAAATTTAGCCTAGTGCTCCATAAACTACTTCAAAACGAGACTCAATTGGCAGACCCACCCGTGGCGTAGCGATATCTTCCTAGCCTCCCCACCCGTGGCCTGTTTTCCAATCCTGCCTGGGCCCGACATGAGGATTTGGTTTTCAGTCCCTAACTGATTCCGTGGAATGACATTCCAGAGAAACCTCTACCTCCATGGAGAAAATTAGTCTTTTCTCATCTTCTTTCAAGGGACTCCACTAGAAATAAGTGGAAACACTATAAATGGACGCCGAACTTTATGATTCCTCGGTTTCTCTTCTATAGCTCCCGCTTTCCACATAATGTTACTCACAAGAATGGGAGTAAAGAATCCGTACGTTCCAATGAAAGAACTTAAGTATTGTGTGTCGAGCAAAGCACCTTCTAGGGTCACCTCCCAAGGGTCTCGTGAGCCACATGGGGTGCAGACAGACATTAAGAGGTTGTCCCATCCAACCCGCTCAGGTCCCTGCTCCGCGGTGTGCCCTCCTACTCCTCCCATCTTGCATAACTGCAGGCAAGTTGATGGGTCGTCCGAATTCCTTCCATTGGTACGGCCTCTTTAGGCACAATTAATGAGGCCGTAAATTGCCACTGTCTTATCAACCGACCTTGGGTGATTTACCGTTATTGCCCCGGGACGATTTACAAAATACCGCGGGGCCGCCTGACAAATAAAACGAAAAGAGACCCGCTAAACAACACACATTGTGCACCTATACCCCAGATACGACAACAGATGCAAAGCGTCCAAATGGGTTCAAAATGACACCGGTGTATTATAATAGACACACTAATATGAGATCTGTGCTTTCACTTGTTGGGATTGTCTCTTCTTCCCTTGTACATACACTGGTACCGAAATTGACACCTTTAGGCATTCCTCCATGATCAGTAATAAGTCTGTGATAAGACGATCCTTCGGATGAGATGCTCAAAAGCTAGATTAATGATGGATGTGACAAAGGTTGTCTGGGCAAACCAGCTGAGTGAGACTTTCCGAACAAATCCACAGTTTATCTTGCTCCCAGCGTTCTCACAGTTCCTTGCTATAGCCCCCCCCCCCCCCCCCCCCCACCCCCCGGCCAGCAGCAGCTTTAAAGTCGGTTGCTTTTACCGGCTGTGACCCGCATGACCACAGCCAATAGGGTTGCTCGTTACGCACGATCTGACGCTAAGTATTCGCCGCTAAAAGCTTGTCGATTCGCCCCATCCCGGTTTCGGCAAATACTCCCATAACTGGTCCGTATACACACACAAACAGACAGCCTCCCTAAATGATAGCAACACGACCGCTGCATAATAGCGACTGTTGACTCGGCTTCTTTTATGAGTCATTTTCTCCGGGTTCATTCGCAATCGGGCGACGGGGGTAAACACGCTAAATGGGTTTGGGGGCGCGGGAAAGAAGCGTTCCTGTATAGATTTGGCTGCAGAGAAAATAGGTTAATTGAGATGTAACGACGACTTTAGGAAGACTTTTAATGACCGTGAGTCCCTATAATACACCCGATTTGACACGATGTTTGAGGGCATTCATACGGTTGGTTAGTATTTTCCCATGGCGCTTCTCAAAAGTCACCGTTTTTTCAATTTTCATGCAGACCGAGAAACGAGGACGTGTTCAGTCTCTTATTTTGATCTTTTTATGTGGTTTAGTATGTGGTTTAGCTTGAGAACGAGGGCGAGGTGCATGGGGTAAGATTTAAGATAAGGGTTGTTACATTTTGTGATCACTTGTTCAGTTCTTATCTCAGATCTAAAGACGAACATCATTCCTCGTCTTGCCATCTTGGCATCCTCACCATGGTCTCACATAGGAAGAGAAACAGTCGCAAGTAATTGCTCAGTCAACAATAGCTGGGCCCCGAAGCCGGCAGCGTCTCAATAAATAGCGGAAATTGGCTAATAAGTCCTGAAAGCTGATAACAGATTGAGATAAAAGTCTGGTAATTAAAGTCGAAAACTGGCCTGCACCGCGGATAACTCCAACAGCCTGTCACAGTCGTTCAACAGACGGGAAGCAAACCAATCAATTAACAGGTGTACTAATCCAATTTGGGCCAGTCACAACACTCGAGATGAGGAAATAAATTCATCAGCATGGGGTCTCAGACAGAAGTTACATCTCAAGTTCTTGTATTATAACCTCTACTTTTTCCTTTCTTGAGATGTGTGAAAATACTACCACCAAGGTGTAATTTTTATAGCGGGTCCGGAATGCCAAAGTGGGGCCGTGGATTGGTTCAGATCAACCCACGGACCGCTCCACGCCAGTCACGCCAGTAACAACCAACCCCTTCGGGCGGTTTAATTGTCAGTGCTAACCTCGTTCTTTTCTGTGTTTGTTTATTGCAATCGGCTCATTGCCGGATCGTGGTGATTGACGGACAGGTCCCTGGGTGAAAGTATGTTTCTGCTTCTGTTCTCTCCATTACGCACTTATTATGTACGTGCAACTATAAAGAAAATGGTGCGAGCGTTGATCAACGCTCATTCCGCATGTGTCTGACCATGGTATAACCCATTAATGAGTGCACATAATTATCTTATTGCCCCTATAAGATTCCTGACGGCGAGAAATACGACGCGAGCAAAATAACACCAAGATTAACACAGGGAAATTGTAGATGGATTACATCACTGGTCAGAGAGGAGGGGTCAACCGATGACCTAATCGTCACACGACCCAGAAGGCTGAATGCATTCCGAGCGCTTCGATTTTTAATGGTTCTGTGATACTCAAGGGAATCTATCATTACTGCATGGCTGACATGACACAGGCAGGGCTGTCACCGAATGGTTGTACGCCTGCGCAGTTAGTCTCCCCACCAGTCACAGGAGGGAGTCATAAACCGGTGTTGAAATCTTTACTGAGAAATAAAGCTATTGTCATAAATAAATCTATTTGATTTTTTTTTCGCAGACTTTTAGGGGGGTTATTTCATCTCTGTGTGGGCCGGCCGACATGGAATACATTCTCGCAAGTTAATCATGATTTAGCCGTAGCCTACTTTAGATGATTTGACCCATGTTTTACCAAGTCAATCGACTACTCCACATCCATTTCAGTCTATCGTTGGTTGGTAAGTTGTGGTGAACCTATACTTAGGGTGGCAATGTGCCCCCCCCCCCCCCCCCCCCCCAACACACACACACGAACACCGTGATCCCTTTTGTACGCCAGTCACTCTGTGAGTGACACACCGCAAATACCCCGTGCCCGTCCGAGGTGTTTTAATCACTGTTCGGTGTTTAACAGTCATTAGCGGGCCTGCAGGGCGGACACACTCACTGTGGCCACTATTTCTACGAGTGACTTTCTCAACAAACAAGCACGCACCACGCGAACCGGACTGACTACCACACAACGACCGTTTGTGACGTCCATAAAAAAGGGGACGCTACGCATAAATGGTTCCGCGATAGGCCTGATCCGGATTGCTAGTCAGTCAAAACTTTAAGCTCTGTTCGCGCGCACAGGCCCACATTGCTGTTGAGTAGGGTCGGCCTGGCAACCTCTGCCGCGGATGTGGATCTCTTTTCATCTGTTTTATTTTGACGCTGAGGTAAATCTCTGCCCTCGTCGATTGTTGGCACACACTGAACGAACGATCGTCCTCGTCCATCAGTAAATGCTTTTAATTACCGTCTCTTGCTCTTCCAAGCACTGTATCCATTTGTTTAATGTGGAGAGTAGTTAGCCATCAATTACCAGCCATTTGACGTTGTTGAGGCAACTCTCATCGTTTGGTGCGGGGAAGAGTCGCGGAGCTAGCTCGGCATATCATCGACTTTCTGATCATGCCTGCATCAGCGTTTTGTAAATGTCACCATCCCGCCACTTTCAAATTGTAACCACTTTGATTTTGGATTCACCATCAGAGTGTCTGGAACCAGTTCGATATCAACATTTCTTCGAGGTGGACTAATTTTCAAGACTCGTTCACAATGTTTCCTCAGTACCGGACTGACTTGCTAGCCATGGGGATTTCTTCCGCCAAGTTTCACCCCATGCCGGTGGTTTCCGCAGCAGCGTTTTTTCCTCCCGTGGTGGCTATCGGGACTTGGCATCCCCACAATTACCGACCGAGAGCCAAGCGTCCTACGCCGTACTATATCGCGGATATTCTCGGTCTGTGGGAGCGTGAGGCGGCGGCGGCTGCGGCGGCGGCAGCAGCCGTGGAGACTCAAAGAAAGCTGGGGTTGATGAGCGGCGAGCATGCTCGTGCTATGACGCTGACCGAAGCATCACCAGCAGTCGTGACGGGCGGCAAGACGTGCAGGAAATTGGCGTCGACTTCTCCGGGCAGTCTGACCGGTGAGTTGGACAAACGCACAGCCACCAAACACGCCAAAGACGTTCACCACCACGCACATCATCACCAGAAACCTCGCACCGCAGAGGTCGTGGAAATTGTCACGGATCACACCTCGGACAACCGCGACAGCGCCGATAGCAACGGTGAGTTCTTTATAGACCCATTTCTTTTCAAAACCTTTCTTGAAAGGGTACTTAAAGAATCCATTCGCAAGGACAAATTGAGATTGCTAATTCTGCTTTGACTGTGATTTATTAGACAATTTAAATTTAGTTTTCTTTAACGCCACCTACAATCAAGAATAAAAACATGTAGTGCTATTCAGGGTAAAGCACCCGTTATTACCGTTTAAGCGACTGGCCTCGATTCATCTAAGTGTTAAATTTCCCTTATGTTACTGGTCACGGTAGCCAACCATTAAATAGAAGCCCTGGGTACTTTGTTACCCATCTAAGTCCTATTCACCCAGCAAGGCCGATTTGAGGCCTCCTCTTAACTCAATTCTCGCCTGGTAATCGATCACAAATAATAAAGAAAACGAAGAATAAAACGTGGGGCGTTTAGGACCACCTAGGAGAGCGCGAGGAAAGTGCTTAAAAAACTTAAACCCCTCCAATTCGGTCGACCAGCGACTGGTGTATTATCCTTACTACACGGAGCGGAGAATTGAGACTCAAAAGCCCGGCATCACTCGTGCTTGATACACCCATGGAGTACGGCTCCGCTAGAAAGCTCCTTTCATTGCCCTTCTTTCATTTGTATCTCATTGTAACAGAAGGGATATAAATAATCCTGATACAATACGATGGCATGAATAGAGGTACCGTCTTCTTTTGTACCCCTCTAGACCCTCCGTCAATTATTAAGGGGTGGTGGGGTGGTGTTTAACCTACCTCTGTCTTCTAAGTGACCACCAAGTTCTGTTCAAGACAGTTTTGAGGTTTCCCGTTGAGGGTAGGCGAGAAAGGGGGACAACAGGAAGACAACTTGGGCACAACTGCCAAAAGACCCTTTGATTTTTTGAAAGAACTATATGGCTGAAATTTGTGACTTTTTACAGGAAACAGGAGAAAATGTCGCCCAAATCAGCGATGAACCTGTAAAGGGTTCCGTTTTATTACAAGGAATGTGTTTTCTTTTCAACCAAAAAAGAGGCTGATAATGTATGAATCATTTTCGAGTCCATCGGTCATTATATTCTGGGGCAAAATATTCTTCTTCTGATTTTCTGTATTTTATTATTTTCACGCACATACACACTCACAAACTCTATGGATTAACTCTGCATATTCTGACATATACATTTAAACCATTTCTCCATTAAAAACAATAAATAAATGATATTTTATTTCAAACCACCTTTCGCACTGCAATTTTGCCCACCGGCAAGCTTGACGATAAAACCTCGTATTTCGTATCTACAACTGCCTCATTATTATCTGGAGATGGTTTTCTATATAGCGATGTAAGTGACATGACTTAATCATTTGCTGGGCTCGCTAAATGGTCATTAAAATGAGAGCTTGGACTCGTGCCGTTAATTGGTCTGTCAGTCAAGTGAAACGATTACAACATTTTTGAATAATGAAATGCTTCATTAATTGACCCTGCCCGGCCACTTTGTGTGATCAATGTGGCACTGTTTTGCATTTAACGCTCTGTTAAAATTAAAAATGTGAAATCTGCAGTCGATAATTTTGACTGACCTACTTATCGTTTCAACACCATTTTAGCTATAGCACTGTTCACTGAATAATCAAACCCGGCCTTTTCATCGACAAAAACAAATCCACACAGAAAAACAAGCTAAAAGTATAACCCTTCTTTAATTCTAAAATGTTAATTTTGCTGTAACTATTGTACATACAAATGTATGTTTAATATTTACACCTAATTTCTAAATAAAGAAATGAAAAGCAAAGTCACAGGGGAATATCACACAATATTAGGGTCGGGCCGCTAAGGGGTATTTAGAAGAAGGCCTACGGCTAATTTTGACAACTGAAATTTGTTAGCCCACCTAACACTCAGTAAACAACGTTTGGAGGTTAGTCGATGGTAGAAGTGCGCATGCGGTTGTTTGTATTTGTAGGTAAACAATATTTTGTATAACACCTTCTGTTTTCAATTGTTTTTATCGTTTATATTTTTTGAATATATCATTTTCCCGAATGAAGATAATGTTTACTTTCATTTCAAATGCATTAATTTATACAAGTTATCCGACCAGCTGACACACTTGCTAAAGTCAAATAATTTGAATAATTCGAACGATAAACAAAGGACATACACACACCCATAATAAAAAACAAACGCTAAAACTACACTACATACAAAAACTGATAGGAAAGAAGATGACTTTTCAGTTTACAGATTAAATGAAAACCTTGGCACGAACTTCCAATCCACATGTGGGCCTAGTTGGGATTCGAACCCGGGCCATGCGCCTATTCGGCTGACTCCTTCCTTTACATTTTGTGTATTGCTGTCGGTTTCAGAGGACGACAGTTCGAGCGGGACAGCGGACCGCAAGCGCAAGGGGGACGGCGACTCGTCCGACGGCAAGGAGAAGAAGAAGAAAGCACGGACCACGTTCAGCGGAAGACAGATCTTCGAGCTCGAGAAACAGTTTGAGGCCAAGAAATACCTGTCTGCTAGCGAGAGGGCCGAGCTGGCCACATTGCTGAATGTCACAGACACGCAGGTACGACTCTTGAATATTTCTATCAACAACCAACACAACATTGTCTATTACCGGCGTCCGTACATGGTGATATTCTTTGAGAAGAAGATAGAGGCTCTTAAATTTCATGATAAGTGAATTTTTCTTCAAATATCAGTAAGCCGATAAAATAAGGAAATGATTGTCAGACTAGGGAATTAGCAGACTGAAGACTTCGTAAAATTAAAGTGGTGATGAATATGTAACCATTCTTGCACACAGTCTACCGAAATTCGGTAATTATTTCAATAATGAGAATACATGTACATGGTGTACTGAAAATCACGGAAAACTTTACACCAATCTGTCTGCAAATACATGTATTCCTATCATTTCTTTTTAGAGAAAAATAGAGATAAACTAATCTACATGTGCATGGGGATCGGATAACCATTTTCAATATCAGGCTAAAGATAAAATGAATTACCAATATTTGTTCTGCTGTTAGCCCAATGTACAGACAAGGTCAAAATCGGAATGACCGCAAAATCACAGCAGACAGTGCCCCGAATAAATCCACCGCGGTTCAAATAAATATTTCTAAGAACAATCAATTAAATTCGCACATAGATCGCTTCCTCTTTTGAAATGAGCTGTCTTTCTTTACTTCATCTATTTACACCTTGTTTTTTAAAACTTTAACCATTATTTCGAAGTCAATACGAATTATTGTCTTGTGTAGAATACTATGTTCTCTTGCCGTTTGATTCTATATACCTCTACCTCTCTTCGTCTATATGCAGCACGTTCTAACTCAATCAAATCTTTCTTCCTAAAATTTGTCGATTAAGAGCGATCCTTTCAGAGGCAATAATATTGTCCACAGACAGCGAGATGATGATGATAACATTTACCGCCATTTCGGCGTTTAAAAAAACCTTTCAGAGCCCTTCGTCTTACAGCGCGACACGGCCGTGTAATGGTTTAACCTGATCACGATCTTCATGTATTACAAAGTAATATACAGTGCGTGCAGCGCTTGGACGTCAAACTGATGCATTTTTAGGGCTTTATGGAGCAGGAATATTGCTGCTGGATCGACGTTCATAACACAGCCCATTACGGATTTAGCTTGCTAAAGCGGTGGGCAATTTCGCGGTGCGTTTCAACTCTTCGAATTGTCTACACGATCCCATTGCTCACAATCAAGCACGGAAGTCTTTTCCTCTCTCCAAGAGCCAATTTGATGATTTTTTTCCAGTCTTCTTTCCTTTTAATCTCTCAGGTAGTTAATTTGTCGGGATGGGGCAGTCGTTTTCACAAGCATTTAAGGGTAATTCACGGAGGCACTGCAATCGGAAAATAATGGATTAAAGGGTTTAAGCGTGGGCCATAGCGGTGGCTAGATGGAATGCCATTACCTTAACATGATTGGTGTAAATGGAGGAGGGTTAACAACGTTGCTGATGTACATGTACATTGTTCATTGTGATTGGTTAAAAGCTGTGTAAATTGTAGGGGATCCATTCACAGAATTCTTGGTTTCTGGTGTCAGCATTGACTTGTGGGCGTATCTAGTCCGACCATCAATAACTTCAGGCCAATCCACTTTGAGCTGGCAGGTCACGTGTTTTGCTGTAGCTTATTACCGCTCTGCGTGAAACTCAATGTTATTAGTATTACATTGTAATTTCAACATTGCCCACATGCTTCTACTCCGTCTACTTTGAAATTGTAAAGAAGGAAATAAATAAACACGTGTCTGCTCTAGGCCTATTGACAATGATTTGGCGCCACGATCGCAGACTTTGTCCTGTCTTGAGATTGCAAATGAGTAAATTAAACCGAGAAGAAATCCGTCACGATTCTGTAAACGACTATAGACTTGAATATACGACGGTCACTGACAATTATAGGCCCGTGGAGATTCACAGTATACGTTAAATTTTACAAGACCATGTTCATTACCAGAGCTTTACTTAGTGTTTATACGTTTGTGCTGCATAGTTTTCGCTCACTTTAGTTTTTTGTTTGTTTCTGGTGTGTGTACGTGTACGTGTGGGTTAAGTGACAGAGAAGAGGGTGTAAGGTACCTCTTGTGTGTCGCCCTCAGGACAGGTTTGGAACGAGTGCTCCCGAGTTGAGGAGGTAAGGCAAGAAAGTTACCCGTCTCCCGTTAGCACGCACGCGGTGGCGGACGTCCCAGCTATTTTTTTTCTTCCTCGGCGAGTGTCAAGGCCTGTTCCGGTGATTCTTGTCTGTTTTCTACACCTTAGGGGGAAGAAAGAAGGCGAGGTGGAGGTGTAAGAAGTGGAAGACGAGGAGAGACTTGTCTTGCTCTTGAGGAAAGAGAGAGACTGTACTCCATGAGTGGAAACAGAGATGAAGAGAGCACGTAAACGGGTTAGGGGTACGGGTGGTTTGATCTAGTTTGTTTGTCATGCGGGATGAGTAAACAACGAGTCCACCAATGAAAACCGGCCGTGGCAGGGTCACTGTTGTTATCACAATGGTCAAGAACCTTCTATGGACACCGCCGTCTTTATTATTTATGTTGTCTATGTTTTGATTAGCTGGCAAAGTCAAAGCATCCACTCCTGCAGCCCCGTGTATAAGAGGGTACCTGTAAAATACTACAATAAATAATAATCGTGCTTAAATAGCGCTTTCCATAGTATCAACGATCTCAAAG
The DNA here is from genome assembly GCA_037893245.1 of Crossaster papposus. Taxonomy (NCBI): domain Eukaryota; kingdom Metazoa; phylum Echinodermata; class Asteroidea; order Velatida; family Solasteridae; genus Crossaster; species Crossaster papposus. The sequence goes on from JBAIAA010000425.1 coordinate 417,674, forward strand.
CGCGTTACAATACCAGCCAAACAGTCCAAAGTACAAATAAGTCAGCTTAATTACGCATTATTAATTTATTTGATACTGACACCTCTGCATTGAGCACATACGCCTACCGGAATAAAATAAACTACAGATGAAGATATCGCCCTGTATACTGTACTGTTGTTAGATGAAAGGTTGACGTAATTTACAACTTTTCATGATTTAAAAGTTCACATTTTAACCAACAGTGTTCTCAAGAAATTTTATCGTGGTTTGCTAACAGAAGGACAAAAGAATTGCAAAGGAATATCGGAACATCCATTATCTTTATAGGATATTTCTTTCCTAATCTTGTACGATTGTAATATTTGCATTTCCGTTTTTGAATTCTGTGTCATTGTGCACCAATCCCTAAAATATCTTCATATATCAGATTCATTTAGGAAATAAAGATAAAAGCATTGTATTAACTACAAAACAATCTCTTAGACGCACATAAACAGTTTAGTTGATATCTGCCGCCAAAAAATTACCTCTAACATTTCCTCGAGGCCTTTTTCGTTTTACGCGCGCCATTATTCCGTCTTTCGCATGCAGGGGTCGACTTCAATATACATTATTAATATACACGCTGCTCCAGGACAATGGAGAACACGTGTACTCGTTCGACGTAGTCTGTATTAATTTTCATCATAATTTAGGAATAATGGAGCGTTGGTGATTCACAGCAGATAGACTTGAATCAATCATAAATCGTGACATATCGCTGTACTCGCACTGTTTACTGCAAAGGGTATCTTACGGCTTGCATGATTGGTGCATCAGCGAATTTGAAATCATATTGACCTGCACTAATTAGTAAATGAGATAGACTCATCTATACGAGGTACAATGATTGTGAACTCTCAATGTTATTCACTAAAATACAGACAATAAATAAAACAGGTGCCGATCTTAAAGATTTGATAATCAGTCAACAATTATTTAACAGAATATCTTGCACAACGGACTTAGTTAATATTTATTGTGAAATAATTCACAGTGGTTTGACACGGGCCTGATCACATCAGCTAATTTACACCAATAACATAGGTATCCTCTCTGGACAAGGAAAGCCTCCATGTTTTTCTTGTCCAAATATTGTTGTACTCATTAAATAAATACAACAACACTGAGACTCGTATACACGAAAGAGCAGACATTTTTTGTTGTATTGCTAAGAATGTTTTCATTTCTCACTTTCCGCTCATAGGTCAAAATCTGGTTCCAGAACAGACGTACCAAATGGAAGAAAATGGAAGGGATTTCCAACGCGGAGGCCGCGGAGCACAAGATCGGAGGACCAAAGCACATCGACACTATCCGACAGAAACAGAGCAGTGAAGTGGCCACGGCTGCAACGGAGATACCAGAGAAAGCGTCGTCGCCTCCACCGAGGGTCGCGCCTGCTGCCGCTGCGGTTGATGACGACGACGACGACAGCGATGATGATGACAATGAAGATGGAGACAGGGTTGGGGAAGAAAGATGTGGATCTCCTTGTCGTTGTCACGATGCTGACGATGAGATGGAGGTTGAAGTCGTCCCTGTGGCTATAACAGTAGTGGATGAAAGCAAGGCGGGGATGGAGGACAGGAAGGAGGAGTTTGTCAAGGAGGAGGATCGGATATCAAGCCAGGATGGAGGAGAAGGAGGACAGAGGAGAAGACTAGCCTGTGAGCGTGACTCAGTTCTCCCCCTCTCCCGTCATCATTACCAGCATCCTTTAGATATCCAAACTCTGACATCATCACCAGATACTCCTTCGCCACCACAACCATCGCGTGAGACTGCCACGGAGGAAACGAATACGGAGGCCAAGATTAGCCACATCATCCTGACAGACGAAGAGAATGGAGAACGAGAGAACACAATGTGGGACAGCCACGCACTAAAGAGCGAAGCGATTCTTGGTGATCGCCTACATAAATGTCATTGAAGACTTCAAATTATCGTCATCAAAACACACACGAGGTTAAGACAGCTGACTGAAAAACAATTATAAATCCAAATGTAAATACTGAAAAATAATGGGTTTAAGAAATACATGCATGTACATGTATCTACTATTTATAAAATTGTGTAAACAAATCAACAAGTGTTGAAAATGTTGACTATTTTCATGTTCTACAGGGTGTCTCTAAAAAAAGTATACCCATTTTCAAATTCATATTATTGCAAAATTACTGAACATTTCAGAAAAAGGCAAATGTCTGTTGAAAGGGTAGAATGCCCTCTGTCCAATGGTATAATGTTCATTATGTCATTGTCATGGATGACTGAACAAACAAGATAGTTATGAAAGGTACTGAAATCAGCACTGTGACAAGTTGGGATGATAAGTCAGGCATGAGACTAAGATGCCACTTATGCATTAACAGGAATGGTGACCATCACCTTGCATTTGCCAGGAAAGGGACCCTGTCATAATTTTCCCAATGTGTTCAACCTCAAACAGCAAAAGGATTTGGCCTTAAAAACACCTGCCGTGAGCTTCGTCGCTCAAGTAAAACCAACTTGTCACAGTGCTGATTTCAGTACCTTTCATAACTGTCTTGTTTGTTCAGTCATCCATGGCAATGACATAATAAACCTTATACCATTGGACAGAGAACATTCTACCCTTTCCACAGACATTTGAATTTTTCTGAAATATTCAGTAGTTTTGCAATAATACCAATTTTAAAATGGGTATACTTTTTTTAGAGACACCCTGTATACAGTTACATGTTCAGCATCCAGCTATATTTATTTTCTATGTAGTGTGAAATATAACAGTTTTACTGACCGCTATCAGATTGAGGACATGGCGGGAATGCCGATGTGCTTACAGAATACAGTAAATAATGAAACTGCACAAAGGAAGCTGAGTACATTTGCTCCCATAGCCCACACAATTATGTTGCATTGCTCCGTGCACATGAATGAGAGGTGGCGATGTTTTAACCACCGCGTGCGCATACTCGTACGCGCGCGTATAGCGCGAAGTACGCGCGATTTATATTTTTCTAAATGTACACGTAAGCCGTAGCGTCCTAATGTATTATACTACGGAGAAAAACTACTTGCATATTTTCACATATTGTAAATAGACGGCTGTAAAAGACTATAGCAAAACTTTAAGTTTAATTTCAATTCAAGTCGGGTCCCGTCTTTGTTCAGACGAGCCATTTAGGAAATCAAAAACTATTGGGGACGACCCTCTTAAAATGTTGTCGTCTGGAGGCATGAAATCACTGCAAACAGCCGCACGTCATGCGCCGCCAAGTCCTTCAAGTCTATTCAGTGAGGCGACAGCTTTTCCCCCCACCAAGATTTTTTTCTTCTCCAATCTCATGTTCCCCCTCCTCTCTTGCTAGCTCTATCTCGGTCTCGTACGAGTAAAGAGATTCAATAGGCTGTTACATGCAGACTCCTTCCCGTGTGGTCTCCGCGCCTTGGTCTCGGTCAGGTGAGCATCACAGGTGGAATTGTAAATAGAGTCTGAGAGTTCGCCTTGCATATCCAAACATCCTCTGCATTGGCCCTCCCTCCCCCTCCACTCTGACTCGGCTAATGCGGCTATACTTGCACCGAGGATCGAAGGATGGCAGAGCGAGAGGGGGAGAGAGAAAGAGAGGGGGAAAGACTCGAGACTCTGGAAGCATTTGAGGGGCCGAAGTGTGTGTACATGGAGAGAAGCGTGGATGGAAAGCAGATCAGAGCAAATAGACGGAAGGAGTCAGACGAGGGAGGGGGAAATCATCGCAAAACGATTGCTAAACTGTAAGACAGTCGATGCTCAGTCTAAATTGAAAATGCTTGTCGGGTGCGACCGGAGGAGGGTGCTGGAAGTTAATGTCTTGGCGTCCCGTGAGATTTGGAATCCAAATAAATCAATCAATATCTAAATTTGATACAGTTTTACCCTAAATCATAACCATAATATTCATTCATGCTATTCTAATTCATAAAAAGATGAATTAGAATACCGAACATTTGCGATATTATTAAAGATTTTGTAGGCCAACTCACTCAGAAGAAAACTTAAAGAAGAGAAGTCTCAGCCCCGCAAAACGCTGGCTAACTCGGTTTCATTTTCAAAACAAAACTCAAGCATACTAATGAATACGAGAGTGGGATTCTTTCAAGACATCAGCTTTTACGTCTTATCAAGTCTCACCGAGTTCGTAGGAATTATTTCCCCGTGACTTTAAGGTGTCACACCGCCACTTGTCGCTCTGTAAATGCCTAACCATCTCAACAATCCCGGTTTACGGCGCGTGTTCGACCGGTGGGTTTGTTTAAAATAGGAAAGGGTTTTTGAATGTTTATTTTTATTAGTAAGAGGGCACGCTCCAAGAACTAAGTGCGTCGGCAGGCGGTTTAGTATTGGCCCGAGCGATCACGCTATTAAAGATAAATACTGTCTATTAAAGATAGAATACATGACTGTAATTTAAAACTGAGAGTCACCTCTGCTGTTTAAAATTGTTGAGCAAAGTTTAGATTAATCAGAGCTCATACTTATTCCAAAGAAAAGTTTACTTCAGCTTATCCCAAACCGACAAAAAACCAGCATCTGGTAACTAAAACGTCTTGGTGTAGCAAGACTTTTTTCAGTCGCGATGCCGAGGGGCATGTCTTTTGTTCCATAACTCTTATGTTTGTTATACATCATTGCCTTTTCTTGATTCTATGAATATATTCGTTTTTTGTTCAACTTCCTGTCCGTGTTTTTCGTCCTTATTTCCACATCTTCTTATATTTTCGTGACTTCTTGGTCCCTCTCTTCTGTCCTCCTCTGGCATCATCGTGTCTCTCCTATTCTTTCCTCTGTGTCTTCCTTCCTGCTCGAATGTCTCTAATCAGCTTTAGTACCGAACTAAACACCGCGCGCTACCCACTCACTGCTGTCTTTCCTGCCCCGGTCGCGACCGAGGAACCAGGTGTCGGGCCTCCTCGTTAGCTGCCCAAGGGAACACCGTCACAAAATCCTAACCATTCCCGCCTCACGCACCGAAATCCATCCAGAACCCAAAACCCACCGTGAAAACCACCTTTTTCATGTTTTTGTGAGATTCTGCATTTTTTTTAAAGTAGTTGCAGCGAACGGCCCCTGCAGCCAGGATGTTGGAGGATGAGACTCATGATACGGTTTTTCCGATTTTCTGGAAAGTCAAGCCGAATGTGCAAGTGTCAGGCCCGTAGACAGAAAACAGAAGTGGGTCGGTGAGACGGGTACTTCACTGAAAACAAGCCGATGGGAAGCAGGGACTAGGATAGGTCTACCGAGAACTGGTTTCGTAAAGAAAGTAGAAAAATAACAACTGTGTTATTTTTTCAAAGGAAGTTCACTAACCATTACAGACGCACAGCGATGAAAATAGAAATGGAAATCAAATGGGACGACCTGAATAAATACAGGTTTACTTTAAATTAGGAAATCCTAATATAAATTACATAAGTTCTTATAGTGTGCATTCGTGTGGAAAGTGGGCTTACAATTATTGCCGTCAATTTCTCACGAATTTGTGGAAATAAGTCACCGGACAAAATAAGACAAGTCACTAGTCGCCAGAGCTACTTTTGAGAAATATGCATCTTAAGAGTATTCTACACAAAAGAAATCAATGGAAGCAGTCGATGTTTTCACCCATATAACATGATAATGTTCAGATGTCACTCTGAGTGATATACTAAAATTAAGAGCAGAATTTAATAGGGTGCTATGTACTAGATGTGGAACCTAATGCATTAATTGAAATCTATACTCATTTCGAGTGATTCGGTCACAATAATGAACTCATCACCCCATTGTATAAGCAGCAATAAACTTGCAAAAGATTTTGAACACAAGTGTCAAAAATAAGTTTAACTGGTATTTTTTCGTGAAATATTATCAGGATATTAGGTAATGATTACGCCACTGCACAAAGTATGTCTAAATATGCAGCAATGAGGTTTGGGGTCGGCACGTATAGACTATTATCTGATAACTTTGAAGAAGAACTGTGTAGCACTGAAGATGAATAGACATGTACATACATTGTTTTTCTTACAATAAATGTTAACAATGAATGTTAACAATCTGTCAACCGATTTACAACTATTTGCATCTGATGACGAAAACACTCAAAATGTCATCACCGGCCCACGCAACAGTCGTCAGGGACTGACGCATTTCAAATAGTTTCCTTGAACCGTCGCCGCGCCGGCACGAGATAGGGCCCACCTGTACGGTAGCCCTGAAGGGACACGCCGAGGCGTGAATGGCGAAAGGTTATTAATCTAACCCCGTGTTTTTGTCTGAATAACAAGGACGGGTAAATAATGTTTGGGCAAGTCCCAGCGTGAGAGGTGCACCAGGTGGGCGTAAATTGGTTGTCAATGCCGTCAGATTAAAGATATAGACAGCTTTTATCTCTGATTATTGGTCTAGTATTGCTACTGTGGGTAACTGGAACATTTGAGAATGTAAATACTGCTGACGGTAGCTTGTTTTGTATAACAACACAGCGGAATGATGACTGACGATTATGTAAATAAAACAACTGAAATTAGTTTGTGTGTGTTTTGTGTTTTTAAAGTGCGAGTATGTGATTATTTACACCGTTAATTTTACTGTTTTGTATAATCGACAATGGGACACCAAAAGATAATTTTGTAAAGCCACTTGGGCGTCTTTTTAAGCGGATGTTGGCGCTATATAAGTATCCCTTTTCACGTTACAACCATCAATACACATCATCCACATCATATCATCCACATCATCCACATCATATCATCCACATCATCCACATCATATCATACACATCATATCATCCACATCATCCACATCATCCACATCCTATCATCCACATCATCCGCATCATATCATCCACATCATCCGCATCATATCATCCACATCATATCATCCACATCATCCACATCATATCATCCACATCATCCACATCATCATCCACATCATCCGCATCATCCACATCATATCATCCACATCATCCACATCATATCATCCACATCATCAACATCATCCACATCATATCATCCACATCATCCACATCATATCAACATAGTCCTTTGCATTCTAAACTTTTGTTTTGTTTTGTAGCCGCCCCCTTTAGCAGGTGACGATTTCAATAGAATTAAAATCAATTCAAACATTATTTTAGCAGCCTCAACTTTATCGTCGTTATCTTGTATCGTTATTGTATCTTGTATCGTTATCATCCTCCAAATATCATCATCATCATAGCAATCATGCATGATTATCACCACATTCCCCACCACATTTTGTCTACATAGATCAAAATCATATCTATATACACCTGTATAATTGTCCTATCCATTGTCATAGCAGGTCGTATGACTGGCGTACTAACGAGGGTTCAATATTCACAGCGAACTAAACTGAGAATCAGAAATCAGTCGGAATCATAAATATCTGGGCCACAACAGAGATTGGGTTTTGATCTTTGTTGAGCTGAGGGACTTTAGCGAGAGAAAGTGGATGACTGAAGACGAAATAGAAGGAGGAAGGGAGGGTTTCAATTCCATCGTAGCCAGGAGATGTGCTTGAGTCCGTCGTATTCGCTCTTTTCATACTGAGCCGCAGGGGGTTTCTAGCAATTCAATTCCCGCGCTACCGAACCTCTCTAGCCTCCAAGTGCAAAAGAAATCCAGCGTCGGGAGCCCTGGGCCAAATTTATTTTCACCCGCGGCACAATCCTTGAAAAACGTATCAAGAACCGGCTAAAAAAGGGCCGTTCGGGCCCGTCCATTAACGAGGGAGCGGCCTCGATCTCTGACGGTCGGTTGGGGAAGGAGCATTTGAAGTCTAAGCGCCGGGCAAAAATAGGACTATCACGGGAAACCCGATCGCTGGCGGAACTGCGGCATCATATACAGTCAAGCACTCGGAAAACGCTCTAATGTGGGGCATTTAGGAGGTGAAAAACGTTAGGCAGGGCTAGGTCTTCTAAATACCCCCCCCCCCCCCCCCCCCCCCCCCCCCCCCCCCCAACACACACTCCATGAAAGGGGGAGGGAGGGGGGAGTAAAACAGCAGTTTTGGTTGTTGTTGTTGTGGGGTGGTGTGGGGTTTTTGAGGGGGAAGGGGAGGGGGGAGGGGGAGGGTATCACAAAGGCACCTTTAAGTTGGAGGTCGTGTAAGGTAGTCTTTTTAACGGCTGTCTGTGGCTTCAAGCCGGGTCTGATCGGGGGCGATCGCGCGCAAACCGTCCACACCTCGTCTCGAGTCTCCATGGCGGACTTCATTGATATTCCGCGCCATGGACGGCGCTCAGTCTTCACCGGGCCGCAATGACATGCCAAGTGGGTTATACGAGAAAACTGTCGATTGAACAACCTAAACCGATACCAGCGAGCGAACCTAACTCTAGCCGGATGCCTGCACCGTGATAGCTTGAAGTGTTTAATGGATTTGATCGGACTATATTAAATAGAGTCTATGTCGGTATGGTTGCAGGTTTTTTGTGGGGCTGTGTTAGGATTGAGCGCAGAGCGCGCGGTCCGTGCCTGGCACACACGCGCGCCGGGCGGAAGAAGGAGTTTCGTGACCACAGACTGTCCTTCGATCAGCTGGTCCTCAGAGCATCTTACTCCGGACACGGCACGCAATCATGTGGCATCCCTTCAAAAGGACCATCGCATCTTTCTCGTTTTTGACCAATTTTGTCACTTTCAGTCACCGACCCTCCAATATCCGGGACATCAACTCTCAATAACCCCTTCTTTCCATTCGTCTTGTTGTATTACGAGTTAAAAAGTAAAGGGGAAACTATATTTATCACGTGCTTGTCGGCACACACGATCGTATGTGGGTAAAAGCATGGCGGCTTTTAAGTAACGGCGGTCGAGTAGCGACCGGTGATAAAACAAAATCGTGATAACATTCTCTTGGGGTCAGCTAGCAAAACCTTGTCTTACAAAATTATTGCCGGCCGTGCCATGGAGCACACTCACGGGGACAACGGCCGTGATGAAACTACAAACGAGCGGTGTTCTCGCTCGCTTCTGGAGGTTTTGACGGGGCGGTGATGTACGCTCTTTACATCCCAAGCCGGCATTTTGAACTCTTGAAAGGTTTTACGGTGTTTGGGACCATCACGGCCTACGGCGTCCCAAGAGGGCCGTTGCTTGGCCTGCGTTTTTCGGTTGTTAATGAAGGCGAAGAGTAGCTCGTGTTGTTTCGTACGAGTCCTGTTTTTTCCAGCAGCGTGCATGGTTTGTGCTTGGCCGTGGAGCCACCCACGATATGCCTGCGCTGCTCGGTCGTTAAATCACGCCCGTGGTTAAAGTAAGAATGTATTAGTCCCGAAGGAACGAGGCTACATTAAAAGGTTACAGCTAAGGTGTTTGAATCGCCACACAGGGCAATTTTTATGTTATTAGACAGAATGTCAGTACGAATATCTATTTCGATCCGACACTATTGATGCTTGTCTTGTTTCCTTTCAAGGAAATTGATCATCTAAATAAAAAAAAATTGCCAATTCATTTTCAACAAGAATGTTTAAAAGATTAAAACGGCCATTATATATCCGTGTACACGGGGGTCGCGCTCAGTTGAGATAAGCATTTTTGCTGTTAAAAGGTTTCAAATGAAATATTTGTGTTCTAGGCATTATGAGTCATCGTTCCCCTTCCACATCACAACGCCCCTCTCGTTGTCGGTATTAGACAAGCCTGTACTTTGTGTGCTCACATTCCATTCGAAATGTCCAATTACACTTATAGGGGGACACTGCAGCTAGGTTAATCAGTACAGTCATTAATGAGCGGGATTGAGCGCTTGTGCCGCGTTCATAGCTCCTGCCCCACCCATTTTTGATCAACAACTTCTTTATTGTTTCCCATCCACACTCCCCCCCTCCTTCCCTTTCCTCTCCTTTATGCAATCACCAACTGACAAGGCGGGAAGCGACAAGGCATTCCCCCCTCTGGCTACAATTGCTCAAAACCTGGACTTCTCTCCAAAGTGTCCTTTCAGAGCACCATTTCAGCCCGATATATTCCTCAGATCGATTCCAGAGAAGACACTTTGACGAGCGGGTGGGTCAGGTCGCGCGACGTTTTTTTTTGGTTCTGTGCTATCGATCCCTCTGCATTGATTTGCTCCTATTAAATCGGCACTTGGGTCTTAAAACCGGGACATCTCGGCGCTATCTGCACTCATTCTGAGCCCATGGCACCCCCCAGCGTCAGCACCTCGCTGGCGTTAACGTCCACGCCAATGAGCTCTCGCTCCCTGCGGGCAAACGCGAGAAACGCCGAGATTCAATAATTCTAGCGAGGCACTGATTTTATTCACCGCTGCTAGTTCCTGCTGCATGCCCCGTGTCTTTCTACTTCAGATGTCATTTCAGTGTTTTATTTCCTCCCACAGCGGGTTCTCCGTTGCACACACACAAAAACTATGAATGTCATAAAGACAACTCAAATAATGCATTTTCCGGGCTCTTGTGCTTATAGAATTCAGCAGGGGCAGACAGAGATGGAGAGGAAACTAAAACACGAGGAGGTCGCGTGTGTCTTAAGTAATAGACATGAGATAAGTACGGGGACGGAACAGTAACTGGTACTCCCCTGTTGGATAGGAGAAGGGGAAACGGTCGCCGTGAATTAAGAAGGGGAAGACGGGGGGAAGCGTGGGCTGAGGAGGCCGAGATGGAGGAATTAAATAGCTGCATCAAGATCTACTCAACGTCGTTGCTTGGGGCAAAACAGGAGGCTAACTGCAAGTGAAGTGAGAGCGTGGACATATTCTGGGAGGAAAAAAAACACATCCCTGGCTCGGGTCACGTGGCCACTATAAGAGGTGAAGAGAAAAGGCCCGCTGGTGCCCGGACACGCGAGCGACAGGAACTGCATGAACCACGGTGTCGATTCGCCATTTAAAAGCCACCCGCTTCTCCTAACAATGTGGGTTTCATATGTCGTTGCCGGTAAAATCCTGTAATCGATCCGGCATTACCAGCTTGCTATTCACCCCCCCTGCTTTCTGTAGTGGCAGCACGCGGCCATCGTTGTACAAACTCGACGGCACACCCCTGTGTAATGAAAGCGATATTATTTTGGTATTAGCGCGGCGGGTGACGACGTCCTATAGAATTACCAAAATGTTTTCCCAATCGAAGGAGATTATCAAATAGGTTAAGAAAACGCCCATTTTGTTGTAGTTGGTGGGTGTGCCGGTCTGTGTGGACACGTGCGGGGTAAATTCAACCCGAACACCACGGGGACTTGTCGGGAGGATCCCAGTACTTAAATTAATAGTCAGAATCTCGGAGACTGCACATCAAGCCCCAGGCTGCGTTTTCTTCACCGGGTTTTTAACTCAGGACAAAAAAATTGGCAAAAAGGAAGAGAGGTTAATTTCCCATGCACGTGGGGGAGTAGAGACACGGAGGGTCTCCGAGTAGGGAACAAGCTGCGTAATAATATGGCCGTCCCTGTGCCCCCGGGACCCTCCTTATTAGTAAGCAGGGTATCATCACTTACAAGGACATTGATATGCACTTGCAGTATTTTTTTACGTTTCTTCGGCCACATCTCATGTTCTAAACTCAGCAGTGCTTTAAAACATTCAGTGCTTTAAAACATTCAAACAACATGTTTTTACAGTAGGCGAATCTGACTGGCTAAGGGTCTATGCAATCTTCTCAGCCTCAACCAACGCCGGGGCAATCGGAATTAATTGACTCCCTACCGCTTCCTCTTGAAGGAGGAAAACAGGGGGGAAATAACTCTAGCAGAGCGACTTTAGAAAACACAGGCGCGAAACATGATCTCGAGTCAAAAAAATGGTTGAAATCTGATAATGCCCGTGTAACGGGATTCGGGCTTTTGCGATGGTAAACGATGCAATTGAAGAGGTAAATTGATCTTAAAATAACGGGATATTTATAACCTCGTAAGGACTTGTGAATCTTCGTGCTCCCTGGCTTTTTCATATGATATTAATGCGTTCTGATGGTGATTCAGAAGCGACAATGGTTGGTTGTTGTTTTATATAGCCGTCTTGGGGCCAATTATCAGGACCTGTATATAGATTGCGGCCAAGTCCCTGCAAGTTTCTGGCATTCGTCAGTATAAAGGTCTTTTGCAGTGAGATTATTTTGTTTGTCGAGTGAGATATTTGAAATGTGTTTTGGGGGCGGGTGGAGAAAATTATTTTGTTAATACACAGAACCAATCGTCACCTTTTAAACTTACACATTGCGTTTCATCATTGACCGTGCACTATTATTTACTCCATATACTCTATTTCTTGATTTAGAGCATACAAATTTGTTTCTGTCTTTACTTTCCATTTTCTCGTAACCTAGCCTCATTACCTGAAGTAATTTCCTCGCAGAACCTACTCTGACACGTGGAGAGAGATGGGCACTTGGCCTAATGCACCCATACTCAAAACTTGTATGTTCGTATCCATAGAAAACCAATGTTGTTGCATCTACCCAATTAGATGCTAAATTACACAGAGCTGGTTAGAAGAAAAAACAGTGCCTCGCAACGTTCAAAGTGTAGAACACATTACAAACAATGAGTTAGTATTAAAGGCATACTCGTGTTAGAGCAAGATGAGGATGTTATGTCTCTTTTCTCGTGGGCCTATATGGGCCGTAAAAATAGGAAGTCGTGCTATCCTACACCACGCTCTTACCCTATACCGAGTCAAAATAATAAATGATCGTTTTGCTCTGTTAATTACTAATAGCGATTTCCTTGCGTATTGGTAAACCTGTCTCCAGTGGCATCATCAAGCCGTCGCAGCTTCACCCCTTTAAGATGTAATACTCCCTCCTTATAGGAGACCAGCCTGATGATTCACGTCTATTTTTAACTTTCAGCAGACAAGGAGCAATTGTTTCCGCGCGATGTCTTGAGTGACAGGGAACGTCCGTTTTAGCACAAAGTCTCTCAGTGTGTAGATAATGCTGCAGCTTGCTCTGTTACTATGGCAACTGAAATAATCAATAAGAGCAATTGCCGCAACATTAGTTAAATGGGATATTGATATATACTTAATTACCATGAAATATAAATACTCTGAATCTGGTGACATTATTTCGTTTCAGTAAAACATTATTTCGGAATTCAGAATTTCTCAAACAATCTCAATACAATACTCAGACATAGTAAACAAAACACATTTTAGCAGGGGCTCCCTTTATAAGATGAAAATGTCCAATAAAAACACTGGGAATTTCAAGTCTGTTGGAGCTGCTTCGAACCATTGTCAGGCAATGACCCTAGATGTCCCTAGGCCCCGCGTTGGAAGACATTAACGGCATGACTACCGGGACAATCATGCCTAATTTACGCCTGATTTATAGGTCAGACCCTCCAACGTGGGCCTGGTAACGCTCCAGTTTTATTGCAGTTAGTGGGCGATGACAACGTGTATACAACTTGTTCTCTGGGTGTGTTTTTTTGCTCTATCGTTTTCTGGCCCACTGGCCCTGGAGGTCGGAGCCGCCCCGACATCCATAGCCCCAGCTGAGCTTTTTATCGTCACCGAAACTTACTTCAGTTTGTTCATAAGAACATTCTGACGCTTTTGCAAAACTTGATTTAGTCTTTTTGGACCTTGCAATCGGGAAGTAAAAGTTTATTGATGAGTGGCACTTTGTAGACACTTAGGTTCAGTGCCGGTGAAACAGTTTGACTTTGATGGAAGAAAGAAGAAGGCATCTTGCTCCAAGGATGGGAGGTCAGCCTGTAAAACTTGAGGTGGCAGGCACGTTCTTGGCGACCACAGAATACAAACAGGTCAAAAACATATTGAAAGGCGACCACTTGGCTCTGACCGTCAAGAAACGCCGTTAAGAAACGTGTTGACAATGACAGCTTAACAACGACGGTATAATGACAATTGACAAGGACATCAACAACAACAACAACAACAACGACGACTTGAGTAGAGATACAAACATGACAAATGTACTCCTAATGCCCAAAGACACCCACTGTCCAAAAGGGTAACCTCGCCAATGTCCTCCTAACAACTCGGGTATTCAAACAGCGGCGTGGCCATCAAAAGGGGATCAGAACTCCTGTCAATGTAATTTTTACGAGTTTCTAAAATATCCGTCTAGCAAGACAGGCGGATTAATGCTCCACTTTTGCTCTGGTAATGTGGCGTACCAGGGGCGGTTCATGCACGCAAGGTAATAATGAGCAGGGAGTAGAGCCCACGATCTCCCGCTTCCATCTTCGGCGTTTCCTGGCAATAACTTGTGGGTACCGCAGTGACGACTGAGTCCCTCCGTCATTACGCTAGCTCAAGACCCGGCCAGAATGAAATATGGTTCCCGTTGCAACCAATCCCCAGTCGATGGATGAAAAGCGGGAGAAACATCAATAGTCAGAAACAAGGGAACCGCCGTCAGATCTATAAATACCAAAAAAAGCGGCGTCACTTGTCGGTAGCGCCAATTAGTCGAAGAAAAGGAGCATTTCATCTCGAGAATTACAGAAGGCCCGCCAACAAATTTTGTCGGCTATTACACTGCCGTAATTGTTCTCGATTTTTGGTGATTATCGTCGGATCAGTCTGGGGCCGTTTCGTGGGTCTCGTACGTGTGTAAACGTGTGCTCCTTCAACCTGTAATGGGTAATTGGTTTGTACCCTCGGTGAGCTTCCACGGAGGCAACTCGGGTAATCGTATGCACCGCAAGACGATTATGGGAAAATGTTGAATGAGAATCTGGGTCATTAGACAATTAGGCATAGTTCGTTCAAAGGGTAATTGTTGCCGTTTAACTGCTCGGTGTGTCGCAGTAAAAATTCCAATCGATCGATAACTGATATCGGTGATCTACATTTTGAATAGAAACGGTCGTTAAGAAGAGGGTGCAAGTGGGTTATCTTGCACATAACAGAGGGAGGGGGTGTAAATTGCATGGTTAAATTGTTTTGCTTCTAGACAGGAGTTGCACTGAAATAAGACCACCAGCTGCTGTATTCAATGTTAACATTATGCATTTTGGAACGGTCAAACTTAAAGATAATCTAAAATTCCTCCCTGGATATACATTTATATCGGTATATTGATATTTGAATTGAATTTCCAGGGAATGGACAATTATATGAAATGTTTAATTTCCATTATTTCGTTTAAAAGCATGTATCTAATCAATAATTGAAAACTTTGCACTGACGAACTATTGGAAGAAAACGACAAGAGTTTTCTATAGAGGGCGCATTTTAAAGCATTGACAAAAAAACGCACAGCCATTCTTGATGAGCAATAGTCGTAAGCACGCAGAGTACGAATCTATGATGTTTGCGCAGGCGATCCGGCGACCATTCAGCAGGCGCCCTCCATCGGTTCTTCGGAAACCCGTTGTATTACAAAAACATGGCAGCCAAATTAACCAATCAATGACGTCGACTCCGTTTGACTGACGCGCACCCGGGGATCGCGTGACCTGCGCTTTAACTACGAAGCGTTCCCGTAGCATGCACAGCAGATGATATACGTCATTCTCCATTATAGTCCAGGAGCTAGCAGACTTTTATCGGTATTGTTGCGTACGAAAGGTTTGACACCTGAAATGAGTAGGACTATGTGTGGGAACCCCAAAATGTGGATTCTTAAGTTTGGCACTCTTGCACTGCCCCCTGGGGGCACTCTCAAAATGACCCCCTTATATTTTTTTTCGGTATTGTGGCGTACGAGGACCAAATTTTTGTCATATGTACTTCAAGGGAGTCTAATTTCAAAAAGCCAATTCTTAAGTTTTCAACTAATGCACTAAGCCACTTAAGAATGGCCTAATTAACGCTAATTAGCACTTTTATCGGTATTGTCACGTACGAGGACACATTTTGGCTCAAAATGTACTCCAAGATATCCTGATTCCGAATATCTAATTCTTAAGTTTCAACTCCATGCACTAATCCACTTAAGAATGGGTCAAAGATCGATAATTGACCTAATTACGTTTGGAATAATGTGACCCGCTCCATCGAAATAAGGAATAAGTCTCAAAAGAGTTATGGTCTGATGAAGATGACAGGTGTATATTTATTTGCCGAATCCACATTCCGAGAAAAACAGCTCTGAAATAAACAAAATTGACCAAAATCATACGGACAGCACAAACAAATACTTGGTCACGATTTTCACCCATGCATTCACTTCAACGGCCGATTGCGTAAAACGGCCTCAGCTACTTATTCCTGATTACGATGGAGCGGGTCACATATGCCATTTCTCCGGAACCACATGGGGTAGAGGATTGAAATAAGGTTTAATGTGAAGGTCTAAACATTGTGGACAAGGACCAGTTGTTAAAGTAGTATTTTGTTGGTGTCTTCATGGCTTAAACATGCAATTATGCCTAAAAGTGTACCCTTTTGACCCACCACGTGTTTATAATTGTATCGGTATGATCGAGTACGTCCACAAAACTTATGTCAACATGTTCATCTGGCAACCCAGAATACGAAAAACTCGTTCTTAAGTGTCCATCTGATGCACAAATCCGCTTAAGAATAAGAAATCGGTCAACTCATGAAAGCATGTTTAAGCTATTATGAGTTATTCCTCATGAAAAGGAGGCCTTCATCAAAAGTTTAATTTACCAAGAGCTTTTCGGAGTTTTCATGTGTATTTTAAGAATTGCTCGCATCCAATTATTAAGCTGGATAGTACAGTAACCATGTGTCTGTGTCTAGGACAATAAGACTATATTTATGCCCTATTGTTCATTGTACCTTATAAAATAAGCACGAGCTCTCGTGACAGATGAGGGCACTTGACAGAATATATTGATTGAAATAAACTTTAATTAAAAATCAAATCAAAATTACGTGTAACACTGTCACAATACTAAACACATTAATTACAATATTGCACTGCACTGCACTTGAATTAGAATGAATCTATGTTAATACAAGAACTATAAGGATCTGCTTTAGTGTGACAAATTGCAAATATTGACCTATGATACAATAATGATCTGCGTATTCATCTCGAACAAGCCAGCCCATGCCTAAACATGCAAATACTTCTTTGAAGTACGGTGCAATATTGCAGTTACTGTATATTATTATTATTATATCTTAATCTTGGTGATTTACATTTCCCAAACATGTTATCCATGAATAAAGCTGCAGCGCCTTGCTTACATGGATGTAAGTTCCCGGGTGTAAGTTATAATAGTTTTTTTTAAATATATATGCATTTTAACTGGCAGACTATTATCATGTCAAAATCTACTGGTAGCTAAAGTACCATGGACATGAATAAACTCAAGTTGCATTTATAGCAACGTGTATAGATGACTTCAATATAAGGACAAGATTAATGTGATTTAGTAAAGTAAGGAATAGCCTGTATCATAAATCGCTACAATTTTGTGTATATCATGATTCATAATCCAGAAACTTAGCGTTTTAAAAATCATACTGAATTGGCAGAAGTCGACTATTTGCCCTGCGAACGAAGAATCGTGGTTGGCTGCAGTCTTTGGAAAATAGAGCATCTAGAAACTACATGTAGTTCGGGGGGTCTCCCCTTGGATAAGGGATCAGTTAGGTTTCTGTTCTACAAAAATGTTCATAGCGTCATGGAGAGGATGAGGAGGTTAATACTAATTCTTGGTAAGCAACATTCATCATCAACCACAGCTTATTAAGCAAAAGATTATCAAAAAAAGTGTGGAAATAACCTGTAAAAGGTTTCCGTATTGTTTACGGTAAAGGTATGTAAATATTCATTGTGAGTATAGGCCTGGCCGTATAATTGCGAGTTACATTTTATTGGCACACCGCCACAATGAAATATCTCTCCGTCTCCTTTAATTTGTTGTGATGCTTGTAGTTTAGAAGATTTTGTAAATGTTCTACTCTTAGCTATGCAAAACACCAATAAGCATGATGGTCAGGGTATAGATATACACTCCAATCTGGTTTGAACTTGAAGGACATCAACTACCGCAAACCCTGGTAGAAGAAGATGAAATGAAGACTGACGGGAGTGAGGAAAGGCAAGAGGTCGCACCATTCTGATGAAGAGGAAGGACTTTCCGAAGAGAACTAAATAACAGCTGAGTGATTCAATTTGAAACAAGGTGGGAATACACCAGCCGCGAATTGAATGATTCCATAATTTGTAACCATTCAAATCGCAAACTGAGAACATGACTATAATACAATTAAGTGTTACACGTAATTTTGATTTGATTTTTAATTAAAGTTTATTTCAATCAATATCTTCTGTCAAGTGCCCTCATATGTCACGAGAGCTCGTGCTTATTTTATAAGGTACAATGAACAATAGGGCATATATATAGTCTTATTGTCCTAGACACAGACACATGGTTACTGTACTATCCAGCTTAATCATTGGATGCGAGCAATTCTTAAAATACACATGAAAACTCCGAAAAGCTCTTGGTAAATTAAACTTTTGATGAAGGCCTCCTTTTCATGAGGAATAACTCATAATAGCTTAAACATGCTTTCATGAGTTGACCGATTTCTTATTCTTAAGCGGATTTTGAGGTTTTGTGGACGTACTCGATCATACCGATACAATTATAAACACGTGGTGGGTCAAAAGGGTACACTTTTAGGCATAATTGCATGTTTAAGCCATGAAGACACCAACAAAATACTACTTTAACAACTGGTCCTTGTCCACAATGTTTAGACCTTCACATTAAACCTAATTTCAATCCTCTACCCCATGTGGTTCCGGAGAAATGGCATATGTGACCCGCTCCATCGTAATCAGAAATAAGTCGCTGAGGCCGTTTTACGCAATCGGCCGTTGAAGTGAATGCATGGGTGAAAATCGTGACCAAGTATTTGTTTGTGCTGTCCGTATGATTTTGGTCAATTTTGTTTATTTCAGAGCTGTTTTTCTCGGAATGTGGATTCGGCAAATAAATATACACCTGTCATCTTCATCAGACCATAACTCTTTTGAGACTTATTCCTTATTTCGATGGAGCGGGTCACATTATTCCAAACGTAATTAGGTCAATTATCGATCTTTGACCCATTCTTAAGTGGATTAGTGCATGGAGTTGAAACTTAAGAATTAGATATTCGGAATCAGGATATCTTGGAGTACATTTTGAGCCAAAATGTGTCCTCGTACGTGACAATACCGATAAAAGTGCTAATTAGCGTTAATTAGGCCATTCTTAAGTGGCTTAGTGCATTAGTTGAAAACTTAAGAATTGGCTTTTTGAAATTAGACTCCCTTGAAGTACATATGACAAAAATTTGGTCCTCGTACGCCACAATACCGATAAAAAATATAAGGGGGGTCATTTTGAGAGTGCCCCCAGGGGGCAGTGCAAGAGTGCCAAACTTAAGAATCCACATTTTGGGGTTCCCACACATAGTCCTACTCATTTCAGGTGTCAAACCTTTCGTACGCAACAATACCGATAAAAGTCTGCTAGCTCCTGGACTATTAATATCTATATTTTGTTTTGCTTACCTCATCCATTGACGGAGCAGTCAAACATTGATCGTAAGACTATAATTTCTTCTGCATGGAACCTTTAGTAAAATGCTAAAGGTTTGTACGAACTGCAGAATACCAGAGTAGTATAAAACATGTACAAACAAATTACAAAGTCCCAATCGGCCTGTGTGCATGCACCGACACGGCGTGCAGTGACATTTTTACTTTGACTTCAAAAGCGCAACCATTTAAAAATCAAAGACTTTACACATAATTATTTCACAGGTCTACAAATCATGAAAAGGATAATCACCGTCACTTGTCGCGAGCGCTACATTGTGATGCTTCACGGAAGGTTACACTTTATGATTTGCATACATGAGCATGTAAATAATAGGTAAACAAGAGTGCAGTTTTGTTACGAGCTTTGATGGTGAAAAACATGCAATATTATTGTGTACACAAAACATCTCACGTCACTGTTACTCAGTACTACATCAATAGCCCCACTTTAACGAGAAAACAAACCGAAATCGTAGTGGGAAATGGGTTTATTAGTTTGTAAGATACTGTAGGCGCAACAGAAGAGTACTGCATGTGTTGGAGTGGTGTAACATTTAGTAGGCCTATACTTGAATAAAATAAAATAAAAAGAGGTTTATCTAAACAAAGACAACTACATCCCTGGACTACGGTTAAACTGCTCTTAGTTTCAGCGTTGTATGTGGTTAATGTAAAAGGGGGACAATGATCCATGTTCTAATATAGAACCATGCAGGAACGACAAGCACTGACACCACAGCTTGAACGCATCAAACAATTTACTAACAAATCGCACCATTAAGTCTGATCAAGTCACGAGCGAGAAAACTGTTTAGAAGCAGCGGTCGCCCGCCTTTTGTCACCCCTCGGTTTCCCCGGGCTATACACGTGTTACTCACCTGGAACTTAACGCGCCAAAAGATCCCGCTGAGACGAAAGGCACGGAACACGCCACTATAAATTTGGGTGTGGGTCATCAGCCCAAGACGTAGTCTTGATTCCAGGCTGAAATACTGGCGATATGGGTTCAGGACCGGAGGTGAAAGTTTGAGTTTTGTGACGGGCATTTGTCATGATAAATTGTTGGTCAGGTTTTCAGACAGCCTATCGGCAAATTCAAATATTTCATTGCAGATGATCGGTGAATGTCTGTGGCTGAATGTTGTGACGGGTATGTTGTCTTTCCCTACTTACGATTCTCTCATGGCGGTTTAGGACAAATGAGTTGTATAGACTAAGACTATATAATGCATACCCCACCCCCTCCCCCCTCCCACCCCCAATCCACCAACAAATCAACATAAAAAAATGCGTTATGAAAAATTATGCGTTTTCATATGATATTATGTAGTTTTCTCACAATGCGGTGATATTTTGGCCGATAGCCCATGTTAGCCTATTTGTTTTGTTTTGTGTTACATTTATTTGTTTTGGTTTTTGTTGATTTCGTGCCTTCTGATATTTATACAAACCACATTTACCGATACCGAAATGCCAGTCTTGAAATGAGTCTAACCAATATGCCTTTGGGAACACGTTTTACTGTTAATGCCAACCCGTTTACTTATCTGGGGGAAAAAATTGCTGAGATGTCGATTAAAGCTGGAAAGGTGACTTAGTAAGAGCCGCTTCAATCAAATTGGCATCCTGAAGCAATCTAACAAGCGGCCATTTATAGTACAATTCAGTCAAACTGATACATGACTCCATGTCACGTGATTATTTTGTTGACCTGTCATGGAGGTGGTTGACTCTGCGGCTGTTGCTATGGCGACTGTCGCCATGGGCAGAACATAATTTGTCTAAATAAACGATCAGACGAAAAGTGATCGCGGTATTCCCGAATGATTATTTGATCTTGACTTCTACTTTGTTTTATCATTTTCCACCTCAACCGATACCGCAATTATACTTTATACCGCAAAAATGTACCCTCTGAAAGTAAACCATTTTTGTTTTCATTGCCGTTTTTCGTCTAGCTACACATGGCAAAAGAAGCACAGGCACCCAAAGCATTGTGGGTAGCTTGGAGGTAAATTCAGCGCGCACGTGGAAGTGTTGGCCCAAATTCTATCCAAACGGAGCTCGAATAAATTAAACCCCTTTAAAAAAGTAGTTATTCCCTGCGCCCTGTTTTGGCGGTATTTTGTGCACGAGCGATGGCGCAAAGGGACATACGTGTACAAGTATGCTGGACTGCAGAGGGCGTACTTCAGTCATACTGGTTGCCGTCCAGTGAGTTGGATCGAATAGGCGAGCACGTGGTTACGAAAGCATAACGACATTGGTGGTATATAAAACATGAACATTGGAATTAAACTTATTTTAAGTACACAGATTTGCGTCAGTTCAATATGTATTAGCTAGAAAGTGTCTGAATACATAAGAACAATCACAAAGTCTAATCCTGTTAGTAAAAACAAAATGTTGTTACTGCTCCTTGGAAACAACATCTCTGGAAAACGCAATTGCGCATGCGCCATCTTGTAGATAACTCTTGGCCATCTTGAGGCAGCGTTTCTAAAAGCTCTAAACATACAGTACTGACATACTACAGTGAAACTCGTACCATTACAAAGGTAGAACCTGAATAAATGAAACAAGCATCACGATGGCATATATGTCACTATTCAAACAAACAAACAAACGAACACACTCAAGCTTAAGATCAAATTATTATGTCTGTTGAGACTTTTTGATGTAGCTCTCACCCACCAGGACTTTGCAATAGCGCCCTCTTACCTTCAGCTCTAACAAAATATTGCCTCATGCTTGTATGTCCTTCTTTATTATGTTTGTTTCGTGTACACAACCATTTTGTCTCTAAACATTTAGTCAAGATAGCAAAATTAGGTCTCTTAACATACTTGATTTGTATATTTCAGGTCATTCCATCCAGTAAGCAGTTTGCAGCAGTTTTATTCTTATTAAGAATATTACAGTTAGATTTGTATTGAATAGCGCCCTCTGGGTTATTCTTAGTCACAGTACTATGATGTGGAATCTTGAGAAATGTAATGTTTCATATCGAGTTTCTCCAAACATCCACAGCAAATTGCACATATCAAATTTTACACTAATGCCGACACCGTACTTCTGAATGGTTTATAAGAGAAGTCCGATACGTTAATGAAGATATCACAAATAAGTATAATTATTTACGACGTGTGGTGGCGCCTTAGATAGTTACCAGTGACTTCCTTTGTAGCGCAAGAATTGTTTACACTGAAAGGTATACTTGTTATTACCACTCCACTTACAACGCAGTGAGCGAACCTAACATGGAATCCCGTAAATACAGTTACCTGCGTATCTTTTATAATTGAAAATTCAAATTTGGCTTTTACTTTACAACAATTGCGATAGCGTTCACTTATTGCCAAATAAATGTGGGTGAGCTTTATGACGAGGTAAACAAAGAGGTTAGTGTCACATGAGGGCAGCAGACATGTCGGGCCATAACCATGAGCAAATCCTGGGGAAAGAAAAGTGCTTTGGCTCCTAGCAACGACATGAAGATTTAAACACTTGACTGCGTCTGGTTCTCCCTCAACAAGAGTTGTTTAGTACATCGAAACTCGGAACAGCAGATCGTGGGGTCAAAAGCATTTCACATTAGTTCCAGCATCTGAAGCTTCGAAGACAAAAAATGCCGATTGTGATTTATGTACTTGTTTTACTGTAAACAATAGTATCCATGAAACAAGAGTATTCTACAATTCACATAATTGATGTTTTCGAATTACTCTAACGACGTCACAACAGCTTACATGTAAAATTTAGAATGATATTAGAAAATACAAATTACACCAATATACCAAAAGAAAAACTGACTAGGTAAATTGGCGTACATATTAAAGTGAACAAAGAAAACTGGCAGGAGCGGGATTCGAACTTGCGACCTCCGGATTACCGTCGCTCTACCAACTGAGCTAAACAAAATAAATGAAAACATTGAAAATGGAACAGCCCAACCATAGCAGAAAGGGAGAAGGGCCCTTGATTTGTAAGGTGGACTTGCATTGCCACATTTAATGGCAAATTACATTAAATGTAGCATTGTCCGAGTGCTCAGAAACTCTCGCAATTCTGTATCCAATCCATTGTGAAAATGTTCCCACTCAATTATATTTCATTACGACGGTTGGGTATCAACTCCAAAGAATTGCCTCCCCAACAATGCAGCGAAGCCCGGAGTCTATTGTCAGTCCTAAGCAATGGGTTGATCGCTAATCCCATTGCCGGCGCGCCAAATTTGATTTCAGCCCGGCATAATGCGAAATTATCTCTCTAATGCTGGTCAAGTACCAAGAAGTCCACTCCTCAAGACCACCATGTTTCGCTGAGATGACGTGGACATTGTTTCCAGAGTTCCTCCCAAATTTAATTAGGAGATCTCAGTAATTTACAAAATGATGCTGCGCGGATTTCAATGGATATTATCTGCCGCGCCAGGCCCGATCAGACAGATGATGGGTCATGATGGGCCCCTAGGGAGGGGCGTTTGCCACGGAACAATGCTTCTTTTTAAACCGAATCTTCTTTGCCGAGCCAGCAGTTTTTATGGGCATTCCTAATGAAACACATTCATATACCCCTTTTTTTGTCATCAACCCTTTTAAACAATTTTCGCATTATTGAACACTGGAGCTTCCCCCTATCCATTGAGATGTGTATAATTGCGATACGGTAATGGAAGCTTCGCCAATTAATGTGGCCATGGATATTTGAGGCATTTCTTTTCCATTGGTTAATTACGATCAGCAATTGGTCCCAAGGACATTTTGGTTCCTCAAATTCCGTCCTGTATTATAGTTTCTTTGGATACAATTGTAATTCATTCTTTAGCAGTCACGCATTATCTTCTACTGACGTTGAGCCTTTGGAAAAACAAAATCCAAATCTTAGCAAGGTTTTGTATGAGAGTTAATTTTTTATTGCGATGACTATTTTATTTCTCAAAGAATGAGTAGGCCTTAAGGTTTCTTCAGCTGTTTACATATCGAAAATATTAATGTTATTCCAGCACTGCTTTTTAAATAGTTGATAATATTTGTATGTGTAGTGTTAGTAATGTACATGAGTATGTACATAAGTATGTAGCTCCGGGGGGGGGGGGGGGGGGGGGGGGGGGGGTGGTTAAGCTGTCTGGGGTGGGGGTATTGCAGGAATGTGATATTTTTCTGCATGATATTCCTATATTGTCTATTCTTGATCCCCTTTCATCTCCCCGCCCCTATACCCTACAATGATGTAGAACTATTAAGCCTGAGTTTTGTCGATCATCTTACTTAAAGAAAAGTATTCAAAATATACAATATTCAAACTAATCAATCTGAAAATATAAACCGACTTAGTATGCATGTAACAGGTGTAATATAATTGATAAAGGCCTTGACGTTTTGGAACCAAATTTAACCATAGCTATTTTCAGGCAATATGACCAAACCTATACGAAGGTCTTAGATAAAATTGTCCTTGTTGGTATTAAGAGTGCAAAATGAAATGATGATTGCTAAACATGTGACAAGTCGTTAAACTCCCGTTAGCTGGAAGCAGCACGGTATCCAATTATCCGTTGATGGCAGGACGGGGCCATCGTGAGTCAGAAAAAGGACTATTAAAATGAATAACTTGCAATAACTCGCCCAAGAACGAAGAGGAATAATAGATTGGACGTGCGTTTCCAGCCATTTCTCCTAAAGTGCATTATTTTAATGTCTCATTTATTTCCGTCGTAACGAGCTTATATCGCAACAAGAAATAATGTAGAAAATGGCGGTCTCGCTCGGTTCCTAGTGACGCCATTATAGGTTAACCAATCAGAGGCCCATGTTGCGGTATGACTAAACCGCCATTACAGCGCGCCAAACGCCGGCAATACACCTGGGTACGAGCGGAACGACACTCCCTAGACTTCTCGACGAAATTAAAACCGCTCAGACGAGGCCAGCTACGAGAATTAAGAACTCTATCTTGGGATGATATGGAAGGGAAAGACTCATTGTAAAACGCCGAAACTTACTCCGGAGGTAGAAGAAAACAATTTGGGTAAATTATGGGCTCGGGAAACTGTACCTCGGACAAAACGGCCGGGGAGCTTAATTGTGTTGATTTAGTGATATTGCGGCACTTCCAATCACAATTTTTAAGCGGGAAGCTCAGAGTTCAAATCGTCTGGCATGGCCGGATCGGGAAATCATACGCCGCTCCCCCAGGGGTGATTCGGGGTTTAACTAAGCGCGGCTTGTACCGCTGAATATCGTCATCAGTTTGGAACGGGAATGACATAGGGCAAATCATTCACTCAATCCGGGTACAACACGCCGTTGCTCTGCACTTTTCGTCGCGTTTGACTGCAAAGGGGACAGGAAATACGGATGGCATTTATCACGAGCAGAAAGAATGTATAGTCCACGATAACATTTTTACACCAAATTCTTGTAGTTGGTCTGATACAAAGTATACCATATTTCAAATAGGCACATTTAATGGCAATTAAAAGAAGACGGGTTTTTTCGTTTTAATTCCTATTAATTAAATAAACCCAGCAACCTGGCCTCAATTTCATAAAACATGTAAGCACCAAAATTTGCTTACCTCAAATTAGTTTTGCTCAGTAAAACAAGGTTACCAGCCAAAACTCCATGCGCTTTTCATGCTAAGCAAACGATAAACATCACCTGAATATTATATTTGTTACTTTGTTTTTTCCAAAGGAAGAATTATCATGCTAAGCAAATTTGTGTGCTTACATGTTTTATGAATCTGTCAACGCTGTATTTTACCTGTCGAAACAAACATCAGTCATACTACAAACAAAACTTCACAAGTTGCATCTACAATTTCAACGCTTATTCCCGCCAAAAAAGGCTTGCCTTCCTCAAGCCGCCTGCTCAAGTGCCATTTATTCAACGCACACGCCGACGACTTGCACTCTAACAACTAGATATAATCAAATTAACGACACCGATGCTCCATTTGAGGAGATTAAAACGGTAAATCAAACCATAAAAGTAATTACTTTTCTTGTAAAGGAAACCCACCTGTGCGTCTATTTAGATCATATTGCCCTCCGGGGTACATCGTAGGACATGTCTGCGCATGCACCATGCTTGTCTCGTGTGGCCCTCAAGAGGGCACATGACGTACATCGATATAGACAGAAAACTCGTGGCTGATTGAGAAGCTCTCGAAACGATACGGAAACTCGAGACTGACTGGAGTATATTGGCCTCGTAACAATCGAAGGAAGTAAAGAAAAGGAGGAGAAAAAAAACCAAAACGAGAAAAATAAGGACTAGAAGAGAAAAAACTGCCGCAGCGATCTGTTGTCACTTTAAGGTGATCTTGGTAAACATCTTATACAACTCCCTTAACTCCTTCCCCCATCACAAAGCTCCATATCTCGACCATTGTCCATACAATACACCAGTGTGTCTTTTGTAGCGTTGTGTTACCGATACCGCCTTCCGTCTCGCCCCACTGTTGTATTTTGCTTTCTTGTCAAAAGCGCGGTAAAATATTTCCCCATTTTTCTGATCACTCTCGTGATTGAGGTGGGACATCATTCCCAGGCAGGTTACACTCAGAGTCCAGTGAGAGAGACATCGTCCATTGTGCAACGACTGGCATTTGTTCAACCCTTCCCCACAAAATCAAAGCTTGAAAAGTACAAATTGGTAAAAGACAACGGGAAACAAGAAGTGTAAGTTTTGGACAGCTCAAACTGAGCAGAAACTCGGTCATAGATTCCATAAAATTAGAACCACCACGGGATATACATAGGGGTTTAGCTTTTAATTAACCTTGTTGCAATGTGGTATTTTTTCCAATGCTTCCTTTATGTACAAGATCCATTGTTTAATGAAACAGTGTACTGTGGGTACCTATCCATACTAGTAATAAGAAGTAATGTGAGTAGGCATATACATGTAAATTGCCTCTTCCAATTATCTTCAGTTTTCTTTCTAAGGTCTCTTGTAGCCTCTGCAACTGATAGTATCTTACAACATTTCAAGACAACAGATCATTTCATCAAGTACTAATACACAAAAAGGTAATTGTATTGTCTTTCGTTGGGTAAATGTTATCGTTATTTTAACACTAAGCAGCAAGAATTCCATCAATAGTCTATCGCTGCATATTCGCAATCTTTTACCAGTGATGCGTGAGCTTTTATGTCAGAATCGACATTAAATAAAAACATGTTTTCACCATACTTTGAGACACAGTGAATTGTATTATAACATTTTTGAGGAACAGACGCTTGCTCAAAGAACAGCGCCTCCAACGATCAATCTTCACCACCGCTCCTTCAATAATTACGCTTTACTACACAGGATACTGTTTACCAACGCCGGTTTGATCGGCTACAATTAGTCCATAATTACTTGTGATAGCGGCGACCGACGAGGCCTCTTCCCCGTAATTAAGCAGCATGAAGCTACGGTGAACAGCAGATAAATTACCGTCCCAATGTGGATAGATCGGGCTCTGAATACCGGCTAGTCTCCATTAATGGATTCATCCACACGGGCCCTACATCGTGCTTCTCTCCCCGCTTGAAGTCAACTCGAACCTCGCAAAATGCACCCGAGGAATCATTACCGTCTACATCTGATGCGCAACTTTATGCATATAAATTGCAATCATTCGGCGAAGACAATTTGGTGCTCAGGGAAAACAAATCGCTCTGATTTTTTAAGAGATCATGATTTTGTTCATCCCTCTGAAAGTTCACACAGTGATAAATCATAGCCGGGGGGTATAGTGAGATGTATGCATGTGATTGAATGTGAGCTCGAGAAGAGCTAATGCATTCTGTCGAAAGTTGTGAGCTTCAAGACGCGCTATTTTGTAAGACTTTCATTGACTGTTTTTTTTAAGCACAAAAAACATATGGTTATAATATTTAAGAATTTCTTCCCAGGAAGTTTTCGTGTTGAAAAAGAGATGTGGATTATTAAGGCTTAGACGTCCTCTGTTCTTTTTATGTCACAGTGTTTAATTATCAAGTTGATTGTTACGCTTGAAAAAATCTTTATACAAATTGGACCCTTTGCGGATACTTGGTGGCAGCAAACAGTTTTAGGCCTTAATGACTTGGGCCGCGTCCGAATCTTTTGTCTAAGGCTATTGTCTGTGTCTTTGCAACTGGTGTTCTCCATTACATTACACATGCGCAGGCTGACAATAGACGTAGCCATAGCTATGGAAGCCCGTTTCAGACACGTCCTATACATCAACAACGGTACTTATGGTCAATCAGTGCGCATGTCGCTGACATTATCTAATATTTCATTAACACATTTTCAACCTTATTTCCAAATTCCATATACTGCGCTAAAAATTATCCACGACTGCACATTGTAAAGCTGTAAACCGCCGATATGATTTATGGCCAACCATACCAAAGTTTAATATCTCTCCTATCAGTACATGACAATAGGTTCACTCAGCCCGAATAATTGGTACCATGATTAAATTTGAAATTTAACAAGACAACTTTTAATGGGCCAACTGTTTAAACACAGAAAGAATGAAGTATCTATCATGACATCCCCAGGTAATTGGTTGTAATAGTGCTGTCTCCAATCGTGTTGAGTATGGATTACATTGGCGTTCGTCCCCAGAATATGTTGGCGCCTTTTCTCAACGGACGAGGTCCCCCGCCATTTTTTTTATATCCTTCTTTTTCTCGCCATGCACGCCAGATGCGAGTCGTTATTTTATGCGCGCCAAAAAACACGGAGAGGCGCTCACCGTTGCGTGACCGTACGCAGCCAGCGAGAAAATCATGTACGGGTATCGCTGTCGGACGCTCCATTACCCACAGTGCATAATGGTGTGTCGAGAGATCTTGATCAACTTCACCCATGAGTGCGCAAGGTCTTTTCGAACACGTTGATTATTCAATAGCACAACTGTGACACAAATTTTTTTAAAGAAAGAAAAAAAAGAAACACTCAAATTTCCAATCGCTCTGCTACAAATTGGCGAACGTTTCATAAGCGTTTTAGTCTTCATTTTCCCCCCAGAAATCTAATTATCTTCGCCTGCCATGTCTAATTGGTCACGAAATTTACGTCGATAGCTGTTACAGAGGGTGTTTTCATGGAATGATCTTGTTTACCGAATGGGCAACACTTGGACCGCGAGCAGGACAGGTCCTTGAAGAAAAGAAATGTATCCGACGTCGGAACAGTAAGAAATGTTTTGCCACAAATTGCTCGTTTGCACAAAAGGCGTCAGGTTGAAGTGATTTCCCGATTCTCAATTTGGTCGTAATTATTCCAATGATTCAGTTAATATCACTGCCCCATTTTGTATCCCGATCATACATCATTTCTGTGCTGCAAAGCATTTCCCCTTCTTTTATGTCAGATCCCTTCTCGCAATGAGCAATTCCCTGGTCCCTTCGGCCTTACCGTTCTTATTATGTTTCCTATTCCACATGCAGCACAGGGAGGCAACGTATAATTGCCATAGCCGTCGATTAGGCTGGGCATTAATGGAAATGTACGCGCTAGACTCTCCTCGGGGCGTGTGGAAACGATACGTCGATTCTGGAAAATAGTGACGATTTTATACCCTCCGTTCAATCCAACAATACTCTCTGGCTGTCCGACTTGTAACGTCCGGTGAGGAATCGGCGACTGGGGAGACCACGAATATGGAGATTTTTTTCAGCGGCTAGTTTGCAACCTAATTTACAGTTGTCCCCGCGAAGGGAGTTGCAGTGAATTTAAACGGTGCAAAAAGAAAGAGGTAGAAATATAACTCCCTGCAGCCCCGTTTACATCTCCAATGACGCACTGACAAAAAGTAAAAGTATCTGGGTGTTTTGGTTTTTTGTGGCTGAGTTTAAACGCCGCTGTTTTGAAGATTGGATTTTGGGGCCCCGCGCGGCTAGCCAAGTTCGTCGTGAGTGGATTTGTTCGTAGCGCCTCTGGTGCGGGGATTTAATGATCTTATTTCCCGTGCTGTTGTGTAGCTGGTCGAGTCGAGTTGTCTCGCCCTGAGGGGATTGTCTATCACGTACATGTATGTTGATGATGGTGAACAGAGGCTCGGCAGGACTGCGGAGAAGTAGACACGGGGATTTGTTTTTAAAAAGCCAACAATAACAGGTATATTATGGTCGTTATTGGTGCAAAACTGGGACAAAATATAGCCTGATGTGCTCAGTTAATTTCTCTCTCAAGTTGCGTCAGTATTCGGAGAGACGTCATCACCTATAGACAATTGTTATGAGGAATGAAGGTTAATTTAATATAATTATTTCAGTGGGGAATCTGAGAAATAAAAAATAATTCGAGTCACTCATCGCAATGGGAAACAACTTGTTTTATTTTCAAATTATTTTCAACACGTCCGACTGTGACGCCTTTTACTTTAGCCGGTGATTATATCTGATTTTACATTTTCTAATCGGAGATATACAGGGTAAGACGTGTACCTTTTTAACAGTGTCTTCATTTGCTGACTTGCGTGAATTTGGTACTCATTAATTTCGTGAACTGTCGGTTTGGGTTGGGCGACAATAGTTGTTTTAATGTTTGGTTAAGGCTTTAAGAAACCGTCTCGTGTGTTCAATGGAACACCAAGCCCAGACACATAACATTAAGAGAGAGTCGCTATCGCGTCTCATCCGATTCGGGATAGTTACCCCCTGTGAAATGATGTTCAATAAAAGCTAAGCCTTCCGTGCCACGACAGATTGATCATATACTTTCTTTAAAGTTCCTTACACCGTCGGGCCTCAATATCATCCCATCCAATTTACCGAGCGTCTATCCACAAGGTATTCAACCTGCAACGCTGACTGATTATAAACCTGGCAATTCGCTCCTAAGCTCTAAACACACGACAGGCAGACTTTTCACCCTTCTTTCTTTTACCCTCTTCTCAATCGCATTTATTTCTGTCTCGATCTCCATTTCTATTTTATTTCTCTCGTAGCTTTTTTCCCCGGGAGTCAAAGTTGCCGGGATTGACATGATTACGTGATTTGTTTTACCGGGTGCCGGAGAGCATAACATCCACACGCTGATCCCACCGAAGATGGACGACTGAAAGCAGTTGTCTGGCCGGCAATTGACAGGGCACGCGGTCCGGTACATCGGGACGTCAACCCGGTATCATGCAGTCATCCTCGCAACTAAATCAAGTAGGCCTCAGCTATAAAAGAAAAAAACACTGTCACGGCAAGGCCTGCCGCTTTGATTAACTCGAGTTGAAAGCTATACCATTTCGATTACTTTTATGGGGCTTCATTTCCTTCGGTTTTTTTTCTCTCCTGTCCTCCTTGGCCAAGTGATTGCCTTCATTTCTCAATATAATTAAATTTAATACAAGCACCCGACAATGCCCTGCGTCCTAGCGTGGTGCTGCAGTCTCCCAGTGTCTTGAAAGACGTCTTGTATATTTGTGGTGGGGTTATTCCCGAGAATTACTGCAGTTTATCGTGATGTATGCTGCCCCGATCAGATTGCAGGCCAGGTGCGTGTTCTGTAGTTTTGCTTTCTCGGATTGAAAAAACAAAGGCTCGACCTCCTCCGCCCCCTCAATTACATTAATTAGGTGGTTAGGGAGAGCCATCTTCTTGATCAAATTCAAGACGATATCTTCTTTGAAGAAGAGATTGGAAGTTAGTGAGAAGAGGTCCGCCATGCAGTGAGGTCATTTAAACACAGAGAGTTTGCGTGGATGAGCAGAACCTATATCTGAAACAAAAGCCAGTTCGCCATGCAGATAACATCCCATTAGTCATCCTAATTTCTCAACCGAAAGATATAACTCATGAAACTTGAAGACGACTACGGACAAGACAAAGCGATCAAGGCGGCATTACTACTAGCATGGATAGGCCTATAAACTTGAGTTCCAAACTTGACTGTCGACATAACAAAAGATTACCTTGATGTGACACGGATTTAAGGAAGAATGGTTTCCTCTTAACGTATAACATCACATGGCCAAGTCTTTTGTAAAACTTTACTTTAACTCTTCTCAGGTAGTTTTCTTTAAAAGCAGATCAATCATCTCTCCTGCACAGACCAATTATACGGTCTTGTGACACGTTTTTAGTTTATTCCACGTTAATATCATTGCCGCATTTAGTTGAGGGACAAATTAAACAATGCTACTTCCCCCTGAACTGCAAACGCACGTTGATATAATATAGGACTTTCTCCAAAACAATTCAAATTGTAGTAAAGTGCGTTGCCTAGGGAAACAATGGAAATTACTCAAACATGTTGCGACCAGGATTCAAACCCTATTAATTCACATCTATAGCATGCTCTCAGGGGCGAATATATTGGTTTAGATCGAGAGGGGCTACACCGTACCGATAGGAAGTCATTTTCGGTGCTTTTTTGCACCATTTTCTAATATTTTGCGGCTCATTTAATAACAGGGGGTTTAGACTCCCCAAAGATCAGCACCTGTTTTTCTTTAGGCAATTCACTTGTCCATTGATAGGTATAGGGCAGAGAAGATGGATATGGAGTGGATATGAATTGGTAAATAGCTTACGACTACTGTGATTCGAGATAATTTAGGATGCATCGACGAAAAGAAAAAGCAGTTTAAGGAGAAGAAAATGAAGACAGGAAAGGGTGAAAGACAACTCTGCTTAGACCGGAATAGTAGAATGATAACACAAGATTACCTCGCGCGCAGAAGAAAACCGCAGGAATGAGAACCCGAAGAAGTGGCCACGCCTGGGTATTGAGAGATCGTCTGTTTATTTTGGTTTGTATAAACTTAATCTGCCTCTCGGCTTGCCGTGTATATCCAAAACGGCTCGTGCTGACGGCTCGCCGTGGTACGGTGTGAGTAATCAATGAAATTACACGGCATTCCCGACATGTACCCAGCTTTTTAATTACATTAATAAGACTATGGTTGTTATCAAAGCAATCGGGTTAATCAAAATCCTGGGTTTGCCACTGACAGTTCGGGCCGTTATGACACTGATGGTCTTTGGAGTTGGACACGGCTGTCTTGATATCAAACAGGCACATAGATGACTGTTCTATGGTGGGAGAAGTCTGTCAATTGATGAAGTATCAAGGTTGAAAAGAAGAAACGTAGCAAGATAAGAGGCACAGATTGCATCTTGACTTGGAAAAGTAGAAAGAAGTATAGGTGTGCGCAAGGGACCACGTTACCCTATGTATTGTATTTTAATAATAATCCAAAAGAGGAGTTTAGAGCTTAGTATTTCCACTTACTAAAAATTGCGCCCTCGTTTAGCGAGTCGTTCGCAATACCATAAAATCCAAGACAACGTCTGTGTTTAAAGTGCTAGTGAGAATTTGCATATCTCTATTTATTGTTGTTTTCTTCTACAGAAGGGAGTTTCATCGTAGATTAGCAACGAATCAAAACAAACTCAAACTGTCCACCAATCGGATTTTGATTGGAATCACCTGCAAACTGGACACTGTAATACCGCTGGATTGCCGTCTCGAAAAAGCCCCAGAATACACGAAATGAGTTTTTGATTGTCCTGTTGCGGCCTCTGAATCTTTTTTAAAAGGCCGCGCCTTGAGTGCATGCTTTGTGGGTAGTAACGCCGCGATCCAACGGCAAGATAAGTAACCCAAGATGAGCTGAAAAATCGGAATATGAAGACCGCAGAGAGTGTTTCGACAGTATTACGACAAGCAGCTGGTTGCATGAAATCATTAGCGGTTCGGAATAGTTTCCTAAAAGCCATGCCTTTAATCTTAACCCACCAAAATCATTCAAAATTAATTCACCAGGAATCGGCGAGTCTTGAGGATTTTCCACCGTCGAAAAAAATTACACCTTGGCCATTATTTGCCACTTGATGTCCCCTGAATGTTTTTGGGGGTTTACAATAACGGTGAAGTTTTTCAGTTTAGGAGCAGGACCAAACTGCCATATTTAAAGTCAATTACCTAAATAAAATTATCATGATGAGGCTAATGACTAATATCTCATTACTATGACGATATCTGTTCTTTTCAAGTACATGAAGTTTTCATATAATCTGAAAGAACCCAGATAGAATGCTGATATTTAGCTAATGTCAGTCCAATAAAACGGTACTGTTGGGCCAGCAATGGCTTTCAAAAGGGGGCTGGTGTAATTTTGCTTACGTTAAAGTTGACCTAACGTTGGCCCAACATTGCAGTTGGTTCAACATTGGACCACTGTTGTCTCAATCTATTGACAAACAAACGTCGAGCTAACATTGCGCCATCCGAGTTTAATGTGTTAGCTGCACGAAAACACTAGGCCGATATTCGGCCAAACGCGGCCCAATCTGCAAAAAGCGTATCCTACCTTTCAGGTCATACTTCATGCTAATGCTCATCGAACTTGACGTCAGTGCGAATCATTCTCTGCCAAATTCGCCAAGGAGTTGAAATGTGTTCAACCTTTGCGAATTCGCAGTGTGAAAGCTCGATCTGACGTCACAAATTCGAGTTCGCGTCGAGTATGCACCGGTCTTTGTATTCTATAGCAATGAGTTCGTTAGAAATGATCATACCAGGGGAAATGCGATTTTAATTATTTAGTGGGTCGTCTGTATGCGGTACGTGTGTTTATTTGATTTGAGTGATAAAACTTTGTGGGGTTAGACAAATAAACGAAGAGGTATTAAAACGTTAATTCTCAGCGCCCAGACGTGAATAGTTTTTTTTACAGGGCGTGTAGTTTGGTTTGAGTTTGGTCCCAGTTAAGTTAGGGCGGTCATTGTGTTAAGGAGAAATGATGAAAAGGTAATTTCGAAAAAAAAACCACCAGGATTGATTGTTTCACATTGGCCAAAGAGTCCGCACTAGGACCGTACGTCCAGTGTACAGCACAAACACAAAACACACATTAAACACACAATCTCTCCATTTCTGATACAGTAATTTGTTTAATATGTATTTGGCAAACGACAATGTTTATTCACAATATTTACACATACATAAATGGGGCGAAGCGTAGGCTAAATCTCTGTTTGTTCTGGGGCTATGTAAAACGGGAGTAAAATATACATATTATATCTGATAACATCTGGCTTAAAATGATCACCCAGCCAACATAACATGGTTCACCTGTCGGGTTAACCACAGTATTCCAAATCACTTTATAACAAACATAACTTCCTAATGTATAAGTGAACATATGAAACTCGGCCATTGTACCCTTTAATCCTTCAACCTTCGTTGTCCTTCAAGCTATTCAAAATTCCTCCGATGTCTTTTTTTAAAATGCATCTAGTTTATATAAACGTATCGATCTTCCTTGTTTGGTGTTTACATGAAGTGTTTTGCAGCAGTTTTTATTGTCGTACATCAGGTAAAGTTTGCTGTGTGAATTCATTGAAACTGCACTCTTTTTTTTACATATGCTCGTAATTGAATATATTTCATGAAGTTGTAAATGAAGAAAGAAAAACCGTTTTCAAAATGCCAATTTTCATCTTGAGCACCACACCTTTGAAATTCAATTTAGAGCAAATAAATATTTATTTTGGTATCCCTGTAAATAACACAATTTTCAATCTGTTTAGGCGTTCAGTGCGCTCGGATACAAACGACAATTTCGATTCAATAATAGAGAAAATGCTTCGGGCGTGCATCGTTGAAATGTCCCCAAATTGAACAAGATGGAAATTGGATTGGAATAAGATTTCCATGAAAAAAAGAGGTCAGGACGATGTATGTCTTTTCCTCGGGCGTGTGATTTTCTGAGTTATTTTGAAATAGTCAAAAAGAGTAAACGTCTCGTACCTTTGCCTAAACTTCGTAGTCATGAAAGAAATATCGTTATAAAGAAAATCGCCAGAGGGATTTTGTTTTTTTGTAAACCAAAATAAGCCAAGGAAAAATTTACCGCAAATAATTACAAACCAAAGTGTTATTTTCAATAACAGAGAGCGTCACGTAAATGTCGTCACTGGAATATGAAATTGTTTTTCCTGTAACAAAACACTGTAAGTTATTATTTCTTATTTATATTGATGTCATGCTGTTCTTTGCATGGATATAGGGAGCATAATATCTCGGTGCGTCTTTTTCAGTCGTGTATCAGACTAACATTATTCTCGGGCCATCGTGAACCATTTTGTATAATAGGGTATAATATTTTAATTGGTTGGAACCAATTAATAAAAACGACTTTTGCACGTGGGCATGCACCATTATTTTGTGAGTTCGTCGAATCTCCTGTTCAACCACTGGTTATGTGATATTTTAAAGCATTAGTGCCTCCCGATGTAAGCACCCATGGTGGCAGTGGTTTCTGTGTTTGTGAAGCCGAATTCTCCTTTTTGTCAATAAATAAAAACGGGTAAATATTGTACTTTGTACAAGGTTTTCCTCATAATATATACAACGAATTTCTCAAGAAGGTTGGCACTATAGACCCCTTGCGGTGAGCCCTTGCTGAGGTCATTTTGTTTGGTACATTGTGTACAATGTTAATTTTTAATCGTGCTTGTCGAGAAACAAAAACATGGCCACAGATGACGTCAGATGCAAAGGGTATAATATTTAGATACGGGAGTAAGCTCTATTTCCGAGTTGCGCATGAGCCCAAACTGGGGATCGTGGTGGTGGGGATAACTGTGGCTTTTGTCTTCGGGTTTCTGAATACTTTTCAAAAATAATATCATCCGCTTGCCTCTCGTTGACTTCAAAATAGCCCCAGAGGTAAGCTAACCCGATTCATGCCTAATTCAAGCGTTTAACAATAATATTTACACAATATCTAAATATATGTTCTACCGTGTACAGGATTTGTACCTATTTCAAAATCGGGTCACAGACTTGAATGAGTATACCTGGTACATATCAGAGCGCCTCCTATAGGCATCATTTTGCCATTATCATCTTAAGGTGAATGGCGGGCACAATGTTAGGGCGCTATTTG
This sequence comes from Crossaster papposus, assembly GCA_037893245.1. Taxonomy (NCBI): domain Eukaryota; kingdom Metazoa; phylum Echinodermata; class Asteroidea; order Velatida; family Solasteridae; genus Crossaster; species Crossaster papposus. The sequence goes on from JBAIAA010000425.1 coordinate 455,074, forward strand.
GGTTGGCTAAACATGGAAGAGTTTACGAAAAACAACGCTGCGCAGCTACATAAATCGTTGTTAGCTGATAGCAAAACACCACTGGTGTCTTTATAATCATGGTTTCTAACAGGTTAAAATGTCTTTATTTACGAAAACTGAGATGGATGTGGACAGTTTACAGGGGCTGAACTTCTGCTTGATGTCAATTATTGGCAGGAGACACAGGTCTCATTAATTAAACGTTCCTTACCAGTACCAAGCCTTTTGGGCAGGGTCCACCCTTTACTCCATACGTTTTTAGAAACTCGGACCCATTTAAGGTACCACTTAGATTACACAGAGTTTTGGCTAGATATTTGGCAAAAGAACATCTTATTCTTAACATTGTGACACATGGTACAAGTCCTCTGACGTCACTTAGGCAGAGATCCATTCGGTAGACATTGTATCATTGGTGCTTTTTTTGTACAATCTTGTTCCTCAATACACTTTATCCTACGTGTGCGGAACCAAAGTGCGCTTTGATTACTTCGCATGACTGTGATTGTGAAAACCGTCTGACACCAAAGTGAGGTATGACCCAGGTCATGTGCCCGGTACTCTCAACAGTTACACAGCAGTGTACGATGACGGATAGGAACCAGTCAAGACGTTGCAGCCAATGAAAACGCTGAATTCGACGCTCACTCCTTATCCATCGTCCAGGCCGGCAACAGATCTCGGATCTATAAACTCGAAGCGCTACTCAAGGAGTCCGAACCTCCAAACCCACAGTCCACCCTCCTCCTCTTGATGTCTCCAGCATCACTGTGATGATCGACCCTGGTGACTACCGAGGTACCACCACTCCTTGGGCCGTGGTGATGCGACCCACTGCCGCTCCTACTATCCTCCAAATCTGAGCCCTCGGCAGCAAGATGTTCCGTCTCTGAGTCGTGCTTCCGCTTAGCGCTGGCCATCTCGGCAGCGTGTTTCTTGCGCCACTTGGTGCGACGGTTCTGGAACCAAACCTGCAGTTCGAGAAATACAATAAAAAAAACCACTGAAACGTTGAGAATAAAGTAGAAACACTCTTAATTTCATAATATAACATCTCAATTCACTTGGAAGCAGTGATCTTTCTCATTATTTTTTTATTAAAGACGAACATGGTATCACTATAGGCAAAGAAACAAACTCTTTTGGGGAAAATGTGCAGTCTGTTTAAAAACGAAAGCACTTCGATATTGTTTAACCATGACCTCAATACTCCGATCCGAACTTCGATCCTGTGAATTTAATATTACATGACGACAAAATTAAAGCAAGTGGCAGAAAGACAACAGATGAATATTATTTAAGGCGGCAATGAAAAGCCACAAATCTTTTTGTTTGATTCCTACGTTGACATATTTAGACACCCTGTCCTATTTGCCGATAATAAAAATTACACGTGTCATTTTTAAAACCTTGTGAGCCGCACATCGATATCGGGAGAAAGCTGAGTCCATAACATAGCGATGTGTACACATTATGATGACGCTAATATATTCATGGGATTCTTGAGCTATTAAAAAGAAACAGCCTGTTATTACTGCGATGACAAATCTGCCCAAGCTGTCCCAACACCACCAAAAGCAAAAGATGCCGCCAAGATTTGGCGGGATTTTTTCTCCTCTCCTCCTCCAGGTCTCAATGTTTACCTCCCGCGCGATGAAGTGTAATTGCTGAATATTACAACAGAGCAAACGAATCTCTGGCTTTGAAGCGCCAACCCCAAGCCGCTTCGGCCCAGCCCGCCCAACTCAAATACAACCTCACGATTACTGGTCTTCGCAAAAAAATCCTCTCTTATCGATGGAACGGTTGGCTTGGATGAAAATGACCTATAAGAGTGACTAATGTCGGCGTAATGGCGGACATCACAGGAGATGTTTCTTCATCCGTCTTGAGGAGGTTACCTCTTGTGATGCGGTAACTTACCAATGCTTGATAACAACTAAGCATGATTAACGCATTGTGTGCAACCGCCTTAGCGGGCATGCGACATTTTCACTGCCCTGTCTTCTTCCGTCTTCTCTCAACGCGGGCTTCGCATTAAAAGCCACCGGTGGTCGTTTATTAAACCCCGTGTACCACCTAAATCAAACAAGGAACACGTCCAGAGCTTTACAGGCCCCCCTTGTCCTCCCTCTTCTTAAAACAAACTCCGAGGCGATGGCCCGATGGCGATGATGATGATGTACAAGAACAAGATACAGGGACAGATGTTAAACGACCGGGGGATGAAGTGGACGAGTGGCCGGTCGGACATCATCGATGAACCCCACGGAAGTCGTTATCGGCTTCCTGTGACTTCCGCCAACCTGCCGCACTGACAGGTAACTCTGGAGTAGGCACTCCAAGACTATAGGCCAGGCTGGGCAACCCTCACCCCGAGATTAGCAGATAAAGGGTCGGCAGAGACTTTCCTTTCTCCATCCTTCAACCACTATTACCATCATCACTCGCGTCTTGTTTGTTCATCGCCTGTTCCGGGGAGGGATATTGTTTTTTGTGCCAGGTTAATTTTTAAGATGGGACAATCAAAGTACGCGAATCATCGACGTGATTGAATGCATCCTCGCGCAGATAAACCACAGAGACATGCAGCGCATCAACACATGATGCAAGATAAGAAACTGCGATGAAAACGCAATGAGAATTGGAAAGTTTCCACACTATATCGTGTTTATATTGCATTATAAACTTACAATTAAAAAAGTATTGTTTTTTAAGCATGGTAATTTTACACGTGCAGGGATATTCCATTTATTTTTCCCATTAAATTTGGAATAACATACTCTCATAACTTTTCAATTTCTGTCAGAATCCTGATGAACATGCATCGCGAAAACAAAGAGAACATCACCTGACCATACACTACGAAACCAGTTAAAGTGATATATCGCACAAAAAGACTTAAAAGACGCTGAAAACACAGCCCTGACCAGAATTGTTGAAATAGAGAATGATTAATGAAGGCAGACAAATAAGACCAATACTTACTGGCTGCGATATCGCGAGCGCAAGCCAGCCCACGGTCCGTCAGCGATAATGATACACATGTAAACGGCAATAGTTGACCATTTAAGACTAATGATTGCTCCGGCACGTGCTCGCGCAGACGATCAACGCGATTTTTTCCCGCCATATTTTTGTGGGGCGCGCAAACACCGTGAATCATTACGGTGACAACGCCATTATGATATCTCCCTTGCTCAATTAGTCAGATGACTTTGTGCCGACTCCTCCTTATATAAAACTCCTTTTCTTTTCTTCGCTTTCTTTTCCATGCCCACTGCACATTCTTACACAAATTGATAAATTACATGGAATAATGTGTGTGCAGAGGTCCCACTGCTGTGTTGGCACTCTCTCTCGGTTTTATTTTTTTAAGCAGAAACCCCCTCGATTGGGCGCTTGTCACGTTATGGCAGAGAATAGTGGAGAGTCGTTTTGCGCACGTTTAACAAATATCCGTTGTGAGGCGGAGTAATAACTACACGTGTGTACGTTGTGGTCCCTGCACTAATAGTTTGATGATTTTATTTTCAACAAATCAACGCTTTTTAAGACGATAGTCAGGGTTTCCCTACGCAAAATCCGAAACTGAAAAAAAAAGGAAAAAGACGACATATTTCTGGTGGGCTTCACATTTAGGTTATGTGGTACTGGATAAAACAAAAATGGGAATTGGCACATCGAGTTTGTGGTATCTCCGTTTCAAATTATTGCTGCTTCACTGCCAATTTGATCGATTATATAAGTTTAAGATTTACGCATGTATACTAAGTGATATACAACCGATATTTTCCAAGACAACAATTTGTTGTGCTGTTTTCTTCTTGGGCATTTGGGGGGCATTTTGTGCAAAATGTGAATCAATTCGAGGCAAGCGATTACAATTACAATGAGGGCAAATAGACGAGTGGAACGTATTTAACGACAGCTCATCAAAGCAGATAATGCTTACTTTTGGCGCCAAAAGCCTCTCGCCAACCACTGATTATTTTTGAGGCAATTTCCTGGCTCATTTCACACAAATTGACTATGTACTCCTAATCATGATAAATATCATTCTGACTGCCACATTAATTGTAGATGCCTACATGGCCCTTTTTTTCTTTCTTTTTTCTCTTGTTTAATTTGGGTTCGAAAACTCTATTTATTCAAAGTTAACATTCAGTATACAGACTAAATTACATACATTACACAAAACATTCACAAATCTACATCATAAATCTGGAATATGTACAACGTAAATAATTAAAAAAAAAAAAAAATAGCAAACACCAATCGCATTAAACACAATCAAAATTGAAACTGAACTTTACCCTCCCGAGAAGTACACAAGCTGTTATATCCTTTTCTAAAATCTCGATCCTGAAGTCTTCTGTGCTCGTTCATAAAAAAAAATGTTTGTTTCTATATCAAAGTGAACAATATCTTTCTCTACATTGAAAACTCAATCACACCGAATTTTCGATATAACCCTTATTATTATGACAATAATCGTAGACATTTGAGACATCCAAGGTGTCAGTATCTTTATTATGAATTCATGTTTTAAATTCTCTGAAATAATTTCGCTTAATTTAGCTCGAATACGTCTTAAAAAACAATAAAATAAAATGCATGTCTTTCCAAAGAATTTTTTACAAGGATATCATGCAAGGTGAGTTGAACGACAAAATTATCATCGACTTCTTTTCTTCATCATATAGATAATTGTGTAGAAAAATATCTGAACTATCTTCATTCAAATTGAATAAACACATTGAAAATGTGGGACTCGAACCTGCGACCTCCAGGATACCGTACCGGCGCTCTACGAACTGAGCTATCTTGCCCTATGTTGGCTGTTTTCCAAATTGTCAGTATATTTGTTCGAGGGCGCTAGTCAGAAGTCATAAACACCAGAATTCCGTCTGGAAATAGATCACGCCCAGTTATTCATCATGGGTTATCACACTTTTATTATGTACCTGTTGGCTTTATTCGTAATGAGAATTTGAAGCAGTATTATTAACCATGCCATGAAGCCAAGTGTGCGACCACGGTATAACTCGATACTACCTTATGACCATGGAAATAGGCTGAACGACCGGCAATAAAGGCCTTAAAAAGTGCAAGCACGCGTGTGTTAGTCGGTCAAAATACTTGCTGATTAAAGCTCGAAACTTGAAGTTGCCGAGGTGTAAATGACGTCACGACCGTACCATGGCTGGTATCTTTTGATGATGGCTCGTATCGTGCTATGGGTGTACGCACCTCAGGCAGCCTGACACAATACTCCACCTGTCTGCTTGATACCGATTTGATGTTGAACGGGGCTTACGGCGAAGACTGACCACCAACGAAGAGCGATCCGCGGGCAAGTTGAAAATATTATTTTTATATTTGCGGTTACATCCGTGCAGTGACGAGGAGCTGGGATGCGCCTTGTACTCGGCGGGTAAATTAATAGCCTAAATCGAGCATTTAGTAACAGGTACAGAATAAAGACAGGTGGATTTTGAGTGGCTGTGGACACAGGAGTGGTCATTAGAATGGTCACAATGGACACCCAAATGTCAACACATTGTATCTTTATCATGGCAACTCTTTGGGCACAAAAACAAGAATATTTTTTTCAAATGCTTACAATTTAGTTTGAGTGGAATTTCTTTACTATACCGGTAGCACATGTATACTTATACACATAGTTTTGTGGGGAAGGTACCGCACTGTGTCAAAAAAAGTAAAACAATCTCAAATTCTTAAACAAAGTAAACGTTTTCAAAACTCGTTTCAAATACATGTAGTCCCTATCCATTACACGGCGATTCCCAATAAGGACGGCCTTGGAAATGAAAATAAGTTAAGTGTACTTTGCTCACCACGGAGGAAACAGAAAGGTGTGTTAAAGTAAAGGCCAACGATTTCTACATATGCGAGATGCAATTTGGTTTCTGGTTGTGTACACAATCATAAAGACCGTATCAACTCCATCGGACTTCGCTTAAAGGGGCAAGGCCAAGCTCTCTGAACCGCTGACATTCTGAACCTGTCCAAGACGATTCGGAAGCAGTAACATTTTTGTCGTCTTGTGCTGTCTGCATTCATGTTGTCGTGTCTCTCTTCCTCCCCCCGATGGTGATCTCTCCCCTCCCCCACGGGGTTTGGCCTGATCGAGAATTCGCCAGTTGTGTTATTCCAGAAGTGTCGGCTTCATTGCCTTGTCTGTCGTCACTTCGCGCCACTTACGACAGTCGGCGAGCACCGCAAGATGTCGACATGCTAACAAGCCTATCGTCAGGTACCGTTCACTGTTCCTAATCAGGCTCAACCTTCATGTGTTTTCAAGAACTTGATTTACCCTTGTGCCGAGTTAACCTTTCCGGTTTTATGCGCATGTGTAGGCCTACATATAAATTCCCATGCATAATTTGCTTTTCCGTAAAGTATTCCTAAAAATGCGAAAACGGAGAATTCAGGAAACCAAGTAAAAAAAAAAAAACTTATCTACAAATTCCCAACTTTCGAATTTTGTGTTGTCTTGATCGTTTTTTTTTTTTAATTTCGACACCTAAATTGGTTTGCATCACATTTTACTCATACCTGCGCATGCGCCCCCCGGCCGAGGGTAAATTCAGCACATTGATGTACATCTGATAGTTGCTGTGACAATGAAGCAATGCGAGTTGCCTCGGTTACACCTGGGTGCTATCTGTCAGTCACTGACACATTGAGGCTGATCCCCCTACAGCCTATTAATATTATGGACCATCGCTAATGCCGGAACCAGACTCCACGCTATTGTGTCTTGTGTGTATCCGAGAACCCTACCGGCTCAGACCGGCTCGCAATATACACTGGGAGCTCGGAGCTTAACCTCCCTTCAGTTCTGGGTTTGTTTGTCCGCTGGCGTTTCTCCATCATTCCAAACACGCTGAAGTAATAAAGACTGATCCGGGCAAATTATCCCTAATCTCCGCTCGCCTTCAGGCCCGGCCGAGGCCTAATCCTCAATCATTTTATTTACTTGCAATACCTCATAACGACATTCTATAGTCGGGCTCGCTGCGGTGGCATTTGTTTTCTATTCTGCGGCTGGGGCGAGTCTATTTCGAGCAGGGCGTCGTTGGTGGCGCCCTGTCAGCACGGCACTGCTGTTGTTTACGCAGCAAACGGTCTCGACACAGCTGCTAGGACGACTTCAAACCGACAAGTACGTACATTTACGACTGGAAAAAAGATACAATAGCCGATGCCCCCCAAAAAACAAAATGTTCAACTACACATAAAGGAATTCCTAATCTTTCACTAAAACCTATTTTGTACAATAGACTATTTTGTAAAGACTATTTTGTACATTTTTGCCAGTAAACCTAATCATTTTCATATACAACTTGGGACGCTTACGCACCCCGTGGGTGGAATTCGCATTAAAAGTATCCGATGAAATCGCCGGAGGGGGAAACACCTTGCCATCATGAAAGCTATCCGACAATCACTCGAAATGGGACTTAGATCCGACACGGCGTCTTAAAGAGGTTGGGTGTTTTATTTACTTTTTCCCTCGCTGTTATTTTCTTTCTTTCAGTGGCCTGCTGATTCAAAAGTTGCCGACAAACAACGGCGGTGTTTCTTCTTTTCCGGCGGATAGCCCGGGGGGGAATCGTGCGTATCTATCGGCCAGAGATTGCTGGCGGTGTACGCTGTGTTGTAACAACGCAGGTGTGGGCCACACCGTGTCGATGCCGCCCAAGTGCTGGGGCTAATCGCTCAATTTCACCCGTGTCTTGTTTACCGCGGTGCGCTTGCACTTATGTTTTTTGAACCGGACTCCTTGGGTATTTTTTTCTTTTCTGATGAGGTATACTTGTAACACGTGTGGCCAGCTAATGGGTTGTTGAATGAGGGCAAGTAATAGGTTGTTTGTAACATACTTGAGTAAGTTCATGGTGTGGCGCACCGCTTAGAGTTCTTGCCTTGCACTGAAACTATCTCGGTTATTTTTCTTTGTTCAATGCCTTCATTTATCCAGAATTATTTATGGTGTCAAGTACACGATACTTGAGGCTGTTCGTCTTTCCTATCGTAACTGGTATCAAGAACAGCAGTTGGAAGCGAGTTTATTGAGATTATGACGTCCGTTGTACCGGCTAACAATAATTTATCTTTTCTTCAACTGAGTAATTAGTCAGTGCCAAACTGAACCTGAGATGAATATACTACACGGAGAGTATTGCCATCTTAATTCAACTTCTTTCTTAAGAATGTTTAGATTTACAATAAAATGGCCCTTTAAAAAACCCAAAAGCTTTCGCACTTCACTCGTGATAATTGACGGAGTACATTCTAACACGGAGTGACCCCGAACCTATCATTTCCTCGATCACCGTTGATATTTTCCTTCCTGGTATTTCACCAATTTGGGGCTCTCCCTTCAAAGTTCATCAATACCTGCGCAAATATGATGGCGTTTTGATTGGGGCAATAAACCCCGGGCTTCTGGTGTGCCGGCAAATCGATTTCCCCGTTCCGGAAACTGGTAAAGAGCGCCCCCGGGGACGAAGACCGCGAGTTGAACACACGACCGAGTCTAGGCGCAGCTTCATCGCTGGTGTGCCGTGTCAATTGACCCGTTGTCTGTTGTGTGCGGTACGCCAAAATACGCAGCTTCAGGTTATGGAAAAGCACTTAAAAATAAACCGTTCAAAAGTGTTCAAAATGATTGCTACAGTACATGCTGCGAAACCTCAGCCCCATTTAATCGTAATTCGGACACTTCAGAACCATTTGAGTTCTTCACCACTCATCTATAGAAATTTTGTTTGAAAAACCTCCACCGAATTATCTTCTTTTTTGTGTGTGGACAAAGAGCCTTGATTTAAAGTTTTCAATATTTCGAAACAATTATTGTTAGACCCCCATGAGGCAAACATGGAAATAAATACCTCCGAGTAAATTTGATTGACACAGGTTGCACCTGTGAAGGTACTTAACACCAGCGTTGGTAACGAAGTCCGCGTGTTATTTGTAGCCACTGTTACGAAAACAAAAATTCTGCAAACAGAAGCTACCGGTATATGACCACAGCAGTGAATTTAACCACCAAATCTCCCTTTTCCTTCTGGTGTTGTTCAGTATTAAACTGAACATTGAATCGAACCCACGACCTACGGATAAATGGTCAATTTTTGGCAATTTCCCTGCCACAGCCAATTCATTCAAGCACCAAATTGACTTTATGCATACCTTCTTCTGAATCCAGGTTTCACCAACTTGCCTCTTAGTCTTAGCACATACACACACAAAATAATTATAATTCAAATGATCATGGAGTTAAGTTGTTTGGTCTTACCTTAACTTGACTTTCTGTCATGCCGAGAGCGTAGGCCAGCCGGGCCCTTTCAGGCCCGGCAAGGTATTTGGTCTGCTCAAATGTCTTCTCCAAAGCAAAGATTTGCTGACCGGAAAAGGTAGGCCGTGTGTGTTTCTTCTTCCCGTCCTTGTCGACGGGGCTACAACTTTGAGAAGCAGGGTTGACTGGAAAAGAGAATAGCAAACAGTGGATTAGACCATCAAGTGAGATTAAACTTGAGATTACTAAACTCTTACATTATTATGGCTCTTGAGTAAATATGTCATATTATGCGAAGTTATTAAACAAAGGTTAATTTCAAACGTTAATTGAAATATAAAAGTCAAATCATACATGTATATCTACAACCACATTCAACGTATATAGATTGTATCAACATATCATTCTAAAACAAACTGGTTAAGAATGACAAACTATTTAGATATTGTAATAGGTATCTTGGTCAGACCGTAACCCATGGTTGGTCAATATTGGTTATACCATTTCATGGGTTGCGACGAATTGGTTATACTGTAACCGATCTCTTGGTAAAAACTGTCAATTTCTTTGGTAAATTGTGAACCAAACAACAATTAATTGGTTGACTTTATTAATAAAACTGGTTAATAATGGTAATCAAACGTCTGTTGACCATTTTAACCTAACACTTAGTTAAACCATAATATTAATTACCGTAAAACAACAATTAATTGGTTGAATTTATGAATACAACTGGTTATATCAGCCAATTACCTGGTATTTACACAAACTTTCAGAAATTGGATACAGAAACATTATAAGCACCGGAAACATTTGCTTAACACAACTGGGTTATTGGCTTTAATGTCAGCGATGAATGGGATGGCGTTATGACCGGTTCTGAGTTGTGTTTTGGTAAAGCGCATTTATTTGAAAAGCATTTTCAAACTAGCAGTGTCATGATATTGGGTCCATGTATTGTCAAACGCCCCCGCACATAGGTAGATAGTTATTTAGAACTTTAAGACTTTCATACACCTCTTCTTATTAGATATTAAAAAAAATATATATACATAATTTTGCGCAACACAAATCAATTAGTATACACTGAACACTCAGTTAAATTCTGAGAAGAAAACAAACATCATATCTATACGCTAGTAGTTTCTAGGCAGAATTTTAAACAGTTTATAGTTTCTTTGTGGTGATCACAAAAAAATGCTATCTGCACAAATGAAACCACAAACCAACAAATATTTTACAATATTTTGGTTTACTAATTTGGTCACAGAATGTTTGTTTTCTCCCTCATACAAGCCGAATCTATAGTCTTTATCTGAAGTATCGACAATACACAACGGCCAATTTTGACGCATTCGTCATGTCATTTCCTAGAAACACGCAATTGACCGAGGCAAATTGCCTCTAAATATCGATAGAAATAACAAGCGTCAAATAATGGGATAACAGAAAATTAAGATAAATTCCCAGTAGAACAGACCAGAAATAAGTAGAAACAGAACTTTTACAATATTATCTTGAAGTTGTGTCTTTTGATACTCTGATTTAATATATTTGTAATTGTAAATATCGACATGTATCCAACTATTGTTATTTTTATTATTCCCAAATTTCCCTCGATTAATCATATGTTTCGTGGTAGAAATTATGTTGAACGTTTTCATCAAGATTAGATAATATGTTTTTATTTAAAGAACTTACAATCTTTAATTAGTTAAAAACCAACCATTTTATTTGTTAGCAAGTGGGAGAAACAGACAACTTATAAAATCAAAAGACAAACAGACAGACAAACAAACATACAAACAAACCAAAAATGTATAGGCCTATTCACTTAATTGATTTTTTCTAATGACCACATGAAGTAAGAACACACAACTGTGTTTATTTTGTGATTAATGTGAGAGGACTTTATGGTAATTTATGTGCTTACTTATGTCAAATGATTGTTTTAAAGGAAATTTGTTGGGAGTTTCAACATGTATTATTAGCGTGGACTCGGCGTGATGCAATCAATAACAGAAATTAAACTGCGGCATAAGGGGAGTTATTTTATTTAGAAAACTGGTTGATGAAAATCCTTGAAAATCCCGAGCGAGGCAATAAATTCAAATTGATAGGCGAAAATCTTACGATGCTTGGAGATGATTTTGTTTGCAGCCTCCCCAATAGCGGTCAACATAAATATTAAAGTCTTGATCTAAGAAGATGTCTTGAAGATGAAATCATCAAAGCGAATAATCCCCCAAAACGATCTCATTTGAGTATATATATAGGGAACCTAGACAACTCTCAACGGCGCGTGACGGTCTGTCCCGATGAAACCCAGCTCCCGAGTACGGTAAATATTACATAAATCAGCGCCCTGCCTGACATTTATGGCACCATCCTTTGATTGGAACTGCCAAGATCATCATGTACTACCATGGTTAGCTCTTGATTACAGAAGTACTAATACCAATGATGGCTTTCGACCAGTGATGACCACACTGCGTACCGGCAACCAGTGAGGCGGGCGCTACCGTACCACACCGCCGGCTTGTTTGTACGGCGCTGTTCGGTCCAGCTTTCACGCTAATGAAATCAATTGTGAGGCTATTCAGTTTTATCCTCATCGACATCATAACGACCTGCCGGGAGATTTATCGCTTCTCTTACCGTATATAACCACTGAATATCTCGACCCTTCTTTCCTTCCCCAACTATGTTTTTCTTTCTCTGTAAAGAGCCAGGTTTATATTTCTTGATTGCCAGGAAATAAAAGTTGATAAAAAACTTTTACGACAGGGGAATGAAGTTGCGTTGGAGATTATAATTACGTCTTTGGCCTTTATTCTTACAGACGCTTGGTTTGGAGAATACCGCTCGAAGGCTTGTACTGATTTGTTTATTGAGTTTTATGGCAATGAGATTGAACATGTAATTGAAACTATATATTTTAGTGCCTTTCGTTTTTTAAAGTTTCTTTTTTGAAACCAGGTGGTCAACGCCAAATAAATGGTTCGTTAAATTTTGTATGCCCTTAAATAAAACGCTGACAACGCTCGACGAGGCAATAACAGATCAACATTGAAAATAATCGTACATTGTCCACTTGAAGTTTGAAACGTATGGCCAATTCATATAATGATTGACTGGTTTAGTATGCCCTTTGTTTGAATGTAATGTAATTAATACCATAATTAACAAATGCAGTGAACTTTAAAGTGGTTGTATCAGGTTTTATTTAATTACATTTTTTTATAGACTTTTAAAGAGATAATTGCACATGTTGTATTCCTAGTATTAGAATATGGTAGTAGTTTGGAAACATAATATTGTGAATATGTTGAATTGTTGTTCAAAGGAAACTATGAAAATTCAGGAAATTTATTATTTCGCTTTATGTTTTATTTAAATGAACTAATGGAAATACTTCATAGTTTTATGTTCCAGAGGCTCAAATCTATCATTCCTACTTCGCCCACGTGCGCCCAGTAAGCATTGGGGATACAAGAAATGGCTTCATTGACGATATATACACACACAAAATACAGCACTTCATCGTGTTGAGTAACAGACTCACGATCAATGAATCAATGTGTTGAAAAACTCGTTCTTGTATTGTTTTGGGCTGGAAAGTTTTCAACAAGTTATGCAGTTTTAAATATCGCCTGTGACATCTTTTGGTGTGACTATAAAGATTTTGCCATAATTATAGATAAAAGTAATTTACAAGTTATGGGTTTAATTTAGGGGAAGAAAAATTGAACTTAGATTGTTAAGGGTACATACAATGTCAATATTTCCGAGAGTTGATTATGGCTTATGCCAACAGTTATTTTAAATAAATTTTCAAATTCCCTTGGTATGTAATCAAACAGCTCAACAACTATTTGTTTTCTTAGTGAATTGTGAAACAAGTTCAAGATCTTCAATTGCAATGGGCGATTAGTATAGCAATGTTTACATGCTTCGAATATCGAACAAATTTATGCCGACACATGAGTAAATGTTGTTAGTGTTTACAGATACAGTTACAACCACACAATTTTTTTTAGATGACTCCTGTTCACGTTATCACCCGAAAATCTATTTAGAATTAATTAGTGATTTTTTATTTGGGGTTTTGCCTTCACAGTTACACTGAACACAATTAAAGTTTTCAACTTAAAAAAAAACGCCTTGTGTCGGGTCATTTTTAGCCCTGAAAATTTACAAAATATAGTATCGTTTTTGTTTATGTTGCTTTAAAAATGCAATGACTAGCGCGGTCGCTATATTGGTTCTATACCAGTATGGTGCCAAATACAGTCGGACTGGTAGGCGTATAGATTTCTGGGTAGATGGGGGATGTAATCCCCCAACAATTGACGAAAAATGGGACATGGGGGAGAGTTCTCATTGTTAGTCAAATAGGCTGTCTTTCATTCTTAGTCAAGAAATCTAGAAGTGGTCAGACTGATTATGCATAAACATTATAACTTCATTCTCAATACCCAAGTATATAATTTCACCCTATGTATAAACAGGTTTGGGAAAGGCAGTGTTTCCATGTTAATTAAAGAATTAACTGCATTCAAAACATTCTTTAATTCACAAAATACCAACTTGTATGCCTACTTTAGTAAATCCTGTAGTGCAGTTTATATATAGGCCTAGTCGTATACAAAGTTTTTAAGGTTTTGTGGTTGTTGAATGAATGAATTTTATGTTTCGCAAAGCAAAATACAATTATTGTTAATCAATAAATGGTGTTTATGTTACAAGCTCTACAAAACTTTACAGTAATGGCTTACGTGTACTTTATACTGCAAAGATTGCCTTATAGTAAATTCGATTTTAGTAGTTTGATATCGTTTTTTAGTGACTTACCTGGCGGACATGGCAAGCGTGGATCCCGCCAAGCTGCGGGAGAATGCAGGAGATTAGCCGGCCAGTAGAGCGCAGCCGGCCCGGTGGTCGGCACATGCAAGTCCGTGACAGGTTTCCCGAGGCGGCTCAAGTACATGTTGGCCGCCGTGCTAAACGGCGAGGCAAACCGTGACACTCCGGTCAGAAAGCCGGCAGCGGCGGCCGCCTGGCTGTTCTCCGACCGGCTCAGAATGTCCGAGATCCCATGCGGGGTGGCGTTGGCTAGACTCGGGTGGTAAGCCATGGAGTAGGGCTTGTAACTGCCCGTGGACGTCAGGCAGGCTGGCTGGGCAGGGTACGGGAACGCCGGTGTCTTCTCGGTCATACTGTGTAAAGCTGCCAGGGGAGGATTACTCATAATAAAGGCGCTAGATCGCGTAGCCTCTATCAGATTTTGCAAAGACAGCATGGAATCGGCCATGCTGGGCACGTACATCCGAACAGCCGAAGCAAAACGCCGTGAATGATAACACCGAGGAAACAAAAGTCACCGGTGCAGGGCTAGCCACTTGACTGATACAATGTGTTTGCTACCGGGCAATTTAACCAAACTGCAGCTAAGGTTTACGATGCCAAATTCTTCCAAGACCTCAACACATGGTAGCCAAGATTTCCCCTCTTGGAAGAAAAAGTATCTTCTCAATATAGCACTATTTAATATCAGTACTTAGTATCGAAGTCTAGTTCAGGAAGCAACTATCACACACCACCACAACAGTGTGCAGTACCAACCAGTTGTGTGATAATCTAGTAAGCACGGTGATCTGTTAACTATTGACGCGGAGTAGCAACATGCCGGTGTGTGGAACGGGGCGGGCGTAGTTTAACAACCCAATCAATCAGATTTGCCAGATAGGCATTAATACTCGTAGCGATAATGCTCCTCAACTCGCCCGGCTTGTTTCCCCTTTCCCCCATCCCTCTCTCCTTTTTTTTAACCTCCTGAACACAGGCTTCTGATTGGCCAGTTGTGGGGGAAGGGGTGGGTCACGTGACTGGCACTGGTGTACGTGATTGGACGGATGTCTGACCAGGACCACCCTGAATGGTTGATTGTCAGGGTGATGTTTATGCCTGCTGATGTGACACACGCGCGCTGCGTGCTGATTCACGGGCCAAAAGGAAAAGGAAAACACGATGGCAATTTTCAATAACCGCTCGGTACAATGTCTGAAAAATTATGATTATTTTGGAAGAGTTATGTTTAATTATCAAAACGTGTATACCTTTTTGTCAGCGAGAAATGACCAACGGTAATTTGTACCTTTTCGACATTGATCCAGCACACTATTTATGTATAATTGAATGTTACTAGTATTACCACTACCTGTTGAAAAAGGGTGGACCAGGACAGTGCTTTGAATACATGTAACTGAAATTTTGTTTATATAATCAGCTATTGATTAAAACATGAAAACCGGAATGATCTTTCTGCAGAGTGGTACACTGAGAAAAGCGACGATGAAGAGGCGATTTGGTTTAGTTTGGATTTGTTTCGGTACTATTTATTATGGTCCTGCTATATTGTTTTTCGGTAGTATTTTGTCGGGCTGTATAACACAAACAATTCAAACAATCGAGAGACAGACTTAGAAGGCGAGGCGTTTCGCTACTCTTACTGGAATCATTTCGACAACAGGCCAGCCTGCCCTCTCTCAACCAGCCACGGCGGTGGGCCCGCAACGGACACAAACAACTGACACCCTGATATCCAACTTGATACCAAACGGATAAAAAGGTCCTTGGGGTTGATGAGTAGGGGGGCTTAGTCGGGTACGAGTGAAGGATGTTCCTCCAGTCTACCACCGGGGAGTTAAGCGGTTCTTGCCGGTGTCGCTCCCCCGAGGCGTCGGTGCGTTTCTCGCTTAGACGCTTGCTGTTCCAGTTGTTGGTTTGATGATCTGTGCCGCTGAAAAGTTGATACAGACACACAGCGACGGGTGGAGAGGGAAAGGAGCACATACAACACGGAAGCTTTCAGACTTTATGCTGTTAAAAACAACCGTAAAATTTTACTTTTTTTCAGGCGCTGGTGGCGATAATGCTGTGGGTGCGGGAAGAAGGGGGATTTGGTGGACTTACCGTTGTTATGGAAAACCGGGAAAATAAGCCGCACAGCAGCAACTGTAAATATTAACATTAAAACCCTTAAAAAGGATAAAGATTTACTCTAATGGTCAGGTCAAACATCCTACATCTGCCGATATCACCGTGACCATAACGCATTGTTGACTATGTCTATCGGTTGCCAGAAGGCAAAACCAGCACTAAAACCAGAGGCGTGTGCAGGATTTTTTCCTGCGGGGGGGCTGAGTCAAATCATATTTTTTTTTTTCGTTTTTTCTTTCGTTTTTTCTTTCCTCCTTTCCTTCTTTTTTCTCTTTCATTTTTTTTGGGGGGATCCACGCGTGCGGGGGCTTCAGCCCCCAAAGCCCCCCCCCCCCTGGACACGCCAATGAAAACGTCCTGTTCGTATCCTTCTCACATTGTTTAGTTCGATATCAATAATTTCAAACCCATCAGAGGTCTTCCCATTCCATATCACGTGACCAAATCACAACAGTGTGCGTGAGATTTTGGGAACATATACACTGGTTGTGCGATTATTATGGGGACCAAAAGCGTTAGGAGGACACACGTAAACAATTTGTCCATAGCACAAGAACACTTTCCCACATCGGTGCAGGCTAGCCCAAAACGAGGCCGGCACAGACCAACGCCAAATGGGAAGTCGTTTTAAAATTGAGGCCGTGTCTGTTTGATAGGGTCAGAGGTCAAACATAGGGTCAGAAGTCGATTGCATCCACAACTCCAGGTTTGACTCAACAAACTTATGCCGAGATGTAAGATGAGAGAGCAGAAGACAATGACATTAGGTTTCATTTGTAATAGGTATCATTATGATATATACAGCTTGCCCGATGGCATTAATATTTCAATTTCATGCAGTAAAAACTAATCAAGCAAATCATTATAGCCTGTTGCATTTCAACAGATGGGTGGCGTTGAGTGCAACGGTGAAATTTATTCATATGGGCCAAGTCCAGACAAGCTACAGAATAAACCTCGTGCCAAAGTCTGAAGCCAATTCACACTTTTCCCCTCATCATGGTTGATCACAGTTGCGCTCTTGGCGTAAGCTTGTCACTCCCCCCCCCCCCCCCCCCCCCCGCTACTCCATAAATGAAACACGAAAACACCCATCAAAAAGTAATTATGGCACCTCCCCGATATGATAGAGGGCTGGGGACGGTACGCAAACCAAACAAGAATGATTGGAGTGCATTCTTATCCTCGTGGAATTCCTTTGGAGGAAATTACTCGGCCTTTCACCGTCGGCCCGCCAGCGAGCAAACTCTCTACTCAAGACTCTCTTTTAATCTCCGAATTCATTTTTCAACCCTTCTTGATGACTTGCTCATCCCCTACAACGAAATCACCAGAAGGTAGCGAGAGTGTGAGTGTAAAAGGAGTAAAAACCGTGAAATCCAGCCCCGATGACAAAAGCTGCATTTGTGAAGCTATTTTTCGTTAGGGAATCCATCCCCTGTATTTTTCTTGTAGGTTTTTCTTGGTGGTTATAATACGCGGCATGCGGTGTTAGCAGAATCCCCGGGGTCTGAGCAACAGCCCTTGGGACACCGAGACGCGAGAAGGGGATCGACTAAATGCATTCACGTCGAGCCCAACCAATTTCTTTGAGTGATTCTATTTTTCTCTCCCTCTTCTTGTGGAGGCAGCAGAGAAGGTGCGGTAGAGAGAAGAGAAAAGAAAAGGAGATTGGGAAAAAAGGTTGGGCTGAAGGCTGGCGCTGGTCTCGATGGGTACCGCTAATCGAATCACAGGGCTGGTTTCCCGTCGAGAGATTGGCGTTGATATACCGTCATGAAAACGCATTAATCCTGGATTATTGATGGATAGAAAGGGAGACGGGAAGGTGGGGAGTGACTGAGTCTGCGTCTTGTCTTCCTCCTTGTCTTACGTTCTACCACCGCTGGCCGTTGTGTTCCGATGATGAAGCTGTATTCATCAAGCAATCAAGGAAATATGGGAATCTATCCTCCCCCTCCTCCTCATTTCGACTCTCTCTCTTCTCTCCTCTTCTCGCGATTCAAGGACCCAGCCACAATTATCCCTGGCCAGAGCTTTGCTTGATCCATAGAATATCGCCCTGAGAGTGCCATCAGAGATCACTTCACCCTCTCAGCGACTCTCTTTGACAGATGAGAAACATCACTTACCGATTGTATTAAGGTGTGAAACACATATTTCCTTTGTCCGCGCCCGTATCCCCCTAAGTGTGCCACTTTTGTCCCGTATATAATGCATGAAGTTCGAGTTTCCCTGCGTGATGTGGCGCAGTGTTGGCATTATTGTTACTTCGCCTCTTGCTGAAAATGACGGCGGTGGTGTTTCCTCTGCCCTTTAAAATTTCTTAGAGTTTTGAACAGGTGAAGGTTTGCGGTAGAATTGCCAACAAATACAAATTAAATACTTAGACTTGGAAATATTGTTTGTCGGGGTTATTATACGAAGACGTCAGGGGTCTTTTCTTGTATTCTTGATGACCAAAAGTACCAACAAATCAAGAGCTAATAAAATATTACAATTCTGCAAAGAAATTGTCTTCACTTTGTGTTCTCCACCAACATCTTCGTCACAAATCCATGTTACTTTTCCACTTTTGGCTAATAAATTGTCACCGGATTGTCAGTCTCTATACCATCTGACCCTCGACACACCACTTTTTGGGAGGAGACAAATTGAAAGGGGAAAAACAACAACACATCCTTATTATTTTGGCCAAGTTCTCTCTGCATGGTGCTGTATAACTGGTACAGCCAAGAAACTGGTACAGCTAAGGTTTTTGAATAATGTCTGACTAGGATAATAATGGTGACTAGGATTTAACGGATTTAAATTGCAATTTTACTCGGCTTAATGAACGATAACAATAATATGGAAATGAACTCGAACAACTGCAGACTAATGAACGACAAATAATCCTCGATTATCAAAATGGTCGGCCACGAGCCACGACAATCGCTCTTTTGTTTTAGATAGACAAATATGTTTGTTTGCGATCTACATCTTTTTTATGATTTTATGATTTATAATATTATTTAGATGCGATTAAATGCAGAAGTTGGATTATATTTGCTTTTATTTATATTTGCACTCCTGTTTGAATACTATACAATATTTGAATTTCCAAAACCTTCGATGGTTTCATCTATTGCCTATGTACGGAGACAAATACGGTTAAACCTTTGAACTTAGTTTATTTAATCGCTGTACGTACAACCGTGTGCTTACCAAATATCAATTCAAATTGGACAGAAAAAATACAGATACAATGCCTTAATTTTGTTTTTACTCCAAAAAGAGTGAGAAAATCGCTAGTCATTGTGAAGCGGTAGCCAAATTCGGCTGTTTGTTTCGACATTGTTCGTCGCTGCAAATTAAAATATCGATAAATTCCCACACAACGGGTTTGTGGAGTCGGGAACAAAGCAAGCCGAGAAAAACAAGAAAAACAAGGTCGGCACAAATTAATAAACAACGGAACAAAAACATTCGGGCATGCGGGAAATTAACACGACTGCAGACCGAAATGGATATAAAAGGGCTCTGACGATTCAGTGGCGATTGACGCTTGATGAGTGGGTCCGTCACAATAGCAAGCACGGTTGGGGCTTTCACGGTGTTAAAATCCCAGGTGATTTGGACGCGTCTCCGGGGAACGCTTGGTATACAGCGCGTTTCCAGCGTAGCCGGCCCAGAGTGTTCACGCAGCTCTAGCCGCGTATAACCGTTGTCGGTAGAACGCTGGTACTTCGCAACGCGCATTATAATACATGTACCAGTGTTCGTTACGACTGCAGTACAAACCCCTGTAGCGCCTCAGTCTACCACCGTTTTCCAAATGACACGTAATGCAACGGGAAGCCGTAATCAGATTATTAAGACGAGTATAGCGATTTGCAGTGTGCATGGCTCTATTTTGTTGTTAACCAAACTGCCACGAGGGATCGCCATTGATTAGCGCTTGTCGGCTTTCAATCAGAATAATGGGTACTGGTACACGGCGAGAGCCAGCTACCAGGACAAAGGTTCTGGTGTGGTGTCGCGCCAAGAATGTGTGTGGACGGGAACTTCTTGGAGACGCAAAAAGGGAGCAGCGGAGAAATGACAGCGTGAGGATGGGGGTTGAAAAATCAAGGAAATAGATGGTTTTGATAGGGTTATGACAATAAATTGTCGAATAACTGACAAGTAAGGTGAGCATGATAGTTCAGACGATATGACGATATTGATCGTCGAGGTGAATTATGACAGTAAGGACGGTGACACCAACGACAATGACTTAATGACAACAATGGTCGTAGAAGATTTTAAAATCGCTAAAGATGAAGAAAAAGACAGCAAGATAGCTTAACCGGGCGGTGGCCCATACAAACTGAATCAGACGGGGGGGGGGGGGGGGGGGGGGGGGGGGGGGGGGGGGGGGGGGGGGGGGGGGATATAAAGATATAAAAGTATTATGTAGCAAATTCTTTTTTTCACGAGTTAAGGATAAGGGGCCATACAAACTAAAGAGATGGCATCAGATCATACAAACTTAATTGTGTCAGCAGAGTATAGTATCATTGAATACCTGCTGAACAGAAACGAACCAACGACAGTCATAATTATTTCCAAACCGTTCTGCATGTTGATGTAAAGTTATTTCACAGAAGAAAATCGATCATTTACATGCCAAACTTAGATTCAATTTTACTAAACTTATCACATATGTCTAAAGAAGTTTGTTATGTATAGACAAAAACTAATTGGACAAACAAAAAAGAACAAGGACTTGAAAAGCTCAAAATTAACGTCTCCTCAATATCATGACAAACTGCACAAGTTGCTTGTTTGACGGCGAATGCCTCAATGTAATTACGATTGACAACCGTTATCAGAGCAAGAGTGACCACAATAAGAACCACGTTGATTGCTGACTTACTACAAAATATAAAACATACTGGTTCGTCTTAACAAAGTTAACATCCCCGACAAATTGTGTTGATGCATGCTCAAAGCCACGTATGGTGTTGACTTGGTCAAAGCGATTTTGATTAAGAAATTTCCCGAGTTGTTAATACAGACGCCGATGGTGCTGAAAATCAAAAAAAAATTGAAAAAAAATCAAGAAGCATCCATGATCTGCCGCGTTTTTTGTCCTTCTTTCTTCTCATGTCTTTTTCATCCTGATGAAAGTCTAGTTTGCCGGCGGCCAAATTAGAACCAGTTAGTTCACTTCCCATTTGGTTTCGGCCAAAGCCGATGACAACGCCGGGTACGGCAGGGCAATAATGGGAAACAAAACTCCGCTGAGAGACGACTACATACAGGAACAGGTCCCAAGGAGCTGCTTGCGAGAACAAATTAACCGGCAGAGAAGAGGGGAGAAGCGGCAAGAAATAAGATAAAAAAACCTATCTCGAGTCGTCTTGGTAGTGCCGCAGATTAAAATAAAAAGGGAGAAAGAGATAGAAGATGGGAAAAGGGGGGAAAGTTGGACGCTGGAGAGTTGCGGCAACTTGATAAAAATTGCTCCATAAAAGCGTCTTGGATGAGGTTCTTGGCGAAATATAGCCTGAGAAGGCCGGGGGCAAGAACTGGAATCGGAATGGTGAGAGCAGAAGCTGTTTGTAGCTATAGATGTGGGATAAACCGCATCACCTCATCCAAAGGGTAGTTTAAATCAGCGGGAAATATATCAACACATCCTATGGCAACCTACGATTACTGTGATCATTTCAAAATTATTGAGTAACATTTTGATTTACATGGGCATTCTTGCACGAGAAATTGTATTTCCGAACGAGTGCGGTTCAACATTTTCAATTGTAAAATCTTGAACTCCTCATTCATAAACGCGCAGTCTCCTCCCCAAATATTATTATGCACCTGATCTATTCACAGTTTTAAAAATGCCTTATCCTTTCCAATAATTACAACAGAAAACCACTAGGTTTCTACAAACTACATTCTCTAAAAGACAAACATGTATATTGTTTAAAGAGGAAGATAAGGGTATGGACAACGTAAATTTAAAACAAATCAGTCGAAACAAAATATGTCTTACCACAAATTCATTATATAATAGAGGCTATGATAAAAATGGTTCTACTGGTAATACATGACAATTTTGTTGTCAGGTGCAGAATGTTTGGGGTCTTACACAGCCGCGGGATAGGCAGTCGACACTTATTACCGAGAACACTTGTAAGTTGCATACAGATTCGATTTCCATCAGCTAATATACGTTATCTGGTGCAGAAGCCGTATTCTCTCATTACAAAACCAATATTGGAATAGCGCGTGAGTGCGTGTATACGGTGATATTTAATTATGAATATTGGTCTTCTGAAGATTGACCCAAGTAATTATAGTTGTGTTTCAAACGTCGGGGTAGCTCTATAATCGCGTATTGCCCCCTTATCGTGTCGTTGGGGTAATTGGTGCCCGTGTTGTCCGCTTTGATCTTACTTCAACGCCGCGTCACACCGTGTTTGCGCAACCTGATCATTGTGATAGGTTCCAGTTTTTACAAACCTCTTTGTTTTCCTTTACCTCGTTCGTTCTTATTTATAGATAAATCGCCTGTGCTTCAATAGAGTCTGACAAACAGCATTTAAACAGTTTGACTAAAATGTAATCCACTCGGCAAAGACAATCGGCAAAGACAATCGGTGTATCTTCCGCTGTGTGTCTTGGGTACTGTATTTGTATTGGTCTAAAACGATCACGCGTTTGTTGTCTTTTGTTTACTAAAACAGTATAATGTTCAAGTCACTTTGCAAGCAAATGAAAAGTAAACACACTTATTTATAAGAAATCATGGAAATAATGTATTGCGCCCCAAATCTCTTTCCATTCATTTGTCACATCAAAAACTGTTATGATGTTGATCTTGGTATTGCAAGTTTTTGTTTTAAAAAACACAGAGTATTTTGTCCTCTCCGCGGCTGTGCTTCTCAGGTATGCCATATATCATCGCTACAGAAGGCACAATTCACGATTCATCGCAGCATTTTATATGTCATATAATTGAGGCAACTCCAGAATAAACACATTTCGGAAGGGCAGTGTTTGCACTGTGGGGATAATCGTGACGTGACGGACCCGAGCCCAGCAAAGCCACCGGTCCGCAAAGTATCACTAGAAAGACATTTATTGTCATCACATCCGACCGATCTTCATTAGAACTCCCCGCCAACTCACAAGCCAGAATACCTTCAGTGATTAAAAAAAAACCTGTACTTGGGATACTCTCTTGCTAACGAGATGACGGGGTAAGATGCAACCAATCCAGACGGTCGAAGGAAGAGCGGGTTCAGTGCTCCGTAGCCAAGCAGAGTCACGAGGCTCTTGTATGTACGCGGTCGCTTCTCCGTACCCTAGTCGTGCACGCGCACTAGGCCCCCGCGCGCTCGCCGGGACCCCACAACTCGAGTCAATCCCTGTGTAAGTTAATTTGCTGAGAGCCATAAATCAAGCGACCGTTTCGGAAACAGAATATTTCGATTCATCGGCGATAAAGTTGATTAAAAGTCTGTGATTTATTGTGGGTTATTAGGGCGGTATTTCGACACTGGTTCGCATGATTGAAGTAGCGTGCGGTGCGTATACAAGCCAGTACAAGACAAGCGATCCTAACATCCAGACCTGATTTTTTTTTTCTCTATCTTGGTGTCTTCTATCCTCGACTTGGCTGGGCCATCACTCAAACCTGTTCCAGTAGACGGTTTTGATGTCGCATCACTAAATTCGATATTTCTCCAAACTGATTGAAATTCAAATGAAGGCAGGTTGTTGTGCTTGGGTGGTTTCCCCGCCTGTCCATACGACGGCCATTTCCAGCTATTGATCAAGACACAACATAATCCAAAGGGTAGAAATTAAGGACACCCCAGCATAGCAGAGTCACGGATACGAAAAAAAACATTGTTCAGAAATATGATGATAAATTGCTATACAGCAATTTATATAGGGATACCAGAAAGAGGTGCTTGACCATGATAAATTACAATACACCTTATAAACGAATCGGTTTACAATTTATTCAATATTCTTGCGGAACTTTTTGTTACATCACTTATTCCTCCATGGTTAGACAGTCCATCCGACAAATACGAAATAATCTCAATTAATGTTAGCCCCAAATCAAATGTTCGGGCTTGACTCCAGTCGCAGACTAAACATTATGCGAAAACATGACTAGAACACGGGACTGACCCCCAACTGCATTATGGGAATGCGAGTCGGGGCTAAGACGCCCTCAAGAGGTTACATACGAGTTTCGCCCGCGCCCCATTTTTGGCAGCTCTTCTGACCATCTATGCAAATTTCAAAGTCGTGTACTATGATCATCAAGTACAATGTGGAAATTGATTGCTGAAGTAAAAGTATATTGTTCAGCAACTTTAGGACAAGCTATAATCTTTGAATATTTCCCCGTGGATTGGCGTCATGTGCAGGACTCTCATAGAAACAAAGCAATGTCTTTAAAAAGTGAAGTATAACTTCAATTTAAACCTTAGGCTACGTTAATTCTGTGACACTCATTGTGACAAGATATTTTTCCCAAATTAAAGAATCATTACAGAAGACTACACAGTATTTCCACTGCAGTGATCACAGTACACACACGGGACACTTGTAATCTTTTTAGAGCCTCATTTTCGGTCGTCGGCCTTATACATTATAGCATCAAGGTATTAACTCGGACATAAAACCATTAATGACTGTCTCATCTCTATCGTCTTCAGAAGAGAATTGGACACGACTGAAGATGACTGAGTCATTACAGCAGAAACGAGTGGATATTATGACATAAAGGTTCTTTCTCTATTATGACAGCTACGGCGTGACATTGACGGTTTCCATTAATACCCATATCGTCTTTTCAATAAATGTCAGCTCCCGTCTCAGTCGTCGGCAAACTACGCGCGCGTTATTACGTGGCGCGAGTGAGCAAATTCCCCGCAATTTTATTAGCAATAAGGCGGCAGTAATTTTCTTTTTGAGGGCTAATAATTTTCTGCCAAACGTTGGTGTTAAACAGACTGACTTCTCACGGAAGTTAGTTTGTCCCCACGCAGAGTGCAACTATAGCCTCGACCAGTCCGACCTAGGAAATAGAAGATTAAAGACGACACAAAATAACTTTTGTGTTACAATATTAAAAAGTTACAATATTATACAGACAAATCTCTAAATTATTTATATAATAACGCTTAGCAGATTGTACTCGCAAAAACTGGCTGCAAGTGACATCAATGTATTTTTTACCTTTTTAGTATTTGTTTATCGTTTTATCTTACTGGATTCAGAACTATTTAAAAGAGTTGTTTGCAATGTTCCTTTTTTAACGATCCAGTTTTAGTTATTTTTAAATTTTGTTTTACAAGATGTTTAGCAAATAGACATGTTTACGGGCTGATTGCGGGAAAGTGTTTAGAAAGGTGTTTACTCGCTAAACCCATTTTTTTTTTGTTTTACTGTTGGTTGGGTTTTCCCAATTGCCACACGCAAACTACTTATATTATATTTTATATTTGTTATCCTTATTTGTTGTTGTTTTAGTTTTATCTTAATTGTAAGCAGGGGTTTGGATGAACACATCTTTTGATGACAGTTTTATACCTGCTGTGTTCATTCCTTGACAGGCCCCTATATACTTACCGTATTTCATTTCTTTTTATTATCTTTTATTTTAACTGTATATTGTTTCTTTCTTTAATGTCTAAAGATTTAAAATATAATAAAATAAAATGTCACTGACGCTATTCAAAATCGGTTTCTGTTATGGTTGAGACTTATTTTCACCAATTAATAAAACAGTGTACCACACAACCTTTCTGACCGTGTTCACTATATATATTATTGCACCTAACTGGTTCGCCTTTATACCCTGTCCCTACGATTCGTCGAATCGTAAACGATCACAGCAATTAAATAACCCGATCTGACTGAACAAAACAATTTGATAGATCAAATTGAACCAACAATAATATCAAGCCACGTGAGATAATTTAACACGAATAACGCGAGTCTATTAAACTCTTTTCGTTAAAAGGATAAATAGAACCACGGTAACAAAAAGACAAGTTATCGCAACATGTAACACCAGATTGGATTTCTTTTGGCAGCTCAGAACCCCTTTGGTCTAACTCCCGATCATTCTCAGTAATCTACTATAATCTGTTCCGCGATTCACTAATGTATTTTCTAGCCACATAGGCCAACCAGTTTGTAACCAGTTAGATCGACTGGTTTCTCATCAGACGGCTCAGGTGCAACGTCCCAAAAGGCACCAGGAGACTGACGCCGATTTTGTTTTTCGTGTACCCCCAGCGGGTCCGCGCGTCTCAAGTTCGATGGGCCTCGAGGCGCTGGTGGCCGGTTAAAAAAACCGGCGTTTCTGCGTTGGACAGGTTCTTCTTTATGAGAAAGGGATCCTAGTTTCCCCCGGGCCAACAAATAGCAAAAATGCGCTTAATGCCGCGTCCAGACTTTAGGATTGAAACACTCTCTAATGAAAAGATCAGATTAGCCCCCAAAATTGTCTCGATATTTAGCTAGTTTCTGGTGGATTTTTTGTCCGAGGCTTGTTTGGTGTCTCCTGATGATTACCACCACTCACAATATTAATCAGGGCCAATCTTCGCGCGGCGAGAGAACGTGTTAACAAATTGGAAACAAATTAATGGTCGCCCGGGCGCAGGGTTCGGACAAAAGGCTGATCCCTAAAACACAGTGGGAAATTAAATTAAGTCAAGACGCCTGAGCCGCTTTGCGGCGTGCGCGGGACATGCCAATAATGCCGATTACCTCATCGAGCCACGGGATGATCATGGGACATCGATATGACCCAATCAGAGATGCCACAGCTAGGCAATGATGGATCGCAGACATTTTTTCCATGTATAGAAGATCTGGAACAACTGATGAAAACCGGTTTTGTGTTACTGTAAAAAAAACTCAAGCAGAAAAACGGTGTTTGTTCTCACTCAGTGAAACACCATCAGTACGTCAGTCCACAGATTAAACAAGACAATGAACTACGAAGCTACACACGCATGATAGAATGTCTGAAATCAAAATGTGCTTGATATCCAAAGCGGTTAAAGACCCCATGCACAAGCCATGCATATAGCTTTATATTATGGGCCAATAATGTAACAGTTGCTATATTTTGTTTCACAAGAAACTTCACGACTTTTTAAAATCTTCTACATCCTCACCAACCTATAGTTTGACGTTATAGGTCATTGTTTTCTTTCAGTTAAACCACAATACAGTACACTTGTCTTCTCACTCGTATACCCCGGCTTCGTAACGGAAACAAACTTGTCCAGAACTAGAAATGCTTCTTGTGCAAATCACTGTTTGCATGCACTACAGGCCGAAACGTTTGCATTAATGATCACAAATAAAATCCTCTCCATTCTTAATCTCAAATTCAATCTCGGTGTGTATTAAATATTTTGCTGACGAGATCCAACTACCGCATGAAATCAGACAGTTCGCGTTGTGCTTGAAAAAACAACAACTCCCAATTGTTGGTGTATGTTCGTTTTACAATATCCCCGCAGGCGATTTGGCCCCAACTCTCCTCACTCCAGCGATTTAACATAAGCAGTGTCTTCATCCCCTTATTTGCACTCGACACAGTATCGCGCCCGGATTTACCCATTCGTGAAATTAATAGAATCACTTTCTGCCCGGTCTCTTGATGATTAGCGGTTAGCTTGTGGCGAGGCCAGTCCTTGGTTCTGGGACGGGTAGGGCGGACGAGACTCCCTAAGCGAGTAAAGGCAGGATAGGACACCGAGTACTCGGCTCTTTGGTCCCATTCCGACCAGCGCGCGGGACTCGGTCGATACAGCGCCGCCCGGGCTGCCATCAATCACACGGCAAAGATGTCAAGCGCGGTCCCGGTATACGGACCCAAACCATCGGAGTTCGTGTTACGGGAACCTCTAGCCACGAACAGATTGCAACCCGGACCGCAAGCATAGAACCTCCCCGGGCTCCGCTGCCTGATAAAACACGTATAGCTTTGCATCAAAAGCGTTCCTTTGGGAGCACCTACATTAATCAGGCAGAAATTAAAATGTCAACTCGGGCCCTTTTTTTTTCCGTCGATAGATGATAAAGTGAGAAGGGACAGAAATCACATAAGTTGATTTCCCGCTCCTTGTTCGGTTGATCAGGGCCTACGGGAGCGCGACTGACACGCACCGGCAGAACAAAGTAAAGAGAATCTGGCTGGACGATGCGCCACAATTATTGTCGCGAAGTCAGGCCAAATGTGTTAACAATTATTTTCCTTCCTTTCAGTCAAAAGCCGTGACTCAATTAGTCGAAACATTTTAATAAACCTACACCCCTTACAGCACAAGGCGGGAAATTAAATACCACGTATCGTAAGCTATTTGTCATAGTCGTTCAATTGAAGAAAACAAATTGTCAATTCTGTCCTTGTACGAATAAACCATTTCTAATTGGCTACAAACGTGACAAATTTACCGTCGTTTATCATTCAGACACGTAACAACATTACAATGGTACGTAGGCCATAGCCGGCCACAGCGTCGGAAAATGTCCAACGGCATTTTCTAATGCTGTGAAGCTAACGCTAACGCCACTGAAGTACAAACATCACCCCTTTGCACACTTTACCAGCTTAATATTATACATGCCACACTGCATCCAAAACTGGTGACGTATCAAGTGCCACGCCTTAAGATAACAAGATAACTGTCAGCTTCAAAACCGTCTTTGACATAAGCCGATAGCAGAAAACAACTAACCCACAACTGTATGGTGATCTTCCCAAGATCGCCACAAAAGTTAAACAGCGCAGACTACCCACAGCTAGCAGCAGGCCACTACCATTGCCAACAAGACGAAGCAGCTAGCAAATCATACCAAATTTATACCAAATGGCGATATACTGTTGGCTCACGGCAATACAAAACTATCTACAAGTCTTACTTGAAGATAGGCCCTACATATTTTGAAAGACATGATTCATGAACGACATGATTGTCTGGCGGACCTGCTACCAGGAAATTATACCACCAGCTGTCTCTATCACAGCTACAAATGAGGATGTTCGACCGAGAACGAAATGATATGATATAAGATCACTTCATGGAAACACAACTTTGCCACTATAATTATACACTTGTTTCACCCCATAAATGGAGTCCAATTTATGTCATTAAGAACAAATAATTTTGCTACTGCTAAACGCGTAATACTCCAACAAAATGTAACACACTGTCACAATTGTTGCTAAATTCCTCTTGCAAATAAACAATCCAGGCATGTCACAAAATATTCTACATGTAGACATACATGTACATGGGCCATCACGCTCGTAACGTGTGTATCAAACGGTGACCAATTTATACCAATGTAATTTTTTTTCTCATTTACCCGAGACTGTTCCATTGTTTTCTCGGGTCAATGACATCATCTCTTGTCCATCATTATTTTGACTTATATCTATAGTTCCCCCCATTTTTTCGTCTCGCTAAATGGCTCCCGACCGCGTACGCCTTTTAACGGACAGCGCGCGCGAGTGGCGCGGGGGTCAAGCGGTACAAGTGACCGGGTGTCGTGTGTGTCTGAGCGACTGACGCACGTGTGTCAAATGAATGCTATTGTGCCAGTTATTATTCTTGTAAACTAATATCAGAACAAAATATCTTGCTTTTTAAGTGGGCTTCTTGGGAAGTGCACGCACACATGTGTTAATTAAACACACAACACAATTTTTTTTGTAATTTTAAACACTATTATATATTATAAATTAAAAAACAATAAATTCAATAGAAAAACAATAAATTCGAGCCTGATGAGGTTTCCAAATTCATTTTTCTTAAACAAAAATCCCCAAAAGCCGCAAATTAGAAATAAAAATGTATCGACTGACCTACTCGACTGAGCTATCGGAATGCTTGGCAGAAGACGATAGTTCGTTGCATTATACATGTATAGATACCGTACCTATGCGTTTGGTAAAAAACGCGTTTGGGTTTTTGTTCTTATATTCTCGGTCTCGGGACAACACAGCGTTTATAAGGGTGCATCAGCTGGAAAATATTCCTATAATGTTGACATTGGTTTAAGGTAACCTTACGACCAATGCCCTGCGTTTTGTTGCACACGCGTATTTGCTTTGGAATTGAAAAGGGTTTGGATGATAGTAGAAATGACAAAAAATGTACTCGAGTCGTGTTTCAATGTTCTTTTCCTCTTACCAGCAGGCTAATATGTTTTTAGGGGCGGCTGGTCTTAATACAAATTATTTGTCATGGATTACAAATTATAAAACTAATTCTTTATATTGAAAACAACATTTCTCAGGCTGATACAAAGGACGATATATAGTCTGCGAGAATCCCACACGAATTTAATAGCTTTCTTCCTTATGTTGAATTTCTGTAACGGTCTATTTCAATGGAGTACGTTTGATTTGAAGTCCGTTTGGATATCTACTATTTAACCGAATGGTTTCATTTAGGTATAGTTATCGTTCACATTGCTGTTTTGCTGTGCATTTGATCGTGTACAGCAGATATTTGGAGGGAAATACGTTACCATGTGGAGACGTGAACACAATAGGGACAATGGGTATAATTACGTCTCCACCGTGGTAAGGTTGCTACTTGGTTTTTTTCACGAAATAGATTTTTGGATTGACTCAACATTACTCGAAAACTAGGGTTAGGATGTGGGTTAGGGTTATTGTTTGGATTCGTGTATAATATATTGGGTCAAAATTCTAACCCAGGAACAAAGAGATGTCTCCACAAGGACACACATTTGAGACGTGTATGTACGTATCGGAGCATTGCTTTAAAAGTTTAGACTGATTTAAATTCTCCTGAACTTTCCCCAACTAGTTCCCAAACCCTAAAATCCATCAGTTTAAAAAAGAATTGCCTTAATAAACCGCCAAGGGCATCAAGCGAAATCAGAAATAAAAAAAGCGAAGCAACAAAAACGTTTGGTTTGTCAACTTTGCGGGGTAAAAAAAATAGAAGAAAATTATGAAACTGCACTTGCGGCGAGAGAAACATTAGATAAACATTGGCTGGATGATTCGTGCAGCCCAGCCTTATTCCTGGCGTAGTGCTATACCTTTTACTAGCTTGGGATATTATCACGTTAACAGCTTCCCGTGATAGGATACGCGAAAACACCGGCTCGGGTTACTGTGGCCAGAAGGGGGCCTTCACTTCGCCTGATGATCCCCCAAGGCAAAGCTGCGTTTGTACGGCGATAGAAAAAAAGGAGGGAAAACGAGAGGGGAATGGAACTGAGAGAGTAAACGGGCTCAGCTAGCAAGGAGGGGAGACGAAAAGTCATCGGATGCGCGACGGATTCGAGAGGTCAACGGAAACTATCGGTCCAATTTATACGGAATAATCATTTTGACGAGGGGTGTGATTATGAAAGAAAGTTATCGTTGCGGGTTCTATACCGCCCCGGGGCGTTCTGGATTTGAAAAAAAAATGACACACTGGTTTTTGATTTGTTTGATGCGTCGAGTCCGAGGAAGCTAGCTAAGCGAGCGAGACAGGGATGCATGCTGATCCGGAATCACTTGCGGGGACAATTTGGGCCGGTGTGCCGTCCGGGGATGAGAGTGCCGTAGGTAATTATCCCTGACCGCTTCTCAGTTTCAGCGGTGTTTGGAAACTAAAAATACCAGTAAGCTTGCTCCAAATTTAGCCATGGAGTGTACAAATTGCTGGCCCCTCACAGAACTATAGCCATGTCAATATTCCAAAAGTATGGGTTTAAGACGGAAATAGAAAATCCATCAACCTAAGAAAAGTGCCAATTTGGTCTATGTCGCCTGCGCAATTTGAATGTTTCCCCTCCCCCATACAATTCAACACTGATAATTCACGAACACTAACCATAATTGAAACCAAACACTCAATCTCTTTACGATCTACGTATATCATATTAGTATTGCCACAATATTCATTACTTAAAATGCATCTGATATGGGAAATAAATTAAACTTCTTTCGTTTGTTCCCTCTTTTGGTAAAACTACAACATGTGCGTTGGTGCTAACACAATATCAAAATGAATTTGAATTAAAGAATACGTAAATTGTAATACAAACCAACGATTTCTTATTCGGACTCGTTTACACTTTCGTCAAAACAGTTACCATCGAAATTCGAATAAAAAGAGTGTAACATGTACATATAAATACACAGAATCTACGATTGTGTTTCTATCAAGTAACTGAAAATCGAACACAAGTTTTCCTTTGTGATATAATAAAAGGTGGATTTCCTCCCAAGAAAAAAAATCCAGAAGAAAGTGAGTGACACCAGAGAAATGTGATGCAGCATTTCGAAGAAGTTGACCTGAAAATCGAGATGAACTGATTCCTATTAACAGGGTAGCCCATACAAAACGGACAAGCATATACTTCCACTACCCCACCATACACCAAACTACCTATACCAATTACCATTGGATGGAGAATCTTTCGCGAAGAAAAATGATACTCTTTGTACATGTATCTTGATTCGGGCAAGTAGTTTTAGCTGAAGTAGTTCACACCGAAAAATAAAGAAGCCGCGGTTTAGTTATTTTTCGGTGCGAACACCGACTTCACTTCGCAAAACAGGAGCTAAATCTACTAGCCCAATCAAGAGATCTTGGCATCATTTATCTCCTAGAAAGATTCTTAGTTCATTAGTATATAGGTAGTTTTGGTCTCGGCGTATAAGGGAAGTGCGCATGTCCGTTGAGAGATGTGTGTTCGTTTTTTGTTAGCCACCCTGTACAGAATCTGCGATGATCTAACGAAACACTGATTCAACAAATTATTTACCTATTTTGGTAAACTGACGTTAATGTGCTGAGCCGAAGAAAAATGATTTCAATCACCTTTCAGTGAACAGTTGCTCAATAAATAAACCACTGATACGTGAATGTGAAAACAAATGATGTATGTAACGTAAGGTAGGTCTAGGAGGCCTATTGTCGGTATATCAGCCATACAGCTGTAGGTATAACCCATTTTCGTTAGCGCTAGACCAGGGGCCAATTTCATAGAGCTGCCAAGCACACAAATTTGCTTAGCATGACAATTCGTCCTTATCAAAAACAAGGTTACAGACCAAATTGTCACGGGATCTGTATTGCTTTGGATTGATAATCAGCTGTTTTTTTGCTTAGCATGAAAAACACCTGGCTTGTAATCGGTTTTTAATGAGCAAGACTTTGTTGTGCTAAGCAAATTTGTGTGCTTAGCAGCTCTATGAAATTGGCCCTTGGGAGATCAATTGTTGAGACGGAGCGCCACACCCGTTTTCAACTCCCAGTTCATATACCGCATGTGCTAACCAAACGCTGATAAAGCGGAGGCCTATTTGAACCGCGGACTAGTTGCAATCCTTGGTCCGATGCTCTATACCGACCAGAAATCTGTCATTTTCATGTCTAATATTTTAGCGTATTATTTTGGCGACTTAATTTAAAACTACTCCTTAATTACTCTGCTCCGCACCAATTCTAAAAAATAAATATACATGTACATATCCAGAATATCCGACTATAAAAATAACAATAGTGCACCTTAAAATTCAATTTTCTATTCTATATACAACGCCATTTACACATTGAAAACAACAAAACTATAAATAAAATACTGTTCCTGAACTAAATGGCTATGCAGACCAGTTTTCTAAACTGGTGACAGGAAAGTAATACTGGCATCCAATGACAAATAATTTTCATTTTTGCAAAAGCTCTATAGCATAAACCATCTAAAATGTTTAATGTCCATTTTAGTGACTAACCAGTAAAATGTCAAAAGTCGTATATTGGCAGTTTTTGTTTAACAAACTTTACAGTTTACAATTTCGAAACAAAAAAGCGATTTGATGCAAGTTGATTCCATAGCGTCGTGAATATTCATAAAGTAGTGTTAGCCTTGTCACGAGGCAAGCACTTTTTAATGATACGACTGCGATCATTATTCTTAACCTGGTTTCTCAGAAAACAGTTTTCAAATCTGTTGTACGATCTGGACGCTAGTGGCGTCACTTCGAAAACAGACTGTGATTATTATCTGATGTAAAACAGAATGAGGAACATATTTATATTGGTTTCAAGTTGGCAGCGACGAAGCGTGCGTAACGTATCATTCTATTCCGTATACGCAGACCTAGCATAAATTTGATTAACGGCAAAATACCAAATTGATTACTCGTACTTATTAAAGGTATCATACGGAATACATTATTAGAAGCTGCTAAAAGTTGATAAATGTCCTTTTAACTTCACATTTACAGTGTACAAAAGAAGAAAGGCAAAAACTGTACATTATCTATGTGGTTTAAAAGATTTTGACATAAATACGAATGGAAAATATTAGCAAACCGGGTACAACACAGAGATAATTATCTACATGTATAGTTGATACCTACTTACTAATATCAAGATAATTTATCAATAATACACCGATATAATGATAATACATATGATTTATAGATGGTACCAAGTCGATCTCTTACAAATATACACCCTCAGTCTATGGGATCGAAAACAATACGTTTAAATTACTCTTGTGGCGTCACTCTATTCAGAAAAAGTGTCGATTCTTTTTAGAATCGACACGTATAAACCGAACATTCAAGAACTGAACGTTGTTATACCCTTGTTTTGTTACACAACACCATGGGGACGGGCAAAGATAAAGCCGTTACATAGCTCGCCACTTAACAATGTACTTAATTCATTCCTTATCTCATACTTCTGGACAATGGGTGTGAAAGGCCGGGGTGTGGTTTACGTCGGAGAAACGACTCAAAAAGTTGACATTTGTTTCGAATGACAGAATGTCCACTTTGTCGTCATTTTTCCTTAAGGTATCAAGCACTGAAGATTACAGCCACCTCTCTGTACATCACGATGACGTTCCTTTCTACTCGACTACTGATCGATTTATCTAGTTAGGTACAAGCCAATAGATGCAGTATAGAACAGATGATATAGCAGAGTCACTTCTATAATGTTACGATGACAGTGAGGCGGGTAATATCCGACCCAAACAATATCTGATGGTAAACAAACATGACTAAATCACCAAGTAACAAAACAAATAACACCCGTTTCATGTGATGATCACAGTCACAAAATAATGCCCAACAGCCCAATATGATAAACAAATTCAATGATTTTGTTGTCTACAAAGTAAATTCTAAATGAACAAACCAGCATTTTTTAGCGGTGTATGCCTACGTGTATAGGGCACCAGGCCTGTTATTAAATGCCGACGGGTGCCCTGCATGAAATGAGACATAAGGGCACACTGCCTCTTGTCCCTATACCCACTTCAGACTATTTTTTACACAACACATCCCACAGATATCTAAAGGAATTCCTGATATTCCTTGAGCAATAATGAACATTGCATAAACTTCTAGGATAACCTACCCAGCTTGGTTTAAAATCATATTGGTCAAGCACACGGTCCATCGAGGCACTTTCGTTTATAGTGCCTCAAACCACCTTCCATTTTTGTTTCTGTGTGTCCAGATGTGTTTCGATTGAGAAAAAAACGACCGACGGAAGCCATTTTTTTTCGGAATCTCCACAAGAATCCTCACAAAAACGAAAATTAAAGCATATAAAAAATACCAAAGACAAGCAATCTCACTAAATAAAAAATTTGGAAGGATCTTCTCTACCAGTCCAAGTTGATGTTCTTTGAAAAATTACTCTTGGAAGATGTTTGCTGTACTTATGTGCAGCATGTCTCAAGAACAAAACCTTTTTCTTGTTCAAATCATTATTGGTTCGACAATAAAACACGAATTACTCTTAACACAGTATACTGACAGTAACAATCATGCACCTAATTAAATACAGATATCGCTAAATAAATCAACAAAAATTATACAAACAAATGTAATTTAAGGGCATTTTGAGAGGTACATGTATACTCCAACGGACGTTTTTCTAAGAGTACGTGCGCAAATGTATACCCAGATCCTGCATTAAGAAGCCTCTTTGTTTTTACTTGCATAATAAATTAGTTCTAAAAAGTATGGGGCGTTGTCAGTTAATAAAGTGGTTTTTAAACACAGGACAACCACACAAACTGATACATGAAGTTACGACTTTCTTGTGTTATTAGGCAATTTTCCAATAATTTTGTTGGTGGTTCAAGGATTCAAAATGACATAAGACCACAATGAACAGCTACTGTCAGTAATTGCACAATTCTTACACAAAGAAAACACCCTTCATGTTTTACTATATCATTTTGTATTTATATGCATCATTAGTATTTTAATTTGTTTTTATAGGAATTCGGCTGTTAGAAAATAAGCTTTCAAAACCCTCATCTAGCAACCCAAATGTAAGCCGATGACACAGAGAAGATAGTTAGAATAAAACTATTGGATTAAAATTATACAATAAAAACACACAAAAAAGATAATGCCACATTGCAAATACATGAACAAATGTGTTTCTATTTAAAAATCTGATGTAAAAAATTATTGGCTAGTCAGTAAAAATTATGTTATGGTGTACAACAATTGCTCGAAACCCGTAACACATAAAATTACTTTCACAAAGTAAATATTAAACAACTTTATAAACAAAAACAAGGACATAAACTCTTACATTCTAACTGGTCCATTTATCATAAATATGAATATGCATACAGCCGGATGACATGTTTATGCATGACTTTGTTTTTACAGTATGGTACATTATGGAGGGCATTGTTTATCTTTCTCATATTTGGAAACCATTATCAAAGTCTGTCAATTTAAACAAAAATAAGAGTAATTTATCAATCAATCTATGCCATCTTGGTAACAGCAACCGATGGTTATTTATACCACAGTGTTTCACATAATGCAGACGTGAGGTTTTTGTATAATACAAATAAAGAGAGACCTAAGAAGGCTTAAGAAGGTTATTGTAATGCATCAGAAGATACAGTAAAGGCTCTAGGGTCAAGAAAGAAGGAGGTAAAACCCAAGACCAAGGGTGGAGCCCTGTGCTATACCGATGTCTCCCTGTATATGAGGGGGTAGTACACCAATGCTCCTGACGCTTTGTAGCATGGTGTCACTGTAAAGGAGAAAAAAGGGGCGAGAGAAAAGGGTTTGGGTGGGAGAAAAGGGTTTGGGTGGGAGAAAAGGGTTTGGGTGGGAGAAAAGGGTTTGGGTGGGAGAACAGGGTTTGGGTGGGAGAACAGGGTTTGGGTGGGAGAAAAGGGTTTGGGTGGGAGAAAAGGGTTTGGGTGGGAGAAAAGGGTTTGGGTGGGAGAAAAGGGTTTGGGTGGGAGAACAGGGTTTGGGTGGGAGAAAAGGGTTTGGGTGGGAGAAAAGGATTTGGGTGGGAGAAAAGGATTTGGGTGGGAGAAAAGGGTTTGGGTGAGAGAAAAGGGTTGGGGCGAGAACAAAAGGGTTGGGTATGGGAGATTGAAAGGCAGAAATAAATGGGATAATTATGGTTCATGAATATATCCCCTCTATGTGTTGCCCTTTATCAGAGAACATAATGTGAGGAATTCTGGCAAAATGAGACGGAACTGGGCAGATGTCAAAATGGGAATTCGCAGGTGTTAAGAAAGAGGAAAACATTTTCCCAACAATATTTTTTGTTACACTTTAATTGGACATTCCACTGACAAATTATAGCTGTTTAAAGTTCACAATTATCGAGATTGGAGTGGAAGGCCCTGTAATCATTCAACAAGTTGAAGTGAAACTGCATAGGTCCTTCTACCTTAGAACACAAACTTATCAATCACCTGTTGTATTCTATTTTCAATTGTTATCTACCATCCAGTCAGTCGTATAAATCCCATAAAAACTCCTATCTAAATATTTTGCCTTCTGTCGGCTGAGCCATTAAAAGATCAAAATTCACAATCAAGCGGCTCAATCTGGCTGTTTCTACGGAAACCTGATCAACAATAAAGGAAATAATAACCCGTCAACGCAAACAGAAGTGTCATTACTTAATGATTACTATGTTGACATGTCGGCAAGTTATTATTATTATTTTTTTATTTCAGCTTTGTTCCACCGCCTGAACACCATTACTTTAATCAACCTGCTGCGCTCAAGCTACCTTTGACCTCATTGATAACCACTTATCACCCACATTGATCAGTGATAATCTATTCCACTCCACAATTAACCTATAATTAAATTGACTGGCCTATGACTTCCTTTGAGCAGTTTCCTCAACAAGGTACTGGTAGTTAGACTATCAGCATGCTCAAACATAATTGAGAGAGGCATTTCATTTTTGTTCTATTATCAGGTAATTCATTTGAAAACAGCTACATCAAAGCATTCTGGATAATCACAACTGTTTGCCAATCTTTATCTTTAAATGACAACAACGTCATGTTACCGCCGATCTAGTGCAACGACGCCCATAGGCAGCACAAAAAGTAAACGGTGTGTGGAAAATCGTATTGAAATTGGACGATTCAGTACTGTTATGGGTAATTAAGTGTAGACACTGTTTGTTTTATGGAGAGAACCCAAGACATTTCTTTTTAAAATTAACATTATCCTACAATGTACTGCAATGGTTAAAATAACAAAATGTGATAAAAGAAAGAACAAAAAAAGGGGAGGGGAAGGAAAGATTCACAAAAGCTTCTCATTTTGAGCAATGGGTACCTTCATTCTACACTTTTCCTATGCAAAGTAAACTCAAGTTTGAGAATTTCAAAACGTATCGAATTGAAATCAGCAAAAGTGAAAAATAAATACATCTGGACTATACAAGGTGAATTGTGTGTAAACATTTAACAATTTAACAATAAGACAGTTCGGTATCGCTATAAGTAGTCAAAGTCAAAGGTTTTACGCAAATGCACATTCTGATTGTCATTAGCGTGTGCGCACCGTGCGACCACCGTTCAAGCGCGCATTAGTTCGCCCAAAACCCATATCTTTGTTCACATGCGCAGTTGAAATACCGAGCTGGCTTATTACGTTAAACCGTCGTGGTGAGGACTTACATGTGGGTATGTCACGTGATCACAACACTCAGGAATCCTGGGTGTCTTCATTCACTGTACATGTGCTTGGAAAGAAAAAAATGGTGTGTCCAATGGTGCATTAAGTGTCCACAGACAAACAGAGAGACTCACTGAACAACAGATCTTTGTGTAACTGCAGGACAAAGTAATTTCCACAAGGGGCCACACAAGTCAATTTCATGGACATAT
Organism: Crossaster papposus; assembly: GCA_037893245.1. Lineage (NCBI taxonomy): Eukaryota > Metazoa > Echinodermata > Asteroidea > Velatida > Solasteridae > Crossaster > Crossaster papposus. The sequence continues at coordinate 494,639 of JBAIAA010000425.1, forward strand.
CTTGTGCATTTATGGATAGGAAATAGCTTTTTCTTTTGACGTTAGGCTATGGTAAGTTTCAAATTTCTCCCCAGAGTATATTGACGTTCTTTGAAGATATTTTTTAGGAATGTACTGTTATTTTATTCGGCTACACTGAATTAAATTAAATAATAAACAGAAACTTAAGTTTCCAAAATGTGCTTAGAAGGATAATTGGGAAGACTCATGGAGATCCAAAATTTGAAACACAAAACATAAATTGAAGAGGTCATGCATACAAACAAGAAGTTCTAAATACTAAATACACTAGCAAAAAAAATCAAGAAATACATGTTTGTACATTTCATGATACTCAGATCTTTTTGTTAGAATAAAAAAATGGTTTAAAATGTTGTTATTCGTGTTCTGATGGTAAGTGGAACTTAAACCAAAGAAACTACTCCGTTGGTAATTTGGACCAACAAAAATAATAAAAATACATTTCAGAAATTAAAAGGAAATTAATCTAACCAACAAGAAACAAATATGAGCTCATATAATCAGCTTCCCAAACATTAAACTGGTGGGCTGATTGGGGACTAGGTGCTAGACTAGACTTAAATCATGTTTAAATCTTCAAGTTAAAAATCGGGTTTGGTCCTTCTTATTTTATTGGAATTTTAATGAGCATGCTGTCCAAAAACCACTGGTGTAGCTATACAAAAAACATGATTGATGTTTAATAAACTAACAACTTTGGATCATTAAATAAAAAGGACGAGTCAAACTAAAAACAGGTATAAAAGAACAGAAAAAGAACAAAACATTTGATCATGCACTTGTGCAATCTACTTACGGCAAACACAAAAAGAGCAAGAACAGCAAGACGTCAAGGAGGGGTAGGGGTGTGTGCTACTGTACCACGCAACACTTACAAGCAGGGGAACGTTTATGGTTTACTGGCATACCTTGAGTTGGTGCGAGGCGGAAGGTTAAAAAGATTGGCTGTAGTGGGCAGAAAAGAGAGATGGCAAAACAAATTTGATAAACTCTGATTTCACAATTGCCGTTGCCATCTTGATATGGTTTCTTGAGACGTGATGAAGATTTCAGGCTGGTTTTGTTACTATATTAATTAATGGTCTCCTCATTATAAATTAACATTCTTTAAGTTGGAACACTACATAAACAATATTTGTTCCACCCCAGGTCCCAGTTAAACAGGCTGTTCCTACCAGCCGCAAACGCCGATACGTGCGCTTTATAATTATCCTTTATTATTATTTTTACCTTATGGTCTCCCATGCATACTTCTTGACCGATTACACTGTACATGGCCTTGTTATAGAGATCCTGAAAGAACAATACAAAGAAAATGTTGAAACTTATACCATTTTACTCAACTGACAACTGGAAAAACTATACTTAGTGTTCGCTTTTGGTAGAGTGCTACGGTCCAATGGTTACGGCATTTGACTCATGATACGTGGGTTCGAACCCTGATAGAGAACATGGTGCTTGTGTCCCTGGGCGAGACACTTTACAACAACTACCTCTCTCCACCCAGAAGTATAAATGAGCACCTGTGAAGATAGAGACCATATTATGTTGATCATGAGCGGCAGGAACTGCCACGAACAAAGCTGTGTGCCATTCAAGTGATTAGTTTCCTATTTGATGCAACTAAACTTGGCACCAGCTTTTTTGGTTTTTTTTAATCTGGATCTGGTTTAAGCTTCTTTGAGTCATTTAGATGCCTTAAATGCCCAAACCAATTAGAAATACTCTAAAACCTTAGTCTCATCTTACAGGATTCAAGTTTCTTAACCCTAACCAGGCCGACACAGCACAGTTAATCAGGTGCAAAGGTCTAGTGCATTTTGATGCATTCAGCATAAACGGCTACTTCTGAGACAACGAGTGCCATTTAACAATGCCACAGTTTTAATCGCTGCATTTGGTGACCAAAGACTCCGAGGAATTTTGGTCTTAAAATGCTGGCGTGATGAATCTTGCTAGACTGAGCAGGCTATTCATTTTGATGTAGCTACATTTATCAGGATTTCTAGCCAGAATTGTCTGCAGGGTTACAGTCCTCCATGTCAGGGATGTACGATCTCTTAGACCCTAGCTCAGGAAACCTTTCAGCGTCCTAGTCAGCTACACCAAATTAGGAGGATGGATGTAAAATGTACCTCCTTGACGAGGGCCTTGGCCGACTTTGTGAGCAGGATGCGATCGCACCATGCTGGTACTCTCGTCTTCATGTAACTCCGACCGTCTGTTATGTCCTCGCTGTATGGATAACTATGCGGAAATACAAAATGAACGATAGTTAACAATTGTTTAAACTTGGTCAAATCAGGTGAAGGTCATAATTTAACAGAATTTATCAAAAACCAACCTTGGCGGAAAATCTCTGTCATACTCGTAGAGCTGATTGTTGAAGCAAATTAACTCCTTGTCAAATGGAAGAAGCTGTACAAGAAATAAATAAAAAATTAAAGAAAAATTTACGGAATGAGAAAAAAAAGAGACGAACACCAGGATCAAAGTAAGATTTTATATAAAATTACATCTTATGCTAAAACAGAAACTCACTTATACTGGCCACTTCCAAAAACGTTCAAAGTTTTTACAAACTTTTAATATTTCTAAATTTTTGTTTTTATGACCCTTTTTTTTTTGTTTTCAAGAAACTTACCCACTTGGCATTTTCTCCAATTAACCTGTCTGGGTCATCGATCTCAAATCTCTTCTTCTCGAGGATAAGTTTTACCTTTGGGGGGGAAAAATGGTTCTCATGTCACAAACCTGTTCCACAAAAATAAGTGTCACCAGTAACACTTAGTGCTCCACCAACTTGCATGTATCTACATAATAGCTTGCAGTGTCCTAATGTAGAGTAGTTGACAACTTAGTTCACAAATTATGTTCATAAGAGTCCGACATTTTGAACTAATGGTGCTGAATCCAAACATTTCATTATCATCTTTCACAAATATATCAATGAAGACAAACTGTAGGCTTAACCATTTCGTGCCGGGATTATTTTGACATTGACCAGGCCCAGGTGCAGGATTGTTCTTCAAAAACCTAAATCGATTCAGGCCGGCATCTGTGGGTAGCACACCCTGATATTTTAGGCCTCGTTTGCTGCGAGCCAGTCGCTGACGTGTTTATCTGTCATCTGTTTTAAATTCCGGAAAGAATTTGCGTGTATACATAACATTCGGTGCAAACTGGTTAATGACATCATAAGAGAAGCCAACGTTGACAAAGTCACAACAATTATGTCTCACTGAAAACATAGCCAGACTATCTCCTTACTATCAATATAAAAAAAAATACAAAAATGAATCCAACGCCCACCTTACTACAGTCGCGGTCCTTGTAGGTTATCCTCGTCACGTCCTTGTCTTCCTTCGTGTACTCTGGCATTGCCTCGGCAACCAAAGTCTAAAAAAAAAGAGACCAAAAAGTCTACAATGTGTAACCTCAAGTCAAAACCGAGAATTTTGCATAGACGATATTTTTGTTGATAGATAAGTTTTAATTTGTTTTCATGTCAGTGTACAAGATGGTAACACTTTTTAGGCATGTTTGGCACCATGCTTACAAATCTTTTTTTCTGTAACTATTTATTCAAAATGTTATCTACAGTCATGCAAGTAAGGACAATATGGAAATAATGCTTCGATAACTGTTACTAATCAGCATTGTAGAAATAATTGATTTGGTTGATGGTAGCCATGTTTACACAGGTGATTTTCAGTGTGCCCCAATTATTAAGGAAAGGTCGTTCTTCATATCTATTGACTTCGAGCACAAGAACCCCCCCACCCTTTACTGGCAAGAAATATAGAGTTGGGAGAGAACATCGGGAAAGATATTCAAACGCCTCACCGACGATTACAGACACTCGCACTAAAATACTATGGCTTTGCCAACAGAGAAGTTGGGGTTATGTTCTTATGTGTCATGCAGTCAACATGACCACAAGTTTAAAAAAAAATAAACCTGAATGATTTAGACTTTTAGTTTATGTACGCGAGGCTGTCTCGTTTGAATGTGCACGATTTTGAAGTAAGACCGATTCGCATTAAGTAGTCGCAAGTCAATCAAATAAAAGTCAAGTCATGGCGAGTTAATCATTTCTCATCCAGTCTCGTCAAGTGTCAAGCAAACTCTGACAAATGCATTCCTTTGTCATTGTTACACCCCTCCTACGTGTACTTGCAGCCCGATTGTGATTGACTTGTGATTGACTTGTGATTGACTTGTGATTGACTTGAGATTGACTTGTGATTGACTTGAGATTGACTTGAGATTGACTTGTGATTGACTTGTGATCGACTTGTGATTGACTTGTGATTGACTTGTGATTGACTTGTGATTGACTTGTGATTGACTTGAGATTGACTTGAGATTGACTTGTGATTGACTGGGAAAGCTATGCAGAAACTTGAAACTTCCCAATCGCCACCAGACTAAATAAAAGATGTGAGGAATAAGTAAGTTCCCCTTCTCTTTAAACTTGTCAAATATCAGATTAAAAAAAACTTGCTGATCTCTATGAATGTCATAATCACCTTTCCAGTTTCTGTGGTTTAGTTTTGCGAATAATTCTGTTACAACGACTTGTTTGCGCAAACACAACTTGAGAGCCTGTCCCTTAATCATTAAACCGTCATCAAGTGATCTGCGGAAAGACAACTTTGTCTGTGGGATCTACCTGGGTCATCTCTGGGTCACCCCCACGGTGTAGCGAGTCAATAGTCGGTCTTTGATTGCACTATTAATGATAACTCAACGATCGGTAATTACGCCATTTTGATTAAACTATTGGTGATCAATGTCCGTGAAGCAGTAATGGTTCCAACTTAGTCAGTCTGAAGTCAGTATAATGATGTGTTTATTTTAAAACAAGACAATAAATCTATTTTTAGAAAAAGTAAGCTTTGTACATTTCTGCAGAATGGTATTAATGACTAGTTTGAGAAAAGAAAGGTAATTTTCTTTACTTACTGAAAATTCTACCCCCTAATTTTTTTTAAATATTGTCATCTTATTTTATTTAACACCTTAATATTTAAACCAAGAAAAGAATTTGAAAAAATAAATATAAAAGTAAAACAATATTTAATAATCCAAGGTCAAAGGTCAACAGTTCCTAGCCTGGCAACCAACAGCAGTAGTTTGAAAGCCAATAAACAACAGCAAAAGTCAAGAGGTTAGGCTACCGAATTCGTGCCTGCTACCGAAAACATTTGCATCAGTTAAGCCGACACCTGTACACCGGGACACTCATAAGAGTTCTGGGTCATTTTTAGGTCGGTTGCCGGGTAGATTTGCGGGAGATGGTAGAGGGTGGAGAACCAGTAGTCTTGTGGCTTATCGGCAAGATAAGGACTACGTTTGAGTGACGTCCACAAAAACTCCATGGGAAAATTAAGGGTTTCCCAAAACATGAGTTTAATAGTATGTGACAACATTTATTTTATTGACATTGTTGCTCTTCTCGAGGTTATATATTAACCAGGATTAAAAAACACCAGAGAAATTCAACATTTCTCTCATCCGACCCAAAGTGACTTGAGAATTGACTAAACTAAAGTGACTTGGAACTTTACCACAAGCAACTTGGAAATAGTTTGAGACTTTAAACAAACATATACGGTAGCAAACAGTGACAATGTGTATGATAACAATACTTATTGCCGACTTGAACTCTAAATATGCAAGGGAAACGTTCAATAACTTTTACAAATATTGAAGAATTATACCTGAATCACACCCTGTGAGTCCAATCTGAAGTTGAAATCCCCAAAGATAAACAGCGGGACATTGTCGTGTTTGTCCTTGGAGAATCTAAGGAAGGAAAGAAAGAGATCCACAAAATATGAGTGGCAAGACTTCCAATTGAGAATCCAGTGGCATTGTGAAGCATTGAACTACTGGTCTGCGGGTAATTCTACAGGTTGTGGGTTCGAGTCCAGCCTGGGATTGTGTCGTATTTGCCCCTTTAGGCAGGGCATTTTGTCACTCATTGCTTCTTTCCACCCAGGAGTAAATGGGTACCTGTGAGGGCAGAGATAGTTATTGTGATTGATTTAGCTGCTTCGCGCCAACATGGCTGCATCCAGCTGTATACTCCCCAGGGAGCTGAGATGATATTTGGATTGTTTCATTGGCCCAATGACCAGGGGTAATAATAATGTAAAGCGCTTTGATCCAAGTTAAAAAATTTGTATACAATTTTTTTTTTATTATTCGGGCAAAGTAGATGTTTAAGATGTCGGGGTTTGCCGTCATTGGTACAGGTGTCATTTGCTTGAGTGGAATCTTGTAATTCCTTCTATAATCCCTAGTGTGATTAACTATGAAAAGTACCCATCCTTGCAAATTCCAACATCATATGATAAACTCAACACTAGAAGTGTTGGACTCTGATCCTGGAGGTTCGTCTAACCCAGTGTAAAGGACAATCGGTTTATGGGTCCAGTACCAATTCTAACGGATGCCAACAAAGCATGCAAGTTAGGTGTTGATGGGATGAGTTCAATTAGGGTTTATGTAAGTTGGGATAAGATCCAGCATATTATAGCAAAAATAATTAATTTTAATACAAATTCAGAGATAATTTCAGTATTGTAAAGGAATTTAAACTACATAAAATTTAAGTACCTTTGTAACACATGTTCCAGTGCCCTTTTCCTGTATTTAGAGTACGACGAAGGAAACTGGGGGATACAAATTCAGAAGTAGATAAATTTCATGTAACAATTACGTGGCAAGGGAACAATACCTTCTTTGAGGCAATTCCACAGAGCTGCTTAAGCGCACAAATTGGCTTAGCACCAGCCACAGCTCCTCCATGTGATGTATATTGTTTCTGATTGGATTTTAGCTTAGCAGAACAATCACATGGAATTTTAGTTCGATTTACCAAGAGATTTTGTGCTTAACCAGTTCGCGCCGGATGACGTATATAAACGCAAAAATTTCCCCAAATTCAAAACGGATGACGCATAAACACGCCAAGTTCAAGTTCGGAAATGTATGTCAGCAGCGAGCAAGGCCAGAAATGCGTGGGTGTGCTTCTCGGCACTATCAGCCTGAACCCGCTTCGGATCGAGTTTCATTAAAAATAATCCCGCCCGTGGGCTCGGCGATGTTAAAATAATCCCGGCGCGAACTGGTTAAGAAACATTTGTGCTTAAAAGGTAGAATACACCATTTGCAGATATCAATTTTCGTTACTACCAAATAATTAAGAAATATCTTACTTATTTGAAAGTAAATAATGATTGTAGGCATCCAGCAAAATTGTATACAATTTACCGTTTCCATAGCGACCATGTTGCTGGCGTCATGAAACAGATGAATATTGGCAAGATCAAATATTCTGCAGAAACGAAAGGGGAACAAAATAACCAATCAACAAATTATACTATTTTAAAAAATGGGGAAAATTATTGGTTTTTAGTAATTAAATTATTGAGGATAGTATGACATTTTTTTCAAGCTTACCTGTTTTCTACATTCCATCTTGTCCTTAGAAAACCTTTTCTTGACCATACGGTCTGTCAGAAGAATAAAGAAATTAAATAAGTTAAGAGGGCCTAATATTTCGATCTTAACAAGATTTCTTTCAGAGACACAATGGCTGTGTACAAGAAACAAACATAAAATAAAGAAGCGGATATAAAGACATCACTGACAGAATACTTTTACAACAAGTGTTGTATTTTATTAGCCTCCGAAAGAGCAAAATTACCAGAGTAAAATTAGGGTTGCTGTTACTTACTCCTGGGAAGAAGTTCTGTGGAAACTTGGCCTTCTCATGTATGGTCTTTCTGTTTATCAAATTTACAAATTGCTTGCCTTGAATTGTGTTGAACCTGCATGCTGTGGGCAAAAATTAATGGAAAAGCAAAAGGGTCTAAGATTTAAAAAAAAAAAAAAAGAGGCAAACCTAAATTTTTTATTTTTTTTGTAAACTATTTTAATAGTTTCTACCTTGGCTTATGTGGAACCAACTGAATTACTGTACAAATAGGCCAACACATATTTCTCTCAAGTATTTGAGAAACATGTGGTTGTGGCTGGTTTTTGGTAATCGGCCTGGGGCTTTAGGTATTTCTTTTTTTTCATTCCTTTTTTATTATAGACCTCAAAATCCACCTCAAACTTACTTTTGAAGTCATAAAGCTGTACATTCTGCAGAGATTCATGAACGAAGTACAAATTACCCAGGGCCTATATATTAAGAAGAAAAAAACAAAAAAAACAAACACATAAGTGAAACTATCAAAGCAAATATTTCCATTTCTCTCAATGCCTCAAACCATTTTTCCTTCAACTAGTGCAATTCTATAACTTGAGACGTACATGTCAGATTGTCAGAAAAAATGTAAGAAAAAGGGGGGGATGAGGAAAAAATTTAGACCAAAATATTTTACACCACCCCTTAACGACCTTGTACATGTAGCCTACATCATGCGGTCAGACGAATTGTTTTACAGAAATTACCCTTCTTGTACCACTTCAAACCTCCCCAGCAATCACAGGTAACTATTTTCATTTACATGTACTCCAGGTCATACACACCAAGGTAAAATACATTGTAACATGGAAGAAAAAAGGGAAGTGTAAAGTTATTTTAATGAAAAAAACCACCCAAATCAACATCCATCTCTCCTGTTGACAGTGACTAATCAGAAATGAAAAAAAAAACTTTCAGGCTTTAGCCTGTCACACTGGTAGAAAATAAATTATGATAAAAAAAAATCCCAAACCGTCCAACAAAATGATTGCCTAGACCCGTTTGTGCCCAACTTTATCAAAGCCAAACGATTAGCAACTTAAAGCTAATCAATTGTTGGCCTTATCGGACTCTTTTCAGCTCTTTAGACACACAAAAAAGAGAGAAAAAAGAATAAGAAACAAATTGGAAAAAAAAAGATACGGGGACTGAATCAACAATTAATGACATATTTCACACCTCCGAGTAAACACGTATTCAGAATCTAAAAAGCCATTGAACGACCCATTAAACCCAACACCGAGATTAATAAGATATTGTCATTTATTTTCCTTTCCTGATGCAAACACACACCAAAATAACAGTCAATGTAAACTGATAACATTTACCCAATAAAAAAACGAAGAAGAAAGGAACAAAACTGTCTTAACTTCTATTTTTTTCTTAACGGTTTCATAAAAAAGTCAACAATTTATGACAAGTTTGACACCTACCCTTGCCACTCTGTACAAAGTCTGAGAGGGTCGGTAATTACCGTTTAAACACTGGGATATGATGGGGCAGATTAGGGCTTGACAAAGGCTTGTTCGTCGTTAGCACATAACCAGCCAGCACTCCGCATAGCAAACGAGCTCCAATCAAGTCCCTGGTGTGTGTGCACAGGTGTCCTTTTTATCATTAACACCTTTCTGATTGCACACCAAGCTCTCTGCTCTTGGGACAATATTTATTTATAATAGAGCAGGGCTTCAACTCTTTGCACTTTTGACAAATGCGATTTTGGGATAAAAATCTAATTTTGAGCAATTTAATGCAACTGGATTTGATAATTTGTTCCCAGGGGCATTTTATTTTGACAAACTATTGATAAACTTGTTTAGAGACGGTTTGAGGAGACAACTGATTAAATAATTAATGCCTTGTTTACATTTCACAGTTAGGCAATTTGGGGCAAAAAATTTTCTTTTGAATGATCCGATACAACTCGGGTTAATTTGTTGGCACACTTTTGATGACAACTTAAGAATTAAATTGAGTATATCTCAAACTAATTTATTGAGGCAATTTCCATAAATTATTTAATTTTCATTTTTTTCTTCTCATTGATGGCTAAATTACAAGACACAATTCCATTTAAAAAACAGTTGTAAAACGTAAAAAAATTAAGTTGACATAAAATACTATAATATTATATCGTGTCAATTCCATAACAAAATTCCCCTGCCTTGTACCTAAACATGTTTTTCACCAACAAATTTTCCCCGGAATAAAACTTCTTGAATTTCACTTTAGAAAAAAGTTTGAATCCAAATCAACTCATTTTAATACAAAAAACATAATAAAGTTAATACTTCCATTGCTAAGATTTAGTTTCAAAAGGTGAAGAACCACCGTACACGCTGTCGAGACACTCACAGAAACATTTGCAGCTGATGTGCTTTTGCAGCGCCCTCGAATGATAAACACACAATAGACTAAACATGGCGTTTCACACGTACTTGTATATAAAAAGCACCCAGGTCACGGGGTTATCTAGTATTGCAAGCGGCAGCTAAATGATTATGATTGTGAAGTGCCAGGGCCTCGTGGTCTGGAGCAGGGCACTTTGTCACACATTGCTTCTCCCCAGCCAGGAGTAAATGGGTACCTGTGAGGGCAGAGATGGTTATTGTGGTTGATTTAGCTGCTTTGTGATAAAATGGCAGCATCAAGCTGAATACGCCCCAGGGAACTGAGATGGTATTTAGAGTGTTTCATGGACCCAGTGACCAGGGTAAAACGTGACATCCTTTGCAATCCAACTTCACAGCTGCAAGTAAGGATGATTAGCCCCCCCATTATTATTATACTAAGCAAAGATAATACATAGATGGGCGACGGAGATACATGTAGTGCCATTTAAGTTGTCACTGCAAAATGACTAAGTGGTTAGGAATTGTGGCATCTTATCTGGTATAATAATAGTAAAATGTTCCTTTTCCCATTTATGTAAATTTTTGCGGGTGTGAAGTACATGTACAGTTGTAGCTGTTTGTGAAATTGCTTGTCAAGAGATTCCACTAATAATTGAGCAAACTGCCGTTATCTTTAAAAAATCTGTGTTCCCTGATAATAATTGTTCAAGGTTCCTGATCTTGCCGAGGTCAAATGAGAGTTGTAACTTAACTCAAAGGTGTCACATGGGGGCGCCAGAGTGACTAAACAGTTGTAAGACTTTCAGGCAATGGTCATATAGGGCCTTTTCAAATCCCTGGCTTCGTCTTCGTCTTTGGCTTAAGGCGATTTTTGACTCCCAACTGCAAGATCTCCAGCCACATTCTGACGCCTGTTGTGCTTCAGAAACATTCACTCGAGTGATGTGAACCCAAAAGTTAGACTATTTCAATTTTCTTCTATTTCTATTTGCTTCTCAGTAATTCGGAAGCGAAGCCAAAGCCAAAGACGAAGCAACGGTTTCGAAAAGGCCCATAGAAATGTTCATATAGAAAACAGATTAACTGAGATTGGGATTCAGAAAATTTTGTGAAGAACAGTCATTTGACAAAACAGATACATGCATTAGAAAATTGTAAAAGGACTGCATTAGAAAATTACCAGCCATCTTCCACAAAACTCAAAATGCACCAAATTGTCCGATTTCTGTGCATGAATCCAGCAGAGAGTATTCTCAGCAGAGATTTCTACCAGCCCGATAAAACTTGCCTAAATCCGCAATTTTACACCATTTGTGCACACGAAATGTGTAAAAATGTTATGCACTTGGTAACATGTACATACCGGTACATGTACCGGTACATGTACTGTGGTCATCCGGTATTTAAAACTTCCAATCCAAAAATATTTTATGCCGTTTCTTATTTAATCTTATATGTGCCAAAAGTTTAAGGAAAAAAAAAAAACACTTCTGGTTCAGCTGATAAAAAAGACAGGTGCATGTTTTATCAATACCCTCCTGCAAGAAGGGTATAAATACTTCATGGTATCCAGTAATTGTAAATACTGCCCTCTCTTGTCCATATAATGCCATGCAAACAATCTGAATAACTGAGTTTTGATTAAAAACAGAAGTTTCAGTTTTAGCTTAAAGGTAAGATATACCTAAAGGTAGGATACTACCTTATTATTAAGAAATATCTTACTTATTTGACAGTAAATAATGATTCCAGGCATCTAGCAAAATGATTGCACTAGATTATATCTTGTAGATGTAATTGTTTCGAAAAATTGAATTTTATAAAAAAAACTGCGATCCCATCTAGTGATCGCGAACAGAAAACAAGAACAACAAGAACAACTGCCTGACGCCGGTTGAAAATTAATGCATCTTAGACAACAGAATGTAAAACTGTAGATCCTGTGCATAGTGTAATGCACATCAAATATTCAGGAAATTAATTGTGAAAGATTGATAAAAATGTATTGATATTTTCTCAAACAGCCATTTTTGTCTGAATTTGTTTCTTTTCCATTCGATTGCTTTAGGCTTCAAATTGAAGCATTGTGAAGTTTATGTGCGAGTTAAGTCTATTGGCAAGAAAACAAAAAATAATTTTTATTACAATTTGGGCGGGTCTGTTTGAATTAAATCTTTCATGCAAAATGTTGCAAAATGTGGCCCAAAGAAAATCATCGCTATCGAGTATCAAATTGTTACATATAGTTTTTTAAAATTTAAAACAAGTCGTATCTGATAACTATTATGATTATGCAACAAGAAGCCACAAAATTCCCCTGTCTAAGTTTAGAAGAAATTTGAGAGAAAAAACCTGGTAAATAATACCATTCCGAGATGTAATTACAAAGCCATCAGTGCGGTAATGGATCCAAAATGAAGCCCGGAGGGTAGAGGAAGATTCGTCTTAATGCGGATGTGAATGGCACAATGAAGTGGGCTTTTCCTTGGGTAGGGTGACAATTAAAATCTGATAGACAATCCAGTACTGAGGAGTCCACAGATCGTTCCAAGCTTAATTTGACGTTTTGCGAAGAATTTGCACGCGCTGCAAGGAAGTAATCGGGCAAATCATCCAGGGAATTCATCAAACAGTTTATTGCGCTGGAGCTCCGTGCAATGGGTTTTTATTATTAGATTTCCTTGACTTGATACGTCTGACTTGACAAGGACTTGAAATTGGAAAACCAGAAAGAAAGAAAACAAATCAAAATTTCAGAACCTACATGGCTGCCATTCCACATTTTTATCCAAGGACAGCCAGTAGTCAAGGAAACATGTACATATATGTACATGTAGTTGCTGTGATATTGTATACCAACAGAGACCTGTATCATTATGTTCCCTGCATGTCTGCGAATCTATACACATTAATTTTTGCCGACCCAAAAGTAATTTTGTCGAGGCGAGTTAATGATTGCTATCACACAAGTTTCATGCGCATGTAACTATGCCCAGTCACGAATGTATAATTGTAAGATGCAGAATACAGATTACAATATAGCTCTCTAAACATGCATGGTGAATCATTCCATATGGGTATTTTGTGTTTTCCACCAATGTCAAAATTATTTGTTGACAACGAGATGCGCAATGGCTGTTGTGTGAGATTCAGCTGGGCAATTAGGCTCATCTGAATTTCCTTGTCTCATGATTGATGATCTTTCCCATTTGGTCCAATCGGACCGCAGCTGTTCACATATTCCATGCCCTACAGGCATGTTATTAATTTAGGTTTTGCTGGGATAAATGTGAATAAGAGAGACTGAACGACAAATCTGGATGGCTGAAATGTACAGTAGTACACTTGGGGGAAGAAAACAAAAACACACAAAAACTACTGAATTATCATGAAATAACTTACTTGGGTGTGAATATTAATAGTCTCAAGCATCCGGAAAAACTAGGTAATGTCATTTTCATAATTTTTGCATTAATTTCCGATGAAGCTCGACCGACCATCATTGGAAAAAACTGACTATTTTCAAATATTTATCAACCACATTATCAACTTTAGTTAGTCCACATTTAGACTAGACCCAAGTCGGGATTCTATGGTAACATTGATCATGATCGTGTACTGCGTGAACACAGTACACGTACATACATGTACAAACACCCCTTCTTTTGATGAAATCCCTGGGTATTGGTAATGTTTTTCTGACCAGCCTTAGAAAAACTCCTCTTTTAACCAGTTCGCGCCGGGATTATTTTAACATCGCCGAGCCCACGGGCGGGATTATTTAGCACACCCACGCATTTCCGGCCTTGCTCGCTGCTGACATACATTTCCGAACCGGGAACTTGGCGTGTTTATGCGTCATCCGTTTTGAATTTGGGGAAATTTTTGCGTTTATATACGTCATCCGGCGCGAACTGGTTAAAGGCATCGCACAGCATTGGTTTTAATCCATATTTTCTGTGAATAAAGATATATGTACCGGTAGTAAAATTTCCTTGTGAAAGTTTCAGCCTCATTGGTCATTTCATGTCTAAGAAAACATCAAAACTTTTCTGAACGATTTCCCACCGGCATCAGCGGATTAATTCTCGTCTCATGAGACCAAAACTAATTGTTTTACTCATTTCTCAACGACTATCGCATTTCAGGCAAAACTATGTCATGGGAAGTTTTCTAACATCTTGTTTATACCGTGTAAGTCATTTGTAAATCTGTGAACATTTAGGGTTTTTGAGATTCCCAAAAGTGAGCGGGGCCTTTAATATTGAATTTCTGGGTCAGAAAATATTTTTTTCAGCAATGTCTTGAGTGTTTCATGAGTATTGATCTTCCTTCAGCATGGATGTTTGTTTTGGGTTAAGAAAGAAAAAAGGCCCTGTGGGCGATCTTTATGTATGGTCACAACAGCTAGGCAAGAAATGTACTTTAGTGCGAGAGCTACACTATTCGAAACAAGAGGTTAAACACCTCACATGATGATTCAAAATGTGAACAAAAGAAATGTTCACCACCAACATATGGTAATGTATTCGTAGTCCAGGTACTCAATTATCTCAAGTATCTCAAGTAGTCCAGGTATCTCAATTAAAATCACGACAATGTGCAATAAAGTGCATGTTCATTACATGTGTATCACAAGATTTGCAATTTTATCCTAATCAAACCGAGAAAATCCAACTAGATGAACGGAAAAAGAAAGAAAGAAATATTGACCAACTTGAAAGAAGAGGTCTTGTCAATTGCTGAACCTAAACATCTTGATGTTGGTGAACACGGCGCATCCTCAAAGCCAACTTGCCCCTCATCTCGCAGTCCTGACCACGATCGGCAAATATGCGAGTCATACGAGCCATGTCTAGAGTTAACTAGGGTGTACATACAGTAAACACAGAGATCAAGAAGGGATGAGATAGATGGAGATAGAGAGTGAGCGCCCTCGTGACTGTACGTTATTTCTTTCTGGAGTGTCTGATTTCAAATAAATACGAAGATAGTGTTTCCTCCAGGCAACCTCGGCTTTGTAGTAGAATGGAAAGCCCCGAGGCAAGTTAGTCTGCTTGTCACTCCAGGCGATGATTCCTTTATCGCAGGTTTTGCCCTAAACAAATTGGTGTCCCATTTGTTTTTACGGAATAATCTGTGTGTCCTGCATACAAATACAAGTCATCTAGGATGCATTTGAATTATTTGCTGATATGCATATTAATTATAGACTTCAGTGCAAAACACATTTCAACTAAGGTGAATTTGGCAGAGATTGCTTTGCGACGCCAAATTTGCATTGCATTCGCATTTAATATAAACAGGTGCTTAGGTGTACGGTACATGAATGCATACAAATTAATACCGGTACATGTATCATATGAAATTGATTGGAACAAAAGTTTATATTTATTGGTTCAGTGCGCGGTAGAGGGCAAATGTTAATTGCTTCTGAGAGCTACAGTGGGATGGAAACACAGGATGATGTTAAACACAATCTGCTCCTTCGGCGCTCAGCATAAAAATAACAAATATATACAATATGCTGTACATCATGAAGACCAAGTATGTAAGCTTTACCAGCTTACAAACAAGCTCCAATGACACGCCAAACCAATTGTGTGCACTTCCCCGCAATATATCCTGTATTGTTAAGTCAAATATCAAATTTCCAATCCGTGAGCCCATACTGCCAGAAATACGACAAGAATAAGATTAAAACTGCTGCAAATTGCTACAAGACGAAATACGACAAGACGCATATTAAATTTCACAAGCATTAAAAGAACAGGCGGCCAAAAAAATAAAAAAATCATTTCAATTGGTCAGTTCTGTATGGATTTCAAATTGTTCATCCTTTCAATCCATCTGCTCCCCTCCTCTCTCCCCCCCCCCCCCCCTTTTCTCAAAATTCAACTGTGTTTTTAATACGTCTTCGACTCAAATTACCATAAAATTATTGTCCATGTATCTACCTAACTGCAAACGGCTCAAGGCACTGAAAAGATTTAGTGTTTTCTCAACAAGATAACATCCATCTTGAAGGAGCAGATCTGAGACCTTTTGAGTGAGCACCTCGCCCTAAGCAAAGACTAATCTAATCAAAACAGCAAAGATTGGTTTTTTCCTCCCGGGCCTCCTCCGTAACCGTTATCAACTCATCCGTCTCGATTTCTACCCCGAGCGAGTCAAACTTGAAGAGTGAAAATAAAACCTATAAAGCCCCAAAAGGTAAGGCCAGCATATGCTGCTTTTGAAAAAATAAACAGGCCATTTCCAAACATACACACACAAATTCTTTCTCATACATGTAGTTTTAATATTAATAAACGACTTCACTATGATTTCTAAAATCAACATCTGGGGCCAATTTCACGGAGCTGCTAAGCACAAAAATTTGCTTAGCATGAAAATTTGTCCTTGGTAAAAACAAGGTTACAGACCAAATTTTCACGTGATCTTTATTGTTTTTGATTGATAATCAGCTGGATTTTTTTGCTTAGCATAAAAAACACGTAGAATTTTGGCTGATAACTTGTTTTTAATGAGCAAGACGTTTTTGTGCTAACAAATTGTTGTGCTTAGCAGCTCCGTGAAATTTGCCCCAGGTCACATGAGATCCTTTAGGTCTCCTCCTGCATGCATGCATTGGGTGCGCACTTATCGCACACATCTCATGGCCGCGATGTTTACAGCAAAATATTTAGCGACATTCTGAAAATCAATTTACCCACTACCGTTAATCAAGAGAGAAAATAATATTGACAAACCCGAAGGGCAATCAGTAGACTTAATCGATAGGCCCCACCTGTCATTTTACCAGTATAAACATCTCAGTTGGAATCGCCTTGCATTTGTCTTGTCATTAGCCAGTTTGCAGACAAACTGTAAGAGGAGGTCGAACCGATTCACTTCAGATGGAGCTGTTTCAGCATCTCTTTTTCCTATCAAGGAACATTTGTCTTCCCTAATGCAAGGACGTCCCTTGATTGGTTTGGTCATTGGCTACGCTGAAGTGCAGATTAGAGGATATTCTGCAATTGTCTGAGGTGTTTTCTTTCCTCCTTAGGGAAATTGCTCCTGCCATCTTTGATGATAACAAAATGATTTCTGCATTTTATGAAATTATCATCAAGTATGGCCCACCAAGGAAGACTATTTTTAGCTTGACCTCAAGAATGCATTCGTAGAATAAAAGTGTTGTTTAAATATCTGAGGATTGAAACAGATTGTCTTGTACATGTATTTGTGGACTTCAATAATATGCAAATAATTTGTGAATTTTGATATAACAAGTGACTAAAAAATGTGTGATGGTATTGCAAGCAATTAATTTTTTAAGATACAGAAATCCGTACAAAAAAAATACAGAATTCTTAAAAATACTACTAGATAATCTTGAATTAAAATTTTCTTCCATGATTCATTTGAAGGAAATTTTTTCATGATAAAGAATTTGCAAAAACTGAAATTTAACTTAAAAAAAATGCTTCCAAACTAGATGTACAGAAATACGCATTGTAATGAGCAGTAACAAATTTGTTCTTAAATAAATACTGTTAATTATAAGATTATAAGATTGGAATAAAAGGCTTTTACAATAATTGCATTCGAGAGATTACATGTAATTCCATTAACCTTGGACAGCTCACCAGTCCACCTCCTCCATATAAAATGAATGACTAATTACAGCGATTTCCATTCAGGCAGTAAGTTGAGAGAAAAAAATGCTAGTCAATTTATATCTGCGGATTTGTGGAATGTGTAAACACAGAATTCCTGCTAGCATGCGTCCGGTACACAAACCATACATGTAGTCGTACATTACCGATGATAGGCCTTTTTTCTCTTCTTGCGAGAGGGACTTTTTACATCGCATGCGTACAAACCAATAGCAGTGGTACATGTACCTCGTATATTTTGGAGAATTCAGGAAGATTTAGCAAAATACGAAGTTAGGGTTTCATTAATTTGGGATCCAACACCAAATAGGTGCACATATTTTAACCATGGACATATTAGTAATTTGTTTAATTAGGTACCCAAAGTGCAGTTTAGTATAAAGTCACATGGATTGAATTTCATGTTAAACTATCTTCACGTTAGCACTAAATAATTGAATTATTACATTACATGTAAACTGTGTATGTTTACAGCAAGTTTTCTGGTGGCATGCACATGTACTCTAAACAAGAGTTCTTTAAGGTAGCCCTTCATTGAAAGGTATGCAATCGAAGGCACATGTTTAACCACTACATGTAGGTACATGTACATGTAGCTTATTGTGAAAATTTGAGTATACAAACACAGAAAATCCTCGGACTTTACAAAAAGATATTTCTAAATACTCAAGTCTCAACAATGGCAAAGGGTCAAGGTAATACAAAGATCTACATCAATATTTTAATAGGCTTGTCAAGTAAGAGCCTCAATTCACGCTCACACCTTTCCCAATCAACTGTAAAACTGGGCTGAAAAGCTATGACACAACGCTATAGCTAGAGGTTAAAAAGCCGCTCAACCAGCACTCCTCGGGTCGTCGTCATGGCAACACATACGTCAAGACAACCATTGTGAAGAAAAAAAATCCAGACTGGGCACGCAATGAAAAGGGCTTTTAGCTCGGCACAGCTAACGCAGATGCGGATAAGGGTTAAGGGGAGGTCGTGAACCTGTACATGAATGTTAATATTCAGTCTGGATCCAACATTTTGAGTTCAGGCTTGGAGCCTTGGACCCACTATGACCTACATGTAGAGCATTTCACCAGAGATGGGAAGAAAAAGAAGACGAACAGTCTGAAAATTTGATCCAAGATCTTTCTATACTGATGTCTTTTTCCCAGATAAAAATTTCAAAGTCTGAACACGGGGAAGGGGTACCGGTACATAACGGTAGGTGTCATATGTCGCATGTTCAAATGCACATAAATGGGAAATCTGTTATGGTTTTCCATGCATGTTGTCTGATTTTCATTAAAAAAATAAATCCCAACAAACAGCATTCACGATCTTGAATTTTGTTCCCACTAAGTAATTTGGAAAAGTTGGTTATGGATACCCACACGATCCCATAATCTGGAACGAGTTCCCAACATCAGTGGTCGAGTACTCAGGTATCTCCGATGCACACCCCGGCCCTATCCACAAGGTAGCAAAAAAGTGCCTTATATTTACGTACAAGTAACGGTCAACATCAATCTTAAATGTGAATAGAGTCTGAATACTTCGGACTTGCAGCTTCATCCTCGCATGTCATCCTCTGATGTAGTTTTCAGCCAACCGTAATGTACATACCATCGATATGCGATGCACGTGCCGGTCTACAAAAAGCCGCTGACGGATTATTAGCCCAAACCAAACACTTGGCTTGCGGCACAAACAAAATGTAATTGAACATAACGGACAGTATACTCTCAGGTTTAACATTCTTTTTGCACACATTTGTTGTACAAAATGTTGTGTGACACATACATTCTGTTTCAATGTGTAAGCAAACAAGGTTAATGCACTTTAGAAATGACAGCAACATCCTATTGTTTGTATTAACCAGTTCGCGCCAGTTCATTTGGCACACTATCAGGAACGTGCATTAAACCAGTTCGTGCCGGAAGACGTACCGGTATATAAACGCAGAGTTATCCCCAGATTCAAAACGGATGACGCATGAACATGTCACGAGCAAGGCCGGAAATCTCTGTCAGCAGCGAGCAAGGCGGGAAATGCGTGGGTGTACTTCCCGGTACCATCGGCCTGAACCCGCCTCAGGTCGAGTTTCGTTAAAAATAATCTCGCGCCTCGGCTCGGTGATGTTAAACTAATCCCGGCGCGAACTGGTTAAAGAAGAATGCAGTGTCGCTTATTACTCAAAAATATGTAGGCCTACATGTGTTGATAACGTCTCGGCATACAGTATCTGGTAAAAAGACCAATTATGGTGCTTGTCAGCCTTACAATGTGTGATCGTGTTACACTAAACCTGGGGATCTCGAGCCCAAGAAATATGCAGTCTCGACAAAACCATGTGTTTTCTTTGCATACACTTAAGAATTAAGGAGATGCTCGATAGGGACAAGATAAGCGCAGTCCCTACAGCACATATCTTGAATTGAAAGTCTTAAAACTGAAGGCTTTTTGGCAGGTTCCTAACATCACTAATGCCATTTGGTGGTTGCAATAAAAATAAAATAAAGGCCACTGCTATGACGTACTCTGTTATGACAAGATGGCATTAAACACTCCATCTTCTGTCACTGTGACCCGACCATAACTCACTCAATCTTGCCAGGAAAGTTTAAATTAACAGGAAAGAAATTTGATTGTCAGTTCAATAATTAGCAAACTTAGCCAGATTTAGCCTGACCTTTCCTGCCCAGGTTTACTGACACCGTCAGGGTGGACCGCTCCCAGATGCCCTTTGATTGACTAATTAATTCTGTTGAGGGCAGGCTTTCCTACTTTACCCCCTGACAAAACAAGATGATCCGAACGACAAAATTGTAGAATTTCGAAGGACATACCCCCGTTTGGTCGACATCTATCCCCTTCTGATTTGGAAGGGGGAAAACTTAAATGAAATAATCGGGAGGCAGGGAGTCTGAGGCTTCGCTGGCTCAAGTGTGAAGGTTATTTGCTAAGGTCAGCGCAGCCTGTTTTTGTATCAAGAGAAGTCAGCTTCTCAATGAGATGGTCGACAGACAGGATTCATCAGATTTACTTACTGGTTACTTTAACTCAAGGTACATCCTGCTACATCATATGTCAGAGGTTGTGCCCTTTAGAATTCTGACCTCAAGAGATGAGTATGCATTAGCCTACTTTCGTCTTGGAAGTTGGGTTTAAAAAAAGAGATTTTTGTTCCTGTAGATTTCCTTCAGGACATGGATTGCAGGATTTGTAAACAGAGCACAACAGGTGTTTTTTACATTCATTCTGTGACATTTAGCCATATAAATGAACATGATATATTATTGCCTCCTACCCCCCCCCCCCCCCCCCCCTCCCCCTCCTCTCTTCCTCCTCCCCCACCCTATTATGCCTTAAAAATTGATACCTTATAACTTTGATCAAAGGTTAGAGCTTTACAAAAACACACCAAAAAACTATGGTAGACAGATGTTCTGAACAGCGCCTCATTCCATTCAACATTTTTTTGGGTAACATTACCAGGTTTTCAAGCAGACTCAGGTGAAAAAGTTTCAACAACAGAACAACAAGTCAGGTTTTCAGGAGTAGTTTTTGTTGATACTGGCATTCACCCATGTCCATACTGTACATTCAATATTCATTAAGATTCAATTTTGTTTTGTTCATGGGACCAAAAAAGTAAGGAAAAAAAAGAAATAGTAGGCATTTTGTTAAAAAAAAAAATTGAAAAGTAGTTTTGAGCAAGGTAAAAAAAATTGAGAAAGGTGAAAAAATATCTAAAAGCCTGCAGCACTGATGCTCTAGAAATCAACTAGTCTTAAGCATCACAGAGAAGATTTTGTTCCTAGAGGAGAAATACCTCCCTATGTCTCCGAGGACAATTGTCAGGACAAGACAGATTGATCAGTTATACCACCCCCCCCCCCCCCCCCCCCCCCCTTCCCTAACTGTCTAGTATTCTTACCGTAAACTGATCAACCAGAGTAAATTCCTTGTCCAGAAACACCAGGGATCGGTCAAAAGACTTGAGTGCTTCGCTGTCTATTAAACTCCTGGGAAGAACAAATTGAGAGGAATCACAATCATCGATAAATTTAAATGATTTGTGTTAAAAATGCAAAAATGTATCATACATTGCAATTTGAATCGAAACAGGTGATGATCAGATTTATGATCAGGTGATGATCAATCCATTTACAAAAGAAATTAAAACAATTCTGACATCCTGCCTACAATTTGTTCTATTGCCTCAAAGAGAACTCGAGAAAAGCTTCTCTGTTTTAAAGGAAATGAAAACAGGTGGATTTCCAAAGACAATACAGTCAGCAGCTCGACCAAAAAGAGACAACTTACATGTATTTGTGCAATCATGTAGCAGAGGTGAAGTGTGTGAGTGGGGCATGACATTTTACATGTCAAGTGCTTCTACTTGAGAAATGCTAGTTATTTTTTCTTTCGATAGGTATTTATAGTGGTTAAACATGTGCAACTCAAATTACTAAAAATATTCTGCTCTTTGCGGACATTGCTGCATATCAGAAAGGTTGTCCATTATACTAGTATAACTTCCACATAACGGTGGGAGCATTTTTTTTTTTTCAAGAGTATGGGGGAAATACTGAATGATGATATGGCTGAAATTCTGGTCGCAGTTTTGGCAGTATAACCATGGAGAAATAAGACACTCTTATTTCTCCATGGTATAACTTTGCAGCAGGAATGTATTCACTCTCCAAGATTTCGTTTGATTCAGGGCAGACTTGCAGGATTTGGGAGGATTTTGCAGGCTTTAGTTTTCTAAGATACAATCTTGCCGCAGAGCCTGGGCTTGATTCCTTTTGAAGTTTAAAGTGTATACCAGTATATGTAGCAAAGGCAGGTGAGCAGAATGCGTTCCATTGCAGAGTCGTGGATTTTAGGGGATTTATTAAGAAAAAAAAAGTAGAGAATTTAAGCTCAGTTCGTACACAGCGCAAAAGTGTGACATCACAGGGAGTTTTCATGATGCGAATTCGCAAAAGTTGAACACGTTTCAACACCAGCGAATTTTGGCAGCGAAGGCTTTGTGGCGTCAATTCGTATCGCATTGGCAAAGTAAGAACTGGCTTTACATGGGTTGGAATGAAGACAATTTTAGAACATGACAGAGATAACTTACTCTACAAAAGCATCTACGTTTCCCATGCACTGCTCAAAATCTTTGCCTCCGACTTCTTGCATGTGGACCGCTATAAGCTGGGGTTTCAACGTCTGTACCGACTGAAAAATGAAAAGAATAAAAACAATATCATCCGTGTTAGGAAATGTTTTCCAGAAAGCTGCCTTTTTACAGAGGAAACGGTAACATTCCCGACCATTTTGTCCTGTACATATATCGGGTATAAGTCTCTCAGGATCCTAAGTAATAACAAATTACGGGAGAAATGTACCGGTACATGTATTTGAGATTTTTGAAAGAAATAAAAAATGGTTCTAATAACAATTTTAAGGGGGACATCTTTGATTAAATCTCGACTTGAAACAAAACACATGGGGAAAATATTTACATGTACATGTACAAAATAGCAGCACTTGCAATAAAATTCATAAAACTTTAAAACAAATTTGGTTGATACCAACACTGTTATTCACTATGAACTTTCTACCGATACATCTATTTGAGATTTTTGGAAGAAATTAAAAATGGTTCTATACTATAATTTTAAGGCTGACATCTTTGTTTAAACCTTGCCTTTAAACAAAACACTAGAGACTTTCTATATGAACTTCCTACATCTATTTACTTAAAATTACAATTTTTGCAATCATTATCATTTTTTGTTTTTGTCTTGGTCATGAGCAAGTTATAATAAGCATACTTGTTTTTCATCATGAAGGACATGTATCATATGAATTAATTAGTTTACAGCTCCAGTTCCTTTTTGTTAAGGGGGTGGAGAGAACAAAATGGCTGTTGCTAGACATCACGAGCCAGCCGGGGGCCTTTAGAAATAATTTAATATAAAAAAACTATAAATACATGGATGAGTACCCTGTACACGTTATGTACGGTATACTGCATGTGAATTCATTAACGGAAGGGTACAGAGAAGGAGAAAAGAAGTATAGATTTTATTAACATATGTTAAGAAAGAAATAACTTCTATATTTTGAAAAGGAAAGCCTTTCTTCTTCTGATAATTAAATTTTGAGAGAACCGTCCTTGCGTTTGCCATTGACGTACCAAAGTAGAATGTGAATGCATTTTATGACTGGCATGGGGCAAAAAAACCAGGGGAACACGAGCACAATAACTCGAGGCTTGATTTGCAAGAGGATCGAGGCACGAACGCTCGTCCATTACATGTACCACACTTCTCATATTGATCCTGAATCTGACAGGCCAAGCATCAACAAAATATGCAACAAAACAATAAATTACCGCACTGCACGTATTCATAAAGTATGTACACTAACCACTCATGTTGAGGGGAAAATATCGCAATTAATCATATTTTATGAAAATAATATCTAAAATAGAGAAACTTGATATTATTCAATAGACCAAAGAGCTACCACTTCAACTCATTTACAAAACGTGATCATACAGTATCACTAACCACTTGTGTTGAGAGAAAAATATAGCAATCATATTTTATGGAAATAATATGTAAAATAAAGAACACCTGTTATTATTCAATAGATCAAAAAGCTACCACTTCAACTCTTTTACATCCACGAGATGTACATGTAATATGGCTACTGGTGCATTTGTAGTTTTGTACATTTTAGTGTTTAAACAATTTACAATTTCTCATTACACGGTTATGAATTTACCGATATGAGTATAGACGTATCGGTAGATGTTCACTGCACCGGATAATAATGGTTTTTGATAATGGTTGATATTTATAAAGCAAGATTAATGACATTCTAGGGTCAATATGTTTCAATAAAATGTGCATCACAGTCTGTCAGGCAAGTGAGCAGTCACTTAAAAAAAAAAAAAGGAAAATTTATTTTTTATACTACTGCTAGGGTCGAGATAAGATTTGTATAAAAATAACTTATCAATGGATAGCATTCTTTAATCATCCGTCCTACTCTCTTCTTTTTTGTACTTTTTTAAAGGAGGTTGTTACAAAATGTAGTTTGTAATTTTATGTGTTTTCAGACTATTGAACTGAGCATGGCAAGTTCAAGCAACACTTCTCTTTGGATAAAAAGTAACCTCGGTGGTTCCTGCGCAGAACATACATGTACCGGTACTTGTAATGGGAAATCAATTGTTCTTAATATTGTAGTACGTGTACTCCTTGAATAAATTCAAAATAAGCTCTCCTCTACTTGTTAATATTACCGCGTCCCTACGGGCTGCTCCATTCTTCCAATGGCAAAAATTAAAAGCCCAAGTCAACAATTTGGTTGAAGTTTTAGGCATCAAATGAACTTGATTTCTTAACAAGCACGAGTTGATGAAATCACATAAAAAGATAAAACCAAATAGAGTTAGAACGAGATGCACCGTAAACAATGATTGTTGGCTGCTCGTTCGTGCCTGACACCTTAGCAACCAACCCGGCAGGCAATAACAAAGATCTTCATCTCACAAATTTACCTCAGGATGCTCATCAATCACCACAAGTAGATTCACAATTCGGATAGGAAAGACTTGATTGGGGGGGGGGGGGGGGGAGGCTTTGTTTACTTGCCTATTTCTGGGTCAATCACAAAAACTGATTATTTTGCAGAATGGATTTGCGAGCAGGAAACTGCTAATGTGACTCTGGGAAAAATGCCAAAATGTCAGTTTCATTTACAAGGTAATGCCGTCGCAATGAAATGACACGTACCGGGTATGCAGTCACAGAAACACCGGGACAATGTACATGTATGTTGTTATGGAAACACCAACAAAGCAATGCAAACGAACTTGCTTTAAAAAAAAAATGGTTTCTATAAACAAGCAAGTTGAATATTATGTTGTACATGTGTATACATGTACAATTTACATGTACTAAAAATTGATTTTGCATCTTACTGACCAAACCAATTTTTAATTGATTCTCAACAACGAACAGTCATACATCAGAGTCAGTAACGAGAACATGCAGGTGTATGCAGGTGTATACAGGCATTCCAAATCAATATTTGTTCAAGTAAAAGTACCAGTACGGTACATGTTTAAAAACACATACGTACACAGATGGTACCGGTAGATATCTCAAAGAACATTACTTGATAGTTCTCTCACTTTCATCAAACATTAAAAACTACAGCAAAATGCTGTATGTTTCATTAATTGGTTTTTAACTCATTTCATGCTCGATGAGAAACAATACAAATATTTACGGTAAATATAAGTTTTTAAAAAGCCACGATGTGTACGTATACACAACGCTAAGAAAAACCCGTTAACCGAAGGAAAGTACATGTACATGTAGTGCTCTAGCAGCCATGATGGAACAGCAAAGCATCAGAACAGCTAACAACAAACTCCCACCCCCCTACCCCCCCCCCCCCCCCCCCCCCCCCCCCACCACCCCTCAAAAAAAAAAATCCTCTAGCAAGATAACTTTGGCCATGGGGCAATCAATGTAAGATAGATGATTATCTAGCCCGGGCCCGGTTTACTGGCTAATGGCACCCATCTCCAAACCGACTCGATGGCCTCGTAACTCATCCATATCGTTATCGTGCTTTCCTTTTTCCTCTCCTATTTTTTTTTAATATTTTATATTTGTTACTTTCAAGGATAATTTTCTCAGAGCCAATCAATTTTCCTTTATTTTTAAGTACGGGAACTGTAAGGACACATTAATTACGGCCAGCATTGGCAATGAATGTGCCATTTTGAGGCCATCCTGACAAATGCATATATTGGCAATTTATTTCTGAGTGTACGGAAATTACAGAAACAAGTCTTTGAAAACAAATTGGATAACATTGGCTCCTTGTACGAGTACGTGCACTAGAAGAGAGTATCATTTTTAAAATTCCACGCGAAAGCTGTACGTGCACATCTTCGTACATATTATGTACATGTACAGTACATGTACTTGTACAATTATGCAAAGTGGACTCCACATAAAAATCTAGTGCATGCCTAAATGAAATTTACATTGATGGAAATTGGGTCGAATATATCGATGGAGTTCGTAAAAAAGTAGAAAAACTGCTGGCCTTTGTATGCATAACAGAAGCAAACCACTACAGTTGATTGCGACAAAGGCAAAAAAGCCAGAGAGACAGAGGAAACAAATGTTTGATTTGATCTAAAGTAAACACCTTACCCTGCAATTGCAAGACCATTGAATAGTTTAGCAATAGTCTATCCAAACATGAAGTTCTCTTTTCTTACAACATCTTGACACTCTGAATAGAGATATAGACAAGTTTGGGTAACCGCCAACATAGAGCTGGTACTTTAGTCAGTTGGTGAAGCACAACGGTTCTGAAGATCACAGGTTCAACCCCCGCTCAAGTCCTTTTGTTTGTTCACAATTTTTTTCTACAGGGGACAGGGTACCGGTACATGTATGTAATTTGATATTGTTGATGTTAAAATCTTTCGCTGTACCTTTACATGTACATGTATACACTGTACATGTACCATGTAGTTCTTTGGAAATAAAAAATGGTAAATTTGTCAAAACTATTTAACAGGCTATTCAAAGGAACTACATGTACTTAACTTAACATTTACAAAGTTCTTAAAAAAAAACTAACAATTTTACTACATGTACAATGTACAAAATGTAGTTCTTTGAAAGAAATTCTAGTGATTCTTTAAAATAGCATTCTTGAAAGAACATTCTAATGAACAAGAATGAGTGCACAGTACAGTCTGGGAGGGAATGGGAAAAATATATCAACCCATTCCCAAGTAAAATAAATTATTATCCCATCAATTTTCCCAACCAATCTGATTCGACAGCATTAACACCCGAGTGTTCTCAATAACATGAGTTCGGGGCTGCGGGCCATGCAAATTTGTTCAGTGGGGAGGAAGAGACGAAATTATCCGATTATTGAAAGGTTAAAGCCAAGCTTGCTGAGTATCACAAAGATAATTGATATTATTACAACATGAATATATGCGGATTGCTGAAAATTGCTTCATTTACAAAGTATATTCCACAGTAGTATGCTAACCTTTAATTAGATTACTATTTATTGTTTTACTTGTAGTTTTGATTATTTCTTTTTTCACCACATTGATCACCGCGGACATACGTCACAGGTCAGCGCGCCGATGAAAACAATGCGCGCCGACACTGCACTGAAGCATACAAGACTGCACGCGCGATTATCGTTTCCATCGGCGCGGTGTACGTATTATGACGCGTTATTGTGAAGGTTCCCGGATGTTCGCCCCGACCTATACCGGTACATGTACAAAAGCTGTTGATTTTCGAATTTAATTTGGTAAATTCAATTATTCAAATATAGGCCTGACCGAATATTTTAATATTATAAACTCACTGATCAAGGCTTTACACACACCAGAAGTGCACGGTTAAAATTTGCATGGAGTGTTTTAAAGTACTGTACACATGTGGACATATACAATGTCCATTGTAGTGTACTGGTATGTACAATGTACTGTAGTTATCAAGGGACTTTACCTACAGTACCGGTCCAAAAATGTGTGTACACAAGAACAAAGCGATGTCTTCACAGGGATACAAATGTAGGGATTGATGTATAAACAGTATAAGACTTGTATGTTGCTTGAGTTTGGACATGGCTTGTATAAAGTTTATATTGAATCTAGCCTGAGAGTAACGTTGACAACGTTGCCAAATAAAGAGAAAAAAAGGAGACTAAATTGATCATGGTAATGGATTTTTGACAACCTGATATCAAATTTGAAGGGGAGCGATTTGTTTGCACACACAACATGCTCACCCTATCGCAGCCACTACAGAATCTAATTCCCCTGAACAGCTAAAAGCATTGGGGTGATACTAGGTGCATGCATATAAGGCCAAACGGCAAAGGCGGTGAATAGGCGGCTATTTGACGATACCGAGAGACCACTCAGCATTTCCTTCCTAACGCGTTGCCGTAATACTCCAGCTCAACTAATCTCAAGACGCCCGGATACCTGCAAATGTGGTGCAAATAATGTGGTGCCTGTCTTTAAATTGCAATCTGTCTGGAAAAGGACTTGCTTCCTTTGTCATGTTTACTCTAAAATCAACTCGGGGGTACATCGGGGGTACAGCTTTTTATCTGACAAACTGTGCAATGAATATTTTGGTAAATATTGATTTCCGTAAAATGTTAAAAAAAAATATGTTTACTGCAAACAATTACTTACACTGAAAAAGGACGGTACATACACATGATGTATCGTACACATGTGAAATGTCGTCAATAAATAAATAATTTTGCGAAATTCATCCTACAGTGTACATGTAGCCTCGTGGAAAATTCACACCGTCGTTGTTTTTTCCCGACCCTTTTGTAATCCAAAAAATTCTCATCATCTTGCAATAAACTAATGTAAAAAAAAAAATTGTACTGCAAACAATTACTTACTCTGTAAAAAGACGGTACATACTGTACACATGATGTATCGTACACATGTGGAATGTCATCAATAAATAAATAATTTTGCGAAATTCATCCTACATGTACATGTACATGTACATGTAGCCTCGTGGAAATTTCACACCAACTTTGTTTTTTTCCGACCCTTTTGTAATCCAATATTAACACTCATCATCTTGCAATAAAATAATGTTTGTGTTTCTCTAAAATACTGCAACGTGCTGCATATAGGGTCCACTTTTCAGTTCGGGGCAAACGTGACAAACCAAATTAAAAACGGGTTTACATGAGCTGAGTGGCTTTGATAACTGATGATCCTACACAATTCAAATTACTCTTCATTACGCGTGTGCGGGTGCTCACACGAGATGGCTGTCTGGTTGAAGGTTAACTATTGCTGACTGTTTGAAGCGAGTGAGCGTTAGACCCAGTTCCGGTCGGTGTATTTGCTTAATTCTTGTTGTCCTCTCTTAATGGAGTCCGTTTGATTATGACAGCCCATCAACCAAGATGGTCAGTGGCTTGTTGATAGAGAGAGAGCAGCAAACGAGTGCGAATTTTGTGTCAACATATCGAAACCAGAGGCAGGATAACGACACAAGGATCGAATACTGTGGATTTGTGAATGATTTTTTTGTTTTTTGTAAAGGGATTTGCAAAAACAACACCACTGACAATAAAATATAACTAACCTACAGATGAGATATTTTGTTTTATGTTTAACTGGCTAAATGTCTAAAGATTTATAGAACCCCCCCCCCCCCCCCCCCTGTAAACAATCCTGCAACATGGGATGAATTGATTTACTGTTGTTATTAATATTAAGGGTTAATTAAATACCCTAACAGGTACTGTACTGTACATGGCAAACCAATAACAGTTTAATATTTTAAGCAAGTCTTCATACATACATGTACTGTACATGTACAGTAAGCATGAATCATATCACAAATTTATTCTGCACTCAAAATATAACAACTCAGTTGTGTTGTTGCATTCATAAGTTTATGTGTACGTGTATATTGTATGTTGCACTTGAAGTACATGTTTGTACGGTACAGGTTTGTACTGCACTTTTCTTTTTATTAGTGGATGGAAACAAGAATTGTTAATTGGATTGTCAATCACTGCTGCTGTTATGCGTGAGTCTGCAGCCTAAGTTCAACGTACAGATTACGTCTCAACCTGCACATTCTGTTGTCAGTGCATTGGACCCAAACTAACACTCTTCACGCATTCCACATGCATCGCTGACAATGGAAGGGTGGAATTGTTTAAATTATCGTGACTGGGTGGATTTGGGGGGTTGTATTTTATAGTAAATTATATTGTTTAACTGACCTGTACGAAGTTTTACAATCATAAATGCTTAGAAAAATAAGACAAATGGTGTTCGTTTTTAACCGGCGTCAGGCAGTGGTTCATATGTTCTTATGGTTTGTTTTTTTAAAGTAACATTTTTTGATATAGCCGCAAATGGTATCCTACATATACCTTTAATCACTTGCTCATTCAGGTGTGACATTTACCAGTGCCGTCGTCGGCATTTTGGCAAAGTACATGTAATTGCCAATGGCATTTTTTGTAAAGTAAAGTGCCAGACTGGTGAAAAAATAACCAAGAGACCTGGGGTCAATTTCATAAAACATGTAAGCACAATTATTTGCTTAGCATGAAAATTCTTTCTTGGGAAAAAACAAGGTAACAAATATAATATTCAGGTGATGTTTATCGTTTGTGACTGATATTCAGCTGGTTTTTGCTTAGCATGAAAAGCACATGGAGTTTCGGCTGGTAACTTGTTTTTACTGATGAGCAAAACTATTTTTGTGCTAAGCACATTTTTGTGCTTACATGTACATGTTTTATTAAATTGGCCCCTGTCCAATAACACCTTGACGCTGGGAACGGCTATGGCTCATTGTCTTTTACACTGGGTAAAGCCGCGTTCGCATTGGACTTTTTTTGGTAAAACCTACAGAGAACTTAACCAAATTAAATCCAATGCAGGTTTTTTGGTAAAACCTACAGAGAGCTTAACCAAATTAAATCCAATGCGGACAGACGGTAACATTGTCAAATTGTCCATTTTACCCTCCGCAACCGTAAGATCTACAGGCCCAATCTTCTAGCGGAGGATTAAACACCGTGAACTTTGACAATCACGTACCGTAACATTTGACAATTCTAAGTCCAATGCGAACGCGGCTTAAGACATACATGTACCTCCAGAATCAGATTCCAGCAATTTGTGTGTACAGTTTGCCATATGATGTTGTAATTTGCAAGCATGGATGTGGTACATGTATGTTTCCTAGTAAATTACACGAGTGGGTTAGGGCTAATACATGTAGGGACATTAGAAATGACGTGTGCAACTCGTAAAACCATGTTAAAGTGCAGCCTGTTAAATCACCATTTGGCGTAGTTATTTATCACGCACTTAGTCAACATTGTCCATCTCACATCCAAATATAGTACACGTGGGCGAGTCTTGTAAAATTATTACAAAAATGGTATTTTAATAGGCTACTTTTCCCAGCTGCATTTGTATTCCGTACGCGTATCAAATCTAATGGCCCTCCCCCCAGTGTCTTTTCTAAAGCATGGAGATAAATGTGTACACCTGTTTGGGGCACCTGATGTTGTTGAACATGAAGGATTCAATTTGATTTTGCTATACCGTACGTACAAAACTGGACCCTTTATTGCAAGGGGGTTAATAATTTTGTTTCAACTTCATCACTTTGCTATCATTGTTTCTTTTGCTTGGGAGTTTTTTTAATTGTTCAAACAAATGAGATTGTCCAAAAGACTTACCTCGTAAAATGTTTTAAGCCATCCCTGCAGCATATGCTCAGGCTGTAGAGATAAAAACAAAACCAAAGCATTAAATCAAGTTTAGGGTTTCTTTTTTCTTTGTCGAAAAAAAAAATCTAATAAATTGTTTCTTGTTGTTCACTCTCATTTAATTCCACATTTGAGGTAAAATTAAATAATAATTACGATTAAAGAAAATATTATCTACAATTTTGTTATCCTTTATTTTAGAGAACTGTTAACGAACTCCTGAAGCATATTAACCAAATAAAACGGAAATGCGTACATGTAGGTGTGCTTCCCGGTACTATCGGCCTGAACCCGCCTCTGATCGAGTTTCGCCTTGGTTCGGTGATGTTAAAATAATCCCGGCTACGAACCGGTTAGGCAATTGTGTTTTCAAAGAAAGCAGGAATTTTGTACCGGTACATGATACCAAAGTTTGATACCGGTTTCATTGATAATGCAAGTTTGTTTAAAATTTAAAAGAAATTAATCCAAAATAATTATAATCATACATCTGTACACATACACATGTACACTTACATCTTCAAATATTGATCCAACATTGGCAGTGATCAACATCACTGATGGGAGACTTTCCGACGCCATGATGACGTCTTTCCCCGTGTCTTTCCCTGTCTCCTTCCAAATCTCCTCACAGCTCCAGCTGATGACACAGAGTAATTGCCTGGAGATGTTCCACGACCCAGACGGCACTGAAAGTTGTTTTCCAAATCCTTGTGTAGTTGTCGAGGTACTAACA
Source organism: Crossaster papposus (assembly GCA_037893245.1). Taxonomy (NCBI): domain Eukaryota; kingdom Metazoa; phylum Echinodermata; class Asteroidea; order Velatida; family Solasteridae; genus Crossaster; species Crossaster papposus. The sequence continues at coordinate 527,534 of JBAIAA010000425.1, forward strand.
GTGTCGGCCCGTGTATGTCGTCAAGCTCAGTGGCACGACGGATCAATACGATGTGAGATCTCCTTTCAACGTCTCAGTCTTTATGAAATTCTCCCAAATTAGCCAGACTAGAGACCTGTCGGCTGCATGTACTCAACTGCTTATATGGGGAGTTGGGGTACCACGCCGCCGCTGCCCCTAGCACATTTTATTCAATTGGATTAGGGTGAATTGCACTGATTTCTTGAGACACTCATCAAATCATCTTGTTCGGTCTTGAGGCTTGCCGTGGTTCCTTTTGGCTGCAAATCAGGTTTTAATCAACAATGGTACTGATCTGTAAGAAAGAACAGAACCCAAAAATATTAACCCCATTTTATACCTCTAAATCCAGATTTTCAATAATGTTGTTCTTATACAACATTCAAGGCTATGATTTCAATTTCATTTGTCAAAGCTTTTGAGATCTGGTTCACTGTGGGTACATTTGCAATGTACCTGTGCGAATAACTGTTTACACATTTCCCCCCCTTCCCCCCCCCCCCCCCCCCCCCCCATTGTTTTTCTCTTTTCAAATTTGTTCCCCCAGTTTTGTTTAATGCCTACATGTACCTTCATCCAAATTATCTTAATTTATTTAGTGAATATTTTTCACCAAGTACATACAAATCCATGAATAATATACGGTATGTGTGTCACACTACATTTATAGTTGTGCAGCATGTAGATATATACATGTACAAGTACATGTACGTAGCATAAACCATACGTACTTTATTCAAATAGTAAACATTTGTTGTTGATTTCCGGACATTGACATAAAAGCATCTGGTGTAAAGCTTTATTTGCCGTTATGATGTCACTGACAGTGCAGTGACATGTCACAAACGAACCGAGTATTAACCCTAACTCCCTCACCATTGTTATTGAACAATACAATTCCTTCAAAATCCTCCAACTTCCTTTGTTGTGTAAGGAGTTAGGGTTAAAGTTATTTTTTACTACTAGTACACAAACAGGAATATTTGTGCAATCAAGGACGAAGGCCATGACACAATTTATGTAAACAGCACAATTGTGAGGCAGAGTACTTTGTACTCACAAGTACGTAAAGTTGAGATCTTTCACTGGGAATGGATGCAATACAAATGCTTATCAGAGGAAACAATCTTTGTAGAGAAACAGTCCAACGGATTGTACATATGTACTGGCTAATGTCAAAATGCCAACTAGATTATTGCACAGCACGAGGTCCATATGCCAATTTAAAATTGACACAGTACATGCCGGTACTGCTATGGCACAATCAGATGTACAATTACGTAGCAGGCAGGGGTGTGTGTGGGCAGTTTATAGCAGTGGGCTCACACACACGCCTACAAGATTATTACTTTGGGTAAACCATTCACTATACAGTTACCATTTTGTGTTGTGAAATTGCAACTGGGTAAAAATGATTTCTGAAACACAGAGAGTAGGAGAGTTGGATGGAGTTGCAGGGGATTACGCAGTGAACCCCAAACACAGCGGGTGATGACATCAACTATTACAACCCTCCAGCCTTCAACTTTGCAAAAGGAAACAATTATAATATATGTATGGCAGCTTGTGACATACATCACTGCCTTTCTAGTCAACAGTTATCCAGAAAGTTAGCTCAATGAAAGAGCTTGTACAGTATACATTGTGTAAATTGACTGTGGTTAGTAGTTGAATGGGAGACAATTCCATGAAGATTATTGTCCTGGTTAATAGTCACTGGCTTTTGGGGAGCATGATATGGTTTATGTGTGATGCGCATTTGATCATATTCAATTTATATGGATTTTTTCGCAATATAAATTAAAAATTATTATTATTGTTGTTCAAGAAATATATCACCCTTTTGCCAATTTTTCTTTTTAAGTTTTCAATATTATTTTTTTACATATCATTTTAAAGGTATAGATACACCATTGGTAATTGCTTAAATTGTCAGGAATAGGTGGATTTGGAAGGTTGTATTTTATAGTACAAACTACAAAGTTTAAAGTCCGAAGTTTTATGATCATGGATGCTGAGAAAAGCAAGAAAAACAGAGTTCGTTTTCAACCGGCGTCGGGCAGTGGTACTTATTTTGTTCAATGTTATAACAAATTGGGGTTGCGGTTTTTTTTTATAACGTTCAATTTTTCGGGACAATTACAGAATATCTAGCGCAATTTTTTTTCTGAATGCCTACAATGTCCTACATCCTACGGTACCTTTACAAAATTATTATCAACAACTGTAAACTGTCCTGTGGATTTTGGTGGTAAATGCATGTTAAAATATATGCAAATGTGGTGCAGTTTACAAACTCATCAAAGAAAAAGAAAGTTGCAACCTTTTTCTTTCTATATCATCCTATTCCTAATGAAGGTCATGAATCTGGGACTAAGACTAGTAAGACACATGTACCCCGATGTATTTACTGAAAAACTAGAAGAATGATGATAATCATATCTCAAAAGAAGCTACTTGATTTTTAAATCATTTATCCTGAGAACTAAAAAACTTGACACAAATCATACATGAAGTAGGGCAATTTAAATGTTAAAGTACATTAAACTTAAAGTGTAATAATGATTTGTAAAGTGTATTTATCGACTCTGACGAGTCTGGGTATTTAACCCTAACGCTCTAGGCATTACTTTGGGCTAACGAACTGAGTACTAGTACTACATAATAGTATTAATAATAGTACCGAGTCTCTTTGACTGATGATCATGTGTAAATGACAGCACTGAATAACCCCTATTCAACACATAATTCAATTGCCTCATTCAGTCAGTCACTTGTCAACAATGTCAACAATGTCAGGCAACACGGTAACACGATTCAACAACATTTTCAGTAAGGTCTGACAATCTAAAAACCACAATAATCCAAAGAGTACATACCTTAATAAAGATGAACAGCAATGCCAGCCAGCCAAGGAGAACCAGAGTGGGATCACTGTGCAGATGCTGCAAAGTCTGCCCGTCAATTTGTTGAATGGACAGTTAAAACTAGCCTCCCTGTCTTGTTATATGTTGTGCACCCGGTGTGTGTAACCGCATTTCGTACACAAACGGGTTATATAGACTGGCCCGATAACCATCTTGTTTCGTCATAGTCACTGTAGGCAGCTCGGGGTCAGGGAATAAGACTCAGCAGTGCGGCGTATGACGTCAATCGGACACCTTGTCACGTTGACTGTTTGGCGAACTCTGCAATAAAATAATTTGGCTAGCATAAAATAGCCGTTGCAAAAAGAATTTACATTTCGGCAAAATGTAATGCCGCCCTCTTTCGTTTAAATCCTGCCATTCACGTATCGGTTTTGATATTGTCTAGAAATTTACAATTTTTTTACTCAGTTATTTTTTTTAAACAACCAGATTTTGTCTTTACAATTGAACACACCGCTAAAATATCAATTTTGTTTAAGTATTTCAAGTAGCTAAGTCTAACTAACATATATAGCTAAGATAAATTTCCCGTCTACATTTTACTAAACCAAAAACAATGCTAGCCTTACCGTGATTCTTTAGTTTCATGGCCTCACTAACATAATTAATCATTTTTAGGCCTATAGCTGATAGTTTTAGACCTTGGTAAAATAATACTTTACGCCTGGCAAACTATTCATTATATTATAGGCCTATCTGTTATTAATTTTAGGCCTAATCAATATTTTTAAGATAAATTTTCCGTCTACATTTACTGACCAAAAACAAAGCTAGCCTTACCGTGATTCTTTAGTTTCAGCCTAGGGCCTCACTAACATAATTAATCATTTTTAGGCCTATTGCTGATAGTTTTAGACCTTGGTAAAATAATACTTTACGCCTGGCAAACTGTTCATTATATTATAGGCCTATCTGTTATTAATTTTAGGCCTAATCAATATTTTTAAGATAAATTTTCCGTCTACATTTACTAAACCAAAAACAAAGCTAGCTTTACCGTGATTCTTTAGTTTCAGGGCCTCACTAACATAAATAATCATTTTTAGGCCTATAGCTGATAGTTTTAGACCTTGGTAAAATAATACTTTACGCCTGGCAAACTGTTCATTATATTATAGGCCTATCTGTTATTAATTTTAGGCCTAATCAATATTTTAAGATAAATTTTCCGTCTACATTTACTAAACCAAAAACAAAGCTAGTTTTACCGTGATTCTTTAGTTTCAGCCTAAGGGCCTCAATAACATAATTAATCACTTTTAGGCCTATAGCTGATAGTTTTAGACCTTGGTAAAATAATACTTTAAGCCTGGCAAACTGTGCATTATATTATAGGCCTATCTAATTATTTTAGGCCTAACTAACATATACAAGATAAATTGTCCGTCTACAATAATTACTAAACCAAAAACAAAGCTAGCCTTACCGTGATTCTTTAGCAACTTCACGAAGAGTCTTACCGACGCGAACTTGTTTTGCTCTTAGCGTGTAAGCAACATCATTTTCCGTTTGCAAATATTCATTCCGATTTGAGTACGTCTTTAGTATTTTACGGCATACAAATATAACACTTTCTTAGCTGATTTATATCATGATTACGTCATAATTCTACGAGGATCATCTATTAAACCTGGGGAATATTCAGTAACAAATAAGCGACCGTGTCACTCAGCTTTCCTCATAACAAAGAAGATTTGACAGGCTTGCCCACGTGCCAACTTACACTGAATAACGGCGCTAATAGACGGCTCATAATAAACCATCAGCTGTCGTCAATAAAGTAAAAGGTCAAATAATTTGTATACAGAGGTCCAGGACCCCAGGTCAGCCTTTATGCACTTCTATCAAAGGCGAAGGCACTCGCTTTAAATTCACAGGTGGTTGTTTCAAATCTACAAATAGTTTTCTATTTACCCAGACAATGCGAACACCACAAAAGAAAAGTGGATATACATGAGTCTTGCCATACTTGGCCTAAACAAACAGAATAAGATAATTTAATACACAATTAAAAGGCTTACATTCTTTTGTATTGTCAGATGGCTTTTGGCGACCAAACATTAAAAAAAGAGGATTGATTCGGTCATGCATTTTATATTTAATTAACAAGTCGTCGTAGCATTCCACAATCTTGGATAAAACAACAAAACGGGTGGATTTGAAAGATACAAAGAAAATATCTACAGGAGTTTAAGAACTGCTTCAAAATTTCACTTACCTCAAAGACAGAATTTGTTTCTGACTTACCGGCGTAGATTTCTTAAACCTGAAGCACAAACCTCATCGTCAATCAGATCATTCGACATTATATTCCAAGGAGAACTTCCACAGATATATTCCACAAAATTATTCCACAAGCGGTTCTTCAAAAATCTTGAGCACCATCGTCAGAGTACAGTTCACAATTCAATTGGTGTTAGCTCATTATAATCCTGCAGCAAATGTTCTCTCGAGACTTCACCGCTCTTAAAATTAGAGTCAAGAGTTTCAGCAATTTTGTTCATTTTAGAGTTCACTAAAGTTCAGTTAAAGCTTCGGTATAAGTGTTAGTGTAACTCACAATTCCATTTGTAGAAGTTCATGAGAAAATAAGAAGAATATCCAGCGAGTTTCAGCAGTTGGAGGATTGAAACCCCGGCCCCTGTAAATACCCAGCATGTACATGTACGTTTCCATTCATCACGTACGTGGACACATGTCTCCATTTTGTCTCCACCGAACAAAATACCTTCCTGAAGTCCACGACATGAACTCTGAAGTATTACCAACATTGTTCCTTCAAATTAGTAGGATTATCACTTTGCGACAGTCAAAAGAAACCGCTGAATGTATGTCTTTTCCGGTGCACAAAATACAAGCGGTCTGACAAAGCGAGCAAACAATTACTTCAAAACTTTGCGCCTGATAAAGAAAGCAGACGACATAGGTGTGATTAGGCTAAACGTGCGGTGTTTACACGAACATATTAAATGTGTTCTTGCGCTGTCAGATTTGGCTCTCTAATTGTGCTAAAATTGAATACTTTTAACTCTATCTTACCTTCAGTCAAACGTTATGTAATTCCCATAGATATAAAAAGGTAAAACTTGCATATTGTTATGAAAATGGGCTGAATACTTGAACAATTAGCGCGTTCTATTTTCTTTGACGGGTAGAGATATCGAGACGAGATCTTCCGAGTTGGTCACTGTTTTCCAAACCCAAGGTTATAGGTGCGTCTCTAGCTCTGGGTCCATCATTGCTGCCAAACTATGATGAACGAAGCTCTAAAACGGAAACGAAGCTGGAGTTTGGAAAACGGCCATCACCTGGGACAGCTGGCCGCTATTGGTTGGAAGTAGAGCAATAAGACATTTGATTGGCAGGTGGTGGATCGGGGAAAAAATGCACTTTGTATAATACTTGCACATGATGTATTTAGTACATGCCCAGTAACAATGGATTTACAATGTTAGTACGCCGTGTTTCTTTTGTTAAATGTTCATAGCGTTTGGGCGTGTTTACAAATTCTTGACCGTCTTTATTTGGCTTAATTTTATTCCTCTGACAAGTTGGAGACTGTAATTGTGTTAAATTTACACCACCGGTATCTATATTAGGACCATCTGGTATTGAAACGTGGGCAATTTTTTTTAATAAATAGAACAATCTGAATTAAATCGGACTCCTCGCGTGGGCCAATTGTTTTATTTTCTAATGAGGGCGCTCTTTATAGAACCACTTCTCTATCATCAACGGCTTTAAATCTGTATTGCATTATAATGACCCTCGAAGCATTTTCGATTTTTATTTTTTTTTGTTACTGAGGACCGATCCTAGCTAGCTGAGTATATGTTGATTTTGTTGGGTTCAGTAAAGCACTATGCTTGTTTTATTTTATGTGAACAAGTGGAGTTTAAGTTTATAACGGTATTGATTTCATGCTGACTTGATAGAAGATGAAAAAAGACTTTATAATGAGAAAATCGTAGTAGATATTTGCAAAATGCACAATTATTGACACAAACATGCTTTGAAATAAGCAGGCGACAACTTCAACTAGTGGCCAGAATTTGATTATTTTTGTGTAGTGCACAGTGTCATTTAGAGAACACCGGAATAAACTGTATCTGGTTCCAATCCTTATTCCTTGCGGAAGCATTAAAAACAAACTCCGGGTGCCAAACTGGTGTTTTGATGCACCTATGGCCGTTTTCAAACCCTAGCTTCATCTGCGATTGCCTTGGCTTCGTTAATGCAGCTGTTTGGCAATATTGTGATGGAACCATGAAAACCTAAGCTTGGGTTTAGAAAACGGCCTATGTACGATGCGTAGCGCGTGCCACGGGCGCATGTGTGTATTGTAGCAACCGGAATTATACGGTACAGATATGCAACAGAGTCACATAAACCAGGAAGCTAGCAGCGGAATATAGCTAGAATATCACTTGATCCCCGATAACAACTGTCACAAAATGTAGCATCATAACCGGTGCACTATTGTTCGTGCTCATGGCAGCCCTGAGACCTATGGCAGGCCAGATTTGCTCGTCTTGTCAGGCACCGATTTCTCAAGCAGGACTGCAGAGCGAGCGGGCGACGTGCCCAGCGTGCGCCGGGAGTTTCCCGGTTGCGGCTCGCCGTTCACCCGGTGCTGCAGCATTACCGCAAGCCCCTGTTACTGTTAGGGGAGTCGGGGTGTTTGACTCGTCGCAACACCAGGGAACGACAGAGAGGGAAAATGATAGATTACCGTCGTTACGCACACCTTCTGCTGACAAAAATGTAAGAAAAGGGTTATTTTGAGCGTTAAAATATGTTTTTAATTTGTTAATACACCTACTGACTTAGTTAAAGGAATAAAGGCCTAAACAAAAAAATATTTTTGTTTTGGAACTAGTTTGACTGATAAGTGATATGTATATGTTACTGTCACTCAGGATAATTGTACCCCCCCCCCCCCATTTTTCACCCCCCCCCCCCCCCCCCCCCAAAAAAAAAAAATCTGTGTAGACCTAATGGGCTATAAAGTGGGAGTCTGTGACCAAATAATACTTAGTACTTGAACTGAAAGAAGTCAATGTTTTGAGATGATTGATGCATATATGGGAAGTGGCTGCAGCCATTACTATAGACTTGTGTGCAATTCAGGCTGTAGCCAACTAATTTCCTCAAGCCAACAAATGTCCAATTACTCTTTTTCAGCATTGGAATTTCCCACGATAAAATATTTTTTACTTTCATAATGCCTAGTATTTTTACAGATTTGTGTGTGTGTGGGTTTGTTTTTAGGGGATATTGAACAATAGAGGACCCCAATTGCCTTTCGTGTACAAAACATACGGGATCTTCCGAAAGTACAAACAAAAGAGGACAAAGGGATTTGGTAATTAGGGTCCCCGATTAGGGTACAATACACAGTTTGCAAGGGGGGGGGGGGGGGGGGGTACATGGACAAGTATATTTTTTTCTACAATAACATCAATAAATGTAGATACAGTTATAAAACATTGTCTTCAATGACCAACTTCAATGTTCAAAGAATTTCCTGCACATTTGCCTAGGCTGCCACTCTGATAGGAAAAACAAAAATCAGTTATTGATTAAAATGTCAGAAATGTTTGTCAGGCTTCAGAACGATTTCAGATGTAACCTTCCTATTTTGGAATAGGGCAGATCAATATAGTCTTCTATTGTGCTGTACAGACATGGTTGTTTGCACAATGCGTTAATTTTTTTTCTCACAATGCTATGTACCGTACAGTGTAACTCTATTTAGGTTTAAATTTTGTTCACTCAAAATTACCCCAGCAGTTCAGTAATTTATCATATTCAGATACTGTGCAACATCCAATGATTCATAGTCCAATGAAATAGCACAGTTAATTTACCCGTTATTAATTATTCCTATTTGTGGAAAAATATAAATTACATTTATTATAATGTCAGTCAGGATACTGGTACATGTAGTATGCAAATGACAAATAACGGGTTTTGTAAACAAAAAAGGTCCTTGGTAAAAAATATTGCCCTGCATTTAAAAGTCTGTTGATATTGTGTTTATGATGGGAAATGCTAAATTATTTTGATATTTTATGGTTTGCAGTATTATTTTGTTTGTTTTAAATACCAGTAAATTCATTTAATCCTAAAGCAATTGGGCCCTATAACAATTGGACCCTATAAAACATATTGCTCTCTGATAAACTAATATGTTGGGAGTAGATAAGAGTGTTTGGTTTAAAGTTTCTAGTCATTACTGCTGTCATGTTTGAATTCAATTTTTTTAAATACTCCCCCCCCCCCCCTCCCTAAATTTGTCATATATTTCATCTCAGTTATCAATGCTAACTGTTCTCTGGACTTTCAGTGAATAAAGCCAAATACAATTCAACCATTGCCAATTGAGTTTCGCCTCAGTGATGTTAAAATAATCCCGGCGCGAACTGGTTAAGAAACACACAGTATAGTTTAAATAGAACATATTTTGAAATATATATTGAGGGTGTAAGGTGGATAGCACCGGGATGTGTGAACACACAAACACTATTTTTTAATTTAGGTTCTTTCACCTTTTTTTTTATCAAAAAAATGGTAAATTCTTCAAACCCCATTTCACGATGGTGCACTGTTTGTACATGTATGCCAGACCTTAAACATTGTTTGATGATGATGTACATGTACATCCGCTAAATAATGCATAACCTATGCTTTTCAGTTTGTTATTGTATCACTCCTCCGCCTCACCACCCCCCCCCCCCCCCCACCCCCCCCCCCCCCCCCCCCCCCCACCCCCCCCCCCCCCCCCCCCCACCTAATAACGCACACAATTCCTGCAATTTGTTGTGTCGGTGCATAGTGAAACATGATGTCTCGTTCGTATAGCCATCAATAATGTGGGCTCTGCCTTTATTCAAGGTAACACGGGCACACAGATTCATACTAACGCAGCTGTTACCATGGTTACATCATCAATAATTGTGTGTTTTTTAATCAGATGTCTAGTCATCAGTTAAATAGTGGTACACAAAGTACATGTACGTCCCATTTACAATAAATAAGTACAAAAAGGTTGGCACTCGTGAACATTTGCATTAATTAAAAAACAACCTGGGGTGGGGAGGGGGGAAGAGTCTGTTGGAGTCTGTTGGAGTCTGTTGGAGTCTGTTGGAGTCTGTTGGAGTCTGTTGGAGTCTGTTGGAGTCTGTTGGAGTCTGTTGGAGTCTGTTGGAGTCTGTTGGAGTCTGTTGGAGTCTGTTGGAGTCTGTTGGAGTCTGTTGGAGTCTGTTGGAGTCTGTTGGAGTCTGTTGGAGTCTGTTGGAGTCTGTTGGAGTCTGTTGGAGTCTGTTGGAGTCTGTTGGAGTCTGTTGGAGTCTGTTGGAGTCTGTTGGAGTCTGTTGGAGTCTGTTGGAGTCTGTTGGAGTCTGTTGGAGTCTGTTGGAGTCTGTTGGAGTCTGTTGGAGTCTGTTGGAGTCTGTTGGAGTCTGTTGGAGTCTGTTGGAGTCTGTTGGAGTCTGTTGGAGTCTGTTGGAGTCGGTTGGAGTCGGTTGGAGTCGGTTGGAGTCGGTTGGAGTCGGTTGGAGTCGGTTGGAGTCGGTTGGAGTCGGTTGGAGTCGGTTGGAGTCGGTTGGAGTCGGTTGGAGTCGGTTGGAGTCGGTTGGAGTCTGTTGGAGTCTGTTGGAGTCTGTTGGAGTCTGTTGGAGTCTGTTGGAGTCTGTTGGAGTCTGTTGGAGTCTGTTGGAGTCTGTTGGAGTCTGTTGGAGTCTGTTGGAGTCTGTTGGAGTCTGTTGGAGTCTGTTGGAGTCTGTTGGAGTCTGTTGGAGTCTGTTGGAGTCTGTTGGAGTCTGTTGGAGTCTGTTGGAGTCTGTTGGAGTCTGTTGGAGTCTGTTGGAGTCTGTTGGAGTCTGTTGGAGTCTGTTGGAGTCTGTTAGAGAATGAGGCTAAGCCATTTTCAATTTTCAAATTGTATACAAGTATGGCAATCTTTTCTTTCACTCCATTCCTGACATAAAACAGACAATAACCGCTACATGTACACACAAATAATATTTGTGTGTATTAACACATCAGGTAGTTACCTGTAGTATGTTGACATGAATAAGTTTGCTGCACCTATAAAAGAAAAGAAAATGTTCTGCAAAAATGCAAAGAAGTGTACCGAAAAGTGTTTAATTATAATTTGCTGTCAATAAAGAAAACAAAATCTATGTACATATACATTTTATTAGGGGTGGAGCTTGGATGACCTTAGTAACCAGAGGGATAACAACTTCTGTCAATTATTCCAGGACAAAGCTAACAAGGGTGGAAGATTCTCGGGAATCACCAACTTCTTCAGCTCGTTGGGTGGCGGAAAGACCAAGGGAGACGACAAGGGCAACGAGCAGGAGATGAACTGCAAGGGAAGGCCATCATCTGAACAGGGCTTGCCCCCTATCAATGCTGGTCAAGCTATGGTGTCTCACTCTCAGAATGCTCCTAGCTTAGGAGGCAAGGGACTCCGTAAAGGCAAAGAGGCAATGCTAGAAGGTTATACACCTATGACCCACAAGCAATTTAAGTGAGTAGCTGCTAGATAAGGGGTAAGCTGGGGTAGAGGGGGGGGGGGGGGGGGAAGAGATGTAAAAAACACCCATCCTGCTTCTACTAACAATTGCAACGTTCACTTGGCAATAATTCCAATTAGTTCCACCTGGTTCAGTAAGGTTCAGTCCTTTCCTTAGCTGTGCTAGTGCCGTCACCCGTATCCCTCCCCCTACGTCTTTCAATTCAGTGGATCAGTGAGATTCTTTTTAGAAGCCAGTCCCCATTTACATTACTCCTAATTATTCAGTTTATTAACAAAAATAAATAATGGTGTCCCGTCGGTATTATTGCCATCCGTTTTCTGGTGTTTAGATGATGATTGGTACCTCCAATTTTTCCAATATTTGTTACAGTGCGCCATGTAAGGGAACACGGTTGATTTCTTTTCCAATTCTCTGGACGCCACCATTTTTGTAATTACGGCCTTTGCCGCTTGAATTGTCACACACCCACGTTTTGTGTGATATTGGCATCTCTCATCTCTGATGCTAAAGGTTTTCCCTACAAAATAAGGAAGGAGAATTGACAGAAACACATGTATACAATATTAAACTGGCTCCGGTAATTAGAAGCATGCCATTAATTAATATTTTAAATGGCCAAAGAGGCTTTATTGAAGGACAACTCGTGTCCATAATTTAATGGGTTCCGATTGAATGGTTTCTACCGGTACCTTGTAAGTCCTTCTTTACTTGTCACTGGATTATAATCTCTCTGTGCATAAGTTGGTGGGGAGTTTTCTTGATAAAGAGGTGCTTTACTGGTTTCTTTAGGTGGATAAAAAAATCTTCCTTACACGTTGCAGAATTTATTTGCTCTCATTTTATTTCAAATTATTTACATTTAGTAAATTGACATTTGTCTTTACAATCTTACACAACTGTAGTAATTTAAACTTTGTTATGATTAGGTTTGTTAGTCAAAAAGATCTAAAGTATCATGATGTTACCTAAATGTACTCGGACCTTACAAAACGAACAAAAGCTCTATTTGTTATTTTGTTTGGGGTTTTAGGGAGTGTCTGGCCAAAGCCAGAGTGTCTGAGAACTTCAAGAAAGTGCAGAGTTTCTATGAGTTAGTCTTTAGCTCCTTCCCTCATATCAATGCCACATTCATGGTAAGACATTGAAACTTTTCCATTTTTCCTTTTAAAGTTGCCCTGAAGACCTATTTGTTTCAGACCACTTAGAATATTTTTGTTTAGTTAAATTTAATTGTTTTGTTACTTCTGATTTGATATAATTTTGTTTGCGCCATGAACGTCAATTATGGTGGATAATAGCGGTATAAATTTTGATTATTATTATTATTATTATTTTGAAATGATTGATCTCATTTAAAATGAAACCCTTCTAGGATTTGTTTATTTATTGCCTTTCTGTGTTATTCACCTTGAGAGATTGTTACCATGTTTTAGTCTGAACAAATGTGCTTAGTCGAAGGAAATCTTATAGGAAATTGTTGCAGTTTATTTTTTTTCTAGAGAAGTTTCTGTTAAATTGTTAGGTATGCTCAGTCATAATTTGTACTTAAAACCTGTGGCATCCTAGAGTTTAACTTTTTCTCAATGAGATGATGTATCGATTTTATTTAAACATTTGTGAGGAAAATTTCACCCACTTAATAAATTAATTGTCTCAACTCCTGGCCTCTGGCCTCCAACCATCTTCCCAAATAGGAAGCGGGTAAAGACCCCAGGAGCACAGAAGACTGCGGCTTGTCTCAGCCGTACATTGAGACAGTCTTTAAGATTCTCCTAGAGGTACCGGAGGAGATACAGAAGACCACGCTAAAAGCTATCATCAACAGCCTACTCAAAGACATGAAAAGGTCAGTTGTTCATCAGCCATGGTGTTGAGTTAATTTTAAATTTGATTTATTTCCAAAAGACATTAACTAGAACAATTTATTTTTCTTGAGCAGCTAAATGAATTCCTGTTGTTGCTTTCTCCTCAATAGAAAACTTCATTTGTCGGTCATAAAGATTTTTTTGTTATGTTTTACATTGTGCTTGCAGACCAAGAAATAAGAATGATTTGAGAGCCTATCTCGTCCTTATTCAGGTAAGCTTCAGAACAAGGCTTGGCTTGTTAAAATATTAGCATCGGATCAAAAAATCTGCAGGGTATAATAATAACAATATTTTATTTTATTTTATTATTATTATTATTGAGTTGAGAGAGGCAATTGTGGTAAAGTGTCTTGCTCAATAACACAAGCACCATGTTCCCATCAGAATTCAAACCAATGTACCATCGCACACCAGTCGAACATCGTTTGAATCACAACATGCCATAGCTTTATTGGCACGAGAGCCAAATATTTCCACTCAAAAATAACCATTTGTTTTTCTCAAGAGTCTATGCAGTAAACAAGTCTCCGTGAAAACTAATTTATGTAAATACCGCCTTGACAAGCCTATATACTGTCAACAGCACAGTCACAGCGAAGATTGGGACTACACAGGCAGTAACGTCAATCAATAAATATTGATCAGAGATGCTTGAACCGTAGTCCACACATTGTTTTCTTTAAGTGTACCGGTATCTAGGCCTTGCTGATGATAGGGGGTTATTTTCTTGATGCTGTCACACGACCTACATGTATGCTTGTCACACGACCTACATGTATGCTTGTCACTGATATTAATTTACAAATCCATTACTGGAACAAGGTTTTTCTTGTTTTGCTAAAAAGAAATCCTTGTAATTGTTTTGGATAATTGATGCCAAATGGTTTACCTTTTTCTGAAACCTTTTTTGTTTTTTAATGTATTGACACAGTCTTAACAAGGTCTTAATTAACCCTAACCCTCCAGGGTATTTTGGCTAGAAACCCTGCCAGACGCAACAGATTGCATACTTTGTCACATTGACTTGTGTGCAGAGTCAGCAAGGTCAAGCAGTCACCACAGATGCACTGTGCTGGATCTGGCAGGGTTAGGGTTTTTAAAATTAAAATCTGTCTTACAGTCTGTGATTCTCTCTTGTCTGTTATTAATAACATTGATAAACTTTCACACTTTGAGACTCATTATTCAGGCATGTAACCTTTTCCTCTAAACCGCCGATTAAAAAAAAAAATTGTAATCTCTTATGTACAATTAAAAAAAGAAAACACTGTATTAACTAATTAAACGTCTGAAGACTTGAAATGTTCTCGTTTGTGACTTCACGCATGTTTTAGTATTTTTTTTATTATTATGTTTTAGTAATATTTTTTATTATTAATATTATGCGTAGCCTTGATGCCTTGATGCGTTTAATTGTACCGTACAATACCGTGCCACTGGTGACAAAGAAGCCATTTTGTAAGCAATGGGAGTTGACCTTGACAAAATAGCTTCATTGCAACCATGGGAACAGTGCCTTTTGTTGTGTGAAATAATGGGGTAATCGAGCAACACCGACATCAATTTACTATTAACCTTCATGCAGGCATGGCCAGGTCCTCAAATGTGTAATGCAAAGTCCAGGGTTTAGTAATTAGGCATCTCTGGAGATTGTAACATTTGGCCTTGATCGTGACATTAAACCCTTCAAGGTATAGACTGTAATAAAACAAAATATACAAATATTAATTTGAGTTCTTCAGCCAATCAGCCAATTTTGTAGGACTGCTGTAAGCACATAATGTTGCTGTTGCGCACCGAAAACCTTTATTTAGCCCCCCCCCCCCCCCCCCCCTCCCAAATGCTTTACTTCAGAAAAGGTTTACTTATTAGGAAGAAACATTTTAAATACGTTAAACAGAGTTTTTCATGGCCTTTAGTTGCAAAGCTCAGGACTTTACACTTTTACGGTAACAGTTGTAATTCCATTTAACCCTCCTGTACTGTTATAACTAACACAACCTATCAAAAAAACATCCCCCTTTTCCCTTTCTCTCTCGTAGCATATGAGTTACGATAGGTTTGGATAGGAATAATAACTGGCTCCGTGTTGGCACTGAGATAGAAGGAGGGTTAATATTGTAAATGTTTTGAGTGACATTCTAAAGTACCCCAGATTTTCTTTTCTCTCTGTCCATGCAGAACCCTCAGTTTAGCAAGACCTCTACTTACGTCATCTTTGCTCATCTACTACGGCAGATTGCGGGACTCTGTGATCAGGACCATCATTATATGGTTCACTGGTTCAAAAGGTGGGCGTGTCTTGTGTATATACGTTGCTCCGCCCAAACCCGATTGCTATTCTAAACTGTGGTTTATCCCGAACCAGTGGAACCACTAGGTATTATTTAAATATTTAATTTGTTCTACCGTCTCTGTTTCAGGCTTCCAAAAGACACCTTTCGGGACGCGGTCAATCGTCTGATTCAATTCATCTCAATCCGGTTGTTTCCTCCCGAGCCGGCTGACCTGCCGCCCATCGCCAAATGCTCCTGGTGGATTCCTTCAGTCACCAAAGTCCTAGCGCTGCTTAGTGAGTCTTGACAGAGCCGTCTTGTTTGTCCTTGATTCTCTTCAGCTGTGCAATGATGAACATCGTTAACAATTTAGCCAATTAAACACAAAAGCTTCTCATGTCATTTTTACCCGCATTAAACAGTACCTTTTAAACAGTTCCAGCTAAATCACCAAGACTAAAATTAAATGCATGATAGAACACTTAAGCTGAAAGTCTGCATTATTTGACCAAACGGGTGCAAGATGGTATTTCTAATGGTAGTAATTGGCATTTTTGCCTTTTTTTGTCCAGATGCGGCTAACTCGTTAACAGTCCCCAACAAGATTGTCTACACCTGTTTCTACAACAACACCTTGGATCATGTGGATCTTATGAAGGAATACTACGCATGGCAGAATCCCAACAACTACCAAATGTATGAATGTACATATGCTTATTAGGCAGAAGCCAGTACAAATGTAGTTTAGTTTGCAGGGAGACGATGAAATTAGAGAGGATCGATGCAGCAGCTAAGGAATGAATAGAAGTACCTCATATAAAACCTGCAATAGATGCTGAGGCAAAAACAAATCTTTGTTTGGGCCTAAAGCTCCTCTTTTGGCATTATTTCTCCTCTCAGATTCACCTTTTGCCAGTACCCCTTTATCCTGAGTCTTCAAGCCAAGCGTAGCATCATGCAGAAGGATTCCGAGCAGCAGATGATCATGACCGCAAGGGTATTTGTAGTTGTAGTTGCTGTCTGGTTTGGTAGGAATATTTGAGCAATTATTGCTTCATTGTGTGGAATGCTGTGAGCTCGTGTTCTGGAGCATTGAACTTATGCTTTGTGGGTAATCTGCAGGTTGTGGGTTCGAGTTCAGCCTGGGGTTATTGGTGGAGTACTCTTGGGCAAGGAACTTTGTTACTCATTGCTTCTCTCCACCCAGGAGTAAAATGGTACCTGTGTGGGCAGGTAATTTAGCTGCATTGGGTCTGAATGGCTGCATCGAGCTGTAAACTCCTAAGGGAGCTGAGATGGTATTTGGAATGTTCCATTGGCCCAATGATCAGGGGAATAATATATTTAAAGCGCTTTAATCTGAGTTAAAAGCACTATGTACATAATTTTTTATTATTGTTATTATTATTACAAATAATGATTGTTGGCTGTTTTCTGTTTCTTCTAAACAGAGGAGTCTGGTAGCCAAGGTCCAACAGAGGCAAATGCCAAACATGAACATGCTGTTTCTCAACCTCAAGGTACGCAGGTCACACCTGGTCTCGGACTCCCTACACGAGGTAACGCTAACATTTCTTCTGTAAATAAAAACAATCAGAGCAAACTATTTTATGAAATTAGGGGGGGGGGGGGGGACTAGAAGAATTGAGACTGCCCGACTGAGACAAATGAGTTTTGTGAAAGTCTGAAGTGATTTTTTATCATGTAGCTTTCTTGCCAGCGACTGTATACAAATAAATATATGCTGATTGACTGAATAATATCACAAAACACGTTTCTCGTAGGTTGCTGGGAAGAAAGCCGACTTAAAGAAGAAGCTTCGAGTGCAGTTCCACAACGAGCCTGGTCTTGACATGGGTGGGCTTACCAAGGAGTGGTTTCTTCTGCTCCTCAGAAAGATATTCAAGGAGGAGTATGGTAAGATCTTGAGACGGAACGAAGTAGGATGACGTGAGTACTTGGCACAAAATTCACGACCTCAATCACCAGATCCTAGGGAGGAGGTATCGGCTAAATGTTTAGTTAGTTTGGTTCCTGTATTGTCGTTTTGCCAATGTCTGAAATAATCGCCAGGTGGTAATTAGTATTTTCACTGGTTTGTTGTTTGTTTATTTTTTTTGGCACAGGCATGTTTACATACAACGAAAATTCTCGGTGCTTTTGGTTCAGTCCAGCGTGCGTCGACTGCAACCAGGAATTCAACTTGGTCGGAGTTGTATCCTTTAACCGCAAAGCAACCAGAAGAGTATTTTCCCGCAAAAGCTGAAATGTGCTTCTTAAAACAATGTTTAAATCTAGCTCTATGAATTCGGCCCTTTTTATAACCTCAACGAATAGTGCATTCTCACGTGCTGTTAAGTATATCACACTTGCTTGCTTGGTACCCCACCCACTCATTATAGAAATCCACTTTGTGTATTGATCTCAACGGAACCACCCTAGTATAATTCCTTGACTTGGCGATTTCTGCACCAGCTCATGGGTCTAGCCGTTTACAACAGCATCATTCTTGACCTTCACTTCCCCGCATGTACATATCACAAACTCCTCAGTCCGGCCGTGGTGCCTTACAATAACCCAGGGGCCGAGGTGGGCAAAGCAGCCGTGACACAAGACGACCTGGCTCAGGTCAATCCGGTGAGTTTCACCACAAATCACCACAAATCACCAAAATACTGCATCACCAAATTACAAACCACATTGGCGCATTAACACTTCACCACAACACCATTTAATTGAAACATCAGCCATGCATTACCACCATAACCACATCACAAATCACCACATCACAAGTCACCACATCACAAGTCACCACATCACAAATCACCACATTACAATAATATTTTGTTCTTGGTAAATTGAACTACAAATCAAACCAGTGTCCTTATATGTTCTGTTTCATTTACCTTTTTTCTTTAACCCAAGGAACTTGCGCACGGTTTAAAGGAACTCCTCGCCTACGATGGCAATGTTGAGGATGATCTGTGCATGAGTTTTCAGGTGAGTCAAACTCACTGTGGAGTCACCTTTAAGATACAGCAGCATCTTTTTTTATTGTATAAATGTTATAATTTTTTTTTTTCTTCTGGAATAGCAGGGTTATTATGATGCTGACAATGTTGATTTGTGGTCGGGAGATATAAATGTCATAGCTTTAGGCTGATAGGGGCTGTGTTCAACTGTTGTAATTCTCTGACAGTTAAACTTACAAGATATTGTTGTTGTTTATGCAGGTATCTCTGCCAGTTTATGGGACTGTACAGACCATTGATCTGAAGCCAGACGGAGCCAATATTCCAGTCACCAATGAAAACAGAAAAGGTAAACTAGAAATGTGTTTGTGGACGAGCACAATTTACTTTGTGTGAGTAGGCCTATGGTTTGGTTTGGCAATGACTTTAAAAGTGCGCCGAATTTTACCTCTACAAACTGCTCAGACCCGATCATAGATCATCAGGTCACTGGTATTGGACTGTGCTTGCATGGGAATACACAGGTTAAGTGCTCAGGAAAAACATAACCTCCTGGCAGAGCTAGCAATGATTCATAAATATTCTGTATTCCTGTGTTTGTCCAGAATACGTGGAGTTGTACCTCAAATATCTCCTGAATGACTCCATCTGTGGACAGTTTGCTGCCTTCTATCACGGCTTCCACAGCGTCTGCGCCTCCAACGCACTGATCATGCTCAGACCGGAAGAAGTAGAGATGCTTGTGTGTGGGAGTCCCAACTTAGACCTGAACGCATTGGAGAAGGTCACGACGTACGACGGGTTCACTAAAGACGACCAGACTATCAGGTAAACAACAAAGTGACCAGATGAAACTGTTGGGAAGATGGCAGGTCGATCACAGTGGGCATGGAATGCATGGATATGAAACGATTATTCAATGGCATTCTTGTCATGCATCTGGTTTAAAGACGAAGGCTTTTGAGTATTCCTAATTTTGTTCACCGTTTTTTTCCTACAATTCCTACATTTTCAAAAATGAAGAAGTTGGACTTTAAAGATTCTGATTTGGCACAGTCCGGTATCTGACTATCCGATTATTTGTGGGATGTTTTTTGTTTGTGGACAGGTACTTTTGGGAGGTTGTGAAGGCGTTCCCGGTGCCGCTGCAGAAGAAGCTGATGCTCTTTGCCACGGGGAGCGATCGTATCCCAATCGGCGGTATGGGCGAGATGACATTTAAGATCGTCAAAGTTAACGCCTCCACCAGCATGTGAGTTTATGTCTCAAGTTCGTAAAATTTTGTGTTTTGTTTTACATTTTGACTTTGCCATGCTCTAAGAGTTTATTTCGTTTATGAGGTGTAAATTTGTTGCTTTTTCAGGATTGGATATTTTGTTTTACCCTTTCCAGTTAAACTGTCCGTAGTGATGACTACAGTATGATAGAGAACATATATTTGAGCTCTCAAAAGATCCAAGCACGTTTGTTCATTTGATTCTCCTTCATCCAACATCTTTTATTTCACCTTTCTGCCTCATTTTACAGCAGATTATTGTCTAGGGAGAATGATAGATATTCCTGACTCTTTAATTTCATTTGGACAGGCTGCCCGTCTCGCATACATGCTTCAACCAGCTCATTCTACCCCCCTACAAGAGCAGAAGGCAGCTTAAACATAAGGTCACCATTGCCATCTCAAACGCCGAAGGCTTCGGATTGGAGTAGAGAACCCTGCAAACCGCTAACTTTGGTTAGATATCGCCCTTCTGCTACCTGTAATAACCGTGTTAAGCAGAAATTAGTGCTTAGCAAATTAATGTACTCGGCAACGGTTAGCTGAGAATCAAGTGCCATATAAATCAATTGACAAAAAGCCAGTTCATCAGTATTTCAACTAGGCATGCGCACAGTGATATTGAAAACACAAGAGTGTTTCCGTGGTTTGGTGCATGCAGCATGGCAGATATGGCAGATATGGGAGAGGTTTTGCTTACGAACGAATATTACGCGTACGTTTAGCTATCCGTACGTGTTTTATACTTACGTGTAGCGAGCGAGATATCCGTGCCTTGTACTGACGTCATAAGTCCGCACAAATTGATGACGTATCCGTTAAAGCTAATCGTATCCGTTTGCAGGCGAAACCTCTCTATGGAAAGAGGAAGTACATTGACTTTGCCAAAAGCAAAACCGTGTGATGTAAATAACAAAGGAGTATTTAATATTGATATCAACAGTGTGCTAGTGGCTGGGTGTGCATAGGACGGTGTAGCATGAAATCCAGACACGGTGGTGGTACTGCACATACTTAAGTGAGGATAACTAGGAGAGTAACCGGTCATGTGAGGTTTAACCAGTAATGGGGAAAAGGAGTCTAATTTTCATAGGAGTCTGATTTTCATATGAAAACGGGCAACCAAGTGGCATATAATGCTGTGAATAAAATCAAATATTTGGTAGCCTTTACAGCAGCTGTTTTACCACAACTAATCCGACTCATTTTCATCTTTTACCCACACTTTCAGGACGTTTTCAGCATTCCTTAGATACTTTTTATCATTAAATGAATTTTTGTTGTACTAATATCAATTACATTTTAGAATGTTTCGATACCTTTGTTTTACCAATGCAATTTTTCTACATCTTAAATAAATAGGGAAACGAACATTTAATTTAACATTTTTAATTGTGATTGGCGCTGGGTTAGCTCTGAAGACAAAATTGAATTATATCATTCCTGTTAAATAGTATTATAAATTATATAAATATAAATATATATTTAATATCTTGTCCTGACTGTATTCATTTTGAAATGTAAAAGACTACCGTATAAAAAAAGCATGTCTATTTTCTTAAAATAGGAGCTGTATCTAAACAGCATTTTGTCAGCATGTATAGTAATTAATAATGCTGTTTATTCAGTATTGATCAAAGTGCCTTTTTCTGTCACATTTGGTAACATTTTTTAGGTGCTTATTAAGAATTGTTTTCTTTTGCTGTGAAGTAGATTTTAAGTAAATGCTTAAGATCTACTTTTTTTTTGTTATTTTCAAATGACGTCATTTCCTACAGATCAGCCAAGTGCATCAGCATTTTGAGCATCAACTTGCATAACACACATCGGCTGCACCATATTTCAAGCACGTTTGGAACATTTTCCACAACACATGCTTGATTGCTAGCTAGAATACGCAGTTGTACTTTTCCTGAGTCTTTAAGACTAAGAGATCTAGTAACGAAATGGTTTACTGTAAAAGATAGTGAAACTGAAAAGCAATCATTGAACATATTATGTGAACTATATATGAACGCTCGGCCGTCTCAAGGCAAAACAATTCAACTCTAATGTGATTTTCACACAACTTACATTGTTTTGCTTTGAGACGGCTTGATGGTTTCACAGGTTTTCCTGAGCAGACTTGGGACTGAGCCAAAAACCAAAGCTGTAAAACGGTTGGCCTACATGGAAACAACAGATATTAAACATTCCATAATTAGCTTTAAAGGAATAAAACCTTTACAATCTTGAAAAGTACATTTCAAGATTTGTAAACGAAGATCTAACCCATTCATGCAGATGACTGAATTTTCAACAGAGCCGACGACACGAAAACTTTGATGAAACGTTGTTAACATGGAGTTTTAGTTCAGTGTTAGATCAAGGGTTTATACAAATTAAAACAGCTAAAAAGTGACTTTTTTAATCCGACCCTTGCCTTATAAGTTTTACCCTTTTATTTAGACTTGTGAGCTGTGTTTTAATGTCTTGCCATATTTTTTAGCTTTATCAAATCTAGTTTTCGAGGATTCACAGCATTTGTGAATTTAATATACTCCCAGCATATAATGTACTGCATTCCCAAAATATTTTTGTTGTAGAAGAAAAATGTTATTACCTTGCCACAAATAAGATATGTCATAATGAGCAAATCAAATGTACCTATTGTTATTACACTTATGAAAGTGCAAGTGCCTTGAAATACAAATATTACTCATTACAAGATGTTTTTAATAGTTTTGTCAAACTGTAAATATTGCCGTAGCAAACATTATATTTTAGAAACTTGTGAAAAATAATGTTTAATCTTCCTGTTATTAACAGAATGACTTGAGCCTTGAAATTTAATTTTATTATATATATATTTATTTTTTTTTTTTTTTTTTGGGGGGTCTAAATTTTGCAAATTAAAATAATTGCAAGGTATCCCTCTGGAGTCATTAGCAGTATTTCCGTGTTCTAAAACGAACTTTATACCAACAAAAACACCAATGGTGTGAACAAAATGAAAATTTACTTTAGCATAATATAACCTATTAATTTATTGTACTTTAGATTTCCTGTATAGTGCCAAGGCCTTGCTTAAGTTTAATAGTTATATTGGCTGTGTAACAACGATGTCAATAAATGTGTTGGAATAAGAAAGATTCAATTCTTGGTTAATTTGTAATTGTTTTACACTGCAGGTTTGTATACATCAAAGGGGAATTCTTTCGGAACTTTTGTTGCAAATTTGACCAGATCCAACAGAATACAGAGAAATATTTCGCTTTTAATAAACAAGGTTTAATACTTAAATCATTTTTTTTTTGTCAATACTAAACTTCTAAAACTTTGTAACGTCTGAAGCTGTAACTCCAGAATAAATTGCACTACTGTACATGTTAAAATATCCATGTACAAAATTAGAAAATTAACAGGTTCCTGTGCTTAATGTATCCCTGGAGAAGTGTGACATGAGAATTATAGATAGACTCCTTTCAAGTACAACAAACCGAGAAGTCATTTTTGTCTCACAAACTCATGTCCCTTTTTTTTTTAAATTTGGACCTCCAAAGTATTTTGCAAGGATAAATTTGTAAATTATAAAATTGGAAACACTATTGTGTACCTCGATAAGCCTTACAAATTATTTTACTTTGTTTGGCATGGAAAGATTTAAGTCCAGGAGTTGTTTAATGTGTAACTAAACGGCTATCAATGGAAGTGCATCTGATACACCAACTATAAATTAATTTCTTTGTGAAAGTAATTGTTATAATAAATATTTACTTTTATATCAAAACTAAATATTTCAAAAACTAAATACACGAAGTGACAAATCAACAATACATAATCCCACATGGGGCATGTACTTGTAACATGTACACAGGTTGATAATGCTTAAATGTTGAATATTTGATCATACATGGATCAAGTTTGTTCATTTAGTCAAGTGATGGATAATAGGAAATTTGATATTGCATGCAAGTTAAAGGTAGGATACACCATTGGTAATTGCTTAAATTATCTTGAATGAGTAGATTTGGAGGGTTGTATCTTATAGTAAATATTGTTTAACTGACCTGTCCGAAATTTTACAACCATGGATAATTAGAGGATATCTAGCGCAATTATTTTGCTAGATGTCTAGAATCATTATTTACTTTCAAATGAGTAAAATATTTCTGAATAATTCGGTAGTAAATATTTTCGATATCTGCAAATGGTGTATCCTACCTTTAACCTGCATGTACATGTATACTGCACAAACTGAACTTGTACAATGAATTTAAGCAACCCCCAAAAAGTGGACGTATTTTTTTTAGAGACAAAGCAAAGGTTTAAAAATTCCCTTTCAAAGCAGAACGCTATTTTTTATTTACTTTTAAAGCATTTCCTGTAATTTATCCCATAAATAATTTTCACATCTTTACAACCAAAATACAAAGATGTCAAAATTTGACAGTATTTTACTTTTTAAAACCAGTTCTCGTCGGATGCCGTGTATATATGCAAAGTTTTTCCAGGATTCAAAACGAATGACAAATTATACACGTCACGAGCAAGAAATATACGTCAGCGACTGGCTCGCAGCAAAGGCAGCTGGGTGTGCTACCCACAGATGCCAGCCTGAACCCGCCTCGGATCGAGGTTCGTGAAAATCTATCTCGAGATTGGGCCCGGTCAATGACAAAATAAATCCAGTGCAAACTGGTAAAAAAATACAGACAACATTTTACAGTCTAATAAATGCTGCCTTTAAAACAGTACTGCAAATTACGTTAAATGAAACAAAACAACAATAACAATTAAACTTTAATTTAAACCCCTAGCTGTTTGTTGTCTTGATTCCTTGCGTAAATCTTGCGTCTTCTTACTAAATTAAGTGTTGCATCCAATTGTTAAGACCTTTGAAAATGGGAGTGGAATAATTTCCTTCCAGAATATTATTTTTTAAACCGGTTCTGAACCACTGGTTTTTTGTTACCGTACATGAACAGTAAGTTCCACTTACTGATGTCAGGAGAAACAATTATTACGGACTGTCAAGCAGATTCAAGTGAAAAAGTA
Source organism: Crossaster papposus (assembly GCA_037893245.1). NCBI lineage: Eukaryota > Metazoa > Echinodermata > Asteroidea > Velatida > Solasteridae > Crossaster > Crossaster papposus. The sequence goes on from JBAIAA010000425.1 coordinate 552,463, forward strand.
GAATGGTAGGATTAAATTTAAAAAGTAGGACTTTTGCGGGCTTTCAGGAGCATTTTATGTGGGTACTAAGTACCCATTTCCACAGCATCATAAGCCTCTTTTTAGTGAAAAGTTCTGTACTCAACACTTGTACTCCATCCACAACAAAGCTCTTGAAATTCCAGTTCCATCACTGTATTCAAGGAGATTTCAATTTTTCGGAGTAAATTTCATGGTACAAAAAAGTAGAAAAAGTTGTAACATGGCAACAAAAAGACTAGTTAAAGTAGGAATACTTAAAAGTCTGTAATTGTAATTTTCAAATGGAATGATCGGGAACAAGATCTCTTAAAAGATGTGTTTATTTTTGCTTTCTTCCTAGGCAAAAAACAACAACTTAATTCTCAACCTTTTAAATAAATTTACGCATGAAAATCAAAGCACACTCACCCACAAACAAGCACACAAAAAACAAACAAACTTCAAACAAAACAATCTAAATACATATATTCAAATAAAGATTTCTTAAATGTATTTTTGTTAATTTAGGAGGAGTTTAATTTACAGTAAAGATTAAAAGCCAGAAGAAAATTACAACAAAATTACTAATAAGTAGAACCAACTTGGCGATTAGGTTTCTTGTAGATACATGTTATACATGTAGATTATTTCATTATCTCAAACTAATCTTCGTCAGTACAGGTTCAAAAAAGAAAAACAAAAATTTAGTACTAACAAGAATTAAAAATGTGTAAGTCTCTGGTGACCACTGTTTGCACATGACTGGCTTGGTGTAGCTGTCACACTGCAAATATTTCAATTATATTTCTTTATAAACCTACATGTATATGACAATAAGGAAAAGTTAATTTCAGATCATTTGGAGGGCTGAAACTGAAAAGAGATCTTCCACTACGTTTTCTGGAGGGAGAACAAATGAGTATTATTTAAATGTGTGCGTAATAAGCCGATATATTGGCCCAAAATGGCACCTGGTATAATACAAGCCTAAATATTAGCTGAAAAAATTTATTCTCAAAAGAGATAATAGACTTACATATATAATTAGGAGTTGAAAATACCTTGAACTTTTTAGTCTGTTGCCTAGAGCCGTCCCTGTAACATCCATTTCAAAAGACTACCTGGAATATCTTTGGAGTGCGGGAACCAGACCTGGTTACTGGCTCAGTCTGTCGTTGAACTCTAATTCACAACCGTCTTGCATGAGACAAATGGCGATATTTGCAATGTTCACTGCGTCGTCTTTGCCCCGATGGGGTCGACCGTCAAAACCCATCTCTAGCGCTCCCAGCATGTTCCTGAAATGAAGAGAGATATGGGGTCAATTTCATCGAGCTGCCAAGCACACACACAAACTGCTTAGCATGGAAACAAACCGAATTTGTAGGCGATGTATATTCTTTGTGACTGTATTCAGGTGATTTTTGCTTGGTGGCATTGACAACGCACAGTAGCGACATTGGATGGCAAATAGTAACAAATAACCTACAAGGGTATTCTCTGAGAATTACAGAAGATTAATGATATCAAAGGCTCTCGTGCAAACAAAAGTGCATGAAGTCATTTGCATACTGCATTCTCTGATGCACATTTCCATCTCAAGACCTTTCATCTTACCTAAGACACATGCGTTTGGTATGGTAGAAGTTACTGAAGGTTTTACACAGGTTGATCCACTGGCGTGCATAGGCTGGATAGGGCACCTGGCTTAACTTGCATTGGACGTTTAAATACATGTTCATGTCCCACGGTCTAAACAAAAAAATAAAAAATAGAGAAGAAAAATGGTGAGTAAAAGAATCGGCTATTCAACAAAAAGATCTTGTCTGTTCCATAGAGCTTTCTACAAGAAGTAGGGATGTTAGGCACTCGTTTATTTGACTGGGGCGTTATTTATTACCCATCGGTGACGATAATAAAACTGTGTTCAGTTCCTAGTGATTTGCTCTTCATCCATCGATGGACTCGACTGAGAACCACAGGAAAGGTGTCTGCTTTGTCCACTTGTACCTGAGAAGTTGCAGAGTAGAAAAATAAATATGAATCTCGTTGAATATCAATTGAGACTTGAATGAAAGTTAAATCCAAAACAATCAAACTGGGGGGGGGGGGGGGGGGGGGGGGGTTACAAATTACTGCCTTCCTCACCTGCGTGATGCTTGTCAACTCCTTACAGAACTTTGACAGCCTCGGGTTTAATAAAGGTTTGATGAACGAATCAAAGCTATCCTCCTGTCGCAAAAGAACAGTCATATTTTTCAATTAGAAGTTTGTATTTCAAGCAATCTGCCTGCATCAAATGAAAGACGATTCCTCCCTGACATAACCAAAACCACTGGACCACACTCCTCTGTTCAGCAGTGCCTTTGTCGAATAAACATTCCTGTTTCACCAAACATCTTCAATCAATACTTGTTGGAATGCCTTATCAAATCGCAGGCAATTATTATTTAGACTCACGATTTCCATGGTGTTGGTGTTGACTAGCACGATGGGAAACTCAATAATCTCCTGGATGTAATCAATGGGCGTTGGCTCCTCGCAGGTCGCCTCAAAGTCAATCACACATAGGTAGTCAAAGTTGCGCTGGGTGGACGGTGTTTCTAGCCCCGCCTGGCCCATCAACAGATTCTTGTAGTACGTCTTCAGCCTGGTTCGCAAGATTTCACAAATGCCTCTATGTTTGGATGCAAGATGAACAGACATACAAATTAGTTTCCCCCTAAATGTGTATATTTTTTCATTGCATTGTTGTGTACAAAATTTACCATTATAACTGTATGACGTGCAAGTCAACGGGACAGTCCCCGTAGAACGGGTAAAAAATAGGTCTGAAAATTATATACAATTTATTGGATGTAAAGGGTACCAAAGACTAACTGACATATAATAATTATATAAATCCAAATGGGTAAAAAGATTTCCACTTATCAGGTAGGACCGTAAAGTCAAAAAAGTATTACACAGCATGTTCATGTACGTGTATGTGCCCCCTTTGAGGCTAGTGAGCCTTAGAGTTTTGGCAGTATCACAGTATTCGGGTACTGAAGAGATAAGTCTTTCCAAACAGAAATCACTTCGCTTCACACAGATGCCTAATGTTGGAAAAAAGGCTCCTTTAGGTAATAAATTGAGACCTCAAACTTAGCTGGTAAAATACTGATGAGGACCTTGTCTTTGCCTCAACTAATTTGGAGACCTCTGTTTACCTGATTTTGTTTTGCATATTTGTTTGCACTCTAGGTGCTAGTCTTGGTTGTTATGACTTCAGTTTGAATTTCCTTCAGTTTCTTACCTTGTATTAAGTTTAAGCTTTGTCAGTGCGTCCTGCATCTCTTCTTTGCTCATGCGGTTAATCTCTCCGTTTCTCCTCGAGATGGCTCGGTAGATAGGGTTACTCAGATCCTTCACATACTTGGTGTCTGGGTAGGTCAGGCAACTATTCTGCAAATTGCAAAATACGTCGGTCAAGGCAATATTTACAAACTCAAGTGAATGAAGCAAGTCAAAAAGCTACCTATTAATTTTGTTTTTAAACTGTTATTGGGGGGGGGGGGGGGGGGGGGGGCAGGGTTTTGTCTGTATTCTTGTCATTGGTCAGGCAGTTTGAACAATTTTCTTTGATAAAGCCAAGAAAAAAGACTCGGTCTAGGCCTGTAGTATAAAAACTTAGTTGTATATTTAAACATATTACAATACATGTATCAAGACCCACTTTAATGTGCTAAAGTAAAGAGTAAAGGAAATAACATCATCTCAATGAAACTGAAAGTCAGTCGGTGCAAAAATGTTTAAAAGACATAAGCCATATATCATTGTGTATATACATTAATTTAGAAGTGATGAAGTTAACATAAATTGTAACGTTAGGCCAGTATTTATTTATTTTATGATTTAACAAATTACATTTCATTAGATCTGATTTACACTTTTGACGTTTTTTTAGCTTACTTTCATGTTGGGTGCACTGACATACTCCTTTCCCTGGCAATCCGTTTGGAACGAATCTACAGAATGCTCTGGTTTTCTTTGCAAATCTGCCATCGCCATACTGCCGAATGTCCCATTCAGTGTCGACTCCCTCCAAAATTTTTGCAACTTATGCAAGTGACAACTCAGCGTTGAGCCAGCAGCAGCAGCAGCACGGCGCTTGCTCGTTTTCGAAGTCGAACTCCTTCCTTTGTTGTAATGTCTAAAGACGAAAAAAATCAGTGCAAATCCCACAAGAAGACCTACAATGACATCAGAAAGGTGCATCGTACACTATGACGGTTTCGAAACTGGTAACAATACACGGATAACATAACTAATTTGTAGAGGAAGAGAGCGTTTGCACATTTCACTTTAGAATGTCCGCCATGTTTATTTACTAATTCTGTTGAAGCGCGAGAGGGCGCACTTCATTTGTTATTTTTCAGCATAATCAATCATGGCATCCGACATTACATCGCTGTTCAAAGCTTCTGTTAAAACCGTTCGAACCAGAAATAAAGGGCTGGGAGGTGGCAAAGAGGCAGGGAACAGCTCAATTTTGAGTCGTGCCAGAAATAAGACTGAATTTGCTGTCAAAGCGAGGGATGTGGTGAGTTACTGATCCGAGTGCAGTGACAGACGTATTTTTTTGTAAACAATCTTTATTCAACCAGTTTCGTCACGGATGTGACCACGTCTAGACTCTATTCCACGTTGGAACACAGTGTACGTGTCATGTACATGTACTGATGTGATGTGTACTAGTACTACAAAGTCAAGATGAAAGGAGCCTAGGGCCATTTTTCAAACCCCAGCTTTGTCTCAGTTTAGGCTTCAAGAGATTCAACATGTTTACATAAAGCATTTATTTATTACAAATTTAAATAAGTAAAGTGTACAAAGAAATTGGCAAGGCGGGACTCGAACCTGCGACTTCCGGAATACCAAACCGGCGCTCTACTGACTAGCACAAAGATACTGAAAATTGGGAGACCACCAACATAGGGCAAGATAGCTCAGTTGGTTGAGCGCCGGTCTGGTATTCCGGAGGTCGCCGGTTCGAGTCCTGCCTTGCCAATTTCTTTGTTCACTTTAAAAAAAATGCCGGCAGGTCTACCTATCGTTTCTGTTTCTGATTTCAGGCTAACACTATCAGCAAGCTGAAAGACTTCTTATTAGAACATCGGAAGGACTACATAAATGCTGCCAGGTACGAGCATATTGACCGGCATATTATGTTATTTCCTTCAATTAATGCTGGTTTGCGAGAAGAATTAAAGACGACCTCTTGCATACTGCCACCAATGAAAGTGTCTTTATAGATCAGAGCAGTTCACAAGGCATCACAGGTCAATCAAAACTCAATTTAACAAATCACAAGGAATCCAGATTCAATTCAAATCATCGATCCCAGTACATCTTATCATTAATCTTTACCTACCAAGTATTCTTTTTCCAATAATTTTATTTCGATAGTTTCTGAAAGTTTTATTGATCTTTGAACACCCCTCCGATCCCCCCTCTGTTCTCACTCTAGTCACCTGACTTCAGATACTGGCCGCATGACAGATGCTGAGAGGGACCAGATAGACACAGACGCTCAGCAATTTATGAGAACCTGCTCCGAAGCAATCAGGATCTTCAAGACAGAAGGTGGGTCAATGTTGGTCACTGCTGGCACAAATACATTCCCTTCCCTCCCCCCTCCCCTCCCCCCAAAGTATTTTTTTTTATTACTGTGAGACTTTTATCCAGACAATGTACAGCCACCATTTGTTTGTTAAGTTGGACCCTTCTTTCCTCTTGGGTTGTTGCCGGCACTCTTAACCCTAACCCCCTAGGTAAGGCCTTACTTTGGGCTAAAGAACTGCATACTACAGAATACTACTTAGTATTTTGTAGCATTGGGTCTCTCTGTGACTGATGATTGGGTGTGTACTGACAGAGTACAGATACTGCCAACTACAAAGTACTAATAGTGGCAATACAGGTCAGTAATACTTGCCTGGCAAAAAATGCAGTAGTCCAGCCTTGACCCAATGCGTCCCAAGTGACAATTTTTGCTGTAGAGTTTAGAACACCCTACATAGCATACATGGGCCATGCACACACAGCAAGCAGAGGAACCCAATGCTAAAAAGTACTACGAGTGCAATAAGAGGTGAAGTACCAAATACTAAAAATTACTACAGGCATTGCACACAAGTCAGTGAGAGTACTGCATACTACTTTTTACTACTAGTAGTAAAAAGTAGCATTAGGTAGGGTTAGGGTTAATTAAAGCACCACTCAGCCAACTTGCAAGCAATGCAGCATTGTATTGTCTCTTTATTCAAATATTAAATAAGTACAAGTTATATTTGATACTTATATTGGTTAATTGGTTTAGCCAAATTGCTCCTATATTTTGTTTGTTTCACCTGTTCCCAGTTTTCAAGCATGCCATGCCAGCTCAGGTTCGCTCGCACAAGGAGGCTGTCTTCGAATTGTTACAAGAATATCTTAAAGGTTTGCCTTTTGTACATTTTTTGTTTAACCAGTTCGCATTGACGGGTATACACACAAAGTTTTTCCAGAATTTAAAACAGATGACAGATAAACACGTCACGAGTGAGGCCGGGATTGTCAGAATGTGCTACCCACAGATGCCAGCCTGAACCTAACTCGGATTGAAGTTCGTAAAAGACAATCCCGTGTCTGGGCTTGGTCAATGTCAAAATAATCCCAGCGCCAACTGGTTAATCACAATAGTGACACAGCATTTCAAAATCAATACTACAGTGCAGTTGGGAAACAACCCGACAGCGTTTGATAGACTGACAAAAAACAAAATGCAAAAACCCCAATTCGAGTTGTTTTTGTTTTAATTGTATTTCAGCTGTTTGTAAGCTGTACAGCGAGCAGAGAGCAGTCCGTGTTAAAAGAGTCGTCGACAAGAAAAGAATGTAAGTTATTCTGCCCTGGACCCAAAGAAAACTCAGTGTTCCAAGAAAGCATCAGACATATAGAGATTCTTATTCTTGAAGAAAACAATTCTCAAGTTACTCTTGAAATCAAGTCTTTACAATTGACCTTACGTCAACATCATGCCTTATAGATGCTCTACAAAGCAGAGGTCGTGAGTTCAAGTCCCACCTGAGTCAGTGATTTTTAGCGAAGGAATCCCTCGAGACAACATCGAGGTTACAGTGTTAATACACGTCGGTGAAGGGCACAAATCTAATGGTGATCATGTCCATCAATGGCCAACATAGAAGTACAATTTGGATCGATTTTTTCAATTTGAAAAACGATTTATGGACATTTCGCCCTTCTTGATAACGGTTTATGTTTGTGGTTGATTGGATTTAGCTCCAGGCTTCAGCCCAACCAGGCTCTCCTTTCCAAGAACCTGCATCCGTCAGCTACCAGCACACCAGCCAAACCCACACAAGGTATTCTAACAACTTTTATCCAGAGAAAACAAACATCCCTCAGGAAGAAACTGAAAATGCCTTTTTGTATCTTGATGATCGGTGGATAGCTGATAGCAACTCTCTGTCCAGTATCAATCTCTGTGCATGTTATTTGTTTCAGACCCTGCGTCCCCAGACTTAGAAATGACCAATCAGGAAGAAGAGATGGCAGTCGAGTTTTCCCCAGAGGAGGTTCAAATGGTAAGGCAGCTTTTGGTCGCACCCCCGCCCTTTTTTTGTACAATTCTCATACTTTTTCATTTGCGTGCCATTTAAAAAGACTTCAACAGCAAGTGATTTGTACAGCCTTTCTTCATATCCCTAAAATCCATGAAATGGTAATAGTGCCCTCTATAGTTAGAGCACAGAATAAAAGAAACTATTTAGAGCCGACAGCGAATTTGTTTATTGAGCAATGTTGATTTAACAAAAATTACTGGGTTTTTGTCTTTGATTTTAGTTTGAGCAGGAAAACAAGAGACTGTTTAACGAGATGAATTGCCTGGTGGATGAGGTCAGGTAAGATGCTCCTCGGCTCAGTATTCTAACAATTTCAGTCACTTTTGCTGTCATTGTTTGCTTGATGTTTAGTAGAGCACTGGAGATTTCCTCCAATATAAATAATAACCCAGCTTTAATAATATTCATATTACAGGCAGATAGAAGGAAAAGTGGTGGAAATCACCAAGCTGCAGGAGATATTTGCAGACAAGGTCCTACATCAGGTACAATATCATTCTGTGGCTTTTTACAAATGATTTTATAAAAGATTTATAGCAACATTGACATAAATTAACTTACAAAGTGAGTTACCGCAGTTTTAGACGAGACTTGAAGTTGGACTTGGCCAGATTGACACAACACATGGGGCTAGTGGCCGTGACCGAAGTGCAGTTAACTCGGAAGCGACCAAACTGATATCAGACATGACTTGGGACTTGTCCTTTGCGACTCGAGACCCGAGACTTGTACTGGACTACCATATAACTATGGAGTTTAGAAAAGACTTGGTCTTTGAAATCTGTGGCATAAAATACAACTTGGGACTTGAATAAGCCAAATGGATTTGTCACAAGCTTTGCCAGAGTGCTTTTGACATTCTCGTCGTTTCTTACCTGCTACTAGGAAGCCGACATTGATAGGATAGCAGACACAGTTGTCGCGACGACAGAGAACATCAAAGAAGGCAATGAAGATATCAGAGAGGTTGGTTTGACCCCCCCCCCCTAAAAAAATCATGTAAAATAAAAACAAGTTCCAAACAAAGCAAATGTATGAAATTGTTGCCAAACATAGTTTTTTTTGCAATCTAAATATTTGAGGCCATTAGAATGAAAGAGTGCCCTCTATTGGTCCAAGCTGGCAATGGATGTTCTGTACACCTATCACAACTTGGGCCAGTTTCATGGAGTTTAAGACATTTATGTGCATAGCAAGGGTAGGTTACCAGCCAAAAATGCTATATAATGTTTATTGTTTGCGACTGGTTGTCCGCCGATTCTTGCTTTGCATGTAATTTTGTCCAGAAAAAAAACTAATGAAACTGTTCCATGTCAGGGGTACTTTTTCTTATCATTTTGCTTCCTTTTATCTTTCAGGCAATCAAGAACAATGCCGGCTTCCGTGTGTGGATCTTATTCTTCCTAGTTATGTGTTCTTTTTCCTTGCTGTTTCTGGATTGGTACAGCTAGGATGATCGTTGAGCCAAGCAGAGAATAAGCCCATAATTGTGGTCGAGACCAACGGTTCTTTCCTCACCTTCCACCGCTATGACCCGGGTTCAAATCCCACCTGGGCCAATATGTGGAGTAGGTTTTCAGTCCCTGCCCGAGTGGTGGGCTTGGTGGGATTTCCTCCCACCTCTAAAACTGTACCTTCTTCTCTTTCACTTATTTATCCTGTAATTAGCAATGTAGCACTGTTAAATGAAATAAATAAATAAATACCTTTGTAACAGTCCATTTAAATAGCTGTTGGTTTTTACTTGAAGAACAGCGATCTGAATCCATGTTGCAAAGATGGGCGTTATTATTTGTCACATTTATGGTAAGATTTTCAGACTTTGTCTTAGTTGCTTATACAGATTTGCTACAAATACTAACTTTTAAAGCTGCACAGTAAATCTTGAGGTCCCTGAAAAGTAACATTTCAAATTTATCTCGAAATTAAGTACTAGAAAATGAGCCGGTACAAGTTTCTGTTAAAAAAAATACTGCAAAATAGTGTATCTTTATTGCATGAAATAAAATACATATGCCTTTATCATGCACATAAATTATACAATTTATCATACAATGTAAACCTTCGACTATGCTTAATAAAATTTTGATTTGAAAATATAAATTGGCTCATATGTCTTCTTGGTCAGCCTCTGGAATGTCAAGTCAAATTTAGTATTAAAAAAATCAATTACAGTAAGTGTTTTTGTCTCGTTGAAAAAAACAACTTGGAATGTCAAGTCAAATTTAGTATTAAAAAAATCAATTACAGTAAGTGTTTTTGTCTCGTTGAAAAAAACAACTTGTTGATTAAAAACAAAGAAATGCTAACACTGCTGTTAGCGAAATCTGCTTACTGTAGCAGAAACTCGTGTTGTTGCTTAAGCAATATTTCATTCTCGATGAAAATGGAGTTCCGGATTTCATGTCAGAAAAATCTGCGTTTTATAAATTTCATTTGTATAAATGTAACCACATCCAGTTCCGGATTGCCCCATTTGCTTCTAAAAGTACCTTGTAGCGCAACAAAACACACATTGTAATGCACTTATCTACACAAAAAAATCGTCCTTGGATTAAAGAAGAGAGCACATTCTAGCAGGAAACGAATTATTGACCAAAAAAGGGAAAGGGTAAAAAGCGTTGGGATTTTTCTTTTACAAGCTAAAAATAAAAAAAAGTTTAAAAAAAGTTAACCAAAATAGCAAGCAAGAAGATCAGAAATGTTGATGCATTTAACCTTTTTTACCCAGAAAATCCCTATGGGACGAGAAGAAAATCCCAAGCACGTGCTGATCTGTAATTCTATAATTGGTTAAACACACCGACGACTTTCACTTCTGTCTCTCCCCACCCCCCTCCCCCAACCCAGAACAATCAAGCAGAGGATACTCAACCCATTTCCCGTCATCCGACGAGCTTTTCTTTGAAGCCGCACACAAAAAGATTATCAGTCTCCAGCACGAACTAGCTCACCTGTGGCTTAGATAATACAATGCGTACTGGGACGTCTCCTAATACTCTCAACTTTTCTTTTTCCATTTCTGCCGCAATTTTAACCTTGAGGCACCTGTGAAGTTCAAACAGTATTTAGCCTGTACCCCAGCCATTGTATCAACCACTTTTACACCCCCTGCGGCAAAAGTAAACACAACCCTCTGTAACCAATCGCAGGTTTATTGCAGGTTCATTTTGTACTTCGTTGAAACCAGCCAACTGAATTATACATTTCCAAGGAGGGAATGAGCTAAGCATTGTTTCATGACAAGACATTAGCTGTATTTCACACGCTCCCTTTTCCCCACAGGGGGTGGGGGTGCTACTGTCTAATACCTCAATCCTGGCAGACTATTCACTGACACAGCTGGGCTGCCAGACACGGTTGTAATTACCCACAGATTAGGGAGCTAGCCTCACCCTCAAGCAACCCTTGACCAAGCTCAGACAGCCAGCATCTTAACCTTTGTCTTTGACCTTCTCTCCAGCCAGTCTAGGGTAGGGCCCCTCAGATCTGACAAGGTACATGTAGGGCCCTACCATGCTACCCCTCAGGCAATCCCACCACACACACAAGACTCTAGTGTGCTGTTGAAAGGCGTCTTTATCTGCTCTCAGTGGGACTTTCAGTTATTACAGAGTGTTACAATTATCCTGCATGCTCTCTTAATTCACCTGGTTGAGATTGTACCCCCACCCATGTCAAAACTACAAAGTAAAACGCCGCTTTCCTTCAATGGTATATCAATATTATCGCAGGTAAAAACACCACACCTGCTAAACCCCACATGGCCACTTGTCTTGAAGTGATTTCAGATGATCTAAACCATATTGTCGGGTATCACAAAAACTACCATATACTATTACTGAGCAAACAGTGAGAATGTTTGCCTTTGGGGCAAAAACAAAGCAACAACCGATATAATAATATCGTGCATCTTAAGCAAATGCATATGAGTCTGCCAAGTTCATTTAATTCCCGACCACTCCTCCCTGAAAATCTCCAACAATTAACACTGATCTCTCTTATAATATACCGCAATTGACAGGGTTGGGCCTGGGCTTAGAAATGACACAAACAGCTGTGATCTTTGAGGCTGTTCAACTCTGGCCAACACTCGACTCATGCTTGTAACAAAATGTGTAGCAGGAACAATTTTTGCTTTTAAAGTTTCATCATCAAATGCAAGTCATTAAAGTGATGACGACAGTTTTCCATTTAAGTTATGCAATATTTTGTAAGTGTCTCAACGAAAATATGAACAAACAAACAACTTTTCAAAGTCTGTGTAATTTAGACCTTCAAATCTCATTCAGGAATAGGGACAACAAATAAAAGTGTTCTGTCTATGTCAATCGGAAATTATCTAATATTCTACCCAAGATAGTAAATGTGGTTACACACAGTTTTTCTTCTTTTTTTGTCAACTGAAAAATATTTATTCAGCAAGTGTAAAAATCCATCTTAAATAATCTACACAATTTTAAAAATACATTAGTATAAGATTATTTTTCTCAAAATGTTGATCTATAGAAAAATATACACAATTTATTTTGAATTACATGTATAAGTAATTTTGTTTAACGTTAAAACAATCACATTGCAAGACAAAGGCAATTGCTGATAATTCACTTGCCACAACACCAGAAAAAATTACCGGCTTTCCAAATGTCCCACATCTCTCAACCAAACTTACGTGCCCTCTCATTCACACATCAGGGCCTATCGATTCTCTCCATTCCTCTCTTTAGATTGGACGATTGGCAAAATTGCTGGCTTAAGTTTATCTATAGAGCCACTGTAGAGGTCAAAGGTTACTGACCCGAGGATATGACCCCCTTCTTCAGAATGAGGTTGCCATACAATGCCTCCTCACTGTGAAAAAAACAAGAAAGCACCACAAACAATTTACCTGTTTTTATTGGTCGAGAGCCTGTCACAAGGGTTGTTTTAAATAAACATTGTTTGAACACCACTGAGAAAGTGTAAAAACTGACCAGTAATAAATATTTCACTATCGTATTCTAATTAAAAACAAAACAAATTTTCAATAAAGCAGTTTATCAAATTGCTGTTTCCATGACTTCACGTCTTGATTCTTGACGACTGAGGGAAGTATGCCGGTCATAAGTCAATTCACACCGAAGTGGAACAGGAGTACAATTATTCTAATCCTACATGTCATTATTTGTTTCAGAACACTGATTGACAAATAAACATATTAAAAATGACATATCGATGAGTCATTCTAATCCCCCCCCCCCCCCCCCCCCCTCCACAACCCAGGAAACACACAGGAATTTCAGGGTTGTATTATTGTGTTGTTGATGGGTTAGCTCACCTCAACAGGGTGAAAGTATTGAGAGGTCCTCCAAATGCTAACCATTGTTGACTAACATAAACAGACATTATCAAATATTTTTCAATTTGTTGACCTCCCAAAATAAACCTGTCACTCTCTTTTGGATATACAGTATTTAATAGAGGTGAACAATTTGACATGTTTATTTGATTTGAGATTAGTAGTTGTAAACAACATGCTTTTTTTTTTTACATATATAAACCAAAATACCAACAACTGTTTAGTGGGCCCAGGGTTTTAACAATACCTAACCACTTCTTGTCAAAACCTATCATCCTTGCAAGTTGAAACGGCTGTCAATCAATTGTTATTGGCCCTAGACTTGGGATCAACCTCTCACCCGGAAAAATACTTAATGCTGGAGGGGAGGCCTATTGGGAGTGACAGGGATACATGTTTCTATATTTGCTGCCTAGGGAAGAAAGAAAAAACCAATTCAAATCAATCAGGGTCTGGTTTGGGGTGACTTCGAAGAAAGCCTGATTTAGATCTTGACTTTTTTTTCTTTTTTTCCCCAGCAAGCAACACAAAATAATCTCCTCTTGAGAAGTTCGACGATGTATTTAAGGACAACCACTGCCGGATTACAGAGACCAGAGGTTGTTGTGAAATTTGCATATAATGCATGTTTACATCCACTGTATGCAGATATGATAGATGGAGGTATCAATCATTCATGTTGTGGGAGGAGGTAGTGGTGGTGGTGGGGGGGGGGGGGGGTAATATTGCAGAGAACCACAGGCAAGCGTTGTCAGATACAAGCTCGCTATCTGTTTGTCCCACATCCAGTCTAGGGTTACCCTGGGTCAAGTCTTTGGGCGCTGCGGGGCTAAGTGAGTAGCTTTTAAGAAGGTCTTTGACCCAGTAAATCTAATAGCGGATTGTTTGGTTGGCTACGCGTGTATATATCTCACTGCTTTATCGATACCAGCACGGATGAATTACCAATAACCGATAAGAACTCATCCGACCTACTTTTGCTACATTCTCCTGTGACCTCAATTGCCCTCGCATGTTAGAACCATGTGCCTAGATTCTAACTTAAAAGAGTACACGTATTCCCAAATACAGGCTACATACATGTATATATGTACTTTTAAAATAAAATAGGCTCCCAAGTTGAAATATAGGTTTCTATAGGTTGTAAGCCGTAAGGTCTAGAATCGGTATTGAAATAATTAACTCCCGTCACATAATATCAATTTCTCGCATACTTACCCTGTTGCTACGACAGCAAAGGCTTTTTTTGCTCTCTCATAGAAGGCAAACCTCTCAATCTTCTCAATATGAACCTAAACAGAAAGAAACATTCAAACACAAGTCAGAAATGTGTAATAAGCTTGTCAACATTATTGTCTATTTATAAGGAGCAAACAGAAGTGCGTTTTGGCAGTCATATTAAACAGTCGTAACCAAGAACAGGTTTGGTAGTTTTTGTATCAGTAAATTTCTCTGAGAATTTTCAATAGACAAGAATTACGCACAATCGTGCAATACTCAAATCCCTAAAACAAGTAACCAATGATAAACAACAGAATCAGTTCTGTTGGTTATGACTGCCAAAACGCAACTTTGGCGGATGTTGGCAGATTTGGTCTAAAAGGCTGTAAGGAGTAAGGGTTAATACTCAATTAAGGTATGAATGAATTTGTGACCCACTCCACACAAAAAAAGTATTATGTCAAGGTATTTACGCTGAAATTGAGCCCACAACATACATGTAAGCTTTCATTTGGTGTATAATAGAGCTCCATAGCCCCTTCCGTTCTGGGGATTTCACATGTTTGCGTATCAATTGCTTCATTGGAGTTCAAATTACACAACTGAGAAAACAGGCCTTGAAATAGCTGGCTACATTGGAGAACAATGGTACACACAATGGTAGTTTTTGTTTCCACTTTAAACATCAAAATTAACATTAAAGATGTCATTCATGAAACAAAAAATTAAAATAACATTTTGACAAAATGTTCATTGTCTCACATTGAGCGGGCCATTACATGATAATGCACAGCGCGACTTAATAGTTTTTTTGTTTAGACAGTCACGTATTCATATAGATAACTTTTGTATGTTGTCAATATTTATTGTAATTGTACAAATAATGTACAATTAAATACAATTTCAGATCAATTATCCAGGTTTTGACATGAGTGACTAAACACAATTTATGTAATCCTAAAAATATATCATTGAATAGGGCAACAGCATGCACTGACCGGCAAGTATGCTTAAAATGTGGTGATTGTTTATTAGTGCCCACAAGAATGCAAAATTTAACAAAGGCAAGGTTGCTATTTTTGTATCGTTTTACATGACAACCAGCAAATGTATCCAACTGTAACATTTCACTCAGTCTAATTGTATATGAAAGGCAGTAAACAAATAGTTTTCACTCCAGAAAAAAAATTGGGAAAGTTGATTTCCTCATAAAAATTATGCTGCAGATAAACAAGTAGTAATTTCATTTAAAGAAATTATGATTTACTACTGAACCAAAGGATTTCAATTTGAAACATCAATACCAAATTCCTTCAACACTTGATTGATTTTAAACCCGGGTTGAAACTCTTGCCCAAGGTTCAAAATGATAATGTAACTTAGCTCAGTTTGCCCGAACCAAATGCAAAACTACACGGAATTAAACCCCTCCTGTAGTAATACATCTGTATTGCAGCATAAAGGGATTTATGAATGAACTGCATCAAAAGCATTCCTGGATCCATAATGACGACACCTGTTCATTTCACTACATGTAGGATACAAATCTGGCAGTCTGCCAAGTTTAACACTGCGATACTATTTGACACGTGTAGGAATATTAAATGGAAATGTCAAGTATGAGCTGTTGTACAATTCCAATAATGTATGTGGAATTTTGTTTAAAGAAGTACAGGTGTAGTACGTTAAATGTCTTGTGTCTATCCTCCCCCACTTACAAAATTAGCCATCAACTCCCACCTTATCTGCCACTTAATCAATAAATGAAAAGATATACTTTGAAAGTACATGGGGCATGATAATGGGCCATGGTGCCAGTTTTAAGCAGCGAGGAATTTCATATATTTGTTCTTTTTATTTAATGGTCGCTGTGCGACCACAAATATGTTTGTGGTGTCTGTGAGCATTTCCAGTTGAGCAGGGGGTATGAATTGGAAGATAATATGGCAGGAAGTGATAGATAATCCACACCTGGTTCATATTACGTTATATTTTCAACGCTTGGATTCAGAACTGACGAGATAGCAGCCAAAAGTGGCAAGTTCACAGTTGGATACACTGCTATTTCTATGGAGCAATTCAGGACTAAATTCAATTGTGATTGTGGTTACGTACCGTACTTGTATGTGTGCAGTGACAGAATAGTTCCAAGACTTTGCAATGTCTATCCCACTACTTTTGCCCGACCCTAATTTTATTCAACACATGCAAGACTAATCTCCCTGGCTAATCTCCCTAATCTTCACTAACGCAAACGATGCGACGATCGTGTGATTAGAACGCAGCCCGGGAATGTGATCCACGGTGATGAATATGTATGAAGCTCATCTGAATAATTGCTACAGCCCGACACACGCGTACATTTTGAAAGTTAGAAAGATTTTGTGTTTTTCTTACATGCTTGCCTTCTGCAGAATCTAAGAGCGTTTGGTATTTATCCCAGATTGGTGTTGGCAGATTGTCTTTTTTGTGTTCTTCCACCAGATCCATCAGCATTGCCTGCAAGAGACGAGGTAAAATAAAATATCAACTTTGGGTAAAAACTGGCAGAAACAGCGATCAAATTCTGTGATTAACAGAGTTTCACGCAGGCACCAAATACCGAAAGGGATGAACAATGACAAAGGAACGTTATTAACTTGCAATGGCATGTGACAACTTAGAACTACATTCTACAGAGAGAGTTCTTCTGATGTTAATTAAATTATACAAAACATCCTGTACAACCCCATAAAACTACTCCCCCCCCCCCCCCTCGAGAAAAAGAGGTCAGTTTAGAAGTTCACCGTAACTTTATATTTCAGGAATTGTATTGGATAACCCTTAAAAAAGGTTGAATACCTCAACCTACATCCTGCACATCACACTACATTTTGGTGCATTTGTTTTGGAGGAATTTCTAAACAATATCACGATAAGCTAACCTACATGTGTATCTTCTTATTCCTCCATGGTATAACTAACCATTACCTAGATACCTACCGGTACATGCAACGCACAATCTTACTAGTTTGACAAATATACAGAAATTATATAAATCCAATTCAGTATTCTACTGGGAGTATTGAACAAAACAATCTTACGGTACTTGGAAATCTTTACAATAGCCTTTCTTATTTCCACTTTATACTAAATCATGACAATAATGTGAAGATGATGTTTAATCCATAGCAATCAGACTAAACAACTTTGATAGGCAGTCTACAACCTACATGTACAATGTACATGCTGGAGAAGCAAAGTAAATGGGCGGATTGTTCTACCGATAAGAATAACATTTGTGAAACCCTAAGAAAACTTTTACTTTCACTAGGCGCCGCGGTCTTGTACAACCTCAGTCTCCTCTGTTTACATTGCGCCAGACGTAAAGGACTTCTACTTTCATTATTGAACTGCCTCCACACGTCATCACAGACCTTCCTATTGTCAGGCCCAATAGAACGCCTCAGTTCTTATCTAATTAATCGACCGTGGTTAAAAACCCAACAAGTGCAGAGCATAAAATAGAAATCACTTCCGTTTTAATAATAGTCCTGCTGCCATTGACACCTAGTACCCGATTACACATACTGATGGTGGTCAAGTGGTATTACCACCAGTCTTTTTACACAATCCCCTCCCCCCTATCATTTATCCATTCAAAAGTTAACAGTAGGCCAAACATCAACCATTAATACATCACCCCAGGGATCTCGAGTTTAGAGGCGCGTGCTAACACTGTGGCTTCCGGACAAATACCCTTTGGCGGTTAGCGACTGGCGACATGCAAAAGAATCCCAATGTCTGCTGATATTGGAGGTCACTCATCAAATAAGAAAGGAGGGGGGGGGGGGGGGGGGGGGGGGGCTCTAGGACGAGTTGAACGCAGGCTCAGCACGAGTTGAACACTAATGGAATTTTATTCCACCCTTTTATCCCATTCATAAAAAAGTGGAGTGTAAGCCAAAGGCGTGTCCCCTACTACCATCCCGGGTACAATGAAAACACCTGTTGCTGGCAATATGCCAACATTAGCGATGCGCAGCAACCAGCAATGACTGCTAGCCAGGAGTGTAAACACAGAGGCAAAGCTACACTTACTATAAATATCCCTCCAAAAATTGACATCCCTGGTACGAAGGTCATTCATTAAAAAAGAAAAAACCTGTTTACACACTGTTACCAGCACTATGACAACAAAACATCAACACGAGGGGGGGGGGGGGGGATCCGTCTACTTCAAGTTGCAATCAGGACAATAAAATAACATCAAATTCGGTTGGTTTATTCTATATTTTAGGGAAAGATGCCTGCTGGGTTGTACTTCCCCTTCTATCATTATCCTGACAACCTCCCAATGTGTTATCTTACATGTATTGAAAGAAACTTAGTACATGTAAAATGTATTTCCAATCTGTACTTTTTAGTCAAAATATTTGCACACACAAAATCCCCAAAACTATCTTAAATAGGTAACTCTCGCCAAGTCAAGCAGAAAGAGAGAAAATATGTCAGGGTTTCTAAACATCCAATTTATCAAGCAAAGCCAAACCTCCAATAACGTTAATACAAAAAGAATTCCTTGGATTTGGAGACCAAATAATCGGTGGAATTTGCCCCGTTTCCTGAATACAACACGTTGGCTGCATCCTTCTCCCATTGTCAGGTCCACACGTGGCACAATTTTATGGAGTGTTTGTGAATGTCTGTCGGGTTATAATTTATGTGGGTGGTCCATTGATACACGCAGTTATTGGTATTGTCATTCAATTTCTTTGGCTTCGGAATCTACACTTATTTTGATATGAATAGATTTTCTTTTTCAAGTATTTCCCCCACACCCCTGAAATGACAATGACAAACACACAAAAGGCACATGGCAGGTTTTTTTCCTTCGCTCAGTTCAACTACAACTACAACTGTCTATTGTCTATGGAGAGTCAGGAAAACTTTTCCTAACAAAATTGGAAAAGTTTCTTGATCCAATCCAATCCAATCCAATCCAAAAGATATTTGATATAGCGCCTTTTCCTTGCAGTTACAAAGCGCTGCACACACGCTCCACAATGTTTGGGCCACTTAAAACAAAAGTTAGACACTTCTCAGAGATCAGTAAAGTATATGTAGGCTGGTAATAAGTAATTTCTAGCAGAATAGATGTGACTTGAGTAGTTTCTTGAACTGGTCAACAGATGAGGCCGTCTGCACAGCAGTAGGTAGTTGGTTCCACAGTTTTGCAGCAACCGATGGAAAAGACAATTCACCAGCACGTTTCTTAGAGAGACGCTGAGTGAGCCAGATGGATGATGATGAGCGGGTATTTCGGACTCGAGGACGACGATCAGTTCCAGATCGTTTTAAAAAATTTTGCACTGATTGACCTTCATTAAAATGACAATTATATGAAACAAAAGTTAGGTTGCAACATTCTTTCCACCCAGTCTTCCAACTCTTCAATTATTTGTTTTTTTGAATTTTTTTTTTTCTGCACTGTTTTCATTTCGGCTACCTTGAAAAAACAACATTTGAAGTGCAAACATTAAAGGTTAGATTTACACCATTTGCAGATATCAAAATAATTTACTACTGAATTATTAAGAAATAACTTACTTATTTGAAAGTAAATAATGATTCTAGGCATCCAGCAAAATTATTGCATTAGATATCTTGGTATGATCGCCGTCCAACTGCCCCGCACCAGTTAAAGAAACGAACGCCGTTTTTCTTACTTTCTTTCTCGGCATCCATGATTGTAAAACTTCGGGCAGGTCAGTTAAACGATATTTAATATAAAATACAACCCCCAAATCCACCCATTCCTGATAATGCAAGCGATTACCAATGGTTAATCGTACCGGGGACCTTTAAAGTTTGCAATGAATTTAGATATTTTTTTTCTCGAGACCATTGTACACAAATCATCTAATCACCAAGGATACTCATCCTCATTTACAAGTAGAATATGTGTATAATTGATTTTTACGTGTGCGGTCGTTAACAAATAACGGGAACTATGCAAAAAAACAAAGTTTCAAGCTAAAGTTATATCTGAAACTAAGTACATGTAGTACTATTGGGTACGTGACCGGAGTAAATAAACACAGAGAATCCACACCATTGAAGATGATGGTCTGTGAAGCCAATTTCCTGAATTGGGGTCATAGAGGTGACGACCTATTCCCTAGACCAGCTTTTGTTTGCGTTCAACAGGTTTCCTGGATTCCCACTCAATTACAAGTTCCAAAGATGAATGAACTGTAAACATAAATGATATCGGGCAGTGAACATCACCACAACCGACCGAGTTCACAAGGGTCACTTCATCAGGTTGTCTGTGCTGTTGTTGTTGTTTGTGGTTCATAAAGTAGAAGAGTGTGGTGTCATGATCCATCTATTTTCAGGTTCACGCGCTAGTTCCCGTGTGGATATCTTGAACTTCACAAACTTAAAGGTACCAGTGGACCATTTGCAACTATCCATAGAACATTTTAACCTAAAAAGATAATTACTTGGGTAAAAGATGAAAAATCCCGTGAAATGATTCCTTTTGGCTTGCTGTCATTCTAAAGAAAAACAATAACAGGTTGTTTCCAAAGATGTGTCAAGTGACACATTTTTTTTGTTTTTGGCGGGGGGGGTTCAGTTTTTAGTTGGGCGATTATGTGATTGAGTGCAAGTGTTGACATGACACGTCTGTACTGTGCACCCCAGCTATCTCTTCTTCAGTTCCGTGTGTGACATCACAAGTAGCTACAATTGGCTAAATAACAATCATGTCCCCAATCCCAATTTCAGGATTTTGTCTCCAGAGAGTGCAAAATTTAAAATAAATTGGCGAATAAAATCAAGATCCAGAATATTGTGTTAATTTCTCAAAAGCTTCATTCCTATTCATTTTTGGAAAAAAAGTGATGCGAGCTTCAATCAGAATAGGAATCCTGCTGCCCCCCCCCCCTTTCCGGAAACACGCCCCCTTTACCAACCCCTAACACCCCAGGTCATTCCACCCAGGAGGACGACTTTGCCCCCCCAGATCATATAATGCCTTGATCAATCAATCAAACAGGGAAGGGAAAGAAGCCCTTGACAATCACCCATTCCAATCCAATAAGGGGGGCATATCGGAAGTCATTACTTAGACAAGGGGGTATGTTGAGCAAGTGGTATGTAGAGAATTCTAGGGACTTTCACAACCTCCTGCCTACTGAGTGAGGACTTGATTGACGACCAGAGGGCCATAGTTGGGGATATTGTATCTCTCTGACATGGCCAATTATACAAACAGGTCTGGCTGATGGTAACCTAGTAGTGGTTAACTTTTTAATAAGTTTCCCTTTTTTATTTTAGGCATATTTCCATCACCATCAACCGCCTCATAAAATCAATTTCTTGTCACAGCATTTCCACACCTAACCCTGTAAGAAAAAGAATAATTTGTATTCAGAAAGTGCAGTTATCAGCACTCATTCGACTTTGATCCTCACAGATTTATACACCAAGGTGAAACAAAAGACAAATGTAGTCAAGTGTCTTGCCCAAGGGCACAAACACCATGTTCCTGGCAGTGGCAGGGTTCAAACCCATGCACAATTGGTAAACTCTCAAGCAATACACACTGCAACGCAATACGGCAAACAACCCATTTTCATTGATAGCAAATTAATTTATACTGGTAGTGCTAAGCGAAGTTCTATGTTCAGTACCGGTAGCTTCCCAATCTTGGTCCCAGTTGTAAAATATGTCAGGCCGAATGAGACAAATAAAGTAACCAATCCTAACACATGTAAAGGCTGAGGGACATAGAGATATGGTGTGACATCTTGATTTGCCAACAAGTGTCAGGAATGTTAGGCATGCGTCCCACTTTCAAAATTGATAAATCCTAGTCTCTGGGAGGCCAAAACAAAACAAAGAAATAATGCTGGCTCTGTCATTTCTATAATTCTTCTTAGTAGGTACAATGTACGGTATGTAGGGCAGCACGTCATTGGAAAGTTATTGCTAAATGGCACTATTAAGTTGTCTACATCAACGATTCTGTGGTTTTCATGGGGGGGAGGGGGTGTCAACAAATATGTTGCTATTTTCTTTTTTGCATACCAGACCAGAAACATGTAAACCACAAGGATTCTCTTTTGAACTCCTGGACTCATATGCTGACTTCCTCTCTATGATGTACCGGTAGTAGTCAATCGCTAATAGAAACTTCTATATATAGAATTCTCCACTTTAGGCTTTGCAATGGCTGTAACATGTGGGTGTATTGCCACCCCCCCCCCCCCCCCCCCCCCCCCCCTTTATACTTGTTCTGGGTCAATACCAAAGTTATTATCACATGTACAGTACAAATGCCACGCTGAATATGTGACCCACTCCACAATAATGGGTATTATGTCACAAAACAGTGAAATTGAGTTATATATATGGTTGGAAAGCCCACAACGTAAGCTTTCATTTGGTATATAATACTGCTCCATAGCCCCTCCCGTTCTGGATATATGACATGTTTACATACTGATTACTTCCTTGGAGTTCAAATTACACAACTGAGAAAACAGGCTTTGAAAAAGCCGGCTCTATTGTAGTACAATAGAACGATGCACATAAAATTGTATTTTTGTTCTACTTTTTTCTTCAAAATCAATATTTCTGTGAATGAAACCTGAAACTGTAGGTATTAAATATGTCATTCATGACAAAAAATGTAAATCACATTTTGATAAAATGTTTACCCTCTCAACTTTGAGTAGGCCATTACATGATAATGCACAGCGCGACTTAATACCCTTTATTGCAGAGCCGGTCACATATCAACACTAAATGTGTATCATAAAAATACCAGCACCCGATGACGTTTAAATAAAGTGGTGAAACTGTGGTATGAGGGAAGTTGAACCAAGATTGCTCGGTGAAATTGCCCCTAACCATGCCGCTGGCCGCTACCCGCAGAGTAACCAGGGTGGGCCAGAGGTTGAGGGCTAACATCAGGTTTTCCTTTACCCTTTTCCCCTTTACCCACCTACGGACAGACGGAGTACAAAATAGTCATGGAAAACTGGATCTCCTAGCTACGGTGAAAGCAAATTTACTGAAGTGAAATAATGGACCTCTCAAAAACTCATTCCTGCAATTAACGACGACTGACCGTTAATCTTTTATTTTATCTCAAGATCCAATACTGCTGGAGAGATATTGAATCTAGTCAATGTCTGTCACTACTCCAAGTACCAGCACACATGTACCGACCCATTATGGTTTATACTCTTTGTGGCACACTTCTCTCAGAAAGTGAAAACAGCACTTTAAAGAGACCCAGCACTGACTATACAATGACAACAAAGGAGTGCCTTGTTGGTGGCAACTTGTGGGCTTGGCAAATTGTGTAAGATATCAATGTCTTCTATGCTTAACCCCCCCCCCCCCCCCAACCTAATCATTAACTCACACAACACACAATAAGGCAAAGCCAAAACCCATTAAAAATGAGAGAAAATAAGAAAAAAGAACAAGGCTTGCGGAAGGACTGGGAATAATTCTAATCACGCTGGATTCAGCAGGTTCGGCACTACTGGAGCTGTACACTGTACCGGTAGTACGCACTTCGTTTTTCTCTTTATCGGCATTTTGATTTCCGACGGCTTACACATTGCCAACAATGCGTTCAATGAAGTGCCATGTGCATTTTTTTGCAATCAAAAGAGAACGTTACAACCGACAAGAATAACTTTCTATTAAGGGACGTACCCAGGCATTAGACTATCCTGACAAAGAGCATTCCATGGGTGAGGAACGGAAGTCCTTCCGAAACAAACAATTTATATTCTAAAGAGGGGTGGGGAGATAACATCCATTCCACGCATTCCACTTATTTTTCGCTACAAGACACCTGACCTTTAAAAAAATGTTCACTTGCTAAAAGTGAAACCTCATAATAATGATGAAAACAAAGCAGAAATATTTCTATTACAAGCAGGTATACAGTGTATCCGTACATTTGTAGGCCAATCATTGTAAGGTAAAAACCACTGACCTTTGCGCAAAATGCGGTATAGAAATTGTAATACCCTCAAATACCAACACTGCATGTACAATGAATGTACATAGTGAACTACCTTGAATAAACCCACGTCTTTGGATAAAAGAAATAAAGATTACAACTGTTTTTACACACACACCCAAAAAGAAAAAAAAGATAAAATATGTCCGCGCAGAGCACACGTTAGCGGGATTTAACTAGATAATCAATTGTCGAATGAGATGAAGATGTTAGTCTTGTTAAGACGTCTGTCTTTATAACGATCCTTGTCCAACCCAACCACCCCCCTCCCCCTTTCCACAAAAATAATTTTCCAGCAACCAATATAATTTTTGTATTCAGATTGTTAATCTTTACCACTATTAGCAGACCAGAACTGGTAAAAACAAATTCAAACTGATTTCAAATTAAGAATGCAGGAAGTCAGAGAAATAAATTTGAAGCAAATAAATAAATAAACTAAATGATATTTTTGTTCTTTACCGGTGCTGGTACAAATGTATCTAGGGGAAGGAGCCGCAACACTGCTTCCAAGAGTTCAGGAATTCCGTGACCTGACGGGGAAGATCCACGAAAATAGGATGAATACATGTACATGGTATATTCACTGAAATTAGAACATTATAAAATTAGAAAACGGCAAATTGTTGACAAGAAAAACAAATAAAACATCCCCAAAAAAGAAAATGTCATCAGTCACGCTTCACAGAATCACATTCATTTAAGTTACAGTATTAAATTTCAAGAATCAATCTTGTCATGTTAAGCAATTTAGACTGAACCAATTAAATACTAAAGGAGTAAATTACGTAATTTAATACTTTGGGAAATAAGAAAACCACTGAATTTGTGACTAAACAAAAATAGTTGTTACAATAATACATTTGTCGGATGTACGCCATTCATTCAAAGAATTCCATGAAATTCATAAAACTCGTAGTGAAGTGGGATTTTTAATTTATCCTTTCAACATCACCTCGCGTGAACTCCAGGATAATGTGGTTGGCTTTTTAGTAGGAATACCAACTAAGCTGATTTCATGAACATTCTTAAAACTGCTGCAAACAGCTTTCTGACTGGATGATGATATACAAATCAAAGGAATTATGAAGAGGGCCTGAGTGATATTTCAATCTTAAAAAGCTCTTCTTTATTAAGACAAAATGACAGGGGTACAATCAATAAAGCTGAAGGGGACACAAGCAAGCATGCAGAGTTGAGAGGAGAAACACAAAGGGGGATTAAGGGAGATTAAGGGGGATTAAGGGAGTGGAGTGGAAGAATCAACAAAGGAAGGATTTAACCTAATTTGTAAAGCAATTTTTAAAGCTGATTTTAAAGGTAGTATACACCATTGGTAATTGCTTGAATTATCATGAATGAGTAGATTTGGGGGGTTTTATTTTATAGTAAATATTGTTTAACTGACCTGTCCGGAGTTTTACAATCGTGGATGTCAAGAACAGCACGAAAAACTCAATTTTTCAGAATAATTCCAGGATATCTAGGGCAATCATTTTGCTGAATGCCTATAATCATTATTTACTTTCAAATGAGTAAGATATTTCTTAATAATTCGGTAGTAAATATTTTCGATATCTGCAAATGGTGTATACTACAATGAACCTTTTAACATGATTCACTTTACATACCATCTGCCCTGATCTCGCGAGGCCCAGCTCTGCACACACTACAAGACGGAAAATTACCATCGGCAAGGACTGTTAACAAAAGAAAATAATATATAAATACAAAAATTTATTGAAAACACACACACACATGTATCCTGACGGATTTATACAACTTTTTTTTTACTTTTTTTAAATAAAATTGCCAAGAAGAACAGTAGACATAAAATGGACCTGGCAGCACAATCACATTAGCACAAGTTATTCCCTTGTACTAAGTTCTGCCCACACCTATTTCCAAACCAACTCCACATGAAACTTTTTTTTGAGGGAGAGGGGGGGGGGGGGAATACATAAAGAATTCCCCATCTGCTTTCTTTTATACAAAGTTGTCACCAACCTCAATCAATTTGGCCACCAAGAAGTTTGCCTCCCATTCAATTTTGTGGTCAAATTTTGTGGTTGCTTCAACTAAAGAACTTCATTCTTA
Source organism: Crossaster papposus (assembly GCA_037893245.1). Lineage (NCBI taxonomy): Eukaryota > Metazoa > Echinodermata > Asteroidea > Velatida > Solasteridae > Crossaster > Crossaster papposus. The sequence goes on from JBAIAA010000425.1 coordinate 578,822, forward strand.
ATGCCGCCCTTGTCAAATAAACGTACACGAAACTGATTAATCAATTAAAAAACAAAAAACGATGGCAACTTTCTGAAGAAATGGGGAACACACACGTGGTTTATGATCCAGCCTCAACTCTGGTACAGTATGCAACATCACTGAAGCACAAGACTCACAAGACTCCAAGACTCAAGGTAATACTGCCTCACAGTCAGATTTTTACTTGGTTGAATCAGACAGAACTTTAAAATACTATTTTTTTTAACAACTTGAAAGTCAATATATTTTGTTTTTCTCTTGGCCTTTCATCAAGACATACTGGTACTAGTATACTGTACATGTACATGTACTTTATATCTTTACAATAGAACACAGAGAATGAAATGAACACCATAACGGCTTTGGCCTTTGAAACAAATAACCGAGTGCTTAAAGGTAGGATACACCATTTGCAGATATCAAAACTATTTACTACCGAATTATTAGGAAATATATTACTCATTTGAAAGTAAATGTTGATTCTAGGCATCCAGCAAAAGGATTGCGCTAGATATCCTGTAATTATTCCGAAAAATATAATTTTATAATTAAAAATTCGCGATCGCCGGACAGCGATCGTGAAAAAACAAAGATAACATAAGAATAACTGCTCGACGCCGGAAAAAAACAAACCTGTTTTTCGTGCTATTCTCGGCATCCATGATTGTAAAACTTCGGACAGCTCAGTTAAACGATATTTACTATAAAATACAACCCCCAAATCTACTCAATCATAATAATTCAAGCAATGACCAATGGTGTATCCTACCTTTAACTATCACATCTCCAGTTTGTTTTGGTGGAGACTGTAAACAATTACTTCTCCTACGCAAAAAAAAGGAGGGAAAATTACTTTGTAATTTCATATCCCGCCAAATGCCCACATAATAGCTGCAATTAACCAATCAATGATGTCAACAAGCCTTGGTCACCATGGCAGCCACACTAACACAGCTAACAGGAGATGACATCATCATCACCTGATGACACAGTGCGTCTACAATCTCCTCCTTGCATTTGTGTACATGTATAGCAATTTGGTGATTTTTTTTTGTTCCAATAGTAAAGGGGAGGAATTCATTGTGAATGATTGATGTGATTTGTAATTTTTACAAATTGCATCTCAATAAGTGCTAACAATTGTAGGGTTTTTTCTCTCTAAGGTGAGGGTCTGCACACAGAAGCCGCAACAGTTCCTGTAGAGTTCACTGAAAGTTTGTGTAGCCAACCATTTCCACATAATACTCCGGAAGTAGTCATCACGAATACAAACACTGTGTTTAATATCATGTTTATCGTTGTTTTTCTTGAAAAAAATATTGTGCTTATTGATTTCCTGTACTACACTGAAATATGGGACATCCTACAAAGTACATGTACATGTATCATATGAGTGAACCACATTTTATGACGAGTAACAAATAACTAACGAATAACTAAATTCTTTACATAGTTGCACAACAAATATTTAAATTAGCTAAAAAAAGTACTATAATATGTGGGGGGGGGGGATAAAGATATTTTCATGCCACCTCAATTGTCCCGAACACCCACTTGATTTCCTTCTACAGTTGGATTCTTGGGTTCAATAGTTCAATGTTGGCAACTATAGTAGATGAGAACACCAGAGCTGAAATGCAAGTAAGGACACAAAGCAAAATGGGGGGGGAGGGGGGAATGACAAAGATCTAAATCCTGCAAGTGGCGGTAATTTTCAAATCAACCACGTTCCCCACCTGAGCTCAGAACACTTTTTACTTTCCATTTACTGCCTTCCCTTCCTCATATTTCAAAATATCCGTACATTTGTACCATGTCCTACCACCACAAGTCAGGATATACTGCCTGTATATGGGATATAACTTTATAGACATCCTTGACTGAAGCATACAAGTTTCCGTCTACTCAAATATTAATTTCATCAACCAACTCGTGAGGCAATTTCTATATTTGACCTAGTGAATTTGTTAAAAAGAAAACTCAAAGGGAAATCTTGAATCTTCGGTACGGAAATAGCTCCGAGTCAATCAATTAAACAAATGTATTCCATCTTTGGTTTACCTTATTACAGAAAAATATTTTAGGGCTGTTTCTAGTATATCAAATATCAACTGAATCTTCGAATAGCATTTTGCCTGTTCGAATATTCGTAAAAAATATACATGTATATTTTGTTATCCATTCCTTTGTTATACCGGGATAAAGATGCTATGGACCGGTACTACAAATAACATAATGACTTGTGCCTTTTGAGGACAGGTATTTTGTCGCAGAGCTTGACAAATCTCGGGTCCGGACATTTCAGAGAATAAGAGTCACTAATCATGTACCATAAAGTTACACAGATCAGCAGGTACAAGCAACAATATTCACCCACAAATAAAGTTCAATATCATCACCCTTCAGTAACTTCGTATTCCGAAGAAAAAAATTAAATATCTTTCTGGAATATTATGTTATTTTTGTTTGCCCAAAATTTCAAAATATTTTAATATTTGGTCCTAACGCAGTTTTGAATATCGAATACTAAATTATTCAAAAATAAACAGCCCTAAATTCTTTCCTACCAAATTTGGCGCACAGCTAGCCCCAGGGCTAAACACTGAAGTCAGGATTTTGCCAGTAGGCGTGGGTGTCAATGTACATTGTAGCCTATAGGAGCGGCCCATTCTTCACCCCACACGCTACATTGAATACTCTGCAAGAACACAATTGTATCGTTCTCATCACACAAAACTGAAGAGGATATTGGTCGGTATTTTTTAAATTTTTGTTTCATTGATCCAAAACACGATCGTCATTGATTGATGATGGCGCAGCGTAACCTCTGATGAGAACATTTCATTTATTAAACACTTGCACACCCACCAGTCAATATGAACATTTTTGTTCTTCTATTCTGGGAAGGTTTATGCTAATGCTACGTGTACCAACAATAATCCTACATTGAACGTGGACTATATGTACTGTATGTACTAATGACGTCACAATTGTGCGTTTTTCTATCCGAACTGACCATAAAAAAAAACACGATTTAACAAGCGCGACTTCATTAGGACAGAGGCTTTTTGAAATGAGGAACATGGAACTGGGTCGGTCTTCCAAATGATTTCAGGGCTTAGAGTAGCCGGTGTACATGTACACGTATGTATTATGACTTGCATGTAGCTAAATGCTAGTGTATCTCTGACAAATATACATGTACCGGTAGTGTCTGTGCACTGGGTGATACCAGGCAAATCAAACTAGAGACTCAAAATACACCTGACTCCACTTGACTCCAATGGAATGTGGGGACAAATAAAGGCTGTGGGTTTTGACAATAATAAAAACACCTGATGAAGGCGGGAGGACAGACAGGAATTTTATCTTTAAATTTGGCAGTCAACCCCCAACCCCCACCCCCCCCCCCCCCCCCCCCCCCCACCTCTCCCCCACCCAAACAGGTCTCCAAACATAAATTTCCACTAAAACTATATTGACTTACAATGATATTTTGATAATTTTATGATAATATGTATGCAAAGTGTAATTAACATTCCTTCACTGATTTGGCATCTAAATCCAGAGTCCTTAAATCCAAGAAGTCGGTGATTAAAACCAAAAACAAAACAAACATTCACCCCCTGGTTCTATTTTTCGAGGTATTGAAAACGGAAATGTACACAATGTATTTTACTATTATTGTACACAATTTATTTAATAATTTATTCCTCCATGCTCCTACTGTACATGTACATTGTACATTATACATGTACATGCAAGTGCACTGGTACTTGGTATACTTTGTATCAAAGGTTTTGCATTTCAACCAGTTCCCCCACACCCCCCCCCCCCCCCCACTCCCCCTCCCCCAACCCAGCGCCCCTTAACATATTTGACCTAATAATGTCTGGCACAAACAATATAATTGCCTTGTAACAATTTTTTGATTTTAAATTTTGGTTTAAGAAACATGGGCAAAACTTTGTGTTAAAATATACATGTACAATGTAAACAAACTGTAAATATTGTAATAAAACCAATGTCTCCACATTTCCAGCTTTGTTCTAATGGTTTGAGTGACGACCAAGTGTCAATCTTTAAGGGCGGATCGGTCCCGGGGATCATGTGATACATCACATGATTTTACAACCCATTTACAAAAATGCTTTCTATCAATAGTACAATTGTTTCTTTGGGGCATTTCTCCAAATTCTCCATATTAATTATAACTCAGATTGACAAGTGACCCACAGAATTGGAAGAATTAGAACGAAAAACTTCTAGAAGACAAGATTTCCCCAAACCCCAGGAGTATTGTGATTTACATTCAATGGTGAAATACTGCACTGCAAACGGAAAGCGGAAATCCAGTCACTACTGCATTTCTCCCACTTCACTTTGCAGCAGAAAAACAAAAAAATAAACCTGAATCACCAACTATATTCTACCCATCTCAATAGGCTCGGGTAACCATGGCGACCGCATCGTTTGGAAGTCTGTGCACAGGGCATGACACGCATTTTATTTTTAACCAGTGACAAATCTATGTTTATTAAAAACGATTATTAAAACGATTATGAAGACCGAGATCTGTAGAAAGTCTACACGTCATGACGCATCTTATCAACATCTTAAAGAGTATGACTAAAGAAAGCATTAATTTCTCAAGTATAACATTATGCTGTGAGCCTACAGAAAAACAAAGTGACGCACCATGATGTGTCACCACTACAAACTTCTGCTCACATTTAAGGAATGAACTTTAGACATAAGTAATAAAGGTGTAGAATTTGATCAATCGTGAACCACATTTGAAAAAAAAATTCATCTAAATTATATTGTACATACACTGTCAGTTACAATCTTAATACCGGTACATGTAGTTTACAAAGGACAAAACGTATGTCTCATACACATTAGTCACATGACTAATGTATCCATACGTGGTCAAATTAACTATCAATTAAAAGCCAGACTGCTTCCATAAAGACGCTGAATCAAAGACTACACAGAGACCACACAAAGACTAGAGAAATGCAAATGTGTATACTACAGTAGCATTTTGCCCTTCACATACATTTTGGAAAATATAGAAATCCTACCCAATGCAAATCAATTTAGAGTTCAATACCAAGTAATATTAAAGTGGAAACTCAGACCTCTAATGTAAGCAGGTTAATTCCAGAAAAATATTGAACACTGGACTTCATTAGATAGTAATACCACATTTGTAAATTAGCACTAATTTATTACTCGTAAGTACAGAAAAAAACATGTCAGAATCAAAACAATGTCTTTTGTGGTTTTTTTATGATAACATCACATGAATATTGGTTCATAATTATTTGGTACCGGTATACACAGTGCTACCAAAGTTAGGTTAATTTAGCTATATCATATGAAACCCAATATTATGCTAATTACCACTAATTAACAATTACATTCCCAGGTCACCCCTTTTTATTGAAATAAAAATAACCCGTCTCAAATAAATGGAAAAGTCCATAATGATTAGGGTGTGTGTGGGAGAACGGCTTGGTCCATTTTTTTACTTTTTACATGCACAACTCCGTTTTTTATTGGAACAACTTAATTAATTAACCCTAACCCTTCCACATCCTCCAAAGTCGATATGATTTGGCACACACCCTAAGGAGTTAGGGTTTTAAGCCAATACTAGATGAACATTCCAGGAAATTGTGTATGAATCTAATCTAGTTTAAACAGTGCTTCAAAAACTAACGCTACACAATCAATATATTGCAATGTATTGTGTACAAAAATGACTATCATAAACTGTATGATGTGACATAGAAATTGAGTAAAAAGGGGATTTCTGGAAGATCTTCGCACGGACTTTTTGCCGCGCATGTTGACCTCGAGGTCATTCAGCGCATGTGCAACAATTTAACGGTGTTGTTCACAGCAACAAGGTCACCACGCGTGGCAAAAAGTCTGATGCCCCTCAATCCATTCTACTAGTGTCAGTACCGTCAACTTGTCAAGTTCCATGTGAAGGATTCAGCCTTAGTTTCAGGGCACCGTGCGGCAATCCATGAATCGCCCGCGCGACCCAAAAAAGGCAACACGTTTGTGTTGAACTCCACCATTTTTTGCTCAATTTCTTGGGAACGGAAGGTACTGTGCTTGCGGAATTTAGTGTACAAGAGCATGAGTAAATAATTAACAGGAAAATGGTAACAAATTGGGCCGGAAAATGACATGGCGGCTTGTAATCGTTCAATTTCTCTTTTTCGAAATAACAACAGCGCGTAGCGGTGATAAGCCGCCGCCACGTTCACGAATCTAATTTGACAGCAACGTGAAGACCGTAATTTTAAGACCTCTAGCGAAGTCAATTCCAAACATGTCAGACAAATTTAGCACCCGCAGCAACAACATTCGATGCTGGGTTTCTCAATCTACTCACCAATCTCGTCGCCGTGGCCCATTTGGGCCAGGGCGAGCAAAAGCTCCGGCGACAAAATGTTCGGGATGCCTTTCAGAACCACCATGTTTTTCGCTTCAACCCTCACTGGTTTCCACACGACGTATTCGATACTCAAATCAGCTGTTTGCGTTACGCAAGCGCTGAATCTGGCGGGTACCGGTTGCTAAACCAAACAGACTGCACCGGATGAGGTCATGTCACGCAAGGCATCGTGGCCTCGTCTCGAGCATTGAATAAGCAGTCTGTGAATGAAGCTGCAGGTTGTAGGTTCGAGTCCAACTTGGGGGCTTTGGTGCGTGTGCCCATGTAAAAGACACTTTGTCACTCATTGCTTTTCCCCACCCAGGTGTAAATGGGTTTTCTCACCTGTAAGGACAGGCTTTGCGCCAAAATGGCAGCATCGAGATGGCATTTGAATGTTTCGTGGGCCAAAAACATTTTCAATACTGATACATGCAGTTCAGTCAAATTGTTGGTAGAAGGTTGTCCAATAATGGCAATATTTGCATGTCTCGGGGTGTAAACCTTTCTAACGAAAGTTAAGAAGCTTTGGCGTTGTGTTTCTAGCCGACGGCCTTCAAAACAACAAAATACAAATACTGTATTATCCGGAGCTGTGTCCATCTTAATCCATACGGCTACAAAATAGTCTTATTTTGTTTTCACCTTAAGACGTGTCTGATTTTGTTATGAATGTGTTTGTTGACATCGGTGTCTGCAAGGTCGGAATTCAAAATTTCCCATCCTGAGCAGCCGGTAGACGGATCCCAAGAAAGAATATAGTAGACGAACGGGATATCGCGGCTAGTACACTCTCCCCTCAGACTTAATCAACAATGGCTTAATTTGTCAAAAGGAGAGTTCATTACGTTTTTCTGAACATTTTGTTAGACATTTTTACAGTCTAGACAGTCTTGGTTTCGCCCTGTGTGATTTTTATAATTTCCCCCAGCCATTTAGTTGCCGGGTTTGCTCGAAACTTGAAAATTTAATTTACATTACTTGGGACTATCGATATAGACGCCGCATCTAATGTTAATTCGATAATTAGCTGTATACACTTTAAAATACTTGCACAGGGCCCGGTGTTCTTCAAACAATTTGTTGTATCAAGTTAAGTTTTTTTATGAAAAAAGACTGTTCCTGTTTGTCATTTGCGCACAAAATGAACTTGCCCTGCGCGAGCCCAATATAAATGTGATTTTTTTTCAGACATATCTTATTCAAAAGTGATATAATTATTTCCCCCTTTGTTTTCTTTATTTGTAAGTAAACTATACATCATTGTCCAAAAAGGTTATGTCGTTATTGCAGTTGATTGGCGCTCACAGAATCGAACGATCTCCACGACATGCTGTGTCCGATTGGTTAGAGTTTTACCGGAAGTTGTTAGGCAGATCCGCCCGGGTGATAATACGCAAACATTGTCCTATAGGGAACTCCCCTCAAAACAATTCGGATGGCATGAGCAGCATTTAAAAGCCGGACATCAATTTTTGTTTGAGGAGGCGGGTGAAATGTTTACAATTTAACATTACCAAAGTACTGCCAACAGAGTTGCCAGTCCTTCCTGTTATTTCATTTAGGCCTAACTATTGAAAAAATGTAACTGTTTAAAAAATGAACGCCGTATTTAGCATTTTGCGGTTCCTCTGTATTTTGCCCAAATAAATTGGTCTGTTAGTTAACGATTACAAATATTATCTTTTTTTAATTAATACAAACAATAATTGTGAATATATTTTACAAATTAACAGTTAAATGAAATAACAGAAAGTACTGATAACGTTGTTGCCAGCAGTTTTTCTGTAAAATTACACAGCATGTCTTACAATGTAGAACTAGTTGGGTTTCAACAAACAGGTACATTTCTGTAATGTGATCGTCGTTTCATCCTTTAAAGCAGTAATGGTGTGCTCTCAGCGGAAATCCTAATTACATAGAGTCAAAGTACATTTCCTAAAAGTTTTATTCTATACTCTATACTTCCCCAGTTCCTCAAATTCGCAAGAATGTATGTGGTCGATCAATTTATAGTAGGCCTATATTGTATTTGCTGCATTTGATTATGAAACAGAGATGTAATCGAGTCAGTCAAAAGTCACCACAGGTCAATCACAAATTATCCATCCCAACTCACAAACTTTTAAATAAATTAATTCTTATTCTTGATACTTCTGAACTGACTTGAAGTGATTTGTGAACAGTATTACTGATTTTTGAATGGATTACTATGGCGGGGCACTGGGAAGGTAAATGTATACAGGGTGGCCCACAACAAAACACCAGACAATTAAGCTACCTCCACCAAACCAAATAGATGGAGAATCCTTCTAGACAAGCACACCTCCACCACCCAAAGCCTATACTACCTATACCAATATAGATGGAAAATCCTTCTAGACAAGCACACCTCCACCACCCAAAGCCAAAACTACCTATAGGCCTATACCAATGGATGGAGAATCCAAAAAGTTCTAGACAAGCACACCTCCACAACCAAAGCCAAAACTATACCTATACCAATGGATGGAGAATCCTTCTAAAAAAAAACGAAAAACGAAATCCCGATTTGGTCGGGTAGTTTTAGCTCCATACCCTATCCCCTATCCGGGTATCATTTTCTTCCCAAAAGACTCCCCATCCGTAATACTTTTAGTAGCCAAAGCTATGATATACGCTCCCTTTTCCTCGCTTACTATCGTGGGTAATGGCATATTTTAAACACTCCAAACGAGGATGCCGTTGGGTTCCGCGTTAAGTGTCAGATAACAAAATAATATGAAAGGTACTAGTATAGCGGAATGTCAAGTCACGTGTTTGCCAAGAAAAAAACATCACTGCCGGATCAAATTTGCAGGAAAAAAAAACTTCCCTACCGGGTTGCGCACATTGAGCGCGGTACGATGACTCATATCTATTTCGAGGGGCGCCTGTACCCTAAACCCGGCAGAATGAAACAGGAACATACGTCTCCTCAAACGCATAAAAAGCCCGCTTAAAACGATGAACGGTATTCAAACTTCAGTCGACAATGCGGACTGCGCATCCACAGATTCAACGCTAACTATTACAAATTTCAACTTCAATTCCAGTCATCCATTCTGAATTATCTTCCATCAGCAAAGTACTTATTGCCACTCGTCTATACCATCAGCATAGGTTGAAACCATGACTGCAAGCTTCGGACTAACGTTTTTCGGTGAGTAAACATAGGCCTACCCCTATTCCTTCTAAATAGGGTCACCTACCTTTGTAAGATCGTCTTACTGTAACTGGAACAGAGGTCGGCCCCTCGATTGGTGAGATGTGACTTAGCACGCTTGGAAGTGGGACAACTTGTGCAACACCCTATAGCTCCGTTAGCGTGATGTTCACATAAAATCATAATATAATTTGCTTTTCATATGCAGTTTGTTCGTTGCAATAATGGCACCACTCAACTTGCATCCAAAGACAAATTTTAAACATCGCCGACGGAATCGCTGTTTACTGACCGCGCCTAGTATAGCAGCGCCACCTATCGCTGCTTGAAGATATTTTCCGAGTCGCACAGGCAGACTTCTTTGCCAATGAGCGAGGCGTATTTACCCGGCCTCGCGCTGCGTAACAAATACATCGGAATTTACTGGGGAATGGACTATAAATTACATATGATTATTTGCTGTGACGCTTTTAGTTCAGTTTCCAAAAATAACACCATAGTCAACGTTTTAGCTATGGGGCTATTACATTTTCGAGGGAACAAAAAGTGAAAAAGGCAAGTAGACCTACACGATTATTATCTATAACACTTTTTTCTTTTTCAAACAAAAAAAAGTCAGTTGACTGCAGTTTTAAATTGTTTGGAACCAGTATACGATCTTTAAACTGGAAACACTTTAGATTGAGGGTCACTGGACAACTGCTCAACATGGATGTCGATTTTTAGAACGAAAATTGGAAGGATATAAAGGTGAATATTTTTAAACACACCATTTTACTCTACCTAGGTATCGTAGCTGTGTTGGTACTGTGTATTGACACTGTACGATGTGCACCCGTCAGCGCCACTTCAACGCCCAACCACGTTCCCTGTCAATCTATGGTTGCCCAGACAAGTTTATCCTCTGTCCTCCTCCGTCAAAACACGCTAGCCTTTCGGGATTACTGCATAAACGTCACCGCCAAATTTGTAAGTGGGTTTTCAATCTTGTTTTAGATTTTCGACTTGTTTTGTTTTCCAAAAAAAGAGTAGATAACATAAACAACACCACGTGAAGCTTATACCCTTTTTCTTGGTATTATCATATCTCTCGACAATTAATGATGTCATTTATAGGCGCGTGCCGTTTTTATGTAAAAAAAGGTTTCACGAATTAGGCCCGTGTGTAGGACAAAACATAGCAACACCGTTTAAAACTTCCACTTTATTGTTAACCTTACACATTTTAAAAAGGACTTAGTTGCGTGGCGGAACTATCAATTTTTCTGCAGCTGTATTCTTTTTTCCCAGCAAGAAAACAGTAAACACGTGGATGACTGTAGGCCTTAATTCAATTAGCTATGTGTGCGAAATTAACAGAAAAGAAACACAATGAGTCCGAGTAAAAACAAGCGTTTCTTGAACGGTAAACGTCAGTGTTGCTGAGTGATACACTATACACTAACTTGTAGTGATCACTGTTAAAAATGGCGCGCTGAAAATGGCGCGCTTTGATAATTACGTCAAGGAAACGCTCAAGTAGTAAATGTATAACTGTACAGTCAGCATTGGTGGGGAGTTTCCGCAAAAAAACCAGTCAGTTCAAAGAATCCAGGTACAAATGTCGTATACCAACTTTTTTTTCGATTTTTTTTCAGGGAAATCCAAGGCGACGTCATAAAATATTGGTTACTTTTCTTGCCGCAGGGATTTTGAGCGAACTTTAAGGTACATGCATGTTCTATAATGATATATTCTTTATTCTTGAAACATTGTAGGAGAGCAGAACACGATATATTGCAGAGTTGGAAGATTTTAATCTTCCAAATATCAATGTCTTCTCGGACAACTTGAGCGATGATAACCGCCTGGCTACCCATTACTTCGCCTTGGATGGATTCAGGAGGCCTATGGAGGCGGTAATCCGTGACGAGGAACAGTACATGGGAACCCTAACATTCGATACGGAATTCCAAGCTCTCAATCAGCTGCTGCAAACGGTTACGCAAAGCGTCCAGGAATGGGTAAGTTTACGTCTTCAGTTTCCCCAGTTTATTTTTCGATTTTTTCCTCGAGAATGCTGCTAGTACTTGTAGATGAATTTGCATGGCAAATTACTACATAATCCTCATTGAACTCGGCTATAGGCTGCATAATCTCGGGCAGAATAAGCATTTTAATTTGGTACTCACCAAATTAGGAAGAAAGGAAGTATATCTTCAGGGAAAACAGGATATCTCAAAACACGAGGTACTCAAATTGTCCATCCCTCTAAGCCAGATATGATTGGATAATAATAATGGTAATGACGGCATTTATAACGCGCCTTTTATATTACAAAGCGCACATTGTTATTCCTGTTTATCAGGAATAAGATTTTCTGCAGCAACTCAAGATCAGCGTGTGTGGTCTCTGCCTTCACACATGGTGGAGAGAGGGGCAATTGTAGTGAAGTGTCTTGCCCAAGAACACAAGAACCATGTTGCCGTCGAGATTCGAACCCATACCATCGCACACGGGTCGAACACCATAACCATTGGACCAATGTTTAACAAAATCCTTAATGGAAAACAATCCTTGAACATTTTTGCAGTCGAGGCTTTTTTGTGACAGCTTTAAATCTTCACAATTCGTTTTTTTGGGGGGGCTCCAGGTATGCTCGAACGGCGCCGGTGGTGAGAGTCAGATCAATGCAGCAGTGGACCAGGCACTCCCATCGTTTTCCTCCGAGACATTCAGAAACATACGGGAGTACACTGTACTGTACTACATGAGCATCTACGCGAGGAAACTATCCTTCGACATTCTCCGAGAAATTCCGGTCCACTAGAAATAGCCGATTTGATTCGCAACAGCGTCAAAATCCAACAAGAACGCGACCAGAAGTTGTAACGTATACAGTACTATTTGTTGGGTTATAAATGTTTATATTAAACACTACTATTGCTGTAATTTTTTCTCTCGACGATACCCGAAAATCTGTATCGGGTAAACGGGTTGCTATGAATTGCCAAAAACCACATGGTTTATTGCCCAAGTTATTGGGAAATATAACTGGTGGATCTGATGGTAAATTATTCCCTTCAAACTTGAACTTGGCGATGATGAGGAAGTCGAGGCTCTTTCACAATCGGCAGTGAAGGATTACGTCATCATGTCACACACCACTTGATGTGTTCGAAGCAGAACGCTCCGTGACTTCGTGACGTCATTAATGCTATACCGGTTGTGATACTTCCGCCATCTTGAGCAAAGTTGCGCTTCATGATAAACATTTCTAGCAAGCGTTTTCTTTGCTTTTTTCGGAACGTACAACATCCGCCAAGCTAATATTTTAACGGACTTCTGTGTTACCATTCTACATGAAACTGTTAGTATTGTTATAAGAAAGATCCTGTGTGTTTAAGCTTTTCAAATGCCACTTTAAAGAATATTTGACGCCTTTTTAAGACATGTTTTAGACATCTTTTTTTCTAGCCAGGCCGGTCGTAGATTTCAACTATGTAACTACTGTTTTGTATCGCTTCTGTAAACACCAAAGGCATTTACGAATGTACTATTTATTACTATGAATGCTTCGTACATAATATTTATTGAAGAGAAATATATATTTATTTTTGAAATATGTTTTTGTACAAATCTGCTGAAATATTTTTGTATTTATTTCTTTACGAATGTATATATTAACGCTTTTGCTAATTTATTTCAGTAACTATAGAGACTCAAATGCGTCCACTTTAGCTGTTTAAAATATTCGTGAAGTATGCAAATACCTTTTAGGTTTTGGAGCTCAGATCCTTCGAAGTAGGATAAGCATAGTTATTCTACATGTGGCCTTCAAAGGGAACGGTGCAATAACTTAAGTATGAAACGTATTTTTTAATTAAAGTTCAATTTATCTGTCACACCAATCCTTGGGTACATCCTTAAGTATAAGAAGGATACGTGTCTCATATTTTGATGCCCTCAAAATAATGTACCATTGAAAAAAGTGTCGGTCATCACTTCTTTCAGTCGATAAAACCATTGAATTTAAAGTATTAGAATTAGTGTCAGTAGATAATTAAGAAACGAAGATGAAAGTTAAAATTGTCTTAAAATAATTTGCAGCATAATACCGCAATAAAACTTTTTATTGCGGTATTAGCAACGTGGTCGATATCTTTTGTGAGTTTGTGTGGTTTTGAAAAGAACCCCACCAACTCACAAAAGAGATTTACTACGTGTGGCTACCGCAAACGAGTTATCTTATTATCTTTTTCACCATGCAAACCTTCAAATCACATTTGTAGATACTAGTTTTGTCTTAGGAGTGAATACCTTGCAGCCCCGTACTTTTTTATAAATGTCGCTAAAACTCAACATTTGTTACCGTCCAGACAAATTATTCTCCGTCCCTGGTCATTTTGGCTTATAAAGCAACAATGTGCCGAATACGCCCACTAACACTCCAACTCTGATAGAGGCTGATTGTAATCCTACCTCGTGTATTGACTTTTGCCATCAAATGAATTGTCGATATACTTAAGTTATACTTATTTATTATAAGTTAATATATTTATTAGTAAAGTTTGAAGGAATATTCTAAGGGTGTTCTAAAATGATTGGCTTATGTCGCCAAACAAGATTTGTATAGCTGCCAGTTAGCTATTTATTTATTTATTTATTTGTAGTAACGAAGTTTGTATATTATGCCGCCAATGCAAAAGGATTTTGAATTAAAGTATCTTTTCGCAAAAAAATGTAATTCATTAGTTGGTGCTCTTTATTTTATCGGTCCGTTTTTATGGGGATGGGGTTAATATGTTGAAGTTAGCTACCCTTTGTTTTGTTAGTGTCCAGTTATTGCCGTTAGTGCCAACTCTATGTGCGATCGAATTAAATTGAAATGAAACAGCAGTTTTAAACATTTGTGGGAATTTATGGTCGGAGGTTTGGGGTTTATAGAGAAATGCGATATAAGAATAATATATATATATTTAGTTCAGCTTCACCCACGCGATATTGGCTTAATGTCCAAACAACTAAGTGTCATTCCGTAATTGAAATATTCCCCTATCTCGCAGTATATCGGCAGGTGACATCACAAGACGACATTTATTTTGATAGTACGATACACTGACCCGGCCCTGGGACTAGCGGCACGTGCTAGCACTGGGAAGTTATTATAGTTGTCTAGTGTTTGTCCACGAGGATATAAACTTAGCAATCAGTGATCAATGACGTTCATCGCTTCCGATCTGGTACAGTAGACGTGCTTTCCTCCACCACCACTCGCGTGTGAGTAGCATAGACACACGGCGCGACTAGACTATACGGGAAACCGCGCTAGCTACTACCGACCACCACCGTGTGACGAACGGAAAGCGACGACACAACACAGCAACACAGGAAAAAAAAGCCGCTCGTGTTCCGGCCGGCGTCGCCACATCACCGTAACCAAGTGAGGGCGGACGATGACTCACGTCGCTATTTGGAGGGGAGCAAAGCCGGACGCCCTCTTTGGGGGGAAACGCAAGCCCGTGTTAAGCATAAAAGGGCTGTTGTGACCGCAGATGCTTCAAAAGTCGCTCGCGAACCCAACAGAGACACGCCGGTTATATATTTGAGAGACGTTACTCGGCAAGGACACAATCGAGCGAGAAGGATAACCACTCTAGTTACTGGGATATTACTTGAATTGAGGCCGGCATATTCCCTGATTTACACTGATCTTCGTTACGTCTACCAGACCTCAACTTAGCTATGGCTGTCAGTCTTCCTTCAACGATACTACCAGAAACAATATTCGGTGAGTTGTAGTTTTCACATTTCAATTCAGCGTGTGTACCAAGTGTGCAAAAATGTTGAGATGCTTAAGGAGTTTAACGTTCCATCCTGCAAAGAAACCCATAGGCTACTGTTGAAAAGTAAGTAACGAAATAATACAAGCACTTATAATCGGTTTGCCAAAAATGTGTTGACACGGGTATGAGTTGGCGGTCTAAACCCGGCAACGTGTCGCCGTTTGCTGGTTACTTCTTCCGGAGGATCGAGCATCACGCTCCAGATATTTTATGGAATGTGCACACGTGCAGTGCAACAAAAGATCTCGTTGGGTGCTCCATCAAACACGGGCGAAATTAACAATTACAAAAGAAATATCAATAACAGTACGTTCGCCACACCTTTGAAAGAGTCCTCATGCATTTATTTTGCCCCCCCCCCCCAAAAAAAAAACCAAACAAACAAAAAAACTACCACAACAACTTGCTAATTTACAAAGCCTCAAATATTTCAATTAGGCTTATTTGGATCGTTCTCTAATTGTGTTTTTTTTCTATCTGTTTTATTTATAGGCTTGTTCAGCTTAGTATCGTTTCTGTGCTTTGGCACCGTACGGAGCGTATCTTTGAGTACCGTTGCTCTCTCCACCACGTTCGCCCCGATCACAAGCCCTGAGGCAGGTGGGTTGCGGCTAACGGTGCCGTGTGGACCTACAAGTACACCCACCGTTACCTACTCTTCCAACATCCAGACCGATTACGCTATCCTGTCCGCTTACACAAACAGCCTGGTCAACAAATGCTCCAAAACCTTCGAGGAATATGTAAGTAACATAATTATCACAACAACTCTTAAAGATCGTCTTGTTGTCGAAAACAAATTGAAAGTCTCGAAACGCATACAATCAGAGATAAGGAGGAGCTATGGTAAAATTTAGTTTCAGAAAAAAATGTAGAATTTAATTTTGTTTTCGCAAAAGGTGCATTACCAAAAGGGGACCCCGTGTCGTCATTATAACGGCAGTGGTCGGATACAAAGGTCTGATACAAAACAGCAACCCCGACCAAAGAATTGAAACAGTTAACGCCCAGATTTATGCAACTGCACGTTCTGACATGTTCGGGTTTTAGCATTATACTAGTCGCCATCTCAAGTCGCATAACATATTGTTACACGAGTATGGATCTTAAAACTGCATAGTACACGTGGCAAGAAACGAAAGTTAACTTGGGGGGAACCCTTGGTATTTAGCTTGTGTTTCTCCGTGACGTAAGCGACACGCGATGTGAACAATATGATCTATCTAGTTGACGAGTTGTAGGATATCCTGCCTTTGTTAATAGGCTAAAACTAAAATGTAGCTAAAACTAAAATGAATTAACTCGGAGCCGAGTAGATAATGTGGATTTATCTGCCGCCATTTCCAAGGCCAGAATTACTTTGGCTTGATCCACAGAGGCGGTTAAAACGAGTTTATAGCCCAAGGAAAAACAACTGGACAATGTTACGAACTGAATCAGTGACATGTTTTCATTCTTTACCCGGATATAATTTGCTATTTTTGTCTGGCTTATAAATGCTTGTTTGATAAGGAGACGAAGTGCCGCTATACCAGAGTGTGTTGCAATTGGTTCTAAACAATTCTTAGGTTTTTTTCTTATTGAGAAGTTGTATTTTGATAAGTGATAGTTTTGTTTGATCTGCCTTCCACAGGAAGAAGAAAGATTCGGCATTGCATTGAGCGAGCTGATGCCGGTCCCTCTCCCGGACATCACTAGCCTCAGCGTCCCCGACCTGTGCCAAGCAGATCGCCTGGCCACTCACTACTTCATCCTTGACGGTTTCAAGAAAGCGATGGTTGCGGTTATCAAGGATGAGGAGCAACACAACGGCAGTCGCAATTTCAGAGGAGACTTCAAGAATATGAGTCACCTGCTGGGCAAAGTCCTGCAAGGAACCCGTGATTTGGTGAGTGCTTCGGTTTATTTTTAATAAGTTCGAAGAGTAACTCCAGAGTTCGAAAGTTCAAATCGCGGGAACATGCCGGTCTCAATTTACTAAGTCTGACCAGAAGTCGGTCATCGCGGTTGGACTGGCACAAGACTTGACGTGGCTCCTTCGTTCACATGTCGAGATACAATTACCTATCATAATTCACAAGTACCAAATTTAGAATTCCCCTAAAATCACCCACGTGTTTTTTTAAAGCGAGTGTGCACACGAAGGGCACATACCAAGGGCAGATCTCATTTAGGAAGAGGGGGTGGGGGGGGGGGGGGGGGGGGGGGGGGTTATCATTCACCCACTGAACTTGACTCCAGCGAAAATATTAATAGTGCAAAGTAGTTTTTGAAAATAATAATAGTGCAAAGTAGTTTTTGAATATAGATGCTCTGTGGTGCAATCTGATAGATTTACGAGTTGACGTAATACTAATAATACGTATACATCGATACAACCGATTTTAGGGAGTTTTGTTACGTTTATTTGCAATGAAATAAACTTTGCTCAGCAGCCCCCCCTCCCCCCCCCCCCCCCCCCCCCCCCCCCCCCCATCTGCTATTGCATACGGTTGACAAAATCACCAGGCAACTCGAATACAACAAACGGATGTTATTGGCGGCCATTCATACGTGCGGTTCCCATATAAGGAAGCCACTTGTTAGCCTATTTAGTCCGCCCACGATATTTATTTTATTCTCCCGCTGAGTCGAGTTAGGGCGGGTTTGGAAGAACAACCCGACAAATATTGTTCGTGAATATCTAGAAATTCCCGGCGGTTGTCGAATTTACCGCACCAAGTGAGACAAAGAATGCCGTGCCTCGGCGACTCCCGCTCCACAGAGCAGCGGGGTTAGATCAGGTCATGATAGGGTGCTCGGTTTGGGAAAGAAAACATCAGTGAACTATCACTTTACAATGAAATATATCCGGCTAGATGATTAGCTTAATGGTTATTCCTTACTAAATGCTGGGTGAGTGTGCACTGCCGGTGTCTAGGGTTTAATGCGCCGACGGGTTAACCGAGACACGGAGTTGTGGTTTTTGGTTACCCAAGCGGATACAGGAACACCCTGAACTTGAACTTTTGCGGTGGCTGTCTTAATCGATGGTATCCTTAAAACACAGCCCCGTCCCCAGCGTCCTAAATAATAAGCTTTGATCCAGATGATGAGGTTTAAAAATTGACTTTTTTTTCTTCTTTTTTTAATTATTCGATCAGGTTTGCTCAAATGGACTCCAAGGCGAGAGTCGAATAGAAGAGGCACAGGAACTCGCGTTCAAGGCGGTCTCGAGTGAGATCAAGAGGAGTCTACGAGATTACACGGTGCTGCATCGGCTGAATGAGTACGTGAAACAGCTCAATCTGGATATCCGGGGTGGTGTCGGACCAACGGATGCACCGACTGCGGTAAGTGGGTGTATCAGGCCAACCGTCTGAAGACATACTCCAAGAACACGCGATGTCTGATTATCCAGGGCCGGGGTATACCCGGCCGAGGGTGCGTTGATTCTGTCGTGAAACGGTTCATCTTTCACGTCGTCGTGTGCATGTCGACTTCAAAGAGGATACGCCCCAAAGTAAGATGACTTCAACAGCCAAGATGACAGCTGAGTCCAATGTCGGCGCAATGTACGGCTGCAGCATTACCAATCAGACATCGGGGAATGTAGGATGTCTACTCAATCATGGTATTCACTCACTTGGTGGGAGATGTTGTGCTTGTAAAAGCTGTAAAGTGCTTAATGGCTGTGGGATTTCCCCGAAAATCTAGGGGTTTTATCATTTCTTGGAGCAATACTTCTTAATCCCATAGCCATTCAGCAACCGCCCCAAGGAACTGGGTTATCTCCTTGCTTCTCGAATTGACAAGAGAGTATCTGGTTTTCGTCAATCCTTCTTCATTTTGCCATTCCAATTAAGAACAGGATCTGAATATGTTTCTTATGGTGTATTTAAATACAAACAATAGTTTCTGTCAAGACTGAAAATACCTCACTCAGAAACATTCGTAAAACTGAAACTATGCAAGTACTATTTATTTTGGCAAACATTGTACTTAATTGAATGGCATTGAAGAGGTATTTTGTATTTATTGTTTATCTGATCGAGGGTTTGTAAATATTTTATTTATTACTGAAGAGATATATTTATATTTCGGAGATATCTTTTATACAAATCTGTCTTCATGTTTCATAGTTTCAACTGTGAATAAATTATCGGGATTTGTTTTTATTTCATATCATCTTGTAAGTTTTAAACATCACTGAGTCGAGCCCTCCGCCATCAACAATTCAAACCGACCCCAACTATTGCTTCGTAACTTTCTTCCAAAAATAAATGGCAAAATATTTTTACCTGTAAAAAGTAGCACTTGAATTGTTTTTAAGAGTTGTAATTTTGATGTATGAAAGGAGCCAACTGTTTTAGAGAACAAGACGATCCCTTGCATTTGTGTCCGTTATTTATTTAAAATGTCTGAATCAAAACAGAAAATAAATCTATTTTTTAAATGAATGTGGAGGCAGGATCTTCCCTCGAATTCACTAATATTGGAATATTGTAAAAATGTAAGTTACAGTTTAGGTTTAGTTGAATTTTTAACCACTGCAGTTTTTGGTATTATTTATTTAAAAATGGAATTCAGTGCAATAGCCCAAATATTTGATCATATTTGATGTTTGGGTAAATTCATAGTTTGGTGAATTAAAAAAGTAGGCCCGTTCAGTGGCGAATATTGCTCTAAATGAATTATGAACGCATTTTAGTTTGACAGCATCTGTTCCCAGAAGTTGCAATTTTGACGTACGGAGAGGGGCATTTTTTAAGCACAGCTAAGCAGTTTTTCCTTTTTCTTTTCAACTAAAATGGTTACCAGCTAAAATGGCATGCAGTATATATTCCTTGTGCCTTGTTGCCAGGTTTGCTAAGCGTAAATTTGTCTAGATCTTATAAGAGGCAAAGAAATGATTGGGTCCCGTAGCTTATTGACCTATACCTTGTGGTATTTAGAAGTTGGGTACATTACCCTGTGTAACAGATCTTCCTTAGATGAAACCCAAAACTGTTGCATTTATGCATTAATTTGTATTTATTAAATGGAGATTAAAGTACACATTTCACTATTATTCCTAATGATACAAAATATGGTTTTGATTAGATCCAAGCGCGTTTTACTAAAACCCTAAAATGACAAATGGAACTTTCTCATTAGTTGCTTAGGCATTATAAAGAGTATTTCTTGTTCAAAAAGTAATACAAAACCAGGTTTTTAAAATTTCTTTCCTGCTTTTGGGGTCATTTAATTTTAGACCCAAAGTGTATGTAATTTGTCCTTTAATTTATTCAAACAAGTTATTTATTTATTTTAACGACAGGTTGTGGTCTCTGTCAATGCAAAAAGTAAATTGAAATAAAAAAAGTACTTTTTACAAAAGCAAATCTTCGTTAATTTGTGATATTTGGCCGTTTGCGTGATTGTGTGTTTATCTGTAGTTCTCATCCGGTTGATTTTTGTGTGAGCTTTCTTCAAAATCAACGTTTCTGTTGCATCATTCATACCTAACTTAATATGTGCGATGATGAAACAGTGACGTCATAGTCTAATTTTAGCTATCCCAGAGCTAAAATTCTCTTGTACAAACGAGATAAGTGGCTGTCATTGTTTTGCAAATCAATATAGTCAAAGGTATAACTCAATCGATATACATGTATCATCAAATTGTGTTGTGCTGGAGTATTTAGGCAGAAATAATTATACTGGCTGCTTA